>OU612060.1:138523467-139123467 GCA_914767635.1 Melanostoma mellinum | reverse complement strand
TCGGTTTGGGCTCAACTCGGTTTGACTCGGTTTATGAAACCGAGTTGACAGATCACTACTCCTCAACATATTGCGATAGCTCGACAGGGTTCAAAATAGAGCATTCAAATTGATAGGTCGACAAATTGTAGATTAAATTGATTCTTTAGAACTCTCTTTTTATCGCTATATTTCAATCAAGGAATGTACATCAGTTCTCCCTTCAGCCCAACATCGCATCGGTCGTACAGTTAAGTACGGAGATTCATATTTTAGCCGCTAAGCCCGAATGTGGAAGGCTTTACCGAACTCAATCTTCCCCACGCATTGCAACGCACAGAAATTCAAGAATAATGTGCATCGGTATCTCCTTTCTTATCCTTTCATTATTTCTTAACACTTGCACTTGTTTTCCAACACGCGTAAAGTTATATGTTTAAAAATAAGTGTTTTTTTTTGCAGGAGAAAAGAGCCACGGTGGTTTTCTGGTTTTTTCTTGTATATTTGATTTGCAATTCAGCTTTTTTCTCTAGGATAAGACCCAGATACTTTGCTTAGTCTGAGAAAGTTTGTGGAATTTCATTTATAGAAGTTGTGCTAATTTGTAGAATTTTGAATTTCCTTGTGAAGCTCAGTTTTGTGGGGATTCACACCTAGTCCACATGTTTTTGTCCATTTTAGTAGTTTATTGAGGGCGGTTTGCATGAGCTCAGTGAGGATTTGAGCATATTTTATTAATACCGCGATAGCTCCCTCAGCTACCCAGTCCGCAAGAAGTTCGTTGACAATTATGTTCCAACCTTGGCTGCGAAACCTTGCTTTTCGAGCGCTCACCGATCTGCCGATCTACCATCAAACGGAGAAACACGCGCCGCGCTAAGTGTCCGAAAAACTCTCGTCCTGTGCCACTTTTTACCACCCAAACAATTAAATTCAAAAAAAGAAAATTGACTGATAATTCCTTATCCTATCTAGGCAGTGTGTGCAGGCAATGAGTTGGTTTTCTAATAAGATCTACGCTTGTTGATTCGACTTAGAAAGCGTCTGCGTTTGATATTTTGTTTTATGTGATTTTGTGAATTGTAATGTCGGGTAAATTTCTAGTCGATTTTAGCAACATTAGGGAGTTGCGATCGAATTTCTTTGCTGTATATGCTCACACTACAAAATGCAGGCCAGGTGTTTTGGCACTGACTGAAACACAGGAGGTGAGTGTTGATTCTGATCTCTCAGAGCTCAACCTGCCTGGATATAGCTTAGTGCCTTTATTCTTTTCCTCCCATGGCCTCGCCGTATATGTTCGAAATGATATTGCTTACCAACTTCTACCACAATACGGCCTTTGTTCTACTACGAACTTTAATTTCGTTTGGTCAAAATTCACCAATTTAGATAGCAATTCAATCTCTAACGAGTTTGATGCGCTATCTGACTCCATAATAAGAATTGTTTCCCTTTATTCTCACACTGAAATCGCAATTGCGGGCTATTTCAATGTACACAATTCTGGTGGCTTCAACAATCTGGCCAGACAACACCCGAAGGAAAATGTGTTGAGATTTTCGCTGAGTTTAACCAACTAACTCAACTTATTGATGAGCCCACTCGGGTTCCAGATATTGAAGGCAATGCTACCAATACTCTTGACCTATTTCTCACTTCTCGTCCCGAAAAATACAGGGTTATAGTAACATCGCCTCTAGGCAAATCGGACCAATGTGTTATATCGGTAGATTTTTCGTTTTCCGTCAGGGTAAAAAAAGATAAAGTCCCTAAAAGAACTGTGTGGCAATACGAGAAAGCCAATTGGGTCGGCCTGAATAATTTCTTTCGAAATTTTATTTGGTCATTGCGCTTTCTCGACGGTAACGTTGACGCATCAGCTTATAAGATATCTCACGTAATTCTCAACGGCATAAGAATTTGTGGTTTTGATTTAAGCTGTAAAGAGGCGATAAGGGATAGAGAAAGTAGTTTTCGAAAATTTAAACATATCCCTACATTAGAAAATCGAAATTTGTTCAAACGGGCCAGAAATATATGTAGGGCTCATATACAAAAGGCTAAGTTTTTATATGACCAAAACGTAAGGCAAAAAACACTGTTGTGTCCAAAAGGAAGCAAGGTCCCAACGCTCGTTTTCAATGACTTCGTATGTCAGCTCCATCAATAAAGCTTATTTGCTAGCAGCTCAATTTGCTGCTAATTCGACACTTCCTGATAGCATATTGGTTCCACCTGAACTCATGAATCTGTAAATACTGTGAGGAAACAGATATTTTTTCGAACTCGCTCGGTTGCGAGAATCCTCAAAAAAATGCAGATGGTATCCCCGCCGTTATTCTGAAGAGGTGTTCTTCTAAGATGGCAAAACCACTGCGTAAACTTTTCCATCTTTCCTATTCTGCTGGGATTCTTCCGAGCAGATGGAAAACAGCATTTGTCCAGCCTGTCCCTAAAAAAGGCGAATCTTCCTCCCCTTCCAATTACCGTCCAATTTCACTAACGTCCCTTCTTTTCAAGGTCGTGGAAACGTTGATAAATCGTCAACTTATGAACTATTTTGAAGAACGAAAGCTTCTTAATGACCGTCAGTACTGCTTTCGTAGCAAACGGCCCACTGGTGATTTGATGGCTTATCTCACCGAAAAGTGGAACCATTCTTTAAGTAAGATTATTGCACTTCATATTTCTAAAGCATTTGATAGAGTTTGGCATCAGGCTCTTTTATCGAAAATGCGTGCTTTTGGTATCGATGAGTCTCTTCTTCGTTGGATTAGAAACTACAAGAAACTGCAATACAAGTTGTATTGGATGGATTCAAGTTTAAAACCCACTGCATAGATGCTGGTGTGCCCAGGGCTCCATTTTGTCTCCGACTCTTCCTCATTTTCATAAATGATCTCTTGTCTGAAACTTCTAATCCGGTTAACTGTTTTGCTGACGACTCGACCCTCAGCTTTTCATATTCGCTTGAAAATTCACGTCCCTGCTCTTCAGATGTGGAACTGGAACGGCTGCGTATGATAAGCACATTCTGATCTTGACAGAATTGTTACATTGGTCTTAAAACCGAGTAGAATTATTCAATGCTTCGAAAACTCAATGCTGTCTCTTGTCTTTGAAGCTTAACATTCCTCCATTGCCATCATACAAGAATGGTGCCTGGATCTAAGAAACCGAAAAGCTGTCAGAAGTTGGTATGTGTGTAAACGATGATCTCTGATGGAATGACTACATATTTTAAGTCGCCAAAAACGCTGCTAAATGCTTAGGCTTCTTGAGACGATGCAGGAAGCTCTTCACCCTTCTGATCGGGCTACAATCTATAAGTTGAAAAAAAGAAAAATTATAAAAGATTTTATTATTTTCTTATGGAGTGTTGATTTTAAAAATCAAAATGAAAAGTTCAAGTGACCTTCACTCCTTATGCGTTTCGCCCAGGTACAAACAATGGGCTCATTAGTTAGATGTCGTTTGTACCTTTCTAAGACGCAATGTTTGGTCGATGTTTGTCGACACATATATATACTAGGCCTTCATCCGCCCAAACTGGAGTACAACTCCCATATCTGGTCAGGTGCTTCTCAAACATCTTTGCACCTACTTGATCGGGTACAATATAGAGCGTTAAAATTGATAGATGATAGTTCAACCGTAGAATCGATTGATTCTCTTAAACATCGTCGAAACGTTACATGTCTCTCTCTTTTTTTTATTGCTTTTTTCATAAACAGTGCTCCAGTGAAGTATCCAGCTGGATTCCCCCCCTGAAACAATTTAGCCGCAACACACGCCTCGCTAGGAATGCTCATAAGTTTTACCTTGAGCCCAACTTCGGGTAAAATAGCAGCATATCTGACATAAAAGTGTTCATCTTACTTGCCTCAGGTTAGGGCTTATTTTAGTATGTGCTTCTGCCAATTTGAAGCAATTCGTGTAAACTTCATATAACCATATTATCTTTTTATGTTTCTACGCTTTAAACTGGTGGACCAGAGAAAAATTCTTCAGTACTTATGTAACAACTTTAAATCGATCAATCAATAGGCCTTTTCATTGAATTTTCTGCTTCCCCCGAGCCCGCCTTCATACGGCTTAACAAAACTTGGACCGTAGGAGACTGGAATGATCGGCTAAACAAATTGAAAAAAATGTGGAACTACAGCCTGAACCGCTTGACCGATTTTCTTCAAAGCTTGCAGTTAGGGTCTGTTTGGCATCCTACAGAAGGGTTTTTGGAATGGGGTCTCTAGATTTTGAAATAACGGTACCTGCCATATAACCTATATGAAAATACTTATTTTTTGGAAATAGTTTAAAAACGGATCCACCTCTGGTACGGTTTTTTTTTCAAAACGGACTTCCTCGTTAATGGCTGACACAATTTGGATTAAATTTCATATTCCAGAAGTCGTAGGTGACTTAATAAAGATTGCATATTAATTTTGGCAAATTTAAAATTTTGAAATTTTTATTAAATTTAAAAAAACAATTGATTGTTTGAATATTTTCAAAAAGGTATTGCTGATTTATTTCAATTTTTTTGTCAAAACATCTTCAGGCAAGCTTTAAACTTGCATACCTAACTTTTAAAAAACTTTCTTTTTTTAAATTGAAAAATAAAAAACCGCTTTTTAAAAAACTGCTCTAACGATTTTGTTTAAATTATTATCAATATTTACAAGTAACGGGTGATTTTTTAGCTGGTTTGGTTTTGGCAACACTGGTTTTGACAGCTGACGTGTGTTTAGTACCTTGTGTCACTGTCAAACAGCTTCAGTTTGGTTTGCAATTTAACCATGGATCGTCTTACAAATGAACAACGCTTGCAAATTATTGAATTTTACTATCAAAATTCGTGCTCGGTTCGAAATGTTCATCGCGCGCTGCTTCCATTTTATGGTCGGCGAATCGCAGCGTTACTGTCAATGGTGAACGCTACCGAGCGATGATAACAAACTTTTTTTGCCCGAAATGGAAGTTCTTGACTTGCATGATATGTGGTTTCAACAAGACGGTGCCACATGCCACACAGCACGCGAAACAATGGTGCAATTGCGAGGCGAGTTTGGTGAACAGTTAATTTCACGTTTCGGGCCGGTCAATTGGCCGCCTAGATCGTGCGATTTGACACCATTTGACTATTTTTTGTGGGGGTATGTCAAGGCTAATGTCTATAGGGACAAGCCCGCTTCGATTGACGCACTGGAAGCCATCATCCATGCATTCATTCGTGAGATACCGGCCGATATGTGTGAAAGAGTATGCCAAAATTGGACTCAGCGGATGGGCTACCTGAGACGCAGCCGCGGTCAACATTTGCATGAAATTATCTTTAAACATTAAATTGCAAGGTTCAAACTATCGATTCAAGTAAATATTTCATTCATTTTTTCGAATTTTTTGTGTTTTTAAAAAAAAAAAGTTCTAAACCTCTTAAAAAATCACCCGTTATTAGCAAGAATGACGTTGTTAGATCTTCGCTTGAAACTTTTGGAATATTTAAATTTAATTTTTTTCAATATTGCGTGTCTTAATTCAATTTTCATAATTAAAATTTCTCAATATTTTGGTATTGTACTTTAACACACAATCGCAAGTTCATGCGACCCAGTCGTGCTCATTTTTCTTTATACATTTCAAAAAATCTATGTACACAACTGAGTTAAAAAACCTGACTGACTATCATAGGTTTCTGATTAACAGACCACAAACAACATCTCTTGACTTTTTTAATGTTAGTCTCCAGACTGTTTGTGATAAATTGATGTTACTGGATGATGATTTCTCACCTGGTCCAGACGGCATTCCGGCAATTTTCCTTAAAAAGTGCGCAGCAGCGCTCTATCAACCCCTTCCTAATCTTTTTCGACTTTCTCTCTCCCAGGCAATTTTCCCCTTTCTTTGGAAAGAATTTTTTATCTTTCCAATTTTCAAAGAGGATTGTAAAAACCAAATCTCGAACTATCGATCGATAGCTAAGCTTTCCGCCATCCCCAAACTCAAACTTTATTTAAATTTATTTATTGTAAACTAATTGTTTCTTCTCTTCAACAAGGTTTCTTAAAGGGAAGGTGTACTACGCACTACGACTAACCTTACCCAAAACCCAATTCGTATCAAAGACTCTCTTGTCCATGGAAGGGGCTACGAGATCGATGTTATTACTACCTACTTTAGTAAAGCCTTCGACAAAATTAACCATTAAATTATCTATCTGAAACTGAAAGCCTTTATCGAATGGGTCACACCATACGTAGAGTTTCAGCAATTTCTAAACAAATACTTGTCTCTTCTGGCGTTCCCCAAGGTAGCATCTAGGTCCACTCTTGTTGGTGCTTGCAATAAATGACGTCGCTTTCTCTGATCTGTCTATTTGTGCAGATGACATCAAAATAATAGAAGTAATATCCTCTTCTCAAGATTCGTCTCTTCTTCAAAAAAACCTTCACGCTTTTCTTACTTGGTCTTACTTTCTTGAGCTTAACGTTAATATGTAATTGTCAATCTATGACTTTTTCACGTAAACGCTTACCTTCTAGTCTTCGAACGTACTACTTCTGTAACGTGTCTGTCCCCAGAGTTTAGTCTATTCCTGATTTTGGGGTAATTTGGGATAAAGAGCAGAGTTTCCACTCTCACATTAATTACATTATTGCGAAAGCAAACTTTCCGACTCTTACGTCACTAAATCATTATTCAACACATGTGTTAGGCCTCTCCTTGAATATGCCAGTCAGATTTAGTCTCACTACAAAATAACTTAATCTCGTAGAATTGAAGCTGTGCAACGAAGATCTCTAAGGTTCGCTTTGCGTAGGTTGCCTTGGTCTGATACGTTCATTTTACCTCCATATGAAGACCGTTTGCGACTAATTGACATACTCATCCTCTCTGAACGTCGTCGTATCGCTGACATAATTTTCGTCCATCAGATTATGACTGGTACCATAGACTCCCCGGAATTACTTAAGCTGAATGTGTGAAGAAAACGCATTCGATCGACAACCACGAGTTTTATTATGTTTGGCCCTCAGGCCACAAGAATATCGAGAGGCCTATGTGCGAATGATTGGGGGTATGTATGAAGGAGCGGTGACGAAGGATAGATGTTAAACTAGAGTGACCCAAGCACTTCGATTCACAGTACGTGTACATCAAGCAATCGTCTTAAGTCATTTGCTCCTTACTACATTCCTTAACTATCTACTGGTAGATATGAATAACAGAATACCAAAGTTCTTTTTCAATGATGTTAAAATTAGTTAAAAATTAAAAGTAATTTTACTGTCAGATATGTAATTAAGCTAATAGCGAACGAAAAAATATAAAATTTCTTTATTTTTAATGGAGAGTAGTTAAGAGTAGCTTAATTACAGCTTTAGTTTGAACTACAGAACTAATTTTTTAATCCAAGAGTGAATAAATTAAGCCTTACAGCAACTAATATATGTACGTTTTCAATTTTAGCTCTTAAAATCAATGTTCAGTTGCTAAATATTGTTTTTTTTTTTTCATATAGGTATGCACCATATCCAATTCCAAGTAGTGCAGCTGCAGCAGTTGCAGCAGCTCAACAACAGCAACAACACCACCACCACCACCATCATCAACAACAGCAAAACGCTGCAAGTCAGCACACAGTTGCAAATCAAGCATCGAATCACGCCGCTGTAGTGGCAAATACGGCTGCTCACGCCGCAAACTCTGCAGCTCATGTGGCGGCTGCCCAACAAGCAGCTCTTGTAGCTTCAAGCCCAATGAATGCCCATGTTGCAGTAGCAGCTGCAGGAAATCCTTATCAGAGCTATACCTTGGCGAATGTCGACATGTCAAGCTTCCAAGGTGTTGATTGGGGATCAATGTACGGTATGGGAATGTATGTTTAGAGGAATTAAATTGTACTTAAATCTACGTATTTGTAAATCGTATCTTCGAAAAAAATTCTATTTTCTTGCCTGAATTAAAGTATTATCTCTTGAAATTGTATTTAAGGTTTATACTTTTTGAAGTTATTCAGCTACTTATTATAAACTAGTAAAAACAGACTCTTTTTCTTCTGATTCACTTTTATGATATGTTGAAAAAAAAAATCTCATTTATAAGTTATGATTATATAATACATTTATAATTGATTACAAAATTAGGTTCAAATCTAAATATAAATAAAAGTATATAATTATAAAAACAAAAACAAAAAAACATTAAAAACCACCGATTGTGATTGCGATTGATTTCACTACGAAATCAAAGATATATTAAATGAAAAGCATTAAACATGAATTCAGAATACTCTTAACACTTATCGTATTTAAAGGTACTTAATAAGGAATCATAACCATAAAATTGAACTCATTAACGCGCTATATCTTTCAAACTGACTGATTAACAATTGATTTCCGAATACAAAACACCATACGTATATTACACAGTATATTAGAATAAGCTTTTTTCTTAGTTTGTTAAACTGTAGTGTTTTAAAAAGAAGTATAAATATTTCTTAAATATTCTAAATTAATGAAACAATATTTAACGTGTATGTTCTCAGCACGGCAACATTTTCCATTATTCATGACGTGTCCTTTAAACTTCTTAACGTAAAGGTCTGGTTTATTAAAACATTTAAATTTCAAATCAGGACAGTATATGGAAACTTTTTTTTACAACAATTCTGTCGGTTTAGTTAGTATTATTTACTTTATTTGCCAACAAAAACTATTATTTGATTTGAAATCCCACACAGTTATTTGAAATTCCTTCTATTTTTAAATTTTTAACAAGCAAAATATCTCTTAGCTAAAAAGAATTCGTTTAATAATTATTTTTACATTAGCCTATTACACATTATGATGTATGATTTTTACTTTAACTGCTTTTTATTGTAAGCAACGTTCGGAATATTTAAGTTCAGCTGTTTATGATGGCAATTGCAAACTGCGTTAATATAAAGTGAATTTTTTTATGTTCAGTCGATAATCAAGAAGACATAATAGTGTTATGAATATGAAACTTTGCAAAACACATTCTCTTGGATAACAAACATTACTTTACTCATCTTTTTTGCTGCGTAATAGTTTCTACATATATGTATGTACATCTTAAAATTTTAACTGTACTTTGCTGGAAGTTTCATTTAATGTGGATAGGTTCTCGACCATTATTTGACGTGCTTACATATATCAGTTATAGCGTTAGGCGAAAGTGAATTGTTCTCTTTGAGCTTATTCTAATTAAATTAATGTTAAACTTTTATTTTGTTCATTCCCTCGAGGTTGAAACTTATTATAACTATTGCTCCTATTTCAGCGGTGATATGTGAACCAATTCAGTCAAATTCAATTTAAATTGTTTTCAAAATGTGCTAATTACCTCTTTTCTTTGATAAAAAATTCTTTTATTTGAATTTTAAGTTCATGTTTTATTTCTTTATGCCTACGTTGATGGCTGATGTCAAGTTTTGAAAAGTAATATTGTTCGTTTTGTAATTCGCAGTTTAAGCTTTTAAAGCTGGTACTTCAATATTGCTTCAATGTAATTTTTAAAAAATTTAGTGATTTTTTTTTCAAGAAATTGTTGAATCCGATTCTTAATAATTTAAAATACATGAAACACGATACCCCATAAAAACAGAGTTTTGTGAAAAACAAAACATATGAATCGTTTGCGCGGTGATTTTGTAAGGCACAACAGAACGCTTTTACTAACAATTGGATCAGTTTAAAAAAAAAAAATTATGAAAGCCGTACAAGTTCCCCCCGTATTATTATTAAAGGGGACAATTTTCATAAAACTAGCTGGTACCAAAAAAAAAACAAAAGTTAAAATAATACTGGGCTATGCCTCATTTGAATGATTTTACTTACTTTTGAAGCCAAAAATTAGAAAAAATAAAGCTGATTTGTTTCTGAATTTTACGTAAAGTTTAAATTTTTTTTAGTTTTAATTTTTTTTAACAAAAATTTTATTTTAGTTTTCGATTTCTAAGCATCAACTTAACAAAATTAAACAAGAATCTTGGGTCATGACCAAGAAGTATGCGAAAAAATTAAAAATATTTTATTGTTGAATACAATTTTTTTAATTTGTAATAGAGGTTTTTTTTAATTTGTTTTTGATCATTTTAAAATTTTATTCCCGAATTCTATAAAAGTTTTTGAAGATAAGAAGATTTTTTTCGGCATAGCAAATTTAGAAAAACAGTTTTTAGTGTGTAAAGTTTTCCTTCAGTAAGCTTCATATAAAACTTCAACCAAATCGGACAAATAGAGCCTGAGAAAAGTTTACCAGAGTACCCATAAATTACCTTAAATCTTTCTCTGGTCGCAACTCCCTTAAATCGAAATAAAAATAGTCCTGCTCTAAACTATTCTTATACCAACATTTCGTGAGTTTATCTTACTTCCTCATCGGTATATTTTATAAAGCCTACCACATGAACAGTAAGAGACATATCGTACTTAATTCAAGGTAAACTGCACAAGATGCATTTGTATGCCTGAGAGGGTGGATTGGGTCGACAAGAAAAAAGTATTGGAGTTGAGTCTATTATACTTACAGCCCTATTATGGTTATCAAATATCAAATTAATAAATTTGTTCGTTTATCAATGAAATTGGTTGAGTGGTATTATCAATATTTTTGATGTCTATCAATTTTTCAGTCAATCGCAAATTTGTTGTTGATGAACATTTTTTTGGTTTATTTTACTGGAATTGTGTAATCAATACACAGGTACGTGGTTGACTAGCAAAAGTGTAGTATTGTGAAGTGTTTTTTCTGTGCCGTATAGCAAAAATTTAATGGAAATTAAAATGGTCACTTTGTACCCAGATATATAGTGTGTCAACGAGCACACTGTTCACAATGGAAGAAAATTTATCAATTGGCATGCATAATACCGATTCATCAATTGATTGATAGCGCTTATCGTGTATTAATTGATTGATAGTTGACAACCATAATATATCTGCAAGTTTATGTAGACAGACCGGTAAATTGTGTTTTTGTTGATTGTACTTAGGCAAATAAACAATAAAACGAGGACTCCAATCGACCTTATTCGCAAATTAACCTAATAGCCCTATTTATGAAAGCCCAAAATATAGATTATCCTGAGAAGAAAGTCACTTCGTTTTTTTTATGTTCTCAAACCAAAAATGCTTTTTTGGAACCAGTTTTTAAAATTTACATAGAATTAATATGCTAATTTAATTTTAATTTTAGAAAGGAAATAACCTTAAATCATTTTAAACTTTATCCGAACTGTTATGCACTTCAAACAACTCAATGAAAAATAATAATTAAAGAATAGAGTCTTAGCTTAAAACGAGCTATGAATCAGCAATAAACGTAATTCTCTTTATTCTAAATATTTTTTTATATTTAAAGTCATACTTTTTCGTGATGGTTAGCATGTCCACCTGCTAACCCAGGGGTTCGAGGTTCGAATCCCAGCAGAGGCATAAATGTTTTTTCACGGGTATCGCCTTTCGCGAGGAATAGGCCAGTCCTCCGTTTGTAAATTCATTGCCATGAAAAGCGCTTTCTATTTATTTTTTATTTTTACTTTTTCGCGAAGAATAAAATAAACCTAATGAAAACGGTTACGTTGAAGGTACGTGTTTCAAAATCTATAACCTCGTAACGTCCTACTTACGTGTATTTTTGTTTAAGTGATTTGTTATTGAATTCTAACGACAACACAGTTATTATTCCATTTGAAAATTTTTCCCTGATTCGTTTTCCTGATCGCTATAACTGGTACCTTAGTTCTAAAAATAGCTATACCTGCCATATAATTGTTATAATAAAGCTTTTCTCCAGAAAAGTCTCGAGCGACTTTGGTAAAACTTTGAAGGATAAATTTAAAAATAAAACTTTCTAGTGATAGGAATAGGTTTTTTTATGAAAAGTTCAAAAACCATTGGCTTATTATACATGGTCAGGTCGTAACTAATAATTTCCATACACTCTGTGCAAATAGAAATTGAAAAAAAGAAATAGCTGCGCCCGTGTTTCAGTTTCTTTAATAAATGGAAATCATCGGTTAATTCTTCTAAGCGCTTATAAAATTAAAATTTGGTTAAAAGTAACGCACTGCAGATAGGGCCCCAAAAAATTTGTTGTTATTTCATTTTCTCAAATAGCTTGAAATAAGCATTCTTGATTTTTAAGTAAAATCTTGTGCAAATAACTTCAACAAGATTTTAAAAATGAGAAATAAAAATTTATTTTGATAAATTCCTACATTGATAATGAAAGGAAAATGGGTTTTTAGATTTTTCTTGACTTTCAGTACAGCACAAAAACATTGAAAACTTTGCAACTTGTGCATAGTTTAATTATTCTGAGAAGAGCAAATGTAAACCAGTCTTACGCATTTAATTTTTTTTTTGGAAACAACCTACACGGTTGGCACATAATATTCAAATCACAATTCAAATGTCTTATTATTTCATAAAGTTGATTAAAAAAAGATTATTTTAAACAATTTTTAGCAAAGATGTAAAAATTTAACAATAAATATGGATTTGTAATTTGTTGTTACTAATTCTTACGGGATTTTGAATTAAATATATAGTTTATTTGTTTTTGAGCTTAATAACTATTCCATTTATTTATGCTCAACGTCGCCCAAATGCTCCAAAGTTTTTAAATGGTTTTCATCATAATGATAAACATTGTTGCTTCTATTTTTTTTAAATACATATATATATGACACTTTTAGTTTTGGCAGCAAATGAAACAGTTCAAAACACATTATTTTTTTTAGGAATAAAGAGATTTGAAATGGTTGGAAATTAAAACGAAATATCGTGATGTCATAAATTTTGTCCGCATTCCACAGAGACGCCAAAATAACTAAAGAAAGTATTGAACTGCAAACAAAGAGGCATTAATTTTTCGGCTTTGAAAGGATAGCTAATTGAAACAAACCTATTTTTAATGAAAACAGTACAATTCAAATGGGTACCTGACGAAAAGTCACTGCATGCGATTATTTTTAGCTAACCACTTTTTCTCGAAATGTGAGTCGGTATCTCGGATATAACATGAATAAAGTTGGTTGTTAGCGTATCTAGAGTTCGGAGATTATTCGCGTGAACACGGTCTCTTGCCTAGCGCCAATTTACGTCACCAAAACGTGAAACTTTTGCGTGGCTTATTATCCTATCTTGTTTTAACCAAATACCGTTTGAATCATGATCTTTAAACCCCGACAAAAAAATGTCAATTGCTGCAAACTCCGGCATATTGATAAATTAGGATCGTCAGCAACATATGCATTTGCAGCAGCAATATTTTCGAATGAGTATACATTACAATGATGCACACGCCTTATATATCAGTAACTCTTCCACGTTTTTAAAATGTTTTCACAATGTTACGGTTTGCTTACGTAGCCGGTCGGTCATTTAACGAGTTGTTCCATTGCTAAACGATCCACTATTGTAAATGACAAGTATTCAACAAACATTCAGCCCTATCACAGATTCCATCGTTATCGAAAAAGGTCTAAGTTTTCCGATGTAACTATCACATAATCCATTCGGAGTGGAACGAACCTCGAAATTCGTAGATTTGGTATCACCAAATCCGAGTGGAATGTAAATTCGTTGTCTTAATATACGAAAGAAGTTATGTTTGCAGAAAAATGTGATTGATCTTCCACATTTGGCGTAAAACAGCTTATTTCGAAAACCAGCATGGCGGTATTTAATGTGGCAACTGGAAATGCCTTCTTCGATTTCATTCGGATTTTGTGAACACAAATTTTCGTAGGTCATAACCTAGCTTTCCGTGTGGAAGTTTTCTACTAATCTGTGATAGGGCTGATTGTGCCAGCGCTATCAACTTAAAACCAACAAATGAATGACCCTGTACTAACAAAATAATTTATTTGGTTATAAATTCCAAATGAAAATACTATCCACTATTTCACATTATTTGAACTTCTAAACTTTGAAATGTGTTTTTGTTAAGAATTTTTAATCATCCCTATCACCAGATACCTTCGCAGAGATCCCCAAAAGAAAATTTTCGCTTCGAATCTCTAAAAAAGCGATTGTGATCCGTAGGGATTCAAAAAAGTGGTTCTTGATTGAAAAATTTGACGTCAATTTTTAGTCTGCTTAAACAAATTAAAACTTAATTTCTTATCGATTTTTATTTTCTAGTAAAAATTGAATTTTATAATACTGATCAAATAAAAAATTAAAAATAAATATGCATAAAAATATACCAAATAGAAGGTTCGGGATTAGCAGAAATTTTTGTAAACCGATGTAGCTTGTGATAGGGGTGATTGCCTTATATTTGGTAATACATTTAAAGAGTAGTTTACTAAAAGAACTCCAAAATTATGCAACTCAATTCAACTTTCTTAGTTTTTGAAATTTTATATATATCAAATACGTTTCTTTTTGATAGTTATAATACAGTACAATTTATAGATACGTACATTTATGTGTGTGTATATTGTAAACAGAAATTAAACTAAATATATATATTACTCTTTTGAACTTTTTGATTGCCTGGTAAAACTCACACTAGAGGTCGTTTTTAGTTGATCCTTCTTTTTCGGAGAAGAGTTTTCAAATCCATATACGCAAAAACCACTTTTCATACATAAGTATTACTAGACAATAATATATTTATCATTTCATATATTTAACTCTTAAAACCACTTATACTTTAAGCTTATTATTAATCATCGGCTACAGTGTTTAATTTCACTTTGGACTACTTTGATTTCTTTCAGATTTTAAGTTAGAGCATTTCTTAATTTTTCATTTACTAATGTATCAATTGAAATATATAAAATTTAGTATTTCAGTTTGTTGTTCTTCTTCTAATTCTTAAAACCTTTTTATGAAACTGCATGCTTTTTTTGTTTAATTTTCATTTTTGTTCTGTAAATAAAGCTAAAAATTATGTCTATGTGACAGACGACAGACAATTTTAAATTGTTTTAATGTTGGTATTTTGTGTTGTATCGTAATTTGGCGTGAGTTTCATTGAACATTTGATTTGAAGGTAAGGTTTCATTATTGAAAATGAATCGAAATATGATTCGATTTGTATAAACATCATTTTCAAGCTCCGTTAGCTTTTTACTTGTATTGACTATTTTTTACATTACATTCGTGCCATGAAAGGAAAGTTTTGATTTCAGTTTGTTGTTTGTAATAACATAATCTATATTGTTTATAGTTTATTTCGTTCCGCATTTAAAATTTGATGAATTAATTTAAAATGTATATTCATAAGCCGATTTTAAAATTCTACTACTACTATATTTTTTTTTACAAATTGTTTTTAAATTATTTATAAATAAAATAGTTCGTAATAAGCTACATTGTTTTATTTACCAATAAGTTTTTTTTCTAGAAGGGCACTGAAATCTGCACGGTTGAAAAGAAAATCTTGATAAATACTTAAACCCATAGAAAAAAAGCAGATATTAAAGTCTGCAAAGTGTTTTTAGCATGGATGTTTCATAGTTATTTCAAAGGTTCTCTGCCTCTTTGTTTCAAAAAATTATAACAAGATGTAGAAATCACTGGACATACAGTATACTCTAAATTGAGAAATGTTTATTATACAAAAGCTTAATGAAAGTAAAATACATTTAAGAAATGTTGTTTTTATATCAATTTTTATATTTGTAGACCCGACGCCGATTTTTCCCTTCCTTAAGTTTCGTTTAGCGGTTTCTATTATCATATTCAATTCTTATTGCAAAACAATGTTTATACTTGTTTCGTGTTATCAGTAGAGATTTGAATTTGTACACTTTAATTTTGAAAGTATGCTTTGGCTACCTCATATACATATTTATACGGCTTTTTTGTGTAATAGCGGCTATTTAGAGACAGATATACATATATGTAACGCTTTTTTATTAGACTTGTAGAAAAATTCGTTGAAATAAGTAATATTAAATTAAAAAGAAAAAAAAATTGCTTCTTTATCTAAAGAAAGTTAAATTTGTGCTTAAGATTTTTACTTTAAACATACAAAATATAAAAAAATTGTGCATTGAAATCTCATAACTGCTTATCACCATTATAAAATCTCCAATGGAAAGAGAAATCACCATTCATTTAATATATTACAAAAGCGTTCTTCTTTCGCTTTCAAAATAGGTGTAGCAAAAAGCAAACTTATTATGTTTCCTTTCTTTATATTTTAGTAAAAAAAAAGCCAAAACAAGTCGATCTCTTGTTTGAGACACAACAATTTTTACAACAATTTTTACAAATCGAAAACGTCAGAACAACATAAGAGACATTCTTGCTTTAAATACAGCCTCGAAACTTCGAAACTCTTCTGTCAGTTCATGAACGACTATTTTAACTTTGTGTCAGACTTAAAATGGAATTCCAATTCACCTTGCGATTCTACATAGCTATTAGTAAAAGTAATAGCAAAACATACAGAATATTTCAGTTAGAAATTCCAAGTATTTATGTATGTAAAGTAGTAGGTATTCGTCGTTCATTTTACTCAATTTTGATAAAAAAAATATTAAAATCATGTGTCAAAAATATATTTTCGTTGTTGATAAATTCACTTTTAATATTAATCTACAAAGTAGTAGGGCTATTCCAGAAAACGCGGCTGATCGCTTTTGGTACCGGAAATGAATTTTCGTATTCTCAAAAGCGTATCGATTTTAATTTTTTTTAATGGAAAGCGAAAGCGCTTTCCAAACGTCATTCTTTTTTTTTTCGTAGAAACTATGGCCCTTATAGCGAGTGTCGCCTAACATTCGATGCGACAAGGGTCGAAAGCTTCGATAAATTTTCCTTTTGGTATTGCGTATCTTTTTTTTTAATTCATTTATTATTTGATTATCTTATATCTACTTACACGGTAGCAAAAATGTATAAAATTAGCTTATATAATAACTTAACTAACTTACTGACCCTAATCGGGTACTCTAAATCAACCAATATCTTAATGCTAATGCCTTTCGGCTTATAGGTAACTTATATATTAATAATCTAGACTCTAGAGCTACAGTTTAAACTAAGAAAATTTAAAAAACTTGGTTTTCTTGATCAATTATTTTCTTGTTTTTCTTAAAAGTATTGCGTATCTCTATCGACAAGGATTTCTGTTACTGTGAATAATGAAAGTAGTCATTGTGAATAAATCTTATAATTTGAAAAAAAAAAAAAAAAAAACAACATGACGCACACTTTATTAATGCAGGCTGCTTTATCCGGCTAGTAACACAGCTCTCTTGAGTGCAATAGGCATCGGAACGTTCCTTTCAGAACTCCAAAGCAGCTCTCTATAGTACTTCGATATTTTGAATGCACCGTATTATACTTTGGTTCACTGATGTTCCCAAGAACTGCTCTATATGGTAATGGTGTCATTAACCACGGCTCAAGAGTATAACCAGCATCACTTTCAAATGTATAAAACAAAAGTAAAGAAAATATAACTGCATTTGTTGTATTACAAAGAATTTTGCTTTCATCTCTGTTCTTGAAAAAATTTTCCAGCTGATGCCTAGGGAAAACTTGGAATTTTTATTGGAAAAACTTGGAAATAGATGACTTTTCGAAGTTTAATTTCCAACCATGTTCGCTTTTCAGAATAACCTAAAGCGAAGCGCTTCGCAATTGAGTTATCGCTTTAAATACGATCCGCCACGCTTTCTGGAATAGTCCTACTGAATATCAAAACATCAAAATTATCAATTTCAATTCCGCAAGAAGAGCAACAAAACTAAATAGTTTGCACAGTGAATTAGTGTTGTGAATGGATTTGTTTGTTCTGTTTGTGCCAGAGCTAAAAAATAATTGGTAACCATATTGCTTCATTCGGTTTCTTAGTTCAGTGAGAGATATCACATTGTCGACTAACATTTCTTTGGTTGAAATTTATCATTTATTTAAAATATCTCTGGTTGACTTTTTCCACATAAAATAAATGGTTGACCTAAAACTTTAATAATAAAAAATAAATCATAAGTGGTTAAATGGTTAAAAAAAACATCTTTACATTATTATAAAGAACGTCAGTCTATACCAACAAAAAACATATATGATAAAATTACGGACACCAAAAATCTTCTATCTTCTATTATATACAGTGGTGGCCAAAATAATAAGAGTGGATTATTTTCTTTTCTTGTCACAATAGAATCTATGCCTTAAAACTTTTTAATTAGAGCAAATCATATATACGAATTTTCTTTGACTTGACTGTAAAATATTTCCAGTGCTACCAACCAACCACTTGCATTGTACCGTTAGTTTTACTAACAGCCCTATTATGGTTGTCAAATATCAATACGATACTTGATAAATTTGCTCGTCTATCAATGAAATTGGTTAAGTGGTATTACGGATAACAACCATCGGAACTTTTGATCAGTTGTGAATGAAATGCTTTTTTGCGATCTATTGTGAACGTCTCTTGTTGCTTGTTCGGTATTATGGTTATCAATATTTTTGATATCTATCAATTTTTCAGTCAATCGCAAATTCGTCGTTGATAGATCTTTTTTTGGTTTATTTTTCTGAAATTGGGTAACCAATGCACAAGTACGTGGTTGACTAGCAAAAAGGCAATATTGTGAAGTGTTTTTTCAGTGCTGTATAGCGAAAATCTACTTCAAATTCAATTTTGAAGTTCAATGTGGTTAGGGTTCATTGAATGCAGGAAATTAAAATGGTCGCTTTGTACTTGGATGTGGGGTGTGTCAACGCTAAGTACGAGCACACTGTTCACAATGGAAGAAAATTTATCAATTGACTTGCATAATACCGATTTATCAATTTATTGATAGAACTTATCGTGTATCAATTGATTGATAGTTGACAACCATAATAGGCCTGTAACAAAAGTCTGATTTGCAATGGTCAAAAATATAAGAGCGCTGTGGAATTGCATTATTTCAGGTCTGTTTCACTCCGATAGCAATTTACTTATTGAATTTACCGTTAGCATTAAGTTAAATGGTTTAAAGTGCATTAATTTTTTAAATAATTTGTCGCGGAAAGCATTGCTCCGAGGAAGAACGCCGTTTGATCCTCCAACTGAGCGATAAAGGCAAAATATACAGTTTTATTCCAGATGCTCTTATCGACCTCAATTTGTTGTTGCTAGGGTGCAAAAGCAGCGAAGTCTACCAACAAATTTCACAAAAAAAGGACGCACAAAAAAAAACAACAACTTTGTTGGACAAAAGGATTGTAAGATTGTATTTATTGTATTTATTATCTTAAAAATTATTTGACATCATACTTCAAGAATTGATCTTATAGTTAAGTATTTAGAAATTTAAATTACAATTGTAGCTTATCACAATAAATTTGTTCAGTTAGTTAATGTTAGTAAGGTAATAACAAAATATAAAAAAAAATTATAAATTATAAAAAAAAGATATAAATAATAGAAAAAGAATAAAAACAGAGAAATTGAATAATAATTAAAAACTAAATTAAAACTATTCTTCAAACCCTTCCCGACATGTGATTGAGCAACTCCCCCCGAAAACCCTTTGACGAAATGATTCTTTGCAATCGATGTGGAAGATTATTCCCCAGTCTAATTGCGTTAGTAAAATAAGAACGCTCTCCAATGCTATGTGTAAACCGTGGTAGAACTAATTTTAGTCCTCTTGGTGATCTGAGAAAATGAAGAAATGCGTGTAAATACTCGGGACAACAATTATGGATTATGTCATGAAGTTTCAGAAGTGACCTGTACTCATAAAACGCATCTAAACTCATTCCTAAAAGAGAAGTTTTAAAATTTGAAACACTTACATGCCTTGGTAGACCGTAAATATAACGCAAACAGTCGTTGAACGCTACATTTAACTTACGCCTGCATTCATAGTCTAAACAGGGGTAAACTAAAGCATTATAGGTAAAAAAAGGTAACAACAATGATTTTACTAAATGTGATTTCATATTCGATGACAGTAAGTTAGATGAAGTTCTTAGGGTACGCAATCCACTGTAGACTCGCCTAATTGTTTCTGATGTAGCATCGCAGCAACTCAATTTACTATTTATTTTAAAACCAAGATATTTAACTTGTTCAACATAGGGCAGAGAAATTTCGTTTAGCGCAAGCAAGGGTAAAACATCCAGAGATATATTTCGTCTTGAACAAACAATACCAAGTGATTTATTTGGGTTTAACAGAATTTTGTTTGACTCAGCCCAAGAATTAACTTGAGATAAATCTTCGTTTACTCTAGCAACGCAGTTTTCTAATAAGCCAAAACTTCCGGATAGATATAAAGTAACATCATCTGCATAGATGTGTATATTACTATTGGCAATTACATCTGGTAAATCGTTTATGTAAGCGCAGAACAATAACGGTCCCAAAACAGATCCCTGAGGAACACCCTTATTGACAAGAATTGGACTAGATACAACATTATTGGTTTTCACCGTTAGTAACCGATTTTTTAAATAGTTTGAAATAAGATCAAGGGCAGAAAGCGAAAATTGAAATTCTGACTTGAGCTTTCTTAGAAGCACTAAGTGATCAATACTATCGAAGGCTTTAGAGAAGTCAAGCATTACCATGACACAGATATCATCCTTGTCCAAAGCTGCTCTTAAATCAGAGGTCACTTTGATTCACAGCTATGTTTTTTCCTAAAACCTGATTGCCTAACTGATAGTTTATTGTGCATGTCCCAATCATCCTGAATCTGCTGTGCAAGAATCTTTTCAAAAACCTTGGCAAAAAATGAGACAAAAAACAACAAATTTGGGTGAAATTTCATCTGGTCCAATCGCATTGGATTTGACTGACCGCATTGCAATAATTACATCAGCTTCGTTTACACACCGAAATTCAAAGCAGCCATTTGAATTATCAACATCAAAATTAAACGCAACCGCGCTATTGGATTCAGGTACCAAAACCGTGGCCATTTCAGTGGGATCAAAGGAGCATTTGGGTTTTTCATTTTCAATCACCCCAACGTCTTTCAAATTTTTCCAAAGGATTTTTGGATTAAGATGGGGATCAAGGCGTTTCATAAAAAAAGGGCGCTTGGAGCTACGAATCAAAGAGGTTACTCTATTTCTAGCGAAAACATACTGACGTTGATTAAATTCCGACGGGTTTCTTTTAAAGCATCTGTAAAACCGTTCTCTTTCTTTAATAAACACTTTAATTTGCTGAGTGAACCATGGGCAACTATTAGGCTTCACAACTCTCGTTACAACTGGAAAATATATTTCGTAAAGTTCACTTGTAACGTTAGTTAAGATGGAAACTTTCGAATCTATATCTGGGGCATAGTAGATGTTACTTAGGCCAAAGGCAGACACATTTTGTTGTAAATTGAGTAAATCAGTTCGATTAGTCGCTTTAAATTGTAATGTTTTGACAGTATCCCTACGCAAATTAAAGTTTAGTGAGCAATATATCAAGTCATGATCAAAATCTGACGTAAGACTCAGTTGGTCATTCCCCATTACTTGCGTTACTGAATTTGTTAAAAACATGTCAATTAACTTGGTGAGTGTCGATATTATTGCACTGTGTATCACATTGACTGAGTCGATCATTGAATGCAAGGAGAGTATTGTTGATGGAACTGAAACGCTCATGAAATTTCTGCTCCACGGCTTTTATTTTATGGTTGAAATCATTTTCAAGAGACAGTATGCGGTCTATAAGTCTATTGTGCAAGAGATCCATTTCCACCTTCATTTGCTGCGCGATGGAATCACTTAAAATTTTTGTGAGTTTGTCAAAGCGCTCTTCAATTCTATCCCATAACACGTTGGTTGAAATTGTAGTGTTATTCCTCGGCGAATTTGTTGAGATTGGTGAAGAGAGTGATGATTTGTCGGATCTCAACTTTCTCTGGCGCTCATGGGAACCTCCACTCGACATAATTCTTGATTTATTTATTTAGGAACAGAAATTAAAACTGATTTTGTATTTTGATACTTTATCCAATTTAGCAAAAAGTCACACCAATTTGTAGCTATTGACACTTGTTATGATATTAGTGCACTATTGTTAATTTAAAATCAAAACGTTAGTAGTTTTTACAAAATTTTTGCGGAGCTCAAAAAAAAAGTCTACTTCTTACGCATCTAGTGAAGAGAGGTTCTTCAAAATCCTTTTACAACATCTAGCGGTATAAAAGCAAATCTATCATTGGATATCAGCTCTCCAACGATTGTCGGACGTTTGCAGGATAAAAGTTTACTAGGTCAAATTGCGAGGAAGGTTCCGTTACTTAGTTCTTAGAACATAAAGCAGCGCATACGATTTGCATAAGTAGATCTTTTACAATCGACTTGCAGAAATTGGCAAAATATTCTTTTTAGTGATGAAACCAAGATACATAAATTTATTTGGTTCTGATGGCAGAATTTTTGTGAGAAGGATGACCTATGAACGGTTGTACCCTAGGAACACCATAAAACATTAAAACAAATAAAGCTTTTTTTGGCAAATTAATTGAAAAAATTGACTTCACTCTTATTATTTTGACCACCACTGTATATAACATAGGATTTATGTTTGTACATTAGAGTGGTCCTTATTTTACTTTTTTGCGGAAATTGAGTGCGACGCCCCCTAAATCGGTTCTAAAAAATTAAAAAAAAATTCCCTAATTTTTTCATATTTTTATCTCTAACCCTTCCTGGTCCTATTTTAATACTGGTTGTTACTAGAGCGGGGCGATATTCTGTGTCCAGTGTTGGGTAAATGGCGGATACTTGATCATTCATACGTATAATTGGTACGACAGTATTATGAGTATGATACCGAATGAAAGTATAAAAGCAAAGAGGGCGCCACTGTTTTTTAAGAGGATATAAACTGTTATTTTTTTCCTTTGAAAGCTAAAACTTCTTAATGAAATAGGGTCAGGAAGAGATAGGAATACAAATTTGAAAAAATTAGGGATTTTTTTTCCTGATTTTGAACCAATCTGGGGGACGTCCCCAATTTTTTTTTCCTGAGGACCACCCTAATGTACATATGCACAATTGCACATATGTATGTCCGGTATAGACTCCTAAACCACCAAAAGGATTTTTATGAAATTTTCAGGGCAGACATAGTTTAGTTCAGAGATGGTTCCTGTCAAGGTTTGATCCCCATATTCCCACAGGAACAGGGTTGGGAACGGAAACTTATAAACTACTGGCCATATTTCAAAAATTCCATCAGCATCAAGGGTGCTATAAGGGAGATACCTCCATCAGTAGCTTAGACCATATTTTATCACTATTTTCCCACGGGAACATTAAATTTACTTGACCGATCTCCAAAATTCTTTCAACTCTAGGATGCTACATTATCCCTCAGTGACATAGAGTAACATTTCATTCACACATTTCATTCACACATTTCCATGCGACGCAAGACTCCCACAGGAATGGGGTTGGGAACGGAGTCTAAGAAACTACTGGACAGATTTCAAAAATTCTTTCAGCACTGGATACCACATAATCCCTCAGTAACTAAACGTAGATTTCATCCCTATAATCCAAAGGGAACAGGTTCAGAAACGAGAACTGGAACATTAAAGTAACTTGACCTTAAAGCTACAGACCCGAGTAACGTCGGGCGGCTCAGCTAGTTGAAAATAAAAAATGTGATTTAGGTCCGTATTATGAGTAGCGAATCGAACGTTCGACTGGGAGCGAATGTTTTAGAGAAACTCATTTATTGGATTATTATCATTAAACTTCGTCCATTCTCTTATCTGACATACCTTAAACTCGAAAAAAGTTTTCGACAACCTATAATACCGCTAGAGAAGAAGCTTGCAACAAAAACATTCGCTTCCAATCGAACGTTCGATTCGCTACTCATAATAGGGACCTTATTTTTTTTCTCACAAAAATAGATAAAATAAATGTACATATATCTCTGAGAGAAAAAAAACTCATCATAACCGGTTATTGAGAGAGCTTTTAAAAAATCACAACAAATAAGAGTTATTTGAAGACCAATGAAAGTGGTAACCAAACCATAAACTTTCGAGCTCTGGTTGGTGCCCATATCTGTAAAAATCAAAGTCCAATATTAGTCCCGAATTACATTCAGACTGTTTGCCTGCTGCATGTTTCGTATATTTTCTTTTGAACCCTCATCCCATCAGTCTCTCATTATTACACTCAGACGTTTTGCGGCTGCGTGTTTTTTGACACTTCTCTTTCATTTTTTGTTCTCACACACAGAGTCAAAGTGTGAAAATAATTAAAGAGGCTCAGCTGCATTTTTTATATATCAGTAACAAAAAACTCATAAGAAGCAAAATGTCTTTTGAAGTGGTAAATAATTTAATTAAATCCTGCAGCAATGATTATTGACACCATGGATACGGAAAATTCATGTATTTTCATGCAAAATTAAAGAAATTGTCCGACAACATACTACTTCTTTACTCATGAACATAAGAAGATACAATAAAGCAACGACAAGAAACAAAGAAAGACAAGAAAAAGAAACGTCAAAAACCATCCAAGACAAGTGCCGAATTACATTCAGACTGTTTGCCTGCTGCGTGTTTCGTATATTTTCTTTTGAACCCTCATCCCGTCAGTCTCTCAGTATTACACTCAGACGTTTTGCGGCTGCGTGTTTTTTGACACTTCTCTTTCATTTTTTGTTCTCACCCACAGAGTCAAACTGTGAAAATAATCAAAGAAGCTCAGCTGCATTATTTATAAATCCATAAAAAAAATCTCATAAAGAGCAAAATGTTGTTTGAAGTGGTAAATAATTTAATTAGATTTTGCAGCAATGATTATTGACATCCTGGATATGGAAAATACATGAAAATACATGGAAAATTAAAGAAATTGTCCCACGACATACTACTTCCTTACTCAGGAACATAAGAAGATACAATAAAGCAACGACAAGAAACAAAGAAAGACAAGAAAAAGAAACGTCAAAAACCATCCAAGACAACTGGACAATCCTCAACCCAAAACTTTGCGGGTAGAGACTTTTTAAAGTATTTCTATTTCATCTGCTTTCTCTTTCGCACTTATTTCCGTCTTTGCAAAACCGTTTCAGTTTTTTTTTTGTTTCTTTCTCTTTCGCACTTCATTCAAATTGAGGCAAACCTGCGCTGTCTAATATCGAAAAAACCAATTTTGATTTTCCCTCAAGTTTTCAAATTTGTATCGCTTTTCACACAAACATACATACTGTAACGTGCGCTTAGTTCGAAAAAATAAAACTTCACTTTTTACTTTAATTCTATCACTTTTATTCAGTATATATGCTTAATTCGATCTCAACTCGACTTTGGGACTATCACTTGTATTTACTCTTAACTTTATCACTCTATAAACCAAACTGACTTCTGGTTGCCTCGGGCGGGCTATTTATATCGAATGACACGCCATCTAGAATTCTCCAGTAACTTCTACATTGTCGCCACATTTGCTGTCTACTCTCTGTCTGTCTGTCTCTCTACACTCACACACACTGGCTTACAAGCAACGCCTGTCATTTATACCATTCCATTAAAGTGTTGCCAGTTGTGTTTTCGGTTGAACGTTTTTCGATTAGGAAATTGGTATAAAATGTTGGGTTCACGTTACACTGCCCCCTCCTTAGGATTGTTCGTCCCGAATAATTCCATCTGCAGCCTCGCCACTATATCGATGCAGCCTGTCACAATGAACTACTTTTAACTTGCCTCTTAGTCCTCTTTGGATGCGGTAAACCACGTCGTTAATCCTCGTGACTACAGTATAAGGACCTTCCCAGTTTTGCTGAAGTTTCGGTGACAATCCCTTTTGACGATGAGGATTATAAAGCCACACACGATCTCCTGCTCGGAATCCTGCCGTTGTCGCTTTTGTGTCGTACCGAGTCTTCATCCGGTCGCCATACTCTGTGGCCCATGTCCCTGTTCTTTTAGGTCCATCTGTAAGCCTACCCACCTCTATGTTTGAATCACAGACATAACAATTTCGGAACCACTTCTCCACGTCACCTCTAACATGCAGCCAGTAAAAGCGTTTTCGCACATTCTCCAGCGTCTTGTTGACTCCCAGGTGGCTTCCTGTAGGGCTTCTATGCATCTTTTGTAAAACCTCTTTGATTTTCGATTGAGGAACAATAAGCTGCATTACAAAGGATTTACCGTCAGGAGATTCCCATTTGCGCTGGAGTACGCCTTCTTGCACGCGAAGCGAGTCCCACTGTGCCCAATAAGCTTTGACAACAGAGCTTTGGTCCGAAATGTCGTTCCAGTCAGGTTTCGTGTTGTTCTCTTTCCATTTGAGAATCGGTCCGATGTCTGGATCCTTCTTTTGAGCAGACCTCAATTCTTCCTTGTTCCATCCGAATATGGGTTCCACTCTCATCCGCTGAGTCTTGGTCTCTACTTTCCGCCAGCAATTCCATTGGGGGTTTTCTACCTGATGTCCAATTCGGTATTGATAAGTCTGCGGTCTTACTCTACAGCTCGCGGATTGATTTTCTTGGACTTCACAACGTCGACAAGCAGTTTCAGTTTTGATTGGTGGCAACCGGCATTGTCGCTGTAAGTGCCCCGTCTTATTACAATTCCAACATCTGGCAAGTCCGTGCCGCTGGTTCCTTTGTAGCTTAATTCCTGGGCATGATCCCGCCTCGAATATGGCTTCTCTTTGACAATGTACCATTTGAGAAGCTTGCTCAGATGCTTCCATCATTAATGCAAACTCTAGAGTTTCGGAAAGAGTTCGTGTTCTAGCAGTTCGCACAGATCTCTGAAGATGTTTGTCAGAAATGGCACGAACGAAGGACTCAACAGCCAGATGGTTGATGATTTCTTCTCCAGTATCCGGGTATGCCAGGTGAGCCAGTCTTTCGACGTCTGCTTGGAGCTGCTGTAGACTTTCACCCCTTTTCTGGACTCTGCTATTGAGTTGGACTCGGAAGACCTCTTTCAAGTGGCTATCACCAAAGCGTTTATCTATAGCTGCCACGAGAGCACTGAAATCGTAGCTCTTACCAGCTGGAACAGTTTGAAGTAATTCAGCTGCTGGTCCTCTAAGAGCAAGAGTCAGTGCTATGTATTTGTCTTCGTCATCCCAGCCATTTGCTGTCGCAGCTGCCTCGAATTGTCTCCTGTAAACTGACCAAGACGACTGTCCGTCGAATGTTGGTGGTTGTACTTCTCTTTGCTTTAGACAATCTCCACAAGTTTTCCGTAGCTCCATTTTCCGCATCTGGTCTAGTTCCTTAGCCATGTTTTCGATTCGTTTCTCCAAAGTGGCAAGCTGACTTTCGCATTGACTCTCAAGCTTGGAAAATCGTTTCTCAACACATTCAATGCGTTTTTCTAGGCCACAAACATTTTTCTCAATGTTACCCAATTTGCTTTCTAGAATGTTTTTCTGGCCTTCCAAAACATTCTGTTGCGCCTCGAGTCTTTCGAGAATATTCTGTTGTTCTTTCTTTTGTTCGTTTCGTTGTTCTTCCAGATTCTTTTGTTGTACTTCGAGTCTTTCGAGAACATTCTGCTGTTCCTTCTTTTGCTCGTTACGTTGTGCTTCAAGTTGTTCGAGAACATTCAGCTGTTCCTTCTTTTGATCGTTTCGTTGCTCTTCCAGACGTCCGAGAATATTCTGCTGTTGCTCTTCAATCAGCTTCTTTTGTTGTTCTAATAAAAGCTTCATCATACTAGAAAAATCTATATTTTCACTTACTTCCTCTTCTTCCACTTCTGTTTCAAAAACAAAAGTGTTCACGTCTTCCCCTTGCTGTTCCAAATAGTTACGCAAGCGCAGGACGAGCTCATTTTTCGATCCCGCTCTAGAAAGATTTCGCTTACCTAACTCACTTTTAAGCTCAATGCAAGTGAGCTCTTCTAACAACTTACCCATTTTCACTGTATATAATTATTATTTTTCTTTTTACTTTTTTTTTTTTTTTTTTTTTTTTCTTTTTTTTACACTTTACTAGTCAAATAAGTTTTATTTACACTTCTGACACCAATGTAACGTGCGCTTAGTTCGAAAAAATAAAACTTCACTTTTTACTTTAATTCTATCACTTTTATTCAGTATATATGCTTAATTCGATCTCAACTCGACTTTGGGACTATCACTTGTATTTACTCTTAACTTTATCACTCTATAAACCAAACTGACTTCTGGTTGCCTCGGGCGGGCTATTTATATCGAATGACACGCCATCTAGAATTCTCCAGTAACTTCTACATTGTCGCCACATTTGCTGTCTACTCTCTGTCTGTCTGTCTCTCTACACTCACACACACTGGCTTACAAGCAACGCCTGTCATTTATACCATTCCATTAAAGTGTTGCCAGTTGTGTTTTCGGTTGAACGTTTTTCGATTAGGAAATTGGTATAAAATGTTGGGTTCACGTTACAATACATACATAATTCATATTCGTTATTCACTGGCAGACTGCTTTTCCATTCTGAAAATATAAGTTCGAAATACTGAAACCTGACTTGTAATGTGAAAATCTTGTACTTCTGACCAATCAGAACGTCGAAAACTGATAGTATTTTTCAAAGTCCCGGCGCATTGAACGCAAGCAATTAAAAGAAATCATTCCAAGGAGGACTGTTTTGTGTTCATTTGTGAATTAGAATTCCTTGTATATGAAGGATTCTATATACAAGGATTAGAGTACTATGACACGGTGAAATTTGTTGCTTGCAATTTCTTCGAATTCTTTGTTCTGCCATCCCGTGTCGCAAGTGTTATTACACGATGAAATCTAGTTTCATGAAACTAGTTTCATATTTCTCTTTATTTTTCATTCACTTTATTTTTGTTTTTGGAGAGAAATAGTTATTTACTAGTGTCTGGTTTCTTCAAAACCTCTTTTATTGGCAATTGAAAAGCAAAAAAGTCATTATTAGTATTATTACTAATTACTGAACCAAATGAAACAGAATAAACAAATACACGAACAAAGACAAAGAGAAACGTCAAAGCTGTTTCACCAACAAAACCATAACCCATGCGACACACGGTAGCACATTGTCCAGAGCTTTCGTTCTCTCTTGCAACTATGGTGTTCGACCAGTACATGCAACAAATTTCACCGTGTAATAGTACTCTTAGGAAACATTTGACGAGAAAAAAAAAAATTGAAAAGATGCAAGTGGGCGCTTTCACTGCTTTAGTAACTACGTATCCAGTCATTAGAAACAACTGCGAAATGAGTTGAAAATTTTTTACCCCACGTAATGTAAAAATTTCAGATATAAAGTGTGTTTAATGACCTGCTCTAGATCGATCTAGAGCAGAAAAAAGCAGCTTTTTGGTGTTTAATGACAAATTTTTCTACTCCGAGCAAGAACTTTTTGTGTTTAATGACCTGCTCTAGAGCTTTTAGAGCAGCTCTTAGAGCTTTTAGAGCAGCATTTTCTGCACTTGCTTTTGAATAAGAGCAGATGGGAGTGGAAGTGTCAAAATCAGCTGTTGACATTTGATTCAAATATTTTTGTTTATATTTTGCGTTTTGCAATCTATTTGAAATCGAATTTAACTTAAAATCAACAAAATTAACTTAACATCGCATGTTAGTTTAGTTTTGATTCCAATGTTTCCGCATATAGATCTTTATTATAATAGCATACCAAACATAATTTTGCAAACTAGCAAAATGTTTGTTGCTTTCTTGTCAGCTGACTTTTGACACCAGCTGTTCTGCTCTAAATTGCCTGACATTTCCACACTTTCTTGCTCTGCTCTGAGCTACGCTGCTCTACTCTTTTTTTCATTAAACACGGCTATAAACTTGATTTAGAATCATTTCGAAGTTTCACAACCGGCTGTTCGGAATAAAATACGAAAGATTACAAACAAAAAAGGATTTATTGCGTTTGTAGTCCAATTTTGCATTCACAAAACTAATTGAATTTTGACTACATAGTGACTACAGAAGTGAATGCACCCAAAGCTATTCATGCCAATTGCCACCAATACTACGACAAAACAGTTAAAAAATGTTTCATTGAAAAGAGTAGTTCTGCATTTGAGAGTAGTTCTTTCGGATTTCAATGAAAAACGCTATTAGACGAACATCCCGTTTACGGTTGTCAAATATCAATAAGATACTCGATAAATTTATTCGTTTATCAATGAAATTGGAAAGTTGTATTACGGATAACAACCATCAGTACTTTTGATCAGTTGCGAATGAAATGCCGTTTTGCGAACGAAATGCTATTGTGAACGGTCTGGTTATGCTGATTCGGTATTATGGTTATCAACATATTTGATAACTATCAATTTTCCAGTCAAGAATCGTATCCGGAAAGCTTTTTGTTGTTGTTTACGTGTTAAAACGTTTAGCAGAGTCACAAACCCACTTCTACTAAAAAGATATCTAAATGTATCCGAGTATTTTTGGTATACCTTTCTATTCAAGTGTCACTTATTTTTCACTTTAGTCCATAAAGTCAGTCATATCCAACACGCCATCGTTTCAACAACTTACTATTTCCTGTTATTACTCTACGAACAAGATTTCAACGTCACTGATTTTAGTTTTAGATACGTACATACATATGAAAGCCATCAACCGTAACAAAGCTTAGAAATGAAACAGGCACAAATTACAGCTAGGTTCCAGAAATCGAGTGAAATGAAACCGAAACCGAAATTGCAAATCGAGTGAATTTATTTTCAGTGTTCTGCATTTTGATCGATTTCATCAGTTCGAAAACTTTTCGAAATCACTTCAAGTGAAATTGAAAAACAGCTGATACCTGTCATCTTATCTGAAACTCAATTTATTTGATTTCAATAGTTTCTTGAGCTCCCTGCCTCCCTGGTTAGAGAATTAAATATGAGTGCTGTTCTTATTGCTCCGGTTTTGGAAATCAAAAAGAAAAGATATGCCACAGAGAAAACAATTGATTGAGATTGAGAGACATTTCTAATCCATTAGAAATATTGTAGATGCAAAGTGTGTATTGATATGTGGCAAGTGAAATTGAAGTATTTTCATGTTTTTATTGATAAATTTGTTTCAAATGGTTCTTTTTATTATTGACTTTTTCCATCCAGTTGTATTTTTCCGTCTTTCCCACAAAGAATCTGCGACGACACGATCTTCTCCTTTCATGAATCAAGTTTATGAATATTTCCTCTTGTGCAGTATTTATATTCTTTCCCTTGTTCAAAACAAATTTCTAGTAAAATAAACCAATTTTGTGGTTGGAACGAAGTTTTTTTTACTTACATTTTTCCACGCGTCTATTTTCTTCTACCTTTCCACACAGATAAATTAGGGTGATTTCAAATCACTTGGAAACCGGCGAAATCTAATTGTGAAACACAGCGCTTTCGTTTCACTTCGATTTCGAAAAATATGAAATCGATATCGATAAAAGTGAAATGCAGAACACCCAATCTTAATTTCGATCGATTTCGATTTCATTTCACGTGAAAGAGCCGTATTACTGGGTGAACACAATGCATACGCATACGCATACGGAGCCGGAGCCGCAAGAGTTAAAACCAAGTTAACTTGTCCAGCTCCGTCTTGCTTGTATTTAATGTTTTGACATCTCTTGCGGCTGCGTCTCTGCAGCCATTGTGTTCACGCAGTTACATTCAGACTGTCTGCCTGCTGCGTGTTTCGTATATTTTCTTTTGAACCCTCATCCCGTCAGTCTCTCATTATTACACTCAGACGTTTTGCGGCTGCGTGTTTTTTGACACTTCTCTTTCATTTTTTGTTCTCACCCACAGAGTCAAAGTGTGAAAATAATTAAAGAGGCTCAGCTGCATTTTTTATGTTATCAGTAACAAAAAACTCATAAGAAGCAAAATGTCTTTTGAAGTGGTAAATAATTTAATTAAATCCTGCAGCAATGATTTTTGGCACCATGGATACGGAAAATTCATGTTTTTTCATGGAAAATTAAAGAAATTGTCCGACAGCATACTACTTCTTTACTCATGAACATTAGAAGATACAATAAAGCAACGACAAGATACAAAGAAGGACAAGAAAAAGAAACGTCAAAAGACCATTGGACAATCCTCAACCCAAAACTTTGCGGGTAGAGACTTTTTAAAGTATTTCTATTTCATCTGCTTTCTCTTTCGCACTTATTTCCGTCTTTGCAAAACCGTCTAGTTGTAATACGAGACAAAGTGAAATGTGGAACCTAGCTGTTAATTCGATTTTCGAATAAGCAATAAAACTTACTCGATAGGAAATTTTCTAATTATAATTCTTTTAAGTTATCGGGGATGTTGTTTTTTTTATATCTTTTTTAAATTGTAAATTCTATTCGTATTTGGAATGTTAGCGAAAGAAAGGGAGATACAATTTACGATTTTGACGTGATTTGCAACGCCTTTTAGAAAAGTCCCACATAATTCTGGATGCCGAGACTCTCTGAAGGCGACCAAACAACATCGGCGACCTTCGGAATAAATGCGCAGCGTTAAGTCAGCGGAAAGTTACCATCTCATACGACCACCAAAACGAAAGCCATGGTTCGATGATGAATACAAATAGTTGCAGCTATTAGTAAATCATCCCAACTGTTCGTCGAATGGAAACCAGGTAATAATTACATAGGTAATTTATATTTTTAATATATATATTATATAAAAGATTATGCTTTGGTTCTACTGAATTCTTAGATGCAACTTGTTTTCAAATGTCGAAATTCACAAGATTCACCTAAATTCCAAAATGAGTAGATTTAGAATGTACCTATGTAAGAAAAATATTATAATACTATACAACGAGTAACACAAGTACTGACTTCCTTTCGCAAACGGCTCTACAATACCCATTCAACGATCTTTAAAAAGAACACCATTTTGATCGAAGAACAATACTTATCACTGATTTAGCCTAACCATTCCAGCACCAAGTATTTTTTTGGATTCTTAGTATTCGGCCCTATCGAGGTAACCGTCGGAACGGTTCTCCGCAACGCATCCTTTCTTGGAGATTCAATTTCGCTTCGAAGTAGTTGTCACCGGATAAAATTTTTTTCACAAATGCGGCAACGCATTGCATTCCCAAAACTAAAACTTTCCGCAGAAAAAAATGTCGTACGTCGGATCGGCCGATAGGAGAACTACTACGAAGCAAAATGTCTCCGAATCGTATAAAGTCGGAGAGAATTCCGCTCCGACGTTTACCTCGATAGGGCCGAATGTCCCTTTGGAACCCTAATTTAAAAATATGGAAAGAATTTCCAAGGCGATAGTTTGCTTTAGGCTTGACAACTCCTTTTAATCACAATAATAAGTTTAGCACTCGGCATTTCAGATGATGAAGCTGAGCCAGAGGTCCAAAAAACAATTTATAAAAATATAATAGGTATCAATGGTAATATACAACGGCAAGTTATATGGATTTGTAAGAATAAACTACCATTTACATATATATTAACAAATAAAGTTGATAAAAATCTTTATACAATCAAATGATTTTTCTGTAATAATGACGTTCTTATGAACAGCAAAAAAAGTGGTGCCCGTGTCGTAAAAGCTAGCGGTTTTTCACTGTGGATCATCAACCCAAATGTTGTTATCGTAGGAATCTTAAGCAGTTATCTTAATCTTGTCTCTTTTAATAAGCAGTGGCGTCAGTAATTTTTTTTCTGAAAGCTAATCATTGGTGTGAGAAAAATTGTATATATAAAAGTGGATGATGTTTGTTTGTCCTGAACCGCCCTACAGATTTTTATGAAGTTTTTAGGATTAATAAAGTATAGTTCCGGCATGGTTCCTGTCAAGGTATGTTACCCATATTCATACGGGGACGGGATTGGGAACGGAAACTTAGAAATAACTGTAAGGGAACGAGAATGGCAAAGTTAAAAATACTTTAGATTTAAATAGACTATATTTCATCCACATATACCCACAGGAACGGAAGAATGAGAACGGGAGGGAACCTAAAAGCTACGGCCCCGGACAACGCTGGACGGCTCAGCTCCCATACGATTTTTTTCTTGTCTTGACCCAACTTATCTATCCTGAGCCTTTAGCAAACGGTATCTAAAACACCCTACATACTTAAATAAAAGAAAATTCTAAAAGTTAATAATTAATTAGGCCTTATTGCGAGTGTCGTCTAACATTCGATGCGACAAGGATCGAAAGCTTCGATAAATTTTCCTTTTGGTATTGCGTATCTCTATCGACAAGGATTTCTGTTACTGTGAATAATGAAAGTAGTCATTGTGAATAAATCCTATAATTTGACATTTGAGTAAGTTTCAGTGATAGTCGAACGCAAAAATACAGACGATAACGACCGAATGCAAAATTGAAAGTATCGAACAATAAGAATACGCAATACCAAATTTCATTTTCGACGTTCGACTATCGACAACCGTCGTTTATCGATAGCCAAACGACACTCGCAATAAGGCCATAAAAAAAATTAAAAAATTGAGAGCAGTGAATTTTTTTTTTTAACTTTTTTCTATACGCTATTTAAAACACATTTCTGAAAATCTTATGAAAATCCATGGACTGGCCCTGGATTCCTAGGTTTTGACATTTAGTCGTTTTAGTCGTAAATGTGAAAAACTATTTCATTTCAAAAAGTGTTTGAGAACCAAGGAGACTATAGTAAAGTCTTACGGCTCGCGTACACTGAATCCGATTTATCGGCCGATATCGGATCGGAACTGTTCGGACGACAATCTCGGACGTTCGTCTGCATACACTGCTGCCGTTCTCTGACGATAGCTGACAGACAGCCTGTTATTGAATTTATTTATTTCAGTTCAATTGAAACTTTTTTCCATAGATTTTTAGTGACATCTATATTATTATACGCCTTAGAAAACTTATTCCACAGTGGTGTCCTGCTAAAAACGAAATTTATTAACTTTTCATTATCCTCTGTGTACTTCTATAGGCAAACTGACGTCCGACGTCCGATAAATCCAAACAAGTTCGGATTTGTCTGTTGATCGGATGAAGTCGGACGACATCGGACGACATCTGACGTTGTCGGTTGTAGTGGTGTACGTACTCTCTTTGTTTAACACATGTTTGGTTCGAACGTCAGAGTTCGGCCGACAACGGCCGATTATAATTCGGACGATGTCTGATTTAGTGTACGCGAGCCGTTAGGTGTAACATACGACAAAAATTCTGAGGAAAATTTGCTCTAAATTGTCACTGAACAAATAGGTATTTCTACTTTATTTTAACCATACGACAAGCATTTATGCATACAATGATTTAATATACAATATTTTCCTTTTTCGTTTATTTCTTTTTTATACAAGTGAGTGTACATACTTATTGTCATTTTGTCAACAATTAATTTTTACACATTTTTGTATATTTTTTTGTTCAAATAAAGTTCCCCTGAAGAAGGCAGCAACCCCTGCCGAAACGTTGGAAGAGTTACAGCCCTATTATGGTTGTCAAATATAAACACGATACTTGATAAATTTGGTCGTTTATCAATGTAATTGGTTAAGTGGTATTACGGATAACAACCATCAGAACTTTTGATCAGTTGTGAATGAAATGCTTTTTTGCGATCCATTGTGAACGTCTCTGGTTGCTTATTCGGTATTATGGTTATCAACTTTTTTGATATCTATCAATTTTTCAGTCAATCGCAAATTCGTCGTTGATGAACATTTTTTTGGTTTAATTTACTGGAATCGTGTAACCAATACACAGGTACGTGCTTGACTAGCATAAGGGCTATATCGTGAAGTGTTTTTTCTGTGCCGTATAGCAAAAAATTCATTCCAAATTCAATTTTGAAGGTAAATGTGTTTAGTGTTCATTGAATGCAGGAAATTAAAATGGTCGCTTTGTACGTAGATGTGGGGTGTGTCAACGCTTAGTACGAGCACACTGTTCACAATGGAAGTAAATTTATCAATTGGCATGCATAATACCGATTTATCAATTAATTGATAGCACTTATCGTGTATCAATTAATTGATAGTTGACAACCATAATATGGCTGTTAATGTAACTTAATTATTTCATTACAAAAATCAATGTGACCAAAAAATAGGTCAATAAATCAAATCTATTTATGCATACATACTAGAGTGGTCCTTAAAGTGGTTAGGTCGGAATTTTAATGAGTGCACCCCCCACCAATGTTGCAAATAAATAAAAAAAAATTTTCCCAAAATTTCACCCCCCTATCTCAATTTTAACACGTGCCGCCAGATCTGTACTTTTTTCCATATAAATAACATGTGATTTTTCTTATGTTTTGGTTTTTTTTTTTAAAGCAATATACATAGCACCAAAAAATCCGGTCACGATTTTTTTCTCATTGGAAAAAATCCTACTTTTTTTTAGGAATTTTCCCAACTTCGAAAAACAAAATGGCGAAACAAATATGGGGGTAAATTAAATTTTTCAGACCGCCATATTTGTTTCGCCATTTTGTTTTTCAAAGTTGGAAAAATTCTTAAAAAAAGTAGGATTTTTTCCAATGAGAAAAAAATCGTGACCGGATTTTTTGGTGCTATGTATATTGCTTTAAAAAAAAAAAACCAAAACATAAGAAAAATCACATGTTATTTATATGGAAAAAAGTACAGATCTGGCGGCACGTGTTAAAATTGAGATAGGGGGGTGAAATTTTGGGAAAATTTTTTTTTATTTATTTGCAACATTGGTGGGGGGTGCACTCATTAAAATTCCGACCTAACCACTTTAAGGACCACTCTAATACATACATACATAGTTGTTGGTACTTAAGCTGCAGGGGCCTGTAACAAGAACGAAAGTTTTTATATTTATACTGTTTTATTATTTATGCTGTTTTGAAGAAAGTAAGACTATTGTGCTTGATATTTCTAAGGCATTTGAAAGAGTTTGATATCAAGCTGTTTTATCCAAAATGCGTGATTTTGGTTGGTTTGGAAACTAACCTTCGGACCATTCAACACAGGAATGACCACATATTTGAAGTTGTCAAAAATACAAAATGGGTTTTTTGAGACGATGCCGATGCAGGAAATACTTAACCCCTTGTGATCTGGTTAAAATTTATAAACCCCTATATCCGTCCAAAACTAGAGTATAACTCGCATATTTGGTCAGGTGGTCCTCAAACATCTTTGCGCCTTCTTGATAGGGTACAAAATAGACCGTTGAGACTAATAGGTGATATTCTGATTGAAGGATCATTTTTATAGTTGAGATTATCCACGTTTTTTTGATCTAATAAATAATTTACTAATCTCTCAGTTATTGTAGGATCAATCGATTCTGTTGAACACCGTAGAAACTTTACCTGTCTCTCTTTTTTATTGATCAACAGCAACAAAGCACGGGAGACTTGAGGCCTTTATTTGGCCCATTCTGAATTGTTAAATGAAAAGCGCTCTTGGTAGATGCGTAATTTGCTCATTAAGAACTTTCCAGTTCCTCGTCAAGGGAAAGACTTAAGAAAAAATAATTTTATTTTTCTGGGACTCGAGCCATGAACTCCCATGTGACAGGCAGACATGCTTAATTACGTCACTGGAGCAAGGATTGCTCTAAACTTAATTTCATTACAGGAACACAAACGGACTTTCATGGGTATAAAATCAGAGATTTCAAAGCATACGAGTATAACAGTGTATACAGAATGTCCGGTAATTCGTGTTACATGCTTTGGGATGTGATTCTTGGTCATATTCTAAGGAAAAAATTGTCATACAGTTAAGTCCGTTTCTCAACTTTGACATTACTTTTTGACAATTTCAAAAAAGGCTAATTTTGGTGTACCCTGACCTGTCTTGATTTCGATTTGTCTGTCAATACTGGTAGAGACCTAATTTCAAACTTAATTTTTTGTAGAAATAATAATCTTTAAATTGGGCTCCTATAGGCTTAGGATTGCCAGATTTTCAATTTTAAATGGTGTTCAAATTTTTGTTTTGTGAATTGTAATATCGGCTAAGTTTCGAGTCGATTTTAGCAACATTAAAGGATTGTGATCGAATTTCTTTTCTGTGTACAATCACACTGCAAAATGCAGGCCAGCTGTTTTGGCATTGAGTGAAACACAGGTGGGTGTTGATTCTGATCTCTCAGAGGATATAGCTTAGTACCATTATTCTTTTCCTTACCAACTTCTATTCAATTTCATGTGGTTAAGATTCACCGTCCGTAAGCAAACATTCATTATTGTTTTATTTATAGAAGCCCCAATTTAGATAGCAATTCAACCTCTAACGAATTTGTTGCGCTATCTGGCTCCATATTAAGAATTGTTTACCTTTATCATCACACGGATACCGCAATTGCGGGCGATTTCGTGCACCCAACTTTGGTTGGCTGCGACGTTTTGGCCAGACAACACCCGAAGGAAAATATGTTGAGATCTTCGCTGAGTTTAACCAATTAACTCAACTAATTGATGAGCCCACTCGGGTTCCAGATATTGAAGGACATGCGCCCAATACACTTGACCTATTTCTCACTCCTCACTTCTCGAAAAATACAGGGTTATAGTATCATCTCCTCAAGGCAAATCGAACCATTCATATCGTCATATCGGTAGATTTTTCGTTGTTACGGCAAAAAAAGATAAACGGCCCTATCGAGGTAACCGTCGGGCCGGAGCGCAGTTTCTCCGCAACGCATCTTTTTTCGGAGATTCAATTTGGCTTCGAAGTAGTTGTCGTCGTAAGAAATTTTTCACAAATGGCGGCAATGCATTGCATTCCCAAAACTAAAATCTCCGCAACAAAAACTTATCGGAGAACGAAGCAAAATGTCTCCGATCGGAGAGAATTCCGCTCCGACGATTACCTCGACAGGGCCTAAGGTCCCTAAAAGAACTGTGTGGCAATATGAGAAAGCCAATTGGGACGGCCTGAAATTTTTTTTTCGAAATTTTTGGTCATTGTGCTTTCTTGACGGAAACGTTACGCTGATATGATATCTAACGTATTTCTCAACGGCAAATCAATTCAAAATGAGAAATTTTGTTCTGCACAGAACAAATAGTATCAACCCCAAAGAGAATTCGTGGTTTGATTGAAAGTAATTTTCGAAAATTTAAAGATAACCCTACAGTAGAAAATCGAAATTATTTCAAACGCGCCAGAAATATCTGCAGTGCTCAAATACAAATGACAATGACTCTCCGTATGTCAACTCCATCCATAAAGCTTATTTGCTAGCAGCTCAATTTGCTGCTAACTCGACACTTCCTGATACCATATTGGATCCACCTGAACTCGAGTCTCCAAATTCTGTGATGAAGCAGATATTCTTTCGAACTCACTCTGTTGCGAGAGTCCTCAAGGATCTCAATATACATAAATCCGCTGGTCCAGATGGTATCCCCGCCGTTATTCTGAAGAGGTGTTCTACCACTGCGTAAACTTTTCCATCTTTCCTATTCTGTTGGGATTTTCCCCAGCAGATGGAAAACTGCTTTTATCCAGCCGGTCCCTTAAAAAGGCGAATTTTCCTCCCTTTCCAACTTAACCACTTAACAAAAATCCTCTTTTGGGAATTCATAACTTGATGAAGAAAATACTTGATTATATTCGACAGTAAAATTGTTTATTTCATATAATATTTAAGATTTGATCAAAGATACAGATCCATTTTAACTTATTTTAATCACAAAAAGTGCAAATAAATGAATTTTCACTACAAAATAAAAATCGGTAAAAAATGTGTTTGGGAAAAGTTAAGGGATTTTTTTTAAGTTAAGGGATTTTTGTTTCTACTGCTTCGAGTATTTATTTTGACAAAGGACAGCTGACTTCGAAAACGGACACTATTTTTTCAACCAGGCAATGCCTTTTTAGAATCCCTTACGATCTTGTGATTGCTTTTTTCGGAATTCGTATCGTGATTTTTCATTCGGAGATTTTTCCGAATGGATTTCGTGATAAGGGTGATTATTGCGCTTCATTTCTATAAAGCATTTGATAGAGTTTGGCGTAATAAAAGTGTAAATTTTGAATTTTTTAGAAATAAAAAAAAAATTTCGGATTTGGGTTATTTTCATTATTTGCATTTTCTGAGAACATTTACCATAGTAATGTATATTTTTTTTAACCATCTGAAAGTAGAGATTTCAACAAACAAAAAACACACCAATTTTTTTAAAAAAAGCAGATATTTTGACGTGAGGTTTTTCGATTGAAAATTAGGGTGATTTTTCGATATTTTGTAAAAATAAGGTGAAAAAATAAATATTTTAAATCCAAAAAATTTCTGTATGTTTGGAACTTCCAAAGGTATGTTTTCATCAAATTTCGTAAAAAAATAAGTTTTTTTGCAAAAGATAAAAATAAAAAACCAAAAACTCAGTTATTCGAATTTTTCACATACATTTTGAGGTTATGTGAAAAAAGTGTCTTTACAAAAGTTGTAGATCTTTTTAACACCTACAACTTTGCCATTTAACTTTTTTTCCTAAGACTTGCAGTTTTACCGGAAATCGAGATTAACCGTTTTTTACCCTTAAATACTCCCCCCCTCCCCCTTCCCGACCTCAGATCGCCCATAATTTAGTTTTCCTTTTTTTGTTTGTTTATTCTCTACCTCTTCCAATTTGTTTCATCCTACTATAATTTTTTTTTGTTTCAAAAATTATCGACCCTGGTCTATATTGACAGAAATCGAGTTTAACACATGTCATTGTACACCAAAGTTACCCGTTTTTTTTTTTTAATGATCAAAAAGTGATGTCAAAGTTGAAAAACGGACTTTACTGTATGACAATTTTTTTCTTAGAATATGACCAAGAATAACATCCCAAAGTATGTAACACAAATCACGGGATACCCTGTGTACACACATACATACATTTTATTTTGTTTGTTTTTAATTTTTCGATTAAAAATTTTATTTGCAGCACTACACCGATTTAGCTTGTTTGGAGGAGAAGAAGAATTCATTCCGTGCAAAAACTGACTGGTCACTGTCATAATGCACTGCAGCTGACGTCGCTCGTCGCAGTTCAGTATGTGATTTTGTCACAGTAGCACTATGAGGTGGTGAGGTCCGTAGGCAGCAATCACAAACAGATGTCAAGGAATGAAATAATGTGTTACTCGTACGCCCGTTGCCGCATAGTTACGCAACTATGCGCATTATCAATAATATACAACTGCACCGACGCGACGTTCTCTAGTGCCAGTCAGCAGTTCAACAGTTGTTACATCCATTTCAGTTGCAGTTTGAACAGCAGCATCACCAACTTTAGCCATCCCATCATCAGGTGCATTGTTCGCCTCATCAAGAAGCATAACTTATATCAAACTATAGCATATGAAATATGGGTTTTGCATTTTTGGTTAAACGAACTCTTGCTTTATAAATAGAGCGTTTTTATTTGATTGAGAAATAAGAACAGCACTAAGCATAAGCATATCACTCAATTTGTACGCCAGAAAGCTCGTTAAGTCTTGTTCATACTAATAGCTGTCGAAAACGAAGACAATTGGAATGGATGTAATGGATGATGCTCGAATTAGGGTTCAAGTCAAGGAGTTTTGCTACCAGTTTGTACAGCCAACAGCGACTGCATTACAAAAATCCTTTGGTAAAGAAGCTTGAGTAATTATGCAGAACATTAGTACGCAAGCTTGTACAAAAAATTTATCGAATTAACAAGCAATGGATGTATTGGTTTATGGAAAGCTACCTTCAGAATGGATTCAGGAGAGATGGAGTCGTTGTCATTAATCTTCAAGAATCTGATTAAATCATTCATCAAAAAAATAAGAAAGTTCACTTGAAATCATTTTGGGTTTTTGATTAATTTTTAAGTAAGGTTTATACAAAAATCGTATCTTAATCTATCTACAAACAAAACGTCGCGCCAGTGCTTCAAATAGATGCACTTTTTCTTTTTTAGCCGCAACTATTGGGACAGGGCGAAGGCCCAACTATAAAAGGCATTAGCTCACTGGATGTGCGTTAAGCTCCGACGTTTCTATAGCTTTGTTGCGGCACCATATATATGAAGAAAACTAATAACAAAATGCGAAGATATTTTTTTTTGCAGATTTTCAGAGTTAAGAGTTTCAGTCTCAGGGAGCATTTTGTTTGGAGGAAGTAATACAGACAATCAATTCGTATCCCCTAAATTTTTTCTACGATTGAGTTTCATTTTTCCCCTTTTTTTCGAGTAGTTTTTACTTTGATGGCAAGTAATTTGCATATATGATGGTGCTTTTAAACTTTTACAAATTGATTTCAAGCTAACTGACAAAAAATTTATGTAACATTCCACAATTGTATTTATAATTTACTATAGTAATATAATACGTACCCATTGTATTTATATTATAAAGTACTACTCATCTGCCAGATATAGCTCAGCTCCTACGGCTATCGAATTGGGTAAATTTAATAAGATACATTTAGTCGTATTTATAAAATTTGCTTAGAACATCCTTAGACAACTGTCCAGCTAGACGGTGTCTGAAGAGTTGGATAAGCCCTAACCAATTTTGTATTTATAAATGCATTCCATGGTGCCTTTAAACTTTAACAAATTGATTTCAAGCTAACTGACAAAAAACCTATGTAACATTCCACAATTGTATTTATAATTTACTATAGTAAATTCACTGAGGAGTGACAGCGACTGCTCGATTTGAAGTGAGAATCCACTCAAGATGCACTAATACATGTTACTCAAATGACAAAAAAAATTTCTTCAAGGAATATTTTTTAAGAGCCGCAGGTGTTTCACTCACAAAAAGGCAATTACGTTTAACTAAACAGAAAAAACCCATTGGTTTTTAAAATGAGTGCTTCTCCGAGTGAAACCATTGAAAAGCGACAAAAGTATTGCTTATTGCTTCTTGGTATGGTAAATATATTTTGCATTCCTTCATTCCTTGTCTCAATCCAATCCGATCGGCCGATCGGGCATACTCTCCGATAAAATACAACGTTTGCCGTTTATATGCGATGCTTTGCGACTAAGAACTTTTGTTGGCTTTATTTTTGACAGATAAAACAAACATTTCTCCGACCTCCGACAAGTTTTTGCTGCGGAAAGTGTTTTGTTTTAGAAAAAAATATTTAATTAAAATGTAAGTAATACAGTAATGAGCTTTATTTGCAGTAATTGTGGTCCTTAATGTATTTTCTGTTTCTAGGCAAAACGAAAAAAACAGTCCCAGCCAGCAGTACGAGTGGATGGTGAACCTGCTAACCGATTGTCCGGTTATAGCACAAAACTATACCCACAGGACACCAGAAACGGTTGCTGCGTTCTAAGAAGATTTAACAAATCAGTTGAATACATTCAGACCAAGGCAAAGGGATGTTGGAGCATGGAAAAAGGTATGTTATATGTTTGCTATCTTTTGTCTTGTGCATTGATTCATGGTGATTAAATTATGTACACATGTTATATATTTGTTAAAGGTTTGGAGTGACTATAAGTGCTACATAAAAAAAGCAAATAGGAAAGAATTTGCTGCAGGCAAAAGTCTTTCCTTCAAGCTGTGATCGCCCTAATCAACATAGCTAGCTCTGCAAGTGGCATCAGCGCAGCATCACTAAACGTTCATGATTTGTGCGGCCTTTGAATGTGAATAGTGCAACAGCCATGCTCCTAACAAGCAACGAAATCTACCTTTCAACAATCCAATGGAACGTTTAACAATATTACCAGCTTTTCTGTGACATATTTTGAAACGGCTCCTTGCGCTTTGTGGTGTGGGAGTCCTGAATGGTGTCATATGCCAGGGTTCCAATGAATATCCAGAATCACATAAAAAAGAATACAAATGATCTGTACTGTTTCGAAAGAATATTTTTACCTAGCAAATAGTTACTTTTTAACCGCTCAAATACCTTCTTTCAAAAAATCGTCGTTCAGGACTTAAGGCCCAAACATGAGGGTCGTGACTTTCTCTCTGGTAGTTAGCATTAAAAGATCTTATTCTCATTTTGCAGTCAGATATCTAAAATAAAAAAACAACTTCAAACAGAATAAGTACCTTATAACAGCAAAAAAAAACATACAATCATAACGTTAAGACCAAAATTTCATTTGCGATTCAGCTGGTGCAATAATTTGAACGTGAATACTATCCTCTCAGCGAATAACCAATTTTTTTCGAAAAATTTTGTTTTGGACAATTCGCCTTCTTTAGACATCTGTAAAGATATCCAATTGTTGCACAAGGTCTCTTCCATTATATCTAAAGTTTCCTTTAAAATAGATACTGAAGAAAGCCGACTGACTGCATTCAAAATCTTTTCCAACACCATGAGGGTAGTTTCATTCGGCAAAAAATCTAAGGCAAGCTGCTTATTTTAGCTCTAGAGTCTAGAGTAACACAATCAGACCTTTGATTTATGTTGTATTTTTCTTCAATCCAAAATAAAAGCAAATGCACTTTTATTCAGGCGAAAGTTTTTCTTGAAACTGAAAGAAAAGTGTAGAATTAAATAAACATAATGTTTCTATTTGATTAAGATACTTTTTTTACTTACGCTGCGTCAGATAGTTCACGTATATTGCTTTCGCTTCACAGTCTTCTCCTACATGTTCTCCTTTTTTTGTGTCATTTGCTCGTTTAATTCGGCGTCCAAAAATACAATACAATGCGCTGACAAGTACTTCGAAGCAAAATTGAATGTCCGAAAATGGATGCGTTGCGGAGAAAACTCGCTACGACGCGACGGTTGCCTCGATAGAGCCGACTACTTGCTTCTCCTAAATCTTTCATGCTGAAATTCTTGGTTAACTTGACCAGCTGGTTTGTCCATCCTTTATTATTTGAAAAAAAATCAAAAATCATCTACGTAAATGGCAACAAATGTCATAATTCTTCCATCTCGACGAAAATAAGTGCATGAATATATTTTCGATCGGTTGTAACTACTCTTGATCAAAACATCATTCAACTTGTTCCACTGTCGACTTGCTTGTTTTAAGCAAACAAAATCGTCCACTTCTATCGTTAAAACCATCCGGTTGCTTCATATAAATGGTTCCGTTGACATTACCTTGTAAGAATGCTGTGATAGCATCCATCTGTTCAATATCTAGGTCTTATACAGCTGCAAGTGCCATCATCAAACGTGTTGAAGAGAATCGAACAACTGGAGAAAATGTTTCCTCGTAGTTCAAACCAGCAAGCTGACTGTAGTAAACGGGATTTTATTACACCATACAAAAGTTTTTTTACATAGTTTTACAAAATTCACAAAAAGAGCATGGCATTTGCCGTCAGTCGAAAGAGAAAGAAAATATTCAAATATCAGATTTTCAGATGATTTTGTAAATAGAGATACAAATACAAGTCGATATAATATATGTAATTATTATTCACCCTGATTATGGAATCTGATAAATGGACTGCGGAAGCGATCCATTTTTACCATAATTAAGGTCAACATCTTTTAAAACACACCCTGACCCTGTTCTTCAATCTCTACACCAAAAAAAAAAAAAAACATAAAAAAGCATTCCCGTCATCTTAATTTTTCTTAAGAACTAATTTTCCCATGAAAATTGTTACACAATGATGCACGATCTTACGACAACAATTGCATCCCTGTAGCATCTGAGATCTGAGACGATGACGTGCCTCCGATTTCTCAGTCAGTCCAGCGCTCACATACGGTTCACATACGGTTCAATGTTGGACAAAGAGAATGAGAGTAACAGCCCGTTTTTCCAATCAACACTCAAATTGTGATTTTGACTTTTTACCAGAATAGGGCTGTAAGTTGACCGCTGAGATGAAGATGCTCTGTATGACATTACGAGCAACAAAGCTTGATCGTTTTATTAAAAGACAAATCCGCAAAAGCGTTTATGTCAAAATTTCTATCTTTGAAAAAATAGTGTAGTGTCTACACAGTAGACAAATGATTCAATTCTTTTTATTAAACCTTTTCTTTTTTAATCAATCTAATTTTACACACATAGGGTTAGACAGCTCAAAAAGTCGTGGAGACTTATACCTCAGCTTTGTCCTCCAGTAACACGCACCGGATCTCCTTCCAGGTTCATTTCTATGAAAAAAAACGCTACGGAATCCATTTGAAGTTTATTTTATTAGGTTTATGTAAATCTTAATTTTTTATTCCTTTTCTCTTACAGATGGAGAATGCCACTTGAAGTAAGTCAAATGAAGACTATGAAACCATTTGACAGGCTTAGGATAATGGCAAAGTCGTTTCGCGGATCGATATTGCAGTTCATCTGGCGGATTCAATCGGCCCTATCGAGGTAACCGTCGGAGCGGAATTCTCTCCGATCGCAGACATTTTGCTTCGTGGTAGTTTCCCGATCGGACGATCCGACGTTCTCCGATAAGTTTTTATTGCGGAGATTTTAGTTTTGGGAATGCAATGCATTGCCGCATTTGTGAAAAATTTCTTACGACGAAAGCTACCTCGAAGCAAAATTGAATCTCCGGAAAAAGATACGTTGCGGAGAAAACTCCGCTCTGAAGGATACCTCGATAGGGCCGAATAATTGAGTTCAATGTGGATGCGAATTTCTTGCGGATCAGATGAAATCCGTGGAAATAGACCATTGTGGATTCCATAATCGAGCTGATTATTATTATTATTATAAATTTTTTTATAATTAAGTGCTTTTTGCAAAACTTACTAGCGTTGACCAATTGCTACCATTTAGAATGCTTTGCAATTCCTTGACAGTGATCGTTGTTTTACTAAAGTGGAAGTGTCTGATGTCATTGAGTATTGGGCAGATTTCGATGAAATGTTTCACATTTTCTGTAGCATGTTTATTGCACAGTTTACATTCAATAGAGCGATCACTTCAATGGGGTATATAGTTGTGGTACAAAACCTTTCCTCTTGATTTATTTAAAAATGGTTGAAATGGTTTCAATACCGTTACTATCGTTAAAGTAGTTATTTTTGAGATTCTGTTCCAATGTTCGGTAGAGGATTCTGGATTCACTCCGATTTGCACTTTCGTGATAAAATTTAAACTGACTCTCTTTGATTGTGCTCAGAAATGAATCCAACGATTTTTTCAATGTAGCAGGATTGTCCCTAACTTGATCCACGTTGTTTTGCGATGCATTATATGCGAAGCCACAATTGCAGGTAGTCTCTGTTGGTCCTATACCAATACTTTTCGGGGAAGTTTAGTTTCCAAATAAAGCATGTACATACGTAGTTGGGTTTTTTTGCTAGCAAAAAATTTTCTTTAAAAAGTATCTCAGTGGTTTTTCTACATCTTCGTGTTGGAAAGCAAGCTCACTGTGCCTATCCTTTCGCAACTAGTCTCGCTTTATACCGAACAATTTTCCCAGTTGTATCAGTCCTTATTTTGAATAACCATTTTGAATTTATTGGTTTTCTATCATCTGGTAAATCTACCAATTCCCAAGTTTTCTTGTGTATTACTGATTGAAATTCTTCATCCATTGCTACCTTCCATTCCTTACTGTGTAAACTTGAAACGGCTTCACTAAAAAACGTTGGTTCATTTATATAGGGCTTTTCGCGAAGCTATCTCTTTCTAATTATACTTCGTATTTCTTAAACTTATGAAAACATTGCTGGCGGCAGTACGTAGAAATATGAAATATGTAGTTTAAATTTGTTTTTCAAAGAAGTAGATTCATGAAAAAAGGAAAAAATTGTGTTTATCAAAACTGTGACGTTTTGAAAACAAAACAATATAAAAGTGTTGTGAAACTGCCCGCGGATCGCTGTCTAAAACAATCTTCAAACCATACAATGAAGACAGAAATCTGTAGATCCTATAGTTTTCCTCGAGTATAAAACTGAATTCCTAGGTTAAAAATTGTCTCAGAGGAAAGGCACAGAATGTGGTAAGAGGAAGCATCTGGGAAACATCTGAACTAAATTGGCTCGTGTCTGTTCCAGACATTTCATTTCAGGAAGGTAAATATCTGGTTGTAGTTTTTATACAAGTAGATCATTAATAAGAACTCCAGGGAAGAATGCAAAACTTTTGGATAATCTAATTCCAGATTGGGTACCAAGCTTATACACGCAAAAACTCAGAAATCTAGATAAACAATACCCAATCTGTATTTAGATTTTTCTTAATAGGAGTTCTTACTATAATGAAGCACCTAATATACCTTATAACCATGTTTACATAGGTACCTGAAATGAAAGTGTGGAACAGAAACAGTCCAATTTAATGTTCAGATGTTTGATAGGAGCCAACAACGGCCTGTGCCTTTCCTCTTAGCGATTTTTCAATCTAGAAGTTCTATTCCACAGTCGTGGAAAACTGAAGTCTACAGTTTAATGTGTTCACTGTATGGTTTGAACCAGTTTGAACACTGTTTCACACAACAACTCAAGGGTATTTTCACAACACTTTTATATTATTTTGTTCTTAAGAGTTCGCAATTTCGATATACACACTGTTTCAATCTTTTTACTACAAATTCACTTCACTAAATAACAATTCTGAAACTAATTTATGTTTTTGCCTAGTACCGCCAACAATGTTTTCATACTCTTTTGACAGTGATCGCGAAAAGCCCTATTGTCTTTTTGAACATAATCTAGTCTTTTGATTGGTTTCTTTGTTCGATTCGACCTTCTTAAAATTGTGTCATTTGCTTCAATCATGTCCATAGAAATTGAGGTTTGATTTTCTTTTGGCATTCTTTACAACTACTATCTTCTCTCAATGATAATGTTCCTGCAGCTCTATTCAATTTCTTTATTTGTATACAGCTTGATCTTAAGATTTACATCTTGTTTACAATGAAGCTTCGTAATGGACTTATTTGTGGTAGCATTCTAACTTGATAATATATAAATATAAAAATTTTATAAAAAATATTGGAAATAATAAATAAATCAGAAGAAAGATAGAGAAAGTATTTAAAATAAAAAGAGGGCAGGCAAACGTAGAACAATATGTAAAGATATGTACAATTTACATCTATATGTAGCAAGGAACGCTTGTATTTGGTTAAGCATTAGTTTTTCAAGGACTTTAAACAGGATTGGTAGAACAGAAATGGGTCTCAATTCTGTATTTGTACTATTTTTGGGAATCGGTATAATTTAAGAGTACTTCCATTGCGTCGGAAAAATGCTTTTGGTGAGAATTGTGTTATAGATACGCGTAATATAGGGAAAGATAATTGGAAGTGTTGCCTTAACAAACATTGGGTGAAGATAGTCAAATCCAGTAGCGTTTGATTTTAGGCATAGGAAAATTTCGACAACCTCATTGGCACTGACTCCCGAGAAACCAAACTCTGTTCCTCTAAGCACAGGGGGAAAACTCTTCACCCGAAAAATTTTGGCATATATTATGTGTTGATGGAATCGATGAAATGAAATTGGAGTTAATGTCGTTGCAATTGACATCCATGCAGCCAACGAGACTGACAATTCTTTGAGGTTTTTCCACAATTTACGTCCGTTTAGAGCTAAGTTCAGATGGTGTTGATACCGCTTTCGCAGAACGTATGAAGCGAACAGTAATATTACGAAGACGACGGTACTCTTGGAAATCATCCGATATTCTAAAACAATTCCATTTCTTGAACTCTAAATTTCTTTGGTTAAGGTTCATTCTAATTTCTTGATTGAACCAAAGACATTCACCATGCTTGACCGATACAGTTTTTAACGGAACATGGCGATCAAAGAAATAACGTAGGTTGCTTTGAAGAAACTCAACTTGCTCATCTAGTAGATGAAGCACGTATACTCGCTCCCAATCAATTCTTCTTAACTCAAGCTCTAGAGTATGGCTGTCGATATTCTTAAAATCCCTATACTGAAAGGTTCTTGTAGGCCTTCTGAGACTAAAATCAAACGAAAGATGACGCAAGTCATGTTTCGAAAAACCGGAAGCTTGAAGCTGTTCAAAAAGAAGTATCTTATTTAAGTTACTTACAAAAAAGATATAGAGAAAAATAGTGGAGCTGTGTGAAAAATGAGTGGGATAGGTAGTATTCACCGCATGCAAGTTGAACGTGCCCAAACTTTGAATAAGACTATGGTCTATGAGAAGATCACTGTTGAAATCTCCACAAAGTACAACATTAGAAAAACAAAAGGAATTTTCTTCAAGAATGTTCATTATAAACTACCCCTAAAAGAAGATGTTCGTTTTCATTCACAATGTCAACACAAAGATATTCCATAGAACACTCGGCTGGAGACACATATTTAATTTGGTATTTAATAGTAGCTCTTAGATAGATAGCTACTGCTCCACCAAGCACCAATACGACCTGATCTATCGTTTCTTATAAATTTATAACCTTTAAGTTGAACTATGATATTAGGAGCTTTACTGCTAAACCACGTTTCACTTACACAAATAGCATCATACCTTGAACCTTCAAATAGATCCCTAAACTCGTAAATTTTCTTAAATAAGCTTTGAGAATTGAGGTGACAAACTTGAAATCCATTATTTCGCGATGTTATTATATTGATGACAGCTCGTGCCACGCCAACGTCACCCGAATTCAAGGAACTCAATTGATTGCTGTTAACCAAAATTGAGTTAGAAGTTAGGTAGACAGACTTTCAGGCTTAAAAACCAACGCACCATGAACGACAGATGACATGCAAAAATAGGCCTCAGATCCTGTTTGATAATGGGGTTGCTACACATGCCTGCCACGTCCAATTAATAAATAATTTTAAATTTGTGTGCTTTATGGCGACCATAGGGCAACCCCAGGGCTTCAACGAACAAACCTATTATCTAGTGCAGCATGTAGGATTTTTGGTCTGTCGTCTGTCAAACATTCTTGTTGTCGTTTATTTAATTTGCGGAATTCGGAAATACATTTTAATAAGGTGTACCTATCGTGCGGTGTGTGGAATTTGATGAAAATCGCTGAGGAATTGTTAAATTACTTTTTTATCTATTCGTATGTTACCACTCAAAACAACACTTAAATTTTATACGGAATAAACTTGGATTTCACAATTTATTTTATGATTTGTTAAGCGAATGAAATTCTATTTGACAGATTGGAAAGTACTCTGGGACCACTTAACAAAAATCCTCTTTTGGGAATTTATAACTTGATGAAGAAAATATTTGATTTTATTCGACAGTTAGATTGTTTTTTTTCACATAATATTTAAGATTTGATCAATGATACAGATCTATTATAACTTGTTTTAATTACAAAAAGTGCAAGTAAATGAATTTTTACTAGAAAATAAAAATCGGTAAAAAAATGTGGTTGGGAAAAGTAGGACAGCTGACTTAGAAAATAGTCACTATTTTTTTCAATCAGGCAATGCTTTTTTAGAATTCCTTCGGATTTTGTGATTGCTTTTTTTCGGGATTCGTATCGTGATTTTTCATTTGGAGATTGGAGATCTCTCCAAATGGATTTCGTGATAGGGGTGAGTAACTTCGGGAAACTTAGACTTTTTTCGATTACGGTGGAATCTGTGATAGGGCTGAATATTTAATGAGCGCTAGAAACCAACACGTCTATGAACTTGAATGTTTCGTTCTTATTTACACTCATTTATCTACAATATTCAATTCATTGACTAAATCATCAGAAAAAAATAGATAGCTTAAATAATGGTGTTTCTTCATCAAGTAAATCGTCATAAAAAGCTTCTTCAAATGATGGTGTATCTTCGTCAACTTTGTTTGTAACTGGCATAACCGGGTTATTAGTTTTTTCAGATTCTAAGAAAACAACATTGGCTCTCTACCACCTTATTTTTACTTCACATTTCTACCATAGCAAATGAATCAATTATTCTGAAATGAGACAAATTTGGTTTCATTCCTGGCCAAACTTCAATCGTTGATTTGTTTTCTAGCACCCTTGAAGAAGAATGTTTTTAAGGTATTGCAGTTGCAATTACTTCAGCCCAATACTTTTTACTCAACGATGCATCAGTTATAGTTACATTTATACATAAAGCTCTCACCGTTTAATTTCGAATTATTCCTTCTGCAAATCCGTTTGAAGTTTGTCGATACTACAAACACTAAACAGTTTGTCATATTTCTAATTGCAAAATCCCGTTCCATTGTCTGAACGAAACTTTTTCAATTTCTTGCCTGTTTGGTTTTCTACACAGGCCTTAAACTCACAAAATCTTTCGAAAGCTTAGTCTTTGGATTTCAGAAAATAAGCAAAAGTCATTCTTGAAAAATCATCAACCAAAACAAAATTGTATTGATTTCCACCAATTGAAGGATATTTTGTTGCTTCTAGGTCTGCATGAATTAGTTCCAAAACATTATTTGCTCTGGACGTTATGTGCTTAAAAGAAAGTCCTGCTTACTTACCTTGCAAACATGTAACACATACCTCAGTAGATTTTTCTTCATTGAAATTAACACCATCAACACTCCCTTTCTTCATTATTAACAAATCATTAAAATTAATATGGCCTAATCTTCGATGCGATCATAACTAATTTTGCACTTGCAACTTACCATTTTTGTCCTTTATTTTTACCATTTCTATCAAAATTTACATATTTATGGTTTTTCGTCAGTTGACTAACTGACAAAAGATTGGCAGTTAGATTTAGAACACATAAAACATCTCGCACTTCTATTGAATTTGACATTCCATTGACATCGGTATACAACTTGACAGTTCCACAGGATTTAACGTTCATCTTTGTATCGTTAACAGCTAAAATTTCTAAAATAGGAGATTTCTTTTAATCAAAAATCCAATCATTATTCATTGTTAGATGTTGTGTTGCATCAGAATCGCTTTTGTTAAGCTTTCCAGTCAAAAAAACCGAGCTGAACTCAGTGCCCCAATTCTGTAACTATCGCCTCGGCGATAAAAATTGGAAAATAGAACGAAATTCTATGAATTTAGTAGGACTTCGTTCCATTTTCCTCCGTTTATCGCCTGCTTTTATCGAGGCGATAGTTACAGAACAGGGGCACAGATCTTACATTATAAGTTGAACCAAACTTCACCGTTACACGTAACAACTGTATTTCTCAATCGTGTTGCTGAGGACCACCTACCAATAAATCAAAATTTAATTGCATTATATAATAATAAAAATAGTTGACGCCATACAATGGTACTTTGTCGTTTATCAAATAAAAACAAAACTACACCGGTATACATCATTTTTGCGCACGGGTTAAACATAACCTATTTTAATTGCTTCTATACCTAGAAATAAGAATAAGAACAAAAAAGTTCTAAAGTGGTAAAAAACTTAAGGTATACCCATGGGTTAAAGCATACGGAAATAGGTGGAATGGGGAGCTGCCTCCACTCTCTGGCCTATCTTCCACTCCACCTATTTCCCTATCTATGCTTTAACATAGTTAAAACTAACAAAGTTAGCAGCTGATGAAGTGAGGATTCTCGAAAGATTAGCACGTGACCATAGCCATGATTCCAACCCTTCTAGCAATCGGAAACAAAACAAAAAGCTTATTAATATAGATTCTAGAATAATGTCACTATGGTCGGAACTACGAAAAGTTCAAACAAAATTTTTTCACAAAATGACGACTGCTTAAAAAAAACAGTTTTTTAACATTTTAAAGTTTCGTTTTAGAACTGAGCCAGTTTGGATGTGAGTCTGCAAAATACTTATATTTCCGAATATTATATGAATTTTGAAAAATCGTCTTGTAGGCATATTCGGTGTGTGTACTGTCTTATCCCTAATTATCAGCACATTGGGTTACCTGACTGCTGGTTGCTGCAATAAATATTTATGAATACTCTCCAAAAAGTTTTTGGAACATCACAAAACAAAGTTTTACTGAAAGAAAGCAAAATAAAATAGAATCATTTTTTTTCTTCTTCATCCTGTTGGCCTTAATCCAACTCCCAAGATCATGAATGTGTAATCATAATCTGGCTTAAGTATCTAGTCAACTTTTTTGAAAAACTTAATGTTAATGTAAAATTATGTAATTCTGTTTACTTAATATTTTGGCATACCCAATTAAAAGATATAAAGCGTCGCGTCGTTTACATTTGTTGTTGGTGGTATGAATAATTTTAACGACATCAACTAACTTGTATAGATTTCGATTTGAATTTGTTCACAAAATATTACTTTTTATTTGAATTGTAGTATTAACAACAAGGGCAAACGGCAAAATGGAAGAATTATATATATTATTCATAGGTAAGTAAATATATTAAGAGCTCACAGCAATACAAAATCCCTATGCTAATCATATCATTTATTAAACGAAAAACTAGATCAATACAACAGTACATAATATATACTACTCACTCAAGAAATTTATAATTAGGCTACCCAACAATGTTTTCTTACCAATTTGATAAAATGCTCTTGTAAAAAATACTTATATATGGATTTTAAGATGTGAACTTATTAAAAAAATACGAAAATGTTCTAATTTATAATTCGAAGACAATAATAGTATCTGCATGGATGATTCAAATCAATTGTTACTAATTTAAAAGCAATATTTTCTAATTAGAATGAACAAAACTTATTTGAATTAATACGATAATGTATATAGAAATACCATGTAAACTATATACTTTAAATACTTAAAAATGTATATATTTTATTTATCGATTTTGAATGTGTATATAGGTGGAAAACTTATGTTTATTAAGTAGTTCTTATACATACATATGCACACCCACCTTGAGGTATGAATATTTAATTTTGTAGGCGCTAATGTTCTTCAAGCGTATTACTTAGATCTACGAGTTTTTCAGAGCATTTAAGAATTATATTGTTGAATTGTGATCTAGATAACATGTTTCAATTACATTTACTAAAAAATATACAAAAGAAAAAAAAAATATATAGACTCTAAAACTAATTTATAATTCAATTCAACGCATAAACCGGAATAAAATATCTTCATAATTTTACACCAAAAATGGTGTTTCAAAGTATTTAGGACCAGTTCTAAGCAATAAGATTAAAAAAAGTGACGAAACGTAGATTTTATAAGCAATTAAGAAATGTACATCTACTGTAATTGTTATTTCTTTTTTGAAGTATGAAGAATTTATTGAAAAGAAAACCTTGAGGCATAGCATATTCAAAAGGTGTATCAACTAAGTAAGACTATTCAGAGACTATTAGTATGAGTACATACCAATATCTCTGAATAACACAAGTATAACTTATAAACTGAAAATTACTAATCGTACAAGTCATTTGATGAAATGTTAAATGTGAATTTGACCTTTGGTTGGTTAGTTTAAATATATATTCAAGAATTCTTAGGGTTTCAATCAATAGTCTTCCTGAGTACACAAACCTTTTAAAAGTTATGAAACTTTCTAATTTTCCTGGAATGCATAAAGCTACCACTATAAATAAATAAGAAAATTTTAACAAAATTGTAATGATTTATTTGATGAGGACCAAAAATCACAATAAAATTAATCATATTCAACCATTTTACTTGTTAGCATTTTTCATTTTTGTTCAACAAATACAAAAGACAATATTCCATAAATTTTGCGAGTCTTTTTGGATTCTTTGGTTTGTATTGACATACAAATCAACCTTACCTTCAAACCACTTTTCTTACCATTTCTGTTAGGAGGTACGTTTTTGGGTGTTAAATCGTTAGACGCTTAGTAACACAAACATAATCATTTTCTGAGGACTTGAAAATAGTGGAAAATATTTTTCATAGTGTAAGCTTTCTCAAATCCGAAAAAATAAGTCAAGAAGTCAATAAAGTACTACAAATAACAAATTAAGTGCCTACTTGTTCCTTCCCAGACCCACCCAACTTCCCTCGTGCTTTAGATTTCAGTAGAAACACTAGCGCAAATTTATAGTCTGCATTTGTGAGAGAAAGTGCCGGCTCTAGTTAACAAAACTCTAACTTCAAAATGAAGTCATTTAACACAAACGATTTATGAACAGGAACACCTCACCTCATTTTGATGAGGCGCCCAACTATTTTCTAATGAAAGCTTTCCACTATGGTAGGTAACAAATGTAGCAATGGTAAAATAAGTCGATTTGATGAATCTCAACTTAATATTAACAGCTTTTTTTTTGGTTAAGCCTCAATATAATTATTTATCAAGAATATATTTAAATAATTTAACAGTCAGATTGTCCTACAAATTCCGTAGGACGTTATCCTGGTCCTACGCCCAAAAGCACTAGTACAGATCCTTGATGTAAGAATAGAGTGCTACGCTTTCGCGGTGCTCCAATTGAGTATGTACATATACATATATGTTTATGTATATTTAAAATTCATGAAATAAGAAATCAATTTATTTCTTAAGCGTGACTATAGAAACGTTGACTTTTTGGAAGATTCCACTTAACAAAAAGTTAAAATATTAATGAACGTCAACTTAAATTAAACAAAACAATAACGAACAACAATTCGTGTCGCTTGGGCTTGATGTTAGTGTCCAATCGAGGCTTCGCTTTGTGGCGACTCCAGGGCCTTAACGAACGAACCTATTCTAGACAAAAAAAAAAAATCCAAAAATCATTATTTTTTATTTTTAGACAATTCTTCAAATTATTGAAGCTTCGGCTACATAGTTCTGCTTACTTTCGCAAAAGAGACCTTTCAGAATTTTGAAGAAAAATAATAGTTTTCAAGAGGCTTTTATTCAACTCATACGAATTGAAAATACAGCATTAATAACATCAAATGAGTTAATTATTGAAGAGTATGTGTGCAGATGCAGAGTGTATTCATTAAAAACAAAAAAATGATATCAACAAAGGACGGTATATGTTATTTGAAAATCAAAAAATGAAAATTATGAATTTTAAAAACAAAAAATCTTAGGATATGATCCTTCCAGTTTGCCACCAACAAAACAAGATTTGCTGCAACAAATTAAAAGAACTGCATTTATCTGCAATGTATGGTGCAATGCACTCTTGCGGTGCCCGACGGAAAAATTCCCAGAAAATTTTGGATGGACAATAATTGATGGCAAATATGAATATTATTGGTGTGATGGTCCCAAAGTCCATCCTTTGAAGAAAAATCTTCTGACAAACAAGGTACCCTATTTATACTATTCTTATTTTATGATTGATTTTTCATTATTATACAGGGTGATTCGCATAAGGTGTGACAAAAAGATAGGGTGTGTAGGTTGGACCTAGACAAGCAAAAAATCGTATGGGAGGGGGGGGGGGTCCCTTTTCCCCCGTTTAGGCGGGAGGGGCAATTTAAGAAAAAAATCACTAAAAATTGGAAAAAAATTATTTAAAAATAACGGTAATACCTACAGAGTCGTGCTATAGCATTTTGAAAAGCCAAGAACTTATACATTAATTTAAATTTAAAAATAAGTTGTTCAAATAAATATTTTTTGAAATATTAATTTTCAAAGTCAAAATTTTGAAAAAAAAAACATAACTTTTTTTTTTAAACCACTTTTTTTCCAAATTTTACGTATTTAAGTAGTATTTTTCTGGCTTATTTTCAATGCTCTTATTTATTTTTGATCAAACACAAAAAACCGGATGTCAAAATAACCTGTAGTTTTTGAGAAAACCAAAAATTACAAAAACGACTTTTTTGAATTTTTTTTTTTTAAAGTTTTTTTTTCGTTATTGGATTCTTAAGTGAACTTACGAAATAAAGGATGAATTTTCTCTTTACTTTTTTTATTGAGAATTCACTTAAAAATCCAATATCGAAAAAAAACTTAAAAAAAAAATTTCAAAAAAGTCGTTTTTGTAATTTTTGGTTTTCTCAAAAACTACAGGTTATTTTGACATCCGGTTTTTTGTGTTTGATCAAAAATAAATAACAGCATTGAAAATAAGCCAGAAAAATACTACTTAATTACGTAAAATTTGGAAAAAAAGTGGTTTAAAAAAAAAAATTATGTTTTCTTTTTCAAAATTTTGACTTTGAAAATTAATATTTCAAAAACTATTTATTTGAACAACTTATTTTTAAATTTAAATTAATGTATAAGTTTTTGGCTTTTCAAAATGCTATAGCACGACTCTGTAGGTATTACCGTTATTTTTAAATAATTTTTTTCCAATTTTTAGTGATTTTTTTCTTAAATTGCCCCTCCCGCCTAAACGGGGGAAAATGGACCCCCCCCCTCCCATACGATTTTTTGCTTGTCTAGGTCCAACCTACACACCCTATCTTTTTGTCACACCTTATGCGAATCACCCTGTATAATTAATTTAATTTTTTCATGCTATTACAGAATCAAATATGAGTATCACGAATGGAGAAAATGAAATACATGCCCATCACAGCGATAATAGCGAAGATTTATCAGATGAATCTGAGGAGGATTAATTTTTTTTATGTAAATACTGAAATCTTTGTCCTTAGTTTACTAAAAAAAAAACTAGTGATACATACCTTTTTTTGTAAGACACTGTTTTATTTGGGCAGAGTACACACTAACCTTTTATGTAACATTTTTGTCCAACAGTTAGTAGTAATAAAAATACGGGTCTGGTGGTGTTGACATTTTCTAAGCGTAGGATTAAAATAACGTACCACGGAATTTGTTGGACAATCTGACTTTTAATACATAAATACTAACAAAGTAATAAAAAAAAATTAACTGGTTAGTAATCACTTTTGATGACCACGTAATCATCATCTCAAACATGTTGAGGAAGAGGACTCTTTGAATCAAACCATACAATTTGTAGGACAAATGTTTTTTCAAATAATTCAGATAATTATCTTGAGGCTTAGCAAAAAAAAAACTGTTATTATTAATTGTTTGAGAATCACCAAATTGACATATTTTACCCTTGCTACCTCTGTTTCCTACAACAGTTGAAAATTTGCGTCAGAAAATTGTTGGGCGTCTCATCAAAATGAAGCTACTCAGCTTGATAGTAATCAAATAAAATTAATGGGTGGCCGTGGTGCAGTGGTAGAGTGTTCAGTAGATAGGCCGGACGCGTGGGTTCGAATCCCACTCTGGGAATCTGCTTTTATTTTTCAGCCTCCCAGTTTCATATGGACGCCGCCCTTGAGGTTATATGAAATTACTAACACCTCATTCCCAACTACTGTAGCGTTTTATACCCCAATATTGAAGCCACCTGGAAAGTAGAGGCCTGCATGAATGCATTCAATTGTTCTCTCTAAACTTGAACAGTGCTTCAGTGTATTCATATTCATTGCATTATCAATAAAGTGTACAGTGAAATAGAATACCACATCACAGACAGTTACTGCACAATGCTTGATAACCTGATGGCAAAATGAGTGCACTGTTTTCTTTCTCTCCCACGCTTGGGTGCTTGAAATGGCTTGATGAGAGCAAATCGTGTGCCATGTTAATTGTTATAACTGTTGAAAATACACTGAGTACACTGAGTGCACTGAATATACTGAGTGGACCAAATAATTCGATTATAAAGTTTAGTTGGTTTCTAGCTTTAGTGTGGTTATGCAGACAAAGAAAATTAATGAAATGGAAACTACTGATGTAAGTTAATGTTTTTATAGAAAGTTTCTTTTTGTATTAAAGTTTGATATTTAACTAGGATATGACAAACGACTCCGATGTCTCAATGTCCAGTGTTAGTGGTTTGTTGAACAATTCCGTCATCAAATCAAAAATTATCAATGGCGAATTTAATATTAATAATAAAAGAGGCCGCAGTAAGGTATGGGATGTATTCGGTACAATAAAAAATGAAAACGGCGTTGACATTGAAAACTTAGTGGCGTGTAAAAATTGTTTTTCGGTACATAAACTCAATTCTAAAAGTACATCCAATTTAGTAAAACACAAATGTTACATTTTGAAAAAATTAAAAACTGATAACAAAATTGAAAAAGCACAAGTAGACTCTGAAGACAAAAAAAAATGTATTGTTGATAACAGAATGGACAATAGAAAACTGCCGACCATTTAATATTGTAACGGATTGTGGTTTAAAAAATTTCTCTGAGTTTTTAATTTTCATTGGTGGAAAATATGGACAAAATGTTGACATCGGCAAATTATTACCACACCCTACAACAGTTTCACGCAACATTCAAAATGTATACAATAAATACTTAAAAGTTGTAAGGTCTGATATAATGAGTGTAAAAAATATTGGAGATGGACTTACTTCGGACGTTTGGACAGATAAATTACTTAAGAACTGCATACTTATCATTAACAATTCACTATGTCAATGAAGGAAAATTGATTTCCAGACTGTTGAGTTTAAAATCTATGAAGGGCGTATCGTGTACAGGTGATTATTTCTAAAATTGTCTAAAGTGCAACCGAACATTCCATTGAAATTTCAGGTCAAAACATTTATTCGAAAATCACAACACTTTTAAGTGAATTTGAATTAAATTTAAACCACAAGGCCATACTGGTGACTGACAGGGGGTCAAATATGATTGCTGCATTCCGTACATTTGATCATATTTTTTGCATTAATTATTTACTACACAATATTGTAGAAAAAAGTATAAAAGAAATCCCTGAAATAGCTGAGATATGTAGTATTAGCACTTAACTTGTAAAATATTTTTAAACATCGGGTGTAAATTGTTCTCTTCAAACATCTTTAAAAAGTTATGTTTGTACTAGATTTAATACTATTTATTATTTATTGCTTTCCATAGAAAAAAATTGGGTCGAAATCACAAATATTTTGCGGGAAAAAAATGAATTACAAAAAATTAGTAATATTACTTTAAGTCACATAAGTGGCTTAGTTAAAATCTTAAAGTCTTTTAAGGAAACGTCAAAAGTGTTAGAAGGTGGAAACTATCTGTTTTAGATGATTGCAAATCTTTTCTTTAATTTACTTTTTTTTCTAAAATGATTTAATTGAAAGGAGAAGAATAAAAATGCGTCCACTTTCTTACGGTACAATATTCTTCTAATTCTTTTATTTTCTCATTCGTTTGACATTTGGTATGAAAGAGCAATGCAAAAAAAATAAGAATGTCATTGTCGAGAGTTGGCTCTTCCTTTCTTCTTATTAAAGGTGAGTCAACATCTTTTGACATTTAACATTCCCCCGGCAATGACAACACAGTTGTTATAAAAGAAGAAACAACATTTATAATAAATTGAAAAGTGTTTGTAGGTATTGGAATAATAAATATAATAACTACGTGAAGATTAATGTAAGGTATTGAATCGAAGGAGAAATAATAATAATGTTGTCGTTGTTTAACATTTATATGAACTGTGTTATTGAAAGAAATGTTATGATAGATGATGTCTGCTGATTATCGTTGCTGGAACCTGGAAGAGAAGTGTAAATGACTAGAAACAATCTTGAAAGGCAAAATTTAAGAAGGTTGTGACTTGGCAACGCTTGGTATCAAAGCAAGTTTTACGATGGGTCTTTTCAAAAGACCAGTAGGTGTTTTGACTGTAACAACTCGAACGAGACCGTCGCTGCCTTGATGTAATGATATGACACGACCCACGGGCCAATGACCAACTGGAAAACGATCGTCTTTGTAGATTACCAAATCATTTTCCTGGAGATTAGGTTGCTTATTTTCCCATTTTGTTCGAATTTGCATGCCGGACAAGACATCTTCTTTGAAACGTTGCCAAAAATGCTGAACCATTTGCTCCATTAGTTGATGTCGTTTGATTGGATTTAACTCTGTGGGTGGTTGAGGGCGTGATAAAAGAGCATTACCCGTAAGAAAATGCCCCGGTGTAAGGGCTGTGAAATCGTTAACATTACTACTGATGGGCGAGATCGGGCGTGAATTAAGCACCGCTTCAATACGAGTCAGAATTGTTGAAAATTCTTCGAAGGTGAGTTTTGCAGTTCCAATGACTCGTGCTAAATGAAATTTCATTGTCTTTACAGCCGCTTCGGCCAATCCATTGAAATGAGGTGCTCCTGGCGGGCTAAAATGCCAATGAATGTTTCGGTTTGCTAATCCCGGAATGATTTCCTTTTCGATTGATTGAAGAAATTCATTATGGAGTCGTTGATTCTCATTGTTGGCACCAACAAAATTGGTTCCACAATCGCTAAATACATCCTGACAAAATCCACGACAAGAGATAAATTCGTCGAACGCATGCAGAAACGTTTGTGTTGTGAGATCACCAGCGGCCTCCAAATGAACCGCTTTCGTTGTCATGCACGTGAAAACAGCCACGTAGCCCTTGTATGATTTTTGTCCACGACCTTTAGAAGCGCGAAGATCATATGGGCCTGCGTAATCAACGATGGTCGATGCAAATGGTCTTGAGGTAGTATTGACACGGGATGTAGGCAATGTGGCCATTTGTTGTTGTGACAAAACTGGACGCGCTTTGAAACAAATGACACATTTGTGAATGAAATGGCGAGCGAAATCGCGTACATCAAGAATCCAATAACTTTGCCGAATTTGATTAACAGTTACTTGTGGTCCGCCATGTAATGTAAGACGATGATAATAATCGGTGATTAATGTTGCAATATGGCTTTTCGAAGGTAGAATTATGGGAAACTTTTCCTCAAATGACATGAATGCATTTTGTAAACGACCGTTGACACGAAGAATGTTGTTGTTGTCGATGAATGGGTTGAGTCGATATAATTTGCTGGTTTTTGTGATTGGGTTTTGATCTTGAATTGTTTTAAGCTCGTTGGAAAATTCGTTGGATTGAATCCAACGAATAAGTGCATATTCACTGTTTTGAATTTCAGTGACGGTGAGCAGTGGGACTTGTTGGATGAGTTGCTTTATCGGAGTTGATAGCGTTGGAACTGGTGGTCGTTTTGATTTGAGCTTGATTGAAGAGCGAGCAATTTGAACGAAACGAAGGGCATATGCAACCGCCCGACGAAGACGATTGAAATTTGAAAAACGTTGAAGGAGTTTGTTGACATTGGAAACTTCCTTGATGTTGACGTTGATAGATTTCAGTTTTGAACGAAGTTCATTTCGATCGTCATCATGAATTTCGAATGGTGAATCTGACCAATCAGGTTCATGTAATGACAGAAATTGTGGTCCGTGCCACCACAATTTTGATTCACGCAATTCAGAAAGATTTAAGCCACGGCTATTAAGATCAGCTGGGTTTTCATGCGTCTTGACATGATGCCATTGCACAATTTCAGTGGACGAGAGAATTTTATGAATCCGATTACAGACGAAAATTGTCCAGCGGTTGGGGTCTCCTCGAATCCATCAATGAGTTTTTGACCAGTTCAAGCAATCTAACAGCTAAGACAGCCCCGCATAATTCAGCTCGAGGTGTTGTTAACGGCTTTCGAATTGGTGTTAATTTGCTTTTAGCGATGATTAAATTTACATGGATTTGGTCTTTTGAATCGACAGTTCGAAGATAGATTGAGGCTGCGTATGCTTTGTTTGAGCTGTCGCAAAAAACATGAAGTTGAGTATTTCTGTTGCTTGATGATGTGGTAACCCAGCGAGGAATTTCGATTTCCTTGATAAATTGAAGCTGCTCGATCGTCTTATTCCATTCTGATTGAAGCTCTGGAGAAGTTACTATATCATCCCAATCAAATTTGCTCTCCCACAATTTATTCAAAAATATTTTTTCTTTGGTGACAAATGGATTAAGCCATCCAAGTGGGTCGAATAAGCGAGCTACTGTTGATGAGACATTTCGTTTTGTGAGTCGGTTTTGAGTGGGAAAATTAACCGAAAATGTAAAGAAATCTCTTTTGCTTGACCATCCTAAGCCAAGTGCTTTTATGGCATCCTGAGCATTGAATAAACAGGTTGTGTTTAAATCATGATATTCGGTGGGAATCTATCGGAGAATGTCAGGTGAATTGCTAGCCCACTTACGAAGTTCAAAACCAGCATCTCGCAAAATGTTAATTAGAAGTTGAATCATTTTTATTGAGCTTTCGATGGTATCGCTACCGGTTGTTACGTCATCTACGTACGTTTCTAGTTTAAGTGCTGTATAGACAGCTGGAGAAATAGCCTTGATTTGTTCCGCAACTATATGAATAGTTTTGATTGCTTGAAACGGTGATGATGCAAGGCCAAACGTGACAGTTTGAAGAGCATATGTCTGCACCCCTGAATTTTCATCATCTTGCCACAAAACGTACTGATAGCAAGTGTCGTCCGGATGGACATCAATGCACCGATACATTTTTTCCATGTCGGCAATAAAAACATATTTGTACGTACGCCAGTTCAGAATGATTGAAACTAAATCAGCTTGTAGTGATGGACCGGTAGTCAATATATCATTTAATGATTTTCCATTTGCCGATTTAGCAGAACCATCAAACTTGACGAAGTTTTGTCGTGATACTAGTTTCTTTTATTACGGCATGGTGAGGCAAATAAAAATGTTTTTCCTTAATCTCTCGAACGAGTTTGACTTGGTTAAGTTCCTTATACTCGTTGAACACTTTAAAATAAGCTTCCTTGAACTTTTTGTCTCGATTGAAACGACGTTGTAGTGATTGAAAACGTCTGAGAGCCATATCGTATGACGATTTCAATTGAATTGATTGATCAAAATATGATTTAAATGGAAAACGGACCATAAACCTTCCATTTGATTGCCGGGTTGTTGTGTCCTCATAAAATTTCTCTGTCCATACATCCTCTTTTGAGAGCTTCCTTTCTGCTGGTATGTCTTCCAGTTCATGGAATTTTGTTAAATATCCACCGATTTCTACTGTCGAGAGGCTATGGCAGTCAACCAATGGAAATGTAGTAACATGATTTTGTTGAAGTAATTCTCCAAACAAAATCCATCCCAGCGTTGTGCATTGAGCGATTGGTTCACCTAATTCACCCTTTTTAAGCCCTTCTCAATGATTTTTCCGTAAATGTCACCGGCTAACAATAGATCGATTTGACCGGGAGTCGCGTAATGAGGGTCAGCGAGTGGCAGGTCTTGAAGATGGAGCCACGGTTTTATTTTAAGGGAATGCAACGGTAATTCGGACGTAATCGATGGAAGAATCGCAAAATTCGAGATAAGATTAAATTTCGGATTGATGATCGAATGAACATTGAGACTCACTCCCTTGTCAGCAATTTTGTATTGAGTTTCGCCCATGGAACGATAACCAATACAGAATGGAATAACGGCTAATTTTAATCGCTGAGCAGCACGCTCTGTTATAATTGATTGTTGTGCTCCGTTATCTACTAAAGCTCGTAGTCGAATAAATTTGCCGCATGCGTTGAATACATTTACGATTGCTGTAGCAAGGAGCACCGTGGAATGAGTGTTGATCAAATTATTGGAGACAATTTGCGGATTAACTGTCGGTGCATGATTCAGTTGAGATGAATTCGAGGTCATATTTGTATTTGGAAATGATGCAGCATTCGGTAACAAGTTCGATTTGTTGAAGTGTAAGAGGATGTGATGTCGACTACCGCAAATGAAACAAGAATGTTTGCTAGTGCATTGGGTTGATGTTGAATGACTGAGGCAATTGAAGCACAGTTTGTTCTTGACAGCGAAATCCTTACGTTCAAGTGGTGACCATTGCAAGAACTGTTGACATTTATGTAAAAAGTGAGGGCCCTTGCATTTTTCAATGGAACATACGATTGATTTTTTAGAGACATGAAAATTTCGTATTTCTTTTCGACCGGAATGTTTATTCGATGAATTATTTGATTTTTGCTGCGACGTGGTTAGAATCGATGTTGTTCGTGGTATGTGCGGCGGCATCAGCAATGAGAAATGTCGATTTAAGAAAATCGAGTAACTGATTAAGTCTTGCAACCTTTTTTGGATCTTTGCGATGTTTTTCAAAATCTAAACGTGTGACTGGAGATAGCTTCTCCAGTAGGTGGAAAGCAAAAAATTCGGAATTTTCTTCGGTCTCAAATTTTAAGTTCTTTAGCTGGAAAATGTATGCACGCACAGAATCATGCAACGACTTCAATTCAGCAGCTGACTCGCGTTCAGTATGTGATGGCAAACTCATAAATTTTTTCATAAAGCCGTTGAATAAAACTTGTTCATTGCTATAACGATCTTTCAAATCTTCTAGAGCTTCCTCATATGTATCATTCGTCACATCCAAATGAGCGATGGATGAGGTCACATTTTGAGTTAGAAATGATTTTAGATATATGAATTTTTGATGTTTAAAGAGTTTTGAATTGTCGTGAATTGTCTGAAATGATGCATAGAATGTAGGCCACTCAGTGGGCTCACCATTAAATTTTTGGATTTTAATTTCAGGAGGTCTGAAGCTGCCATCGGTGTGGACCTCGCGTATAATGGTATTGGTTGAATCGCTTCTAGTCGAAGGGGAAATCGTTGTAACCGAGTGATCGGGATGGGTTTGGTCCAATGCTGTTTCAATATTATCTATGGCATCCGCATGTTCAGATTGAAAAGACCCAAAAATATCCTTTTGGAAATACATATTATCTTGAGGCAAATCTAAACGTACTAACTTTCGATGGTTTTCATTAAAGCTTTGAAGGTTTTGGGAAATTCGATTGAGACGTGTTCTAAAATGAGCCTTAGATCTTCGATTAGGACCATCTTTGTCAAAATTTGGGCGTTCTTTTCGCAGTCGCTGGAGCAAGTCTGTTTGTTCAGCCACCAATTGCCTTTGTTCGGTAGAGATGGTTTGCTTTTCTTTCTCTTCATCAGGCATATTGATCCTATTTTGCCAAACAAAAAAGTTTAAAGTCACTTACCTCTCAATTGGAGATTTTCTAGTCCTCGAAAAATCTGTTTTTTGTACAGCAAGCTGGTGTACTTGTTGAATGCAACAATGATGTAAAGGATAAATGCTGCTTCTCAATTGAATTCCGAACAGTGGTTACTTTAACTGAAAATCCCATGCGGTTTCGAGATCTTTGACGTTAGCCTGCGGCACAATCGATTGGTGCCGGTTTATAATAACTTGATAATTATGTAATTGAATTTTACTGATAATAATCACGGTTTGAAGGACCAATGTTTTAGATGATTGCAAATCTTTTCTTTAATTTACTTTTTTTTTCTAAAATGATTTAATTGAAAGGAGAAGAATAAAAATGCGTCCACTTTCTTACGTTACAATATTCTTCTAATTCTTTTATTTTCTCATTCGTTTGACATTTGGTATGAAAGAGCAATGCAAAAAAAATAAGAATGTCATTGTCGAGAGTTGTCTCTTCCTTTCTTCTTATTAAAGGTGAGTCAACATCTTTTGACATTTAACACTATCCGACTCTTCATCTAACAATCGTTCATATCCATCGTTTAAAAAAATATGTGCCATTAATTCTGAAGATTTAGATGTAATAAAAAATTTCAAATAAAAATTAAGCACCTTTTTGGATACCATTGTTTTACAAATTTTGACAAAAATTCATAAAATTGCTCTTTTTCTTTTCCCTCCCACAAACAAATTATTAAGGATGAATAAAAATATATGCAAGATTATGCAAGTGAAATTGCTGAACCGGATCCTTAAATCATTGAACGATTGTTAAATGAAGAGTTGGATTACCTATTAGATCGTAATTATTTGTTTACAGACTTTATTCAACCAGTAGAAACTGTCAATTCCAATGATAAAATTAACAATGAATTACTGGCATATGAAAATGTGAACGTAATTTTTCACGAAGAATTTGATGTTTTACGGCCATATTATTCACTCAATAACCCCGGGTTTAAATTTACATCCGGATGTAAAATCGCATAAACCCAGTTGTCAAACGCAAATCCATATTATTCACTCCAAATAAACCCGATGGATTTAAACCGCATTGCGTCGTCGGGTTCAAATTTTTATATCCGGATGTATTTTCGGTTCGTTCGCATACTATAGGGAAATTTCAAATATTGCAGCCAAATCAAGCAAACTTACCTAGATTTTGACATAAAAAGTGTGCTTTATATATGTTACGCGAACAAACCCAACCCAATCTGTCAAAAGTAAGGTGAAGTAAAAGAAATTATTTGTTGTATTTTGTTCTCAAATTATTTATTGTAAATTATTTTACTTCTTTTAGCTTACAACTGTGACCACACCTATGTACAGGTCTCCAGAAATGCTAGACACTTGGAACAATCATGTGATAGGACCGCAGTTAGATGTGTGGATGTTTTCAAAAACATCCATTCGAGGACTCCGCTAAACTTCGTATTGTAAATGGAAATTTTACAATACCCTCGGATTCTGGATTCAATTGTTTCCATGATGTAATCAAGGGATGTCTCACAGTCAACCCATCAAGTAGATTCAATGTATCTACAATATTGGACCGACTTGCAGCAATAGCTGAAACAAGGAATTGGTGGCCCAATTGAATTGGTGGTAGGTTTTGTGGTGTTGTAAATTTATATCGCACATTAATATAAAATATCTTATTTTCTTGACTATTTTCTCAAGGGCAAACCGATAGTGACGCCTCCAAGCGAATCGCCACAACACAGTCCAGCAACTACGAATGGTCCGGTACAAAGTACACTTCCAACGCGACCACCACAATCACAACCCCGACCCACAAACTCACCTATTCTATTCAGACAACGATAATACTTCGGATAACTTTCCTCAACAGTACCAACAACAACATCCGGCAAGACCTCCACCGCCAATGGCAAATAATATGCAGTACAATCAAGCTCAAATGCCAATCGCTGGTGGTGCACAATCTGGTAGTTTGTTTTCATCAATTCGTGGTGGTGCTGGAAGTGTTTCGAATCATGATAGTTTCATTTTAATTCAATTCGTCAATCTTTAAACATACATAACACCCTCGTTCAGAATGAAGCGCTCTGTAAATAATTTTTTTTTTGTTATAGAGTTATATGAAACTAATCTTTTGTATTATAATTTTAGAAAATGGCTGGAAATTCTAAGATTCTCTTCGATGGACTCGAAGAAAGCGATCCTGAGCTTACGTCGTTGATCAAACAGGACAAAGTACGACAACGATGTGGGCTAGAAATGATTGCAAGCGAGAATTTTACCTCGGCTGTATTGCAAACTTTCTTTACTACGAGAAGTTTAGAAAAATTGCTGACGATAACGGGGCATATTTGTTTGCTGACATGGCCCACATAGCTGGTTTAGTTGCAGCCAAAATTATTCCAAGTCCTTTCAAGTTTGCCGATATTGTAAGCACAACAACCCATAAAACGCTTCGAGGTCCTCGTGCAGGTTTGATCTTCTTCCGAAAGGGTGTTCGACAAGTTAAACCAAATGGAGAAAAAGTAATGTACGATCTGAAGGAACGTGTGAACTCAGCTGTTTTCCCAGGACTCCAAGGAGCCCCACACAACAATATAATGCTTGGTGTTACGGCACTGTTTGTGGCCTCAAAATACAGAGCTTTTTCCAATGGCGATTGGTGATTTTATTTATATAACCTATGATACCTACACAAAGAACCAGGTTTTAGAAATCGAAATAAAGATCATGAAAGCACTTGATTTTAATTGTAATTGTAATGTATGTTTAATAAATGAAATGAACATAATAAAGACAGAATGAAAGAGAAATATTGTTTCCTTTGGACAAGGAGGAAGCACAAAATCAGCACCACAATCTGTGCTCGTTCTTCTTTTTCTTTTGCTCCTTGGGTCGTGCGGCGCCAAGAGTTGGGAAGTAATCTTCGTTGGTAATATCAGGTGCGGTGCCTTCGCGTAGTTTGTTCATCAGCAATGCAGAAATATTTTGCGAATTTCTTGGCCCTTGTTGCCTTTTCAGCAACACCTGAAGTAGCTGGTGGAGTTTCCATTTCTTGAACCTGCAACACCATGGAAAAGATAGTATATAAATTAAATCGACAATGCAATATATAAATGAAATTATTACTTACAATTTCTTCAAATTTAAAATCTTGGTTGGTTGTTGGTTGGTTGGTTGTTGGGTGGTTGTTGGTTGGTTGTTGGTTGGTTGTTGGTTGAACCTGCAACATCATGAAAAAGATAGAATATAAATTTAATTTAATCGACAATGCAAGATATAAATGAAAAGTATTGCTTACAATTTCTTCAAACAAAAATCTATTTACCAGCAGCACTTTCAACGATTTGACGTTTGTCACTTTGACAACTGGGTTTATTTTAAATCCGGGATCAAAATATAAACCTGGGATCAAATTTTGACAACTGGGTTTATTTCTATTGGATTTAAATTTATTGAGTGAATAATATGGCCGTTACAGTGGTGGCACTTACACAAAATTGAATTTCCACTTTTGTTTAAAGTCAGCTGCAAAATATTAGCTACACCGGCAAGTAGTGCTGCCTCTGAAAGAATATTTTCTTCAGCTAGAATGCTCATTTCGGAAAAACGAAATCAAATTGGATCCGACCCAATTTTAGTAAATCAAATAATGTTTTTACATTCTAACATAAAAAAAATTGAAATGTGTAATAACGTAAAAGATATTTTTCAAGAAACTGAATAAAAAATAAAGGTTATTTTTTTTGTTTCATTTATAAATTTCTAATATGTATTATAAATTATGTCTTATTCCGTTGCCTTTCTTAACAGCCATTTCTCACAAGTCTATCATTTAAGAAACTTTACTTTGACTTGAAACAAAAGAAAGTAAACGAATATTTTGTGTACTTAGTGTACTCAGTGTACTCAGTGAAGTGTATACTTTTTTTATGAATACCTATTTGTGAATACCCGTTCTCTGTGGGTACACTGCACTAAGTGTTTGGTTTAGCATGGGTGCAGTATTCATATAGTAATCGCAAATTAGGTGATTCATTCATTCTACTTTTCAAGCTGTAAGGACAGTAATGCAGTGTACTTGAATTAAATTGAATGTCTTGAAACTGGTTTCAATCACAGAGTAGTAGATCTGTGGTTTCAATGCTATAATGGAAATGAAATGACACATTGGGCTTGTTTGATTCCAAGATTAAAAAAGAATTTGAGGTGAGGTCTGTTCAATGAAAAATAGTGAAAGGAAAATGAAATTTTAGCGGAAATTGAAAATCGACTCAAGGGAGTTATTGAAAATTGAGACTGATTGAAGTTTGAAAGGGTAATTTTTCAGTGTGCAGAAAGTGAAGTAGATCTCAACTCAAGCGAAGTAGCGAAGTAGATTTTGGATTTTTCTCAAAAGCGAAGTAGATTTGCTTCGATCGAAGTAAAGGCTTTAACCCTGGCAGAAAGGCTTTGCAACAAAATAATAAAAGTTTTGTAAAGTAAAGATATTTTAATATTGAAAAATATTGATACAAAATACACTTTTTCGTTTTGTTTCTAATTAGTTGTCCGCCAAAAAAGGAGCCTTCTTGCAAAAAATGGAGTAAAAGAATAGTGTTACGTTTTCGAAGTATTTTATTGTTTATCCTAATAAATGAATAAAAACTGAAAATTATTGTTGAAAACAAATGAGTTTAAAAAATAATTGAAGTAAGCAACGGTTATTAGAGTACACGCAATTTTTGTTTCTAATTAGTTGTCCACAGCTGTATGTAAAATATTTTAGACTTCTTTTCTTTTCAACGAGGTGTTCAGACCACCATAAGTACACTGAAAATGACAAAAGGTGGCTCTGATTTTTGCTATTTTATTAAATTAATTATACTCTTTTGCTTTACGAGGTCAGTTATTTTGACTGACGATAATATATGTTATATACAAAGTGAATTGCATAATGCATAATCACATTGAAAAACCTGAACGAGAAGGTAAGGAAAATAAAAATTTTAAATTGAAGCATGAGGCCTATCTCCCCTGGTACAGGTGGGAGGGTCTTATTTGACTGAATTGGAAAATAAGTTAATGGAAATCCTCGAAAGCACTACAAGATGTTTGTTCCTCGTTCTGAAATTTATTTTTTTTCATTAACTATTCATCAAATTTATTTAAAAAAAAACTTTTAAATGGAATATTCACGGATTTCGAGATTCAGATAAGTAAATCAACAAACAAATGACTTAAAAAAAGTTAAACAGTTTTAAAAAAGAAGTTTGCAAAGCCTCTCACTCAAAATTTTAAAAGTTTCTTTAAATTTAGACCATCTACAACCATAGCCACAAGAAGATAAACATAAAAAATAAAAAAACAGTACATGAAAGGGCTAATAAAACAAAAAAATGTACAGAAAAACTCTAATTGCTGTTTTATTTCATTCGTAGGAATAGACAGAAAGATCGTTAGAAATGAAAAGGGATGCAACGAAATATGGTTTCAAAATTATCAAAACACCATCCAATAGGGCTCAAGATTAATTTATTTCATTTATTTTTGTGAGGCGAACAAGTGAACAACAAAAGCGGAAAAATTGAAAGTGTGGAGTTTTGTTCCGGTGAAACTCATTATAGCTTTTCAAATTCCGGGTGAACAAAAATGTTCCGGGTGAAAAGCTGTTCACTTGAAACTCATAATAAGGCTGATTAAAAATGACTTTACACACAGCTGTTTCTTTGAATTGTTTTTCACTAAGCGTTTCTCAAAGTCAAAATTAAAAAAAAAGATTAATTTTATACATTTTTTTCAAAATTTTGCACTATAAAGAGTAATCGATGCCTTTGATAGTTCTGAGTGAAATACTGAAAACCGAATGCGGAAATCTGTCTTAGTTTTCGATGTAACTCTGATTTTACTTTATTTTCTGAAAGTATGAGAAAAAATAAAAAACTTAGAATCTAACTTTGGGCCGATTGTTCATTCTCCGAATCGGGTAATTTTCTGAGGGGGAAAATTTCTGATAAATGAACATATACTATATGTACATAGATACAAATAAATATTTTCAATCTATCAGTGAAAAAAATATCCGTGAGACGCGTATTCAAAATATGTCAAAAATCTAAATCTTCTATCTAACTATCCAATCTAAATACATACATAAATATGTATACATAAACAAAATTTCTATATGAATGTGTGCCCTATGCATTTCAAAACCATGTACTTGACTATTCGGAATGTAGTTTTGGGAATTTATTGGGTGAAACATCGGCGTAGGTTTCTGATTTGGTACGGCCAATTCTCGACAGATACCGCCACTGTTATTCCAATGAATCTATATACACAAATAGTTGTATGTATGTTCATTGTACATATTTAAAGTATTGACTGCTAAATCCCCCAAAAGATATTAATGAAATTGTCTTGGTAATAGAGCAAGAGCCCATGAACCCCAGATCTTCGCTATTTTATGAAAGCTGAAAGTTTGTCATGCGCATGCTGCCAAAATAGGTAAAGACGATGGGCCATTTTAAAGTTTGGGTTATAGTGGCTGTTTTGACGAGCCACAATTCATAGACGAATTGGTCTAATATTTTAAATTTCGCGCCCTTCCGGCCATATTTAATTACTCGTTGTTTGTTCATCAAAAGTAATAAGAAGAAGAAGAAGAATAACAATGAAATAAAAGCACTTCGTTTTGATATTGAAACCGCACGGTCTTTTCTTATTTTCGCTTTTTCGTTGCTATTTTTTTCGAAGTTTTAAAAATATTATTATTATTATAAATTTTTCATGGCGCCCGAGCAGGGGCAAATTTAAATTAATAATTTGTTTTACAAATTAAAAGGCTTTTGCTTTTGCTGAAACTAATAGTCAAAGTATTAAACGTACATACACATATATATACGCGCCGCGAAGTAGCAATTCGTGTTCATCGGTTGAAAATTAATTAATAAACAATTGATTGAAATCTTACGCCGCGTAAATTGCATATTCAGTGTAATCAACTTGTGCTAAATCCTCGTTGGACCAGCAAACCAGCACCAGCAACCACCATCAGCCATTGCCAAAGGAGTACCTACCACCACCTACCACCCTTAACATCGCCACAGCATTTGGAAAGTTTAAGAAACCAAAACAAAAGACAGGTATTCACAAAAACTGAAAGTGTCTAAAATAATTGCCAATTTATTGCGGCCTTTGACGTTCAGTTTTTGTCCATTTGCATTTACATATATAATTGATGGTGAAACAATACAAAAAAAGTACGTGGTTCATTAAATTTACAATAAAATTGGTTTCAATTGTTTTATTTTATACAAAGCTTAAATTAGTTGTTCAACACATGCAAATATATGTATATCATAAGCAAATAAATTACTAAAAGTGTTAAGCTACTGCGTTCTTTGTCACCGCGCCGCCACCGTCATCGTCATATATCGCATACCATTCGTAATTCGATTATTTTAATATCAAATCCGAAATTAATTAATCAAATCGTAGTAAAAAAGCCGCTCAATACTCAAATTGAAATTTGTTTACATTTATTTGACGTTTCAAGTTTAAATTTTTTTTTGACAGTTCACTCACTCGCTGAATTTTCGCTGAGTTTCCAGCTGTCAAAAGTGATCGTGTTCAGTGATCAAAAATTACTTTGAAATTTTTCATGCGAAGAGTGTGTTCAGCGATTAATTTTTGAATATTAAAATTTTTTTTTTGTTTACGTTAAACTTATTTCGCTTTGCAAATAATTAGAAACTTTCAACAGTTCTGAAGCAGTTTATTGAAATTTATTTTCGTTTTCGTGGAATTCTCGTATGAAAATAAATTAATTTTTCAACGACTTCCAAATATTTAATTCATAAACTGTGGTAAATCGAACAATTTCCAGATAAACTAATTCTTGGAAAGAAATTTATTTCGAAAGTTTTTAAGCGAAGTTTAACAAAAAGTTTATCAAAATGACGAGCAAGAAACGGCAGGCTTCACCTAAACAAAACGCAGAATTAGAACAATTAAGACATCAGCGTCAAGTTCTAAAAAATAATATTTTGCGAATTAGAACGGCCTTAGAGGAAAAAACGATGTCACTTAATCCAATAGAATTGGAATGTCGGTTAGATATTTTGATATTCATACGTCGATCAGATCATGGTTTGTCAAACTGAGATTGAATCAGCTGATCATAGCGACGTATTCCGCGGAGAGTTAGAAGACATTTGCGTCAGTGCAAAAGCTTTACTTGTATCTAAAGTAAATAAGGGTCGTAAGCCAAGTGGAATTGAATATTCTTTTAGTAATCCACATCACTCGCGCCTTCCAAAAATGTCTCTCCCGAAATTCAGTGGGAAATATTCCGAGTACAAAAATTTTATTAGCCTTTTTGAGAGTCTAGTAGACAATGATCCAATGCTTCCCGATATTGAAAAGTTCAATCATTTAATATCATGTTTATCGGGTGAAGCTTTAGGAACAGTTAAAGCGTTCCAAATAACGGAACAAAATTATCCAAAAGCTTTAGCAAGTTTAAAAAAGGTTTATGACAATAATTGCCTTATATTTTTCGACAATGTGTCTACTCTTTTCGAACTAAAAGAAATTCAAAAGCCATCAGCTTCTGCATTGCGCAGCATGATAAACACTGTTTCCGCAATTTATGATTCGCTTCTTTCGCTTGGTGATGAAAAGAATATCACAAACGCGATCATAATTCATTTAGTAATGTTAAAGGTTGATTCGATGACAAGATCAAAGTGGGAAGAGCAACTAGATTTCAGTACACTTCCTTTATGGAGTGACTGTTGAAGCCGCGTTGAATAAGCGATATCAGCATCTTTCTGCTGAAGAAGCATCGTCTTCAAAGAATAAAATTTCTGATAGGTCATCAAAACCAAAACATGAGATGAACCATAACAGAAACCAAAGGGCTTCGTTTGCTTGTATAAACCAACAAGCAAATAAATCGAAATGCTTATACTGCAATTCAAGTGATCATTTTATAACGACATGCCAAACCTTCGCTTCAATACCTGTGATGCAACGATTTGAGTTTGCGAAAAGTGTGCCTGTTTGCATCAACTGCCTTCGAAAAGGACACACAGTTTCAAAATGCAAATTAACTCGGTGCAGTGTTTGCAATAAATCGCATCACACATTATTGCACCAATATCAAACTACGTTCAATAGCACACCGTCACAAGGAGCTTCCAGCTTTCAAGCTATGCATGCCTCAGTTTCAAAAGATCAATTTATTCTCGCTACTGCTATTGTTCAAATTAAAGGCAGTAGTGGTGAATATACGCTAGCTCGAGCGTTACTTGATTCAGGCTCGCAAATCAATTTTGTAACTGAAGAGCTTGCACAAAAATTGAAGTTGCGAAAGGAACAAAAAACTTTAAATCTTCTCGGCATCGGTAAAGCAAGTACTAATGTAAACAAAAAGGTACATGCAGAAGTAAAGTCAAGATTTTACGATCATTCGTTTTCTGCTGATTATTGGATAATGAACTCAATATCGTCATATCAGCCGGATCAAGCCATAAATATTACGAATTGGAATATACTATACTTACTTCAATAAGCCTCAAAAAATTGACTTACTAATAGGAGCGGAAACATTTTTCGAATTATTGTCGGTTGGTCAAATTAAACAAGGCCCTGAATATCCCACTATTCAAAAAACACTTTTGGGTTGGATTATATCCGGAAAATATCCCAAAGGTACAAATTCAAATACCAAACAATGTAATTTGGTATGTCAGTCTGAAGAGCTACCAGACTTAGACAAAATTGTGCAAAAATTTTGGTTACTGGAAGAAATTCCTGGAGAAACGAAAAAGTTTCTAACTCCAGAACAACAGTTGTGCGAAAAACACTTTGTTGATAATACAAAACTTTTGTCTTCCAGTCGTTTCGAGGTTAAACTACCGTTTAAATCGTCTCCGAACTCGCTTGGATCATCGTTTGAAATTGTCAAACGAAGGTTTCTCGCACTGCAGCGAAAACTATCCAAAGATAGCGAGTTAAATGCTATGTATATGGATTTCATGAAAGAGTATCTTTTGTTAGGACATATGTCGCCGACAAATAATGAGATCCCGAAAAGCCCGCACTATTTCATTCCACATCAGTGTGTTTTGCGCCCGCAAAGCCCAAGTGCTAAGCTGCGAGTTGTTTTCGACGCTTCAAGTCGAACTTCATCTCAATTATCTTTGAATAACATCTTAATGGTTGGGCCAACCATTCAAGAGGAGCTATTTTCGACGTTGCTCCGTTTTCGAATACACAAATACGCCATTACGGCTGATATTACGAAAATACCGGCTAAATGGTTCTCAAACCATCCAGAGTTTTATAACACTACGAGTACTGAAAAATCAATCAAATTAAATGATTCAGACTCTACCAAAACTCTAGGAACTTGTTGGCATCCAAAAGAAGATACTTTCAGCTTCAATTTGGAAAATAATTTTCATGATCTACGAGCTACCAAGCGAAACATACTATCAGTTTCCGCTCGTCTTTTCGATCCTCTTGGTTTGTTATGCCCCATAGTCACCAAAGCAAAAATCTTACTGCAAGAGCTTTGGATTGCAAAAATTGACTGGGATGAGTCGATTCCATTGCGCCTTGATACAAGTTGGCAAAATTTCAGAACTAATTTATCTCAACTTGGCGAGATAAAAATTCCAAGGTTTGTAGAAACTCATTCGAACGCAAAAATACAAGTTCATGGGTTTGCCGATGCTTCGATAAGAGCTTATGGCTGTTGCATTTACATTCGCAGTCAAAGCTCAGACGGTACCAAGTCGACGCTCCTAACAGCAAAGTCTAAGGTGGCCCCTTTGAAAACAAAATCGCTTCCGCGATTAGAACTTTGCGCAGCGCATACTCTTGCCAAATTATGGACAGAGTAAAGGCGATGTTGAATCTTGACGTTGAAGAAGTTATTTTCTGGACGGATTCCGAAATAACACTGCATTGGATTAAAACACATCCAACTGCCCTTGCAACCTTCGTTGCAAATCGAGTGTCTGACATCCAAGAGTTTACCCAAAAAGTATCATGGAAACATGTACCGACAAAACAAAGTCCAGCAGACATTGTGTCAAGAGGCTGTAATGTGGATGAACTCAATGCGTCCATTTGGTTCAACGGTCCAAAGTTCTTATTGCAAGAACTATCATCATGGCCGGTCAATACGCATTTTGAGTTGTCTCCAGAAGATAAAGCCCTTGAAAAACGGAAAACAAACATAGCTCTACTAGCAGTAGAAAAACCTCGAACCAAACTTTTAGAAGTTATTGAAGAAGAATCTTCATATATCGACTTGGTAAATACATTTGCGTATGCAATGCGATTCATAAAAAGATTAAAAAACAAAACAGAAGTTCTCGAAGAATCGCCAACGGCAAAAGAGTTAAATCTGGCGTTTCTTAAAATAGTCGAAACTATACAAAATTATGAATTTGCAGATGAAATTCAAAAACTTAGGAAGAAAGTTTCATTACAACCCAGTATTCAAAAATTGAACCCATTCATTCACAATTACAGTGAAGAGAATTTTTCGTTTTCGTTAATTCGAGTTGGCGGTCGTTTGTTAAACGCACCAATTAAATATGATGCCAAATTCCCACTTTTGCTGACCAAAAATTCACCATTTGCAAAAACATACTTAACGTATCTCCATCGAAAGAATTACCACGCTGGTTCTCAAGCGATGGTGGCATTGCTTCGTGAAAGGATTTGGTTAATAAACGCCAAAGAAGCTTGTCAAAAGGTTGTACGACAGTGCATACATTGTTTTAAGTACAAACCAAAACTTTTGACCCAAATAATGGGCAATTTACCAGCGGATCGATTGCGAGCACAACGACCGTTCTTAACATGTGGAGTAGATTTCTGTGGTCTAGTATATACCACGCTAAAAATTCGTGGCCGGCCACCGAACAAAACGTATATAGTTGTTTTTGTTTGTTTCGCATCAAAAGCAGTACATTTAGAATTAGCTACTAATCTGTCTTCTGATTGCTTTATTCTCGCCCTTAAAAGGTTCATATGTCGCCGAGGACTTCCAAGGACGCTGTACTGCGACAACGGGACGAACTTCGTGGGAGCCCAACGGATACTGAAGGAACTCCAGGAAGAAGTCGAGCGAGGGAAAGAAAACCTTCAACAGTTCGCAGCAGAGGAAGGCTTCAGCTTCGCCTTGATACCGCCCAGGGCACCGCATTTCGGAGGCCTATGGGAAGCGGCGGTGAAGTCGGCGAAAACGCTGTTACAGCGTACAGTGGGCAACGCTCTGCTCACAACCGAAGAGCTACTCACGGTCCTCATCGAGGTCGAGGCCATCCTCAACTCAAGGCCAATCGGACCATTAAGCGCCGATCTCAGCGACGGCGAAGCGCTAACTCCAGCGCACCTATTGATCGGCAGCAGTTTACGGTCGCTGCCCCCAGAACCAGTGCCGGAACAGCAAACGGGCTGCTTGAAAAGATGGCAGCTTCTATGCTGGCTCAAGCAGCAGTTCTGGCAGAAGTTGTCCAAGGAATATCTGCTTGGCCTTCAAGCGCGCTGCAAATGGACACTGGACCAACCCAATCTCACCGTGGGCAAGCTGGTTCTCATCCACGAGGACAATACGCCTCCCCAGCAGGGGAAAACCGGACGAGTCGTGGCGGTCGTCGAAGGGCAGGACGGCAAGGTCAGGGTCGCCGACGTCAGAACTTCCAGAGGGATCCTGAGACGTCCAATAGTAAAACTGGCCGTACTCCCAATCGAAGATGTTTGAAGCCTTGCAGCCTATCAACGTGGCCGGTGTTTTGACGAGCCACATATCAAAATAAACCATAAATTAATTGGTCTAATTTTTAAATTTCGCGCCCTTCCGGCCATATTTTAATTACTCGTTGTTTCATGCAAATTAAGAAGAACAACAACAACAACAATGAAATAAAGCACTTCGTTTCTTAAACTTGAACTGCACGGTCTTTTATTTTTCGCTTTTCCGTTTCGCTTTTTTCGAAGTTTTAAAACTTAATTTCAGCTCAACATAAGAGCTAGTTTGTAAAAAGTCTTACAAATTTTCACAACTATCATCTTTACACTCATCATCATGCACACATCTCATCACACACACTACACAAGCAGGATATATCACACACAACACTATACACATACATACACATATCACAGGTGTGAATAATTGAAATGGCACGTGTGAAAGCCATACTTCGTTATGAAACACACTGTGCAGCGTAGTGCTGCAAGTGTAAACATCCTAAATTTAACTTCCACTTTTGTAAAACCGAATCATAAGAATGAAACGTTAATAGTTTTCCCTTTTCCCCAAATCTGCGCAAAGATCCACCGAATAGGGTAAAATAGTTCATTTTGGTTTTGGTAGCTTTTCCTCCCTTCTTCGATTTTCGAAAAGTTGTAACACAGAGAATTTTATCCTTCCCCTGACTCAGTAGATAATATAGTAGAGTAACTGGGAAAATGCCCAGAAGTATTATTTTCAACTTTCAGGAACTTTCATTTTTCTCGACATGTTTTATGGGAGGGGTCTGATCTCGACTAATGAGCTGGATAAGTTTTGAGAACAAACTCCCAACAACTCTTTCAGTTCAATGTGTTTGGAAAATTGTGCGAGTGAAAGGTATCGCTGGAATTCGACAACGGAGGTGCTTGTCAGCCATAAGGCTGCATGTGCTAGAAAGCCGTGACAGAAAACCTCGAGACACGATTGGCCGATTGTATGAATGTGTGGGTGAATTTGAAAGTCGAGAAAGGACAAACTGACAAGATCAAGCACTTCTTGGTTGACCTAGTTAACAAGTGGTTTATTTTTGCGAACTTGCGATTTTATAAAGAGAAATAGAAAGTTAAAACTGTTATAGTCACCTGCAGTTCAAGTGCAGCAAAATGTTATAGTCATCTGCAGTGCAAGTGCAGCAAAAATTTTTTCGATGATCATACAGTCTCGGCTTAATGTCGTAACAAAAATCTCCTCGCTGACACTCGCACCACCAACCATTCGTTAAGAGAAGCCAAGGCGGCATCTATCCACGGCGTGTCTGGGAGAAATTAGTTAAGTTTGATTCTGACTGCGACACGAGGCGGTAGCCAAGAAAATTCGGAAAGAAAAGTAAAAGAAAATAAAAGGAGTAAAAATTAATATCGGTTCAAACGAAGGAAAAGATTATGATAAAGTAAAATAAACGCGTAAGAATATTAGAAAGAAAAATAGAGGGAAAAATTTTAAGACTAAGTAGAAGAAACCATTAAGAAAAATCAAAAAAAATAAAAAAAGGTGCTCGAAAGGAGAAGAGTTTACCCGGTGTCCAGTCTGAGGACCTGGACACTTAAGTTTCAGACGATAGGATAGGGAAAATAGTGAAAACGAAGAGAATAGATCCGAAACTAAGAAAAATAAAATCGCGAAAGTTTGAGAGAAAAAAAAATTTCCTAAAAGGAAAAAATGGTAGTCCGTACAATTTGTCTCAACCGGCCGTAACAAAATTATATTTTTTTATTACAACAATCTAAAACTGTGTTAAATCCTCAAAACTTCGACTTCAAATTGAACAAAATATTAATTTAAAAAAAAAAAAAAAAATTTTGCTACCATTCCAATTCATTGATTTTGTGTCTATCGAGTTTTTAAGAATAAAAAAAAAAGCCCTACCACGTGCGAAACGGGTGTCAGTCGAAAAATAAGTATAGTGCGCGGAAGATTTCGGTAATGGTGAGTGCGGTCGGCGTAAATTAATTTCAAAAAAAAAAAAGAAAAAAAAAAGAACAAAATCAGAGTAAAGAAAAGTAAAAACCTAAAAGAGAAAAAGTGGAAGCGTTCCAAAGGAACGGGCCAGGTAAAGAAACAAAAAGGCCTATGGCACTGACAGTGCGGTAAGTTAAGTTTTTCTTTTCTTAAGACAGTCAAAAAAAAAAAAAAAAAAAAAAAAAAAAAAAAAAAAAAAAAAAAAAAAAAAAAAAAAAAAATACTTCGCGGCAAATATAGTGGACAGAATCGTGATAGGGTTATCACCGTGCCCTAAAAAAAGTATTTAGCAGAAACAAAAAGAAAAAAATTTCGGAAGAACTTCGAGGTGCCGTTACTGGCGGGCTATACTTGACCGCGTGGCGTGTCAGGACACGTGATTTTGCGGTGAGCGATTCCGTTACGGAAACGGAGATAGAGGAAACCAACCGTGTTAGCAACCGAGTGACCACGAGGAGCCGCCCCCAGCCTTCCCCGCCTGGGTCTGGTACCCCTCGACGTTTTTGTTTCTGAAACCCAACTTTTCGATTAACGTAAACCTATATTTTTATAGATCTATCTTATGTATATTTTGTATTATCAGTTAAATTGTATAACTATATTTCATTGATGATATTATTTACAATTTTTTTTTGAAATCCACTCAGATTTTTTTTGGTGAGTTGAAAACTAAACTAAAGAAAATTAAGAAAAGTGTAAGTAGCCACTGTAAGTTTCGGTGCGTGGTCCCAAGGGGGCAAAGCGGGTTTTTTTTTGTGGGACATATCCCAGCACCGGAAGTGCTAACCTAAGAAGAGCTCTCCATAGGTAGGAACCGGTAGGGCAGCGGGGGTTCGATTTTTTTATATAGGGCCTTATTGCCTGGTTAAAAGAAAAATTAAGGGCACCACCAACTGAGGCCATGTGGTTTACCGAACGTAAATTTTGACATCAAAGTAAATTTTTGAGTTCAAAGTAAGTTTTTGAAAGCGAAGTAAAATTTTTTTTGAAATCAGAGTAACATTTAAAAATCAAAGTAAAGCTTAAAGTCTAGGGAAGGTTAGAAGTTAACGTACTAGTTGAGGTCTGAATAAGTCGTGGAAATGGAACAGTAACAGGGGCAGGAATCTAGGGGGCGGGGAGACCGCTTGTCTGGAAAGACGGAAGGTGAGTAACTTTTGAGAGATGGAGTAATTTGTATTTAATATGCTTTTGGGGGAAATTCGAGTAGGATACGGGTCAGGAATTTCCTAGGTAGGGTGGGAACAGACCCGGCCATACTAACACCTTTGGCCTCCCTGAGGGTGAAGAAGTCCGTCCGTCGTCTCTAATTTAAAATAAATACAGATATATTAATGGTTCGTGCATTCGATCCAGGCCTGAATCTTTAATTTTTGTGGTATAAGGCGATGAGGCAGTTTGAGGGCAAGATCAGTCCGACGAACTAGCCCGAGCGGAACCAGCAGGCCACGCCCTTCAGGCGCCTCTTCCGCCACGCTATTTTAGCGCGGTGTAACATGCCTTTATACAACAAAATGGCGCCCAACGTATTTTTCCCGTTTTTCGAGTTCCGTTAAATAAACCAACAACCTCCTGGGTTCCTAATACCTGTTTCACTTTGTAAGTCTTCAACTGGAAGGTTTTTGACGTACCAAGTTGAATTGCGACAAAGATCGAGCAGGATTAAGGAATCTGGGGGGATGTTGGTTCTAATTAAGCCTCAGAGGTCCCTAATACCCGTTTCACTTTGTAAGTCTTCATCTGGAAGGTTCTTAACGTACCATGTTGAATCGCGACAAAGAACGAGCGGGATTTCGGTATCGAAGGGGAGGTTAGTTTTTAGTCAATTTTACAACTTTTCAAAAAAAAAAAAAATAAAAATATATATTTACCGTAGCTTAACTTAACATGATGTAAAATTTTTTTTGAGTCAAGATACAACTCGGTTAGCTCTTTGTGGAAGCAGTGGCCATGTTTGATGTTGGTCGAATATCGATGCCTGTGACCATAGAGAGCTGATAGTGAGTTGATGTATATGTGTGTTGCCCCGATTTAAGTCTTCGGAACCAAGCCGATGGGCGTGGACGAAATTGTTGAAAAGGAAGCAACACATAACAATAGTTCATTCATCCATTTTTACAAAAAAAAAAAAAAAAATATATATATTTCTTCACCCCAGGGGTATCCTACTAAAATGTCGGTCCGCCGTCTATTATAAGAAAAAAAATAAAATTACTCACCGAAGTCGCTAGAAGTAAGTCAAACCCCCCCCGTATTTCCAAAAAAACAAAATTTTCTTTAAACCGATAAAGATAACCTAGTAATACAAGCACAGTGAAAAAAAAAATATTAAACTGAAACGTTCCGATAGTTTGAAAAGAACCAAGTCGAATAATTAGCAATCGTATTTCCGATTCAAGGGTTTTGGATGATAGGATTGTGTGTAATAATCAAGTAAGAAATATATAAATTATACTAACTTAAAGCATTATGGCTACTGCCTAACGCGAGGAGGAAGCTATAATAAAGATGGTTAGGGAAGGCGAAATAGAAGAAACGAGAAGAGTTACGCGGTCGATAAATAAGGAAGTAGGTAGAACGACCAGAGGAAGAGTGCAACATTCTCCCATTGCTCAGGATCGTGTTTATAGGTCCACTTCGGATTTGCCAGCCAGTTCAGAAGCTCCAATTCTCGCCGGGCTCAATGAAAGCCTAAATGAGTCTTTGCGAGCTCCATCTTACAGCAGTTTGAGCTTGGGAGGTTCCGAAACGAGAGGGGGAAGTGCAGGGTCTCACAACCAAACCGGAAAGCCAAGTCTAGAAAGAAATAGTAGTCCCAGGTCTAGGTCCGCCACTATGGGAAATGTGAATAACGCGAGGGAAATTCTTAACAATTTATCGCTGTTAGGGCATAATAATGGGGCCAAAGACCGAGGGGGAGTCCCGGAGGATCTTAAGGCGTACATTAACTTAACAATTACTCAAGCCTTATCAACCCACCAGCAGTCAATACGAAATGAAATTTCTTCCTCTATGAATGAGCTACGCGCTCAGGTAGAAGTAGTTAGGAGGGAAATAGGTCACTTAGGGCAGTCGGTCCAAAGCCAAGCGAAAAATAATTTAGATAGAGATACCACCCAGCGACCGGTAGTTTCGCAGCCGGAAATTAGTAACCCTTTTGAGGATGGGCTTAGGCGAAATTTCGTTCCCAGGGAACATCAAAATCCATACCGCGAACATCAAGAACAGGGTAGGAGGTGGCAAGAAAGGGCACAGTACTCGGTAAGACCTACTGAACCGAACGGGTATAACCCAAGGACATTTAGACAACCTCAGTACGCTCCTCGCGAGGATTTAGGGGTGAAAGGGTCTATAAAGGTAGATAAGTGGGGTCTGAAGTTTGACGGTCAGTCAGAGGGTCTGGCCGTGGAAGATTTTATCTTTCGATTAGAAACCTTACAACGACAATACGCTTGCCCGTGGTTCGAAGTCCTAAGAGACTTTCACCTGCTATTAGTGGGACCGGCCCATGAATGGTATTGGCAGTTTCAAAGAAATAGTTACCGGCCCGATTGGCCTATGTTGAAAGATGCTTTGTTGCGTCAGTTCAGGAATACCCGATCCGATTTCGAACTGATGAGGGACATAGTAGACCGCAAACAGAGGCCAGGGGAAAGTTGTGAGGAATTCTTTGCCGCGACCGGTCACCTCAGATCTCAACTTGCGGTACAGATTCCTGATATCAAGCTTGTGAGAATACTTAAACGAAACTTGAATGAGAGAGTAGGAAAATTGGTATATCCGATGCCAATTATTTCATTAGAACAGCTTAAACATGCGTGCAAAGACGCTGAAACAGCATTCCCTAGGATTATACACTCAGATAATGGAAAGCAATTTCTAGCAAAAGACTTTCAAAATTTGTTGCTCAAATATGGCATAAGACATTTTAGGACGGCTCACTATTCACCACAATCCAATGCCTCCGAGCGGGTGAACCGATCTCTGCTAGCTGCTATTCGGTGTTATTTAAAAACAGACCAACGTGACTGGGATCAAAACCTTGGGGACATCACTTGTGCCCTAAGAAGCTCCGTTCATACTGCCATAGGGGTAGCGCCATACTTCGCCGTATTCGGAATGAACATGTTCACTCACGGCAGCTGTTATGAATTAGCGAAAAAGTTGAGGTCAGTAGAGGATTCGGAACTTCTAGTTCTACCCCGGCAACAACGATTGCAGAGTATTCGTGATCAGATACGGCAAAACATCTTAAAATCAAATGAAAAATCGGCCAAAACATATAATATTCGGGCTAAAAAGATACGTTACGTGCCAGGACAAGAAGTTTACCGGAAGAACTTTGTCCTGAGTGATTTCGCTAAAAATGTAGCTGCTAAACTTTGCCCTAAATATCTAAAATGCCGCATATCGAAGCCCATAGGTAACCAAATGTATGAGCTAGAAGACTTAAGCGGGAAGAGAATTGGGATTTATCACGCCAAAGATTTGAAGCAGTAACAAAAAAAAAAAAAAAAAAAAAAAAAAAAAAAAAAAAAAAAAAAAAAAAAAAAAAAAAAAATTAGGATAGTAATAATTTGCGCAAATAAACCCAAAGATAGTCTTCTATGTTTGCCCGGCTATGTATCGTGAGTTCTCCCCACGTTTTAAGGCCAGGTAACCTTCTTTCGTCCTTGTCGTTGGACTGAAGCCTCCAAAGACGAAACTTTGTTATAGTAACCTGCAGTTCAAGTGCAGCAAAATGTTATAGTCATCTGCAGTGCAAGTGCAGCAAAAATTTTTTCGATGATCATACAGTCTCGGCTTAATGTCGTAACAAAAATCTCCTCGCTGACACTCGCGCCACCAACCATTCGTTAAGAGAAGCCAAGGCGGCATCTATCAACGGCGTGTCTGGGAGAAATTAGTTAAGTTTGATTCTGACTGCGACACGAGGCGGTAGCCAAGAAAATTCGGAAAGAAAAGTAAAAGAAAATAAAAGGAGTAAAAATTAATATCGGTTCAAACGAAGGAAAAGATTATGATAAAGTAAAATAAACGCGTAAGAAAATTAGAAAGAAAAATAGAGGGAAAAATTTTAAGACTAAGTAGAAGAAACCATTAAGAAAAATCAAAAAAAATAAAAAAAGGTGCTCGAAAGGAGAAGAGTTTACCCGGTGTCCAGTCTGAGGACCTGGACACTTAAGTTTCAGACGATAGGATAGGGAAAATAGTGAAAACGAAGAGAATAGATCCGAAACTAAGAAAAATAAAATCGCGAAAGTTTGAGAGAAAAAAAAATTTCCTAAAAGGAAAAAATGGTAGTCCGTACAATTTGTCTCAACCGGCCGTAACAAAATTATATTTTTTTATTACAACAATCTAAAACTGTGTTAAATCCTCAAAACTTCGACTTCAAATTGAACAAAATATTCATTAAAAAAAAAAAAAAAAAAATTTTTGCTACCATTCCAATTCATTGATTTTGTGTCTATCGAGTTTTTAAGAATAAAAAAAAAAAAAAGCCCTACCACGTGCGAAACGGGTGTCAGTCGAAAAATAAGTATAGTGCGCGGAAGATTTCGGTAATGGTGAGTGCGGTCGGCGTAAATTAATTTCAAAAAAAAAAAAAGAAAAAAAAAAGAACAAAATCAGAGTAAAGAAAAGTAAAAACCTAAAAGAGAAAAAGTGGAAGCGTTCCAAAGGAACGGGCCAGGTAAAGAAACAAAAAGGCCTATGGCACTGACAGTGCGGTAAGTTAAGTTTTTCTTTTCTTAAGACAGTCAAAAAAAAAAAAAAAAAAAGAAAAAAAAATACTTCGCGGCAAATATAGTGGACAGAATCGTGATAGGGTTATCACCGTGCCCTAAAAAAAGTATTTAGCAGAAACAAAAAGAAAAAAATTTCGGAAGAACTTCGAGGTGCCGTTACTGGCGGGCTATACTTGACCGCGTGGCGTGTCAGGACACGTGATTTTGCGGTGAGCGATTCCGTTACGGAAACGGAGATAGAGGAAACCAACCGTGTTAGCAACCGAGTGACCACGAGGAGCCGCCCCCAGCCTTCCCCGCCTGGGTCTGGTACCCCTCGACGTTTTTGTTTCTGAAACCCAACTTTTCGATTAACGTAAACCTATATTTTTATAGATCTATCTTATGTATATTTTGTTTTATCAGTATATTATTAAATTGTATAACTATATTTCATTGATGATATTATTTACAATTTTTTTTTGAAATCCACTCAGATTTTTTTTGGTGAGTTGAAAACTAAACTAAAGAAAATTAAGAAAAGTGTAAGTAGCCACTGTGAGTTTCGGTGCGTGGTCCCAAGGGGGCAAAGCGGGTTTTTTTTTGTGGGACATATCCCAGCACCGGAAGTGCTAACCTAAGAAGAGCTCTCCATAGGTAGGAACCGGTAGGGCAGCGGGGGTTCGATTTTTTTATATAGGGCCTTATTGCCTGGTTAAAAGAAAAATTAAGGGCACCACCAACTGAGGCCATGTGGTTTACCGAACGTAAATTTTGACATCAAAGTAAATTTTTGAGTTCAAAGTAAGTTTTTGAAAGCGAAGTAAAATTTTTTTTGAAATCAGAGTAACATTTAAAAATCAAAGTAAAGCTTAAAGTCTAGGGAAGGTTAGAAGTTAACGTACTAGTTGAGGTCTGAATAAGTCGTGGAAATGGAACAGTAACAGGGGCAGGAATCTAGGGGGCGGGGAGACCGCTTGTCTGGAAAGACGGAAGGTGAGTAACTTTTGAGAGATGGAGTAATTTGTATTTAATATGCTTTTGGGGGAAATTCGAGTAGGATACGGGTCAGGAATTTCCTAGGTAGGGTGGGAACAGACCCGGCCATACTAACACCTTTGGCCTCCCTGAGGGTGAAGAAGTCCGTCCGTCGTCTCTAATTTAAAATAAATACAGATATATTAATGGTTCGTGCATTCGATCCAGGCCTGAATCTTTAATTTTTGTGGTATAAGGCGATGAGGCAGTTTGAGGGCAAGATCGGGAACCAGCAGGCCACGCCCTTCAGGCGCCTCTTCCGCCACGCTATTTTAGCGCGGTGTAACATGCCTTTATACAACAAAACAGTAAAGTTGGAAACAGTTTTGTTTAGCAGAAAGTGTCAGAGAAATTTTAGAAAAAGAATTAGAGTCAATGGAAGGAGGAATTTCAACGAGCTATAGGAATCGTCAGACGGACGAAAATTTGAGAGCATAGAAGGAGGAAGGAAAAGCAGGAGAAAAGATAAGTAGAGTGATTGTTAGTCTTTTTTAGTGTTGTCAAAATTAAGATTCGGTTATTCTTTGCCGTCGCAAATTCTCAATAATTGTGAGACACGCGACCCTTTTTAATTCTTATTAATTGTTCTTTTCGGGAAAGAACAATTAACGTATCATTTTTCCGGTTGTTTCATTTGTTTACCTTTCTAAACGGTTCGGCTAACCGTCCACCATTGTAACATTTTATAGTTGAAAAGATTTGGGTTTTTAATCCAACTTTTGTACGGTTTTCCCAACACAAATAGAAAAATAAATAGCATTAAATCCCTTTGGGAATTTAATTTTCGTATTTTTTTATTCAGTTCTTAACATTTCAGCCTGTATTATTGGTTTGGGAATTTCACCTAAAAATTTCCTGGCACCCATATTTTTCCAGTACACCCGGTACTTGGAAAATACTTTTAATTCATTCTTTTAATTATTAAATTAATCGGTTCTTTTATTCGCGATCGATCGTCTTATTCGCGCTACGCTATCATTACATTGTTTACGAACCCAGCCCAGCTGAGCTTAGTCGTGGTCACAGAGTAGAACCAGAGAGTCCACTTTAGCAAGGTAGTGCGTTTTGCCTACAAGCTAAACTAAACCGGATGCCCGCACCCGGATGCCCGCACTGGCCTTCACTTACCACAGCCGCCATTGTGTGTGGCCACAGAACAAAGTCAGTTGAGTTCAAAAAGTTTAAAATTTTTTTTTTGGTTGCAAAAAAATCGATAATTTTTAATTTTCATACAGCCTAGAACTTAGAAAAATGAATCTGAGATGCAGGAATTAACTTTTTTTCCATTTTGACCAGTATTTCACTCAAAAAGACAAAAATTAGTAAAAAATTTCATACCGATGCAGGCGCTTTGTTAAGTTTCACAGAAATCAAAAATGTGCACAGAGCCTTAAACTCCCTACACGATAGCACGTGGTGTGGTAGGTCAAAAAATGACATTTATATGTAAATAAATAATTTACTGCAATCAATAATATTCGGGAATTTTAGTAGATCATTTGTTAAATTTTTATATTTTAAATAGAATCATGCATATTATCTTTTTTGAACGAAAGGCTGCTTCTAGGCACAAACAAATTGTGCTTAAAAAGCCAATGCTTAGGCAACAATTTTTTTTCCTTATTTATTGGTGTTTGCTGACCTACCCAGCCAGAGTCTGATAACTCAAAATATCGACCTCAGCAGTCACTGGAGGAAACAGTTTGCTCCCAATCATCGCAGCAACAATTTGGTAATCAATGTAACTATAAAACCACGTTTTGCTTTGCAAAATGATTTAATTGAGATCTCTATTAACAGCTCTACAAACAGTGTCGAGAAAGCAAACTTTTTTAGCCACCCTGGAAAATATTCTTCCCATCAGAAGACCGCAACACTCGTTTGCACTCCAGTGTCGAACTCTCAGTCGCAGTAGTATAGCCCTGACGTGAGTAGTAGTTTTTAAATTAATTTCGCATGTTTTTTAAGACATCTAATCTAATGAATAAATTGCTTATGATAGGGCCAATCACTTTTTAAAGTAGAAGCGGAGATATTTCCACCTTTCTGAATTGGACTGCCGGGGTACTCACGAAAGTGACATAGAAAACAAAGACTCACCATAGTACTGATATTTTTGCTTGATTAGCGAAAGTTTTAATAATAATCACAGCTCTAGCACACTGGAACTATATTGGCGACCGTCAAACGTCGCGATTTGCAGCTAAATTTAGAAGACACTTTTGAATGGTAGTTCCAAACGTTGATTCCGGGAGTCAAATTCTTTCGATGTGACATCATCTCTAGCCTCTGGCTAAAACCCTTGGCTGAGATAGTTGCTTGGTCTCAAACTGGTTGTGATCCAAAAGTTATGGGCATTAGACCAGTGTGTGCAGTTAAATCTATGGTATGTATGACAACGGAAAAAAGTGTTTTAAAAAATATAAAGTTATATTTATTTTCAGCTGGCTTAAGCTGAATGGGCGAAAGATGAAGTTGATCTTTACGAACTAAATGAAACATCCTCCGCACAAGCTCTATCGGTACTAAAATGTCTCGAAGTTGATCCAAGTAAAGTGAATATCAATGGAGGTGCTATCGCATTGGGTCATCCGATCGCCACTTCCGGGAATAGAATTCTCGTCACGCTCTTGTATGCCTTAGAGCGAACTGGTGGAAAGAAGGGTGTTGCTAGCTTATGGTGGTGGAATGGGAATTGATATGGCCGTTGAACGTGTTTAGATGCAAATAACAAACCAAAAATCAGTGCTTTATTTTTGTAAAATAATGTTAAAAAAAATTGACTATTAACATAACAAAGGATTATTTATTCGAACAAATAACGATGTCTGAGACGTGTTCATAGCACTGTCCCAGCAGGCAAAGCGATAAAGTTGACACTGGACAATGAGCCCAACTCTTTTAGAGACATTTGAAAAGAGAAGCAGACTTCTCGTTCGTAATATCTCGCAAAGAATTCCGGAGTTCAAATAGTTCCGATGAAGTAAGCAATATCATATTCAATGATCGAACTACAGTTGAAGCGAACTTCATATTTGTTGTTTCTTCATCTATTATTTCTGCAAACGTTCGGTAAACATATTCGGCATTAAGAAGTAACAAAGTTCCCTGATTATCAAATTACCACGATTTTCTAGAAACTGTTTTTCTTCGCTAAATAAACTGAGAAGAAACATACTGGGTGGTATGCATAAAACATAGTAAATGCTTTTACTTGAGAATTTCTAAGTATATACTATTTTTGGTATGCATAAAAATGCGGCAAATGCTGAAAATTAAGTATTTGCTTTCGAGAATAGTTTTTACTTTTTTGGATGAACTTTTTTAGTACATACTTCAATCCGTATGCATAAGAACTAGTAAGTACTATTTTTCTGTAGCAAATACTTGGTTTTTTTAAGTTTGCTAAATAGCAAGTTGGAAATTTCATAGTACATACTTTTTTGATTCAAACCATATATTTGGTAGGTGGGAAGCGAAAAAATATCAGTGTTGCGTCAAATTTCGAATAAATCAGAGTGTTGTTTATAATTAAATTTTGTTGCAGCTAATAATATTTACTAAAATGGCAGCATTTGTGCGTATTAATTCTAATAAAGTATATAAAGATCGAAGTTCGAAGGTCGGATTTTGGGGCTAATTTTAAACAGTTATATCGTTTTGAGACGGAAAACGTACTTCAAATCCGGAGATTGGGACAAATGAAAAGGACGGAATTGGCAGAAATTATATATAATTTTAATTCATAGGAATTTATTTGTATACAATCCATATACTATGTTTTCTTAAAACAAAAACAAATAAAACGAAAAATGAATAAGGTACATATTACAAAAAAAATTCTTTCAATAAAACTGAAAAAATTCACATTATACGAATTGGGTATTATAAATTTAAATAAGTAGATCCGGTCACACTTATTTCAGTCGTAGAAATATCAACAGGATGTGAGTATTTTTCTTCGTTTTCATTTTTCCTCCTTTCTAACTCTTCTTGCTGCATTCTAATGAGCTTTAACTGTTCAAGCAGTACCAAGCGTTGTAGCTCTCCATTTGTGAGACTTTTCGTTTCATCAGTCTCATCAAATTTCAATTTTCTTCGCTTCGGTTTTATTGCTTGGGAATCTTGTGATGACTCTGGTGTTTCATATGCGACTCTGGTGGACGACTCTTCGGTTTCAGCTCCTTGGTTGGTATTATCTGCTCCCACAGATAAGGAACCTTTATACAATGGAAACGATGATAGTAAAATAGTATTACATATGTACATAGGTTCACATATATTAACGTACATATTGCATTTATGTACATAAATATATTATTTTTATTATACTTACCAGGAATGCAAGAAATAGATGGATTTTCATCAGGTCTTTAAAAATAACTTCCCATTCTTTAAGCTTAATGGGCTTATTTCCAGTTTTTTTGAGGTCGGTCTTCTTTTTTACCTCTGTCTTGAAATTGTTCAGCCTTTTCCTGACTTGTTCTTCGGTCAGATCAACCCCAGTTTCAAAATTGTATTCCGCAATTAATAATTTCATAGCTTCTGACTTTCCTTTTTTAATTGACGGTTCTTGAGATTTATTCATTAAGACTCTATGTTTTTTCAAAATGCGAACAAAAGCTAAGTGCATTTGGCTAATTGAAAAGCCTGTGCTAGTCATGAGTAATAAGTTGACTTTCAATTTGTGACTTACAAAATACCAGAGACCAGACACAGATGTAAACAAAACAAGAATAAAATAAAGAGTTGATTTCAATAGTCATAGCGGTAGCGGTAAAGCTATCAAAACAACAATTTCATCAAAAGAATTATGAAAGAAACAAGAAAATAAAAGTATTTACTATCAATTTTAGATGAATTCTAGTAATTACTTGGATGAATTTAGTAAATACTGAAAGTATATGCTATAAGTAGGAACTTTTTTTTATGCATACGAAATGAAGTAAATACTGTAAAATCAACCTTTTACTTAAAATAAAAGTACATACTTTTAGCATTTACTTTCAGTAAATACTGCCGTTTTATGCATATCACCCACTGTCTTGGTTGGGAGCAGTGCTGTCGTTTCTGAAAAGTCCAAAGCAGTACATTCCAAAAAGTTTTGCATAGTTTTTGGACAAAAGCAATACGCATATAATTTTTTTAAATTCATATTTCTCTATTTTTTCATAACAAAAAAGAAACTTAGATGAATAACTACTTTATCTATTTTTTGCTTCGGTTTACTTACTTTGATGTGGATGGTTTTGTTGGTCCGGATGAAGAAGGAGAACGTACCTACGTCTTTTGATCGCCTTAGAAAAGATCCAAGGACAACTGGAAACAATTAGAATCGCGTTGCGCAAATTCATTTTTTTAAGGGGCCAATGAAAGGGATAAGGAAAAACCATCAGGAAAAGTTGAGGTAAATGGAAACATAAATTTTTTCCTGATGAGCTTTTATAGCGAACAGGAAAATATGTCAGTTGCCAGGTTCTCATCCCTACGCAGCCACACACCAGCAACTGGTTTTCCTTATGCAATGTACACAAAAAAGATAATACGCTGCGAGTCTATCATTGGAATACATGGAAAATGGAATTCAAATTGGAACGATTTGTTCCCCTTTGGCTGAAATTTCAATCAGCTGTCACGAAAATTGAAATTGTAACAGGAAAATAGAAAAATACAATTTAACTGAAAATAACAATTCAATTGAAAATTTTTTGTTCAATTGACTTATTTGCTATAGATTGGAATAACATTTGTTATTCAATTCTAACGACAACATAGTTAATATTCCATTTAAAAATTTTTCCTGATTCGTTTTCCGGATCGCTATTATTGACCCCCAACCTACGCAGAATTCGATTCATCTGTCGAAAGGCATTCTTCATAATCAGAAGCATTTTTATCCTCAACAACCTGTCTTGTATGTAAAAAAAAACTTTTCGAGAATCCGATGACTGGTCAGCTTTTGGACTTCTGCATTGATTTCTATTTTTGTTTGTCCAATGCAGATTTTGAATAAATGGCTGTATTATCACAAGTTCCAAAAGAATTCAGAAATTAGAACACAAAACACTGAGACGAAAACCGAAACTGAAATCTGAAACCTTTCCGCTTCCGCCAGATTGATTGGCTTACATACATAAAAGTACAAGCAGATTACCATGGTAAATAACATTATTTTGCACTAGTGTACGTGAAAAAATCATCTATGCGTTATATATATGTATAAAGAATAGTAAACTCGATATTCTTTTTGAATGGTAGCTCGGCTCAGGTCACAGCTCACAATGTTCCTTTCAAAATATAAATAAGCGATTGATGCGCCTCCGTTCTCTCGGTCCAAAAGCTTCTTAAATGGGAAATTGATTTTACTATTCCATATACAGTTGCGGTCAAAATAATAGTAGTATGAGTAAAAGTATTGCACAGATTGGTATTTTTCCACTTCGCATTGCGGAAAACGTACTTCAAATCCGGAGATTGGGACAAATGAAAAGGACGGAATTGGCAGAAATTATATATAATTTTAATTCATAGGAATTTATTTGTATACAATCCATATACTATGTTTTCTTAAAACAAAAACAAATAAAACGAAAAATGAATAAGGTACATATTACAAAAAAAATTCTTTCAATAAAACTGAAAAAATTCACATTATACGAATTGGGTATTATAAATTTAAATAAGTAGATCCGGTCACACTTATTTCAGTCGTAGAAATATCAACAGGATGTGAGTATTTTTCTTCGTTTTCATTTTTCCTCCTTTCTAACTCTTCTTGCTGCATTCTAATGAGCTTTAACTGTTCAAGCAGTACCAAGCGTTGTAGCTCTCCATTTGTGAGACTTTTCGTTTCATCAGTCTCATCAAATTTCAATTTTCTTCGCTTCGGTTTTATTGCTTGGGAATCTTGTGATGACTCTGGTGTTTCATATGCGGCTCTGGTGGACGACTCTTCGGTTTCAGCTCCTTGGTTGGTATTATCTGCTCCCACAGATAAGGAACCTTTATACAATGGAAACGATGATAGTAAAATAGTATTACATATGTACATAGGTTCACATATATTAACGTACATATTGCATTTATGTACATAAATATATTATTTTTATTATACTTACCAGGAATGCAAGAAATAGATGGATTTTCATCAGGTCTTTAAAAATAACTTCCCATTCTTTAAGCTTAATGGGCTTATTTCCAGTTTTTTTGAGGTCGGTCTTCTTTTTTACCTCTGTCTTGAAATTGTTCAGCCTTTTCCTGACTTGTTCTTCGGTCAGATCAACCCCAGTTTCAAAATTGTATTCCGCAATTAATAATTTCATAGCTTCTGACTTTCCTTTTTTAATTGACGGTTCTTGAGATTTATTCATTAAGACTCTATGTTTTTTCAAAATGCGAACAAAAGCTAAGTGCATTTGGCTAATTGAAAAGCCTGTGCTAGTCATGAGTAATAAGTTGACTTTCAATTTGTGACTTACAAAATACCAGAGACCAGACACAGATGTAAACAAAACAAGAATAAAATAAAGAGTTGATTTCAATAGTCATAGCGGTAGCGGTAAAGCTATCAAAACAACAATTTCATCAAAAGAATTATGAAAGAAACAAGAAAATAAAAGTATTTACTATCAATTTTAGATGAATTCTAGTAATTACTTGGATGAATTTAGTAAATACTGAAAGTATATGCTATAAGTAGGAACTTTTTTTTATGCATACGAAATGAAGTAAATACTGTAAAATCAACCTTTTACTTAAAATAAAAGTACATACTTTTAGCATTTACTTTCAGTAAATACTGCCGTTTTATGCATATCACCCACTGTCTTGGTTGGGAGCAGTGCTGTCGTTTCTGAAAAGTCCAAAGCAGTACATTCCAAAAAGTTTTGCATAGTTTTTGGACAAAAGCAATACGCATATAATTTTTTTAAATTCATATTTCTCTATTTTTTCATAACAAAAAAGAAACTTAGATGAATAACTACTTTATCTATTTTTTGCTTCGGTTTACTTACTTTGATGTGGATGGTTTTGTTGGTCCGGATGAAGAAGGAGAACGTACCTACGTCTTTTGATCGCCTTAGAAAAGATCCAAGGACAACTGGAAACAATTAGAATCGCGTTGCGCAAATTCATTTTTTTAAGGGGCCAATGAAAGGGATAAGGAAAAACCATCAGGAAAAGTTGAGGTAAATGGAAACATAAATTTTTTCCTGATGAGCTTTTATAGCGAACAGGAAAATATGTCAGTTGCCAGGTTCTCATCCCTACGCAGCCACACACCAGCAACTGGTTTTCCTTATGCAATGTACACAAAAAAGATAATACGCTGCGAGTCTATCATTGGAATACATGGAAAATGGAATTCAAATTGGAACGATTTGTTCCCCTTTGGCTGAAATTTCAATCAGCTGTCACGAAAATTGAAATTGTAACAGGAAAATAGAAAAATACAATTTAACTGAAAATAACAATTCAATTGAAAATTTTTTGTTCAATTGACTTATTTGCTATAGATTGGAATAACATTTGTTATTCAATTCTAACGACAACATAGTTAATATTCCATTTAAAAATTTTTCCTGATTCGTTTTCCGGATCGCTATTATTGACCCCCAACCTACGCAGAATTCGATTCATCTGTCGAAAGGCATTCTTCATAATCAGAAGCATTTTTATCCTCAACAACCTGTCTTGTATGTAAAAAAAAACTTTTCGAGAATCCGATGACTGGTCAGCTTTTGGACTTCTGCATTGATTTCTATTTTTGTTTGTCCAATGCAGATTTTGAATAAATGGCTGTATTATCACAAGTTCCAAAAGAATTCAGAAATTAGAACACAAAACACTGAGACGAAAACCGAAACTGAAATCTGAAACCTTTCCGCTTCCGCCAGATTGATTGGCTTACATACATAAAAGTACAAGCAGATTACCATGGTAAATAACATTATTTTGCACTAGTGTACGTGAAAAAATCATCTATGCGTTATATATATGTATAAAGAATAGTAAACTCGATATTCTTTTTGAATGGTAGCTCGGCTCAGGTCACAGCTCACAATGTTCCTTTCAAAATATAAATAAGCGATTGATGCGCCTCCGTTCTCTCGGTCCAAAAGCTTCTTAAATGGGAAATTGATTTTACTATTCCATATACAGTTGCGGTCAAAATAATAGTAGTATGAGTAAAAGTATTGCACAGATTGGTATTTTTCCACTTCGCATTGCGTTGATAGTGAAAACCCGTTACACTTTAATTGTTTTAAAGGGTGGAAAAGGATCTCGTCAATGTGTAAGAAGACCTCCAAACACCGAATATAATCCACACTTTACAATCATAATGGTATGGGCATGTTTTTTCTTCTACGTAGTTGGACCCATAATGTGGATTGAAGGCATTATGGATCAGCATCTCTTTGTAAGGATAATGCATTAAGTAATGCTACCGTATACTGAAGTTGAATGCTACCATAAATGAAGTTGCTTCTTGCTGAAATGGGTCTTTCAGCAAGAAGCAATTGTTCCAGGAAAGTAAAGTAGATATGATGGAGTGGCCCGCACAGTCTTCGGACTTTAATCCCATTTAAAACCTATGGAGCGCTGTAAAAAAGTATGCTTCTAGATGTAAACCAAGCAACAACACAGTCCTTTGCGAAGCGTTACAGCAATCATGGAGTTCGATAAGCACAGGAAGGTGTGGAAACCTGATAAACTCTATTTAACGTCTTTGTACTGCTGTTATAGCTAACAAGGGACATGCAACTAGATAATAATTAAAGGTACGAACACTCAGCCCCATATTGTAATAAAAATTTTGACCTAATTTTTCGATTTCGTTACATTTCAAGGTAGATTTTCCTATCACTACTATTTTTTTGACCGCTGAATTTCAACATCTGTTCAATAAACATGCAACCATCGGATAATAATATTAAACTAATGTTTTCTTTTTTTGTAAATAAAAGCTTTAAACCCCACTTTGAAAACCACGTTATTGGTTTTTTAAATTAGAATTGACGGATAAGTTTTTTTCAATTTTGTTGTTTCTTAAGCTCTATACTACTATTATTTTGACCGCAGCTGTAGGTACATATACATCCATATAAACAATGATCTAAGTATGTGCAAAAGTGTGCCATGCTATTCATGTTTGTGAAATTGAGGTTGTGGAATGTGGATAAGGAATTTGGGAGTGTTTTTTCATGGAAAATATTGAAAGTGATGCCAGCTCTACATTTTTTCGATAAAATTCGAAAAAGCAATACAAGTGGCAATACAAAAATTAAAATGCAGTAAAACAAAAAAGTGTGCAGTACGGCAGTACGCACCAAGCTAAAGCAATGCAAGTATTGCTTTTGCAGTACTTTCGACAGCATTGGTTGGGAGTTCTTCACATAGACTCTTTATTTTAGGAGTGGAATGAACGAATCTAAGTCAAATGTCTGCGATGATTCCGTGACAAGCACGTGAATCAATTAATTCACTTCCATCTTTAAGGTTTTTATTCGTATGCCGGATGCTCCGCGAAGATTCAAAATTTGACACGGTCTCCGTTTTTTTTGTTCAATGTTGTACTAATTTCCAGAATAAAGTAGTCAATTAACTGCATAAAGACACCAACAGCCGATCGCTTAAGATTTGGCAAGAGCAAGAACTTGAGTTTGAAATTTTTCTGAAAAACACACGGAACGTTATTGGTTTTAGTTGGAAAGTAAGTTTTTGTCAAAAAGTAACCTTGCATCTGTCCTACAGTGAGTGTTTTCTCCAAACCGTCAATGCTTGCTAACCAGTAGCTGCTTGGGAACTCCGTTGCAGTACCCTCAACAACATCGATTACTGTGACACCAATTAGTGACGCAATGAGTTCCATGCACAGCAATAGCACCACCCATCGAATATCCAACCAAATGTATTGGTGATTGATCTCTGCGCAGTAAGAAAACCCAATTACGCTTTTCGCTCGGTAAATTTGTGTTTATTTGCCCCCATGTACATAGGTTCGCCGATAGGACAAACGGAATTGAATGAATCCAATTCATTACAGCCTTGAATTCAAGTTCTTGTTTTTGATTAAATTTGTCACTTGTCAGTGGCATACTGGTCTGGGAAGCTTCGTTATTGTTTAAACAAAAACAAAAGAGCTAAAAAGAGGTACATTATATTGTTTCTGAAATAATTTAGTTAGAAATACTTACTAAAAATAGAACAAATCAAAATTTTGCAATATTTTGCAAATGTCAAAAATAAGTGTCATCTCGTTTTTTTTATTTATTGAAGTTTGGAACTTCACCTCGACTCCATTTTTAATAAAAAAATAATTCGCCATTTTGAATTCGTGTTGAAAAATTTTTTGCGGGTGTTTCGGGTTGAAGGGGTGGAAGTGGATACTCTGTATTATCTACTCTGTGGTCGTGGTGTCAGCAGCCTACCTGCTGAGAGTTACACTTTTATCAGCGCGTTTGACAGTTGAATTTTTTACCTCGCGGCACACCGGTTGTGCATTTCTTTTAATCGTTTTTAATTTCGTTTATTTTATTTTATTAATTGGATCCGGAAAATCCAATCGCGTTAGTTTAATAATATCGTATTCATCATAAAGTTAATTTATCGCGAAAAAAAAGTGTAACAAGTTGGTACAAGCAGTCAGTTGGAAAAGCATTCAGTTTGTTAAAGCAGCCAGTTTATTAAGTAGTAATCATTTATATTTTATACCTATCTTTACCTATACATATTTTTCACAATAAATAACTCGAAATAGTAATTTATTTTACATTTGGTGCTCAACCGCAGGAGTCAAAAAAAAAATCAAGTTTCATATAATATTTGGTACCGCAAAAATAACGCATAGAGTATCTTTGTATGTGTGTATATAGGTACCTAGATACGAGAATATTGTTTGCAAAAAAAATTCACTAACGGAAAAATACAGAAGAACAGACGGTCGAAAAAAAATCATGCACTGCATGATATAAACTCAGAGCAAAAGTTGGCAGTGCAAAAACAATACTACACACGTGCACAAGCATCCAAGGTCACCGCCGCTTCACAAGACATAAATATACAAGCAGCAGTCAATTTCAGTGCTCAACCCAATATAAAAGAAATGGAAACGAAAATTGAGGAAAATAACAAAAATCTTCAAGATTTAATACAGTTGCTAACATTGAAAATACACGCAGATGAAATAAAACAAAATGACACAAAAATCGCAGCAGAAAGTTTCGCGAAAATTGTTCCAGATTTTGATGGTGTGAGTATTCCAGTCGAGCATTGGTTTACGAATTTTGAGCAAAATGCAGACGCATAATGATCTAAAGGAAAAACAAAAGTATGTTCAAGCTCGTGGAAAAATGACAAACACAGCTAAATTGTTTTTAGATTCACAGCCTTATATATTAGATTTCACTAATACTCGGTTCAACCTGGTATTAGTTAATACTAGTATTAGCACTTAATACTCCCTTACGCCAGGTCGAGCGAATCCATTTATAAAACATTTTCCAACCCGTATTAGTTAATACTTGCTTATGTCAAATTTTTCATCAAAAAAATGACCCATCTGTAGCTCTGGTAACTATAAACGTAAACAAATCCCAGCTGACTTCATTGTGCACGTTCAACGCATTAAGTTTTTTCAGATATTCTTACTTCTTTCGGACTCTGATTGGCCAGAGTTTCAGTTCTTCTTTTGATACGTGACTTCTGACCAATTAGAGGTTGAAAAAAAAGTTAGATTACATGAAAAACTAAATTGCGTTGAACCCGAGTGTTATGATTTATATTTTTTTTGTGGTTGGCGGAAATTTTTCTAAAATGGATATTAAACAAAACAAAACAAGAAATACTAGTTTTAATTTATTAATTTATTTATCTGGTATTTAAGGCGGAAAAAGAATTTAAATTATTCACAAAACCAAAATATTTTCCACTTTTCCTCCAGAAATTTCAACAATATTTTTCCTACACTTTTATCCTCAAAATGACATTTGACTATAATACGACCTTAATCCTCCCTTAAAACTCCTATGAACCAGTATTAGCTTAATCCGTCGCTAATACTGGTGTATTTTTTTTATAAATAAGGTTTGGAGTATTAGTGGAGTATTAAGTTCGTAGTAACCTTAATCCGCCGATAATACGGGTTTATAAATAAGGCTGTCAGTGTTTGTAAAATCCTATCAAGAGTTTAAAAATGCACTAGTGGCGGAGTTTAAATGCACATTAGACAGTGCACAAATACATCAAAAGTTGGCCGACAGAAAGAAGAAGAGAAGATATGTACATAGTGGACGGGTTATACATAAAAAGCGAATATAAATATCCAATGCACGGTTGTAAAACGTACCACGATCCACGAGTTGATGGAGCAGTTGGATATATATGAGCGTATGAGTGACACGGACAGACAAAAACCGTACAGTGAAAACGGAACATAAAGAAATGTGTCGTCAAAGGTAAAAAGCAGTCGATGTTTTAATTGTGGGTCTGCGGATCATTTGAGAAAAGATTGCACAGTGGACACCAAGTGTTTTAAATGTGATGGCTATGGGCATATGTCAAAATCATGCCCACAGATAAACAAGAGCGTGCGAGTAGTGAGGGACATCAGACGCCTGAAGACAATCAAGCTGAACGACAGGAAAGTAACATGTCTAGTCGACACAGGCTCAGATGTATCAATTGTTAAAAAAGCATATATGTAATGCGCTGAACGTTGAACTTGGACAAAGTCACTCCGTGTTGTGTGGCCTTGGTATACAAAAACCTTGCCAGTTGGTGTTTTTATTGGTAACGTGAAAGTTGATGGAATCGAGACAGACCACAAAATAGAACATGATGCTTTGCTTGGGTTTGACTTCGCATCGAAGTTTAGCTTCAGGCTGGAAGAGGATGGCTTCAGATTTTCATCGCTTTTGACCCCAAAAAGCTGTGCATCAAATGAGATAAGTATTTACAATGTTATAGAAACCGAAATTGATATAGATACTCCTTCGCAGTTCAGGCCGCTGATTCAAACGCTTATTAATGATTATAAGCCAGCCGCATCCATTGCTGAGTGTCCTGTACAGCTAGAAATCATTCCAGATGGAGGTGTATAAAGCCCTTTCATCAGCAGCCTAGCCGCCACCCACCCATAGAATGCGAAGCAGTGAAGAATCAAGTTGATGACTGGTTGCGTAACAACATCGTACGAAAATCTACCTCCAACTTTGCCAGCAGAGTAGTGGTCGTTAAGAAGGATACCACTTACAGAATTTGTATAGACTTCCGACAGCTCAACAGTGTGGTGCTAAAAGACTGCTTCCCAGTACCACGGATAGAGGATGTGCTCGACAAGCTACAAGCAGCAAAAGTGTTCGTGGTTATGGACCTGGAAAATAGCTTTTTCCATGTACCAATTAAGGAGTCGAGCCGCAAATATACTGCATTCGTCACAAAAGAAGGTATGTTTGAGTTCAACCGTGCACCGTTCGGATTTTGCAATTCTCCAGCTGCTTTCATACGGTTCATAAATTGCGTATTCCAGAATCTGATGATCCAAGATGTTTTGCAGTTGTATATGGATGATATTATCATTTATGCGCAATCAATCGATCCAAAAACTTAAAATGGTTTTGGCGCAGGCGGCCAAATACAATCTGCGTATCAAGTGGAAGAAATCCCACTTCTTAAAGAACAAGATAAATTTTTTGGGGCACACAGTAGAAGGTGGTAGAATTTGGCCCGGTCCGGAGAAAACAAACGCCGCCGCCGTAAAGAAGTTTCCGCCCCCAAAAAACTTGAAAGCCGTGCAGTCGTTTTTAGGGCTAACAGGGTTCTTTAGAAAATTTATTAAAGGATATGCACAGATCGCCCGCCCGTTAACAAACTTGCTAAAAAAAAGATGTCACCTTCAAATTGGAAGCTGCTGAGCTTAATGCAATGAACCAGTTAAAAAAGAGCTTGTCTCAAGAATCAGTTTTAGGAAATTACTCCAGAGACGCGCCAACAGAACAACACACGGATGCATCGAAAGATGGTTTTGGTGCCACGTTACTTCAAAAGTTTGACGAACGATTGCATCCTATCTATTGCTTTGCTATTTATGTTTATTTCTGGAGTAAAAAGACATCGATGAGTGATTCAAAGCGTCACAGCTACATTTTAGTGGTCAAAGCAGCTTACCTTGCGGTAGAAAAGTTTCGTCATTACCTACTAGGTGTCAAATTTAAACTGGTAACAGACTGCACAGCATTTACCCAGACCGTCAAGAAAAAGGATGCAATGGATATTATACCTGCAAGATTTCGATTACGTAGTTGAGCATCGCACCGCAGATAAAATGAAACACGTCGATTGTCTCAGCCGTTATCCTGTAGAAGTTCTTTCTGTCACGTCCGAGATTTCGGCTCGGCTTAAAGTGGCTCAGCAGAAAGATAGGTATGTGAAAGCAATACTGGAAATACTTAAACGTTAGCCGTACGAAAATTTTAAGATGAAAGGTGGAATCGTTTACAAGAGCGTCGATGGAAATGATCTTCTTGTTGTACCTAAGTCGATGGAGCACGAAGTCATCAGTGATGCACATACTGTAGGCCACTACGCTATTCAAAAAACAATGCATGCGTTACGGCAACAATTCTGGATACCTCATATGGAGGCTAAAGTCGAACAAATAATAAAATCCTGTGTTAAATGCATAATTAACAACAAGAAGCTGGGTAAACAGGAGGGATATCTATACTGTATCGAAAAGGGAGATAAACCACTACATACGCTGCACGTCGGCGTCGACCATCTGGGGCTTATGGATTCTACGGCAAAGCAGTACAAATTTATATTTGCAGTGATCGACGCCTTTTCTAAATTTGTATGGTTGTTTACTACACAGTCAACAGGGTGTGATGAAGTTCTTAGGAACCTAGAAGAGTGGTCAAATGTCTTTGGTCAACCAACTCGAATAGTTAGTGACAGAGGGTCTGGATTTACGTCTAATGCATTTCAAGAGTATGCAACATCAAACGCTATTGATGAGTGTCCCTAGACTTTTGAAATCTTTTTCCCCTTTTTTTATCAGCAAAACCAAATTTTTTCCCCTCATTCGTAAAAAAAATCCCCTTTTTTCTCCCCTTTAATAAAATGTTCATAAATTCTGAATAAAAAAAAGTTTAGTTGTTTTTAAAACAAATCACAAAAAATAATCACAAAAATTCAGACTACAAGTACCTATACTTGTACTTGGTAACATAAAAAATAAATATTAAGGCAAGAAATCACAAAAACTGATATTGCAAGTTTACAAACATCTTTAAAGCTTACGTTTTTTCTATGTACATATTTTTAGAATGTAGTTTTATGCAGTCCTTTTCAATTTCAAAATCCACACATTTGCTTTTCTTCAGGAGGGTTTTCGTGTGAAGAATTCCACTTAAAGTGGGATTTTGAAGCTTATTTCTAAGCTTAGTTTTGTTAAGGTTAATTGCAGAAAATAATCTTTTAGCCCCAGCTCCACTATGTGGTAGGCAAAAAACAAATGAAATAAGGATTTTCATTTTGGGAAACATTTCAGTTCCATCACCGAACTTAATGCTTAAAACATCTTTCCAGAACCGCTGCACATTTCCTGTCGAAATATCTTTTAAATTTAGATTTCGAAGAGATCTGTATTGGAGATCCAGTTCGTTCCATTCACTTTCAGAAAAAATCTTAGAGAAATATTTAGAGAGGGGTCCCAGAGAACTAACAGTTTTGTTTTTAAGTGATTCTGGGCTAACGAACTTTAGAAATTTAAAAACTTCTCCCTTATCATTAAAATCAAAACGCTTTAGGATCTCCTTGCACGATTTTATAAGAAAGTTTCTGCAGTTGTCTCTAAAATTATATTTTTCGATTTGATTTAAATCAGAATTTTCGAGTTTTGAACATAACTGTGAGCCCAAATACAAATTTTCCAAAACTTCGAAGTTATCATTGTTGTTCACATCGATTGAAAAAATATTTGGCAAGCTATCTAAATAGTCTTTTTTGAAAAAGCAGTCGGCTATTTCGTAAATAAAGGCAAAAAAAAGTTTAAAAAGTCTAGATAGAGTATAGTAGACGGTTTGGCTTTAGTTTCAAATTTTCGACACGAGAATGAGAGAAAGAGTGAAATAGATTTTACATTTTACAGTTAAACGAAAACCAAGGAGGAACTAAGGAACACGAAAACGCTAAAGACAAATGTCAAAATGAATGAATGCATTCAGATACACAAAAATTCAAAGTGAAACATTACATGGGCTATTTTCGTACATGATACACATTTAGATGAGCACTTTCAGTTTAGTCTTATACTATTCGAACTATCTTTCAAATTATTTCGTGCTTGAACATACTTTTGTTTTTCCTTTAGATCATTATGCGTCTGCATTTTGCTCAAAATTCGTAAACCAATGCTCGACTGGAATACTCACACCATCAAAATCTGGAACAATTTTCGCGAAACTTTCTGCTGCGATTTTTGTGTCATTTTGTTTTATTTCATCTGCGTGTATTTTCAATGTTAGCAACTGTATTAAATCTTGAAGATTTTTGTTATTTTCCTCAATTTTCGTTTCCATTTCTTTTATATTGGGTTGAGCACTGAAATTGACTGCTGCTTGTATATTTATGTCTTGTGAAGCGGCGGTGACCTTGGATGCTTGTGCACGTGTGTAGTATTGTTTTTGCACTGCCAACTTTTGCTCTGAGTTTATATCATGCAGTGCATGATTTTTTTTCGACCGTCTGTTCTTCTGTATTTTTCCGTTAGTGAATTTTTTTTGCAAACAATATTCTCGTATCTAGGTACCTATATACACACATACAAAGATACTCTATGCGTTATTTTTGCGGTACCAAATATTATATGAAACTTGATTTTTTTTTTGACTCCTGCGGTTGAGCACCAAATGTAAAATAAATTACTATTTCGAGTTATTTATTGTGAAAAATATGTATAGGTAAAGTTAGGTATAAAATATAAATGATTACTACTTAATAAACTGGCTGCTTTAACAAACTGAATGCTTTTCCAACTGACTGCTTGTACCAACTTGTTACACTTTTTTTTCGCGATAAATTAACTTTATGATGAATACGATATTATTAAACTAACGCGATTGGATTTTCCGGATCCAATTAATAAAATAAAATAAACGAAATTAAAAACGATTAAAAGAAATGCACAACCGGTGTGCCGCGAGGTAAAAAATTCAACTGTCAAACGCGCTGATAAAAGTGTAACTCTCAGCAGGTAGGCTGCTGACACCACGACCACAGAGCAGATAATACAGAGTATCCACTTCCACCCCTTCAACCCGAAACACCCGCAAAAAAATTTTCAATATGGCTTCCTATTTCTGAGTTTGAGGCTCTGTGCTCACTAGTACGAACTGTAAAAACTTAACTAAACGCCTGCATCGGTATGAAATTTTTTTACTAATTTTTGTCTTTTTCAGTGAAATACTGGTCAAAATGTAAAAAAAAGTTAATTTCTGCAACTTAAATTAATTTTTCTAAATTCTAGGCTGTATGAAAATTAAAAATTATCGATTTTTTTTGCAACCAAAAAAGAATTTTTTACTTTCAAACTCAACTGACTTTGATCTGTGGGAAGTGAAGGCCAGTGCGGGCATCCGGGTGCGGGCATCCGGTTTAGTTTAGCTTGTAGGCAAAACGCACTACCTTGCTGAAGTGGACTCTCTGGTTCTACTCTGTGGTCGTGGTCACAGAGTAGATAATACAGAGTATCCACTTCCACCCCTTCAACCCGAAACACCCGCAAAAAAATTTTCAACACGAATTCAATATGGCGTCCTATTTCCTGATAAGAAAATGGAGTAGTGGTAAGATTCTAAACGTCAATAGAAAAATAAAAAAAAAACATGACATCTTTGACATTTGAGAATAAAACTCGAAAGTCGAATCGAAACTCGCATGAAGAAATCTTAGGATATTTTTTTTATTGTAAGTATTACTAAATTATTATGTATCCAACTATCTTTCGATTATCTTTCAGAAACAAGAATTGTTCTGATTCAAACACTAAAATCATCACAACAAACCGAGCCTTCGATGAAACAACATTCTTTACAGAGTTCTATGTGTCTGACAACACCATCCTGCCAAACAAATTCCTGCCTTCAATGATTTGCATTTGGACGATCAAGTTGCTTTGTTAAGTGTTCATGCTGGCGAGCATCTTCTTTTGGGTTTGTCTTGGCGAATCTTGTTGCTAAGAAACAATTGCGTTAACTATAACAAAACATTGTCCAGGTGTGTTTACCGACAAAATTTCTTCCCCGATTACGTTAAAATAAAAACAAATATTTTACATTTCAGATGCAAGACTTTCACCCAATTACAACATTATCAAGTATCCACTGACAACTCCATGAACACTCCAAAGAAGAACAAGAATCGAGTACTTTGTTCAGACGTGCACGAAAACATGCAATTTCGATTATCGCAAGCATGCTGGGAAACTGCAAGGGTCTTCAGAGACTGCGAATATTTTACATTTAAAGCATTTGTAGAAGGTTGAGGTGATAGACAGGGAAATCAATCAACAGACTAAGGTGAGTGCCAATAAATTGTTTTGTAATAATATTTGTTGACTGATTAACATGTCATCTTCACTTAGGATGCTGATTTTTGATGAATAAGAAGCGGCCGAACCATAACCAGCCGGACATGCAAAACAATTTAACACTAAATAACCAAAATGGTCAGATCAGTGTTTCTTCTACACCTGAGAAAGCGGAACGTGAACGAAAGATGGTAGAGATGCTGTGTTCCCTGGAGAACAAAGATGCCTGCATGAGTTGCGGGTTAAAGAGTTAAATTTTTATCCTTCTTTGTATGTGTATTTATGTTTTATATCTAATTGGTTTCGTACTAAAGTATTTTATTTTCAAAATTTGTTTACAATTTTTTTTTGCTACGAGCTTACATCAAAATATGTCGACAATTTTTAAAAATCTTGGCACAATCAAAATCTTTACATTCCAGTCTCTTGTTCATATTATGCTGAGTTCAGAAAGCTTTCATTGATATCTGTAGCACAATTATTAACGAATTACCAACAGTTTAAGTTTATACTTTGGTTTGTGTTAAGAGTAAAGTGGAAACTTAAATTGTTGGCAATTGGTTAATAATTGTGCTACAGAGACAAATGAAGGCTTTTTGAGCTCAGCATAACGTAGACAGTATTTTGGCATTTTAAGATTTTCATTGTGATAAGTTTTTCAAAAATTGTCGTCATGGTTTAATGTCGACTTCCAATCAGCTAACTTTTTCTGAAAAATCAAAAATATTTGGTGATGAATGGCTACACTTACGGTAACGAACTATACATTTTCGGAGTCTCTATTGTATTAGCTACAAAGCTCCATCATGAGATTTTCAATGCGAGCTATATTTCAGAAAAGTTTAGTTCAAAAGCTATCATTTTCTACTTTTTTTGACTAAAACCAATCGAAACGGCTTTAGATAAGGAATTTGTTCAAAAAAAATTTTTTATTAAAAAAAAACTATACAGCTTTGTGATAAATATAATTTCTAATCAGAAAATATATACTTTATAGCTCTATGTCTATTAATACAGATGTTACTCCAAAAAATGTACCAAGAATTTCTATCAAAATCAGAAATTGAAACACTCTTCGTGTATTTGGTGGCGTCACTTGTATATGAATAGACATACAGCTACAAATTATATATTTCTTAATCAGGTATTGCATTGACTACAAACCTGCATCATCACATTTTCAATTAAAACAAAATTTGAAAAAATTCCCGATCAAAAGTGATTTCACTTGCCATTTAAATATGGTAGCATAGTAAAAATCACTTTTAATTTGGAATTACAATAACAAACTGCAGTAGTATTTAATGCTTCCAAAAACCAAAGCTGTCTCTCGTCGTTGAAGAGAAACCAACCCCTCTTGCCACTGTTATTCCGCCATACAAATAACACATGTCTTATCAGTTATCACATTTTTATTGTTTTATCATCCGAACAATATTGATGAAATGTATAAACTATATTAATAAGCAATTCTATCGCTAAGACGCGTTCGATATACATATTTAAAACTATCAAATCTGTTACAGCAAACTTCATCACTTCTCAATCTCTCCCTTTAATTAAATGGTAAATTGTGCATGTAAATATATGCAAGTAAAAGGTGTCTCTTCACTGTCTTTATTTCCTTCGATGGTAGAGGGTTGTTTACATGCATCTACTCGTCGCAACACCTCGGCATAAGATAGGTCGAGTTTCTCGAGATTGTGCAAGTGACACGGTACTGGGTCGGAATTCAAATCCATTTCAACTTTTGGAAGCTCTAAATCGTGCTGGACCAACCTAAAGGTTACAAGAATTAAATTTCAACTTAATAAAAAGGAAACGGTAGCTTACCTCAAGTGTCTTTCCATCGGGTAATGTGTAAGCTCGTTTTTCAGCTTCAATGTTTTCTTCTTTTTGTGGATTACTAGCCAGATAGCAAATCCTTTCTTTGATCGATCGGACTATTTCGAATTCAGCCGTTGATCGAAAGTTGAATCCTTCTTTTCGTATGAGTGTTCTGTGTGTCTAGACCAGCGATATCTACCCGCATAATACTGTGGGGCATTGCGAATACTTCGTAGATAGGAACGGCATGTGTCACACCATCGCCCGAGTCCAAAACAACGCCAGTTACTCGTCCAGTTGCATACAAACTGAGCACTGCTTGCATGGAAACAAAAAGGGCTGGAGCATTAATACTCTCAAAAAAGAACTCGCCCGCTTTTTATCGATTTCTTCGAGGGTTCAATGGTGCTTCTGTCAGCAAAACAGGATGATCTTCTGTGATTGTGGCCAGTTGTTCTTAACTGTAAATGTAGCTCCAAATACGCTCCATATCATTCCAATCTGTCACAATTCCATGCTCCATTGGGTATCTTATGCTCAGCAGACTTCGATGTTCCTCCGCTTTTGGCCGAGAAATAAATCACCTTCCAATGCACCGGCCATAACCCGGACGTGTTTTGGTCATCCAATATAGTTGGGAAATCGGCATTTTGGGATATGCTCACCGGCAAAGCCAGCCTTGATAACACCAGAACCATTATCGATTACAACAGGTTTATTTACTACGACATCATAGGGCTCCATTATTATTTAGTAATCAAAGAGTTATTTGGTATTTTTCACTTTCAAGAGAAGCTTTTATGAAAACGACTTTATTCTTTGTTGCAGATACAAATTCTAAACTTTTATTTGCTATCTGTTATTTGACATTTGACTTACCACACCAGGTGCTATCGAGTGGGGAGTTTGAGGTTCTGTGCTCACTAGTATATTCTGTGAAACTTAACAAAGCGCCTGCATCGGTATGAAATTTTTTACTAATTTTTGTCTTTTTGAGTGAAATACTGGCCAGAATGAAAAAAAAAGTTAATTTCTGCAGCTTAAACTCATTTTTCTAAATTCTAGGCTGTATGAAAATTAAAAATTATCGATAAAAAAATTTTTTTTACTTTTTAAACTCAACTGACTTTGTTCTGTGGCCACACACAATGGCGGCTGTGGTAAGTGAAGGCCAGTGCGGGCATCCGGGTGCGGGCATCCGGTTTAGCTTAGCTTGTAGGCAAAACGCACTACCTTGCTGAAGTGGACTCTCTGGTTCTACTCTGTGGTCGTGGTCACAGAGTATAACCAGAGAGTCAACTCCGGCAAGGTAGTGCCATTTTGCCTACAAGCTAAATCTAGACCGGGAACCCGCGTTTACCACGACCGGGAACCCACGTTTACCACAGCCGCCATTGGCCGCCATTGATTTTTCAGAGAATAAAAATCAGTTGAGTTTGAAAAGTAAAAAATATTTTTTTGGTTGCAAAAAATTCGATAATATTTCATTTTCATGCAGCCTAGAACTTAGAAAGGTGAATTTAATTTGCAAAAATTAACTTTTTTTTCCATTTTGACCAGTATTTCACTGAAAAAGACAAAAATTAGTAAAAAATTTCATACCGATGCAGGCGCTTTGTTAAGTTTCACAGAAAATAACAATGTGCACATAGCCTTAAACTCCCCACACGAAAGCACCTGGTGTGGTAGGTCATATAATGACAGATAGGCAAACAAACAAATATTTTGGAAAAGTTTCCGAAACTACTCTTTTGTTCTTTCTCATTCGAACACCATTGTATAGAACAATTAGCAGCAATTCAAGAACCAAGTCAAAATCTAGACGCTCTAGATTGCAAGCAAGTGATGAAATGGATATGTGATTACATCTGTTATCAATGTTCGAAGCCATCGCCTGCCCATAGCAATAGCAGAGAAAATGCACTGCAGCAGGTTCGAAGAAATGATGTCCATTCATGAACATTTGGCCGATCTTTTCTCCAGGGCGATTGCAAAGGCGTTTCCTGGACTGAGTGACGAACTAGCAAAAGCAGTGATATCCGTGTCGGCAAATATGGGTGACTATCAGTGCAACAGTGCTATGTCAATTGCAAATGCCTGAAAAGCAATTGGCCAAGGAAAACCACCGAGGGACATTGCTGCAGCAATAGTTGTCAATCTGGAAACATCACAAATTATAGCCAAGGTGGAAGTAGCCGGACCGGACTTCATCAACATCTTTTTAGATAAGTAAGTTTCGTCCTCCGTTGAGTTTTTGGCTAAAGTTGAACTTAAATCTCTATTTTAGAAATTATGCCGTGAAAGCAATCAACGATTTTCTTGAAAACGGAGTTCAACCACCGCAATGTTCCAAAAAACGAATTCTAGTTGACTTCTCATTGCCGAATATTGCCAAGCAAATGCATATTGGACATTTGCGGTCAACAATTATCGGCGAATCTATTTGCCGACTTTTGGAGTTCCTAGATCATGTTATCCGTCACAACAACGTCGGCGATTGGGGTACACAGTTTGGCATTTCCATAGCTCACTTGGAAGATAGTTTTCCTAGTTTTGCATCACAAAGTCCTCTCATTCATGACTTACAAGCGTTCTGCAAAGAGTCAAAGAAGAGGTAAGTCTAACGTTCGAATCGGTGAGTCATTTTCTAAAACAATTTGATTCAAGGTTCGATTTAGACTAAGAGTTCGAAAAACGAGCTTACAACTTAGTGGTGAAGCTACAAAGCGGCGATCCTGTGTCCATTAAAGCGTGGACTCTTATCTGCGATGTCCAGAAGTTGAAATAGATTTGAATTCCGACCCAGTACCGTGTCACAAGACTTGCACAATCTCGAGAAACTCGACCTATCTTATGCCGAGGTGTTGCGACGAGTAGATGCATGTAAATAACCCTACCATCGAAGGAAATAAAGACAGTGAGGAAAGAGACACCTTTTACTTGCATATATTTACGTGCACAATTTACCATTTAATTAAAGGGAGAGATTGAGAAGTGATGAAGTTTGCTGTAACAGATTTGATAGTTTTAAATATGTATATCGAACGCATCTTAGCGATAGAATCGCTTATTAATATAGTTAATACATTTCATCAATATTGTTCGGATGATAAAACAATAAAAGTGTGATAACTGATAAGACCTATGCGTTATTTGTATGGCGGAATAACAGTGGCAAGAGGGGTTGGATTCTCTTCAACGACGAGAGACAGCTTTGGTTTTTGGAAGCATTAAATACTACTGCGGTTTGTTATTGTAATTCCAAATCAAAAGTAATTTTTACTATGCTACCATATTTAAATGGCAAGTGAAATCACTTTTGATCGGGAATTTTTTCAAATTTTGTTTTAATTGAAAATGTGATGATGCAGGTTTGTAGTCAATGCAATACCTGATTAGGAAATATATAATTTGTAGCTGTATGTCTATTCATATACAAGTGACGCCACCAAATACACGAAGAGTGTTTCAATTTCTGATTTTGATAGAAATTCTTGGTACATTTTTTGGAGTTACATCTATATTAATAGACATAGAGCTATAAAGTATATATTTTCTGATTAGAAATTATATTTATCACAAAGCTGTATAATTTTTTTTTAATAAAAAATTTTTTTGAAGAAATTCCTTATCTAAAGCCGTTTCCATTGGTTTTAGTCAAAAAAAAGTAGAAAATGATAGCTTTTGAACTAAACTTTTTTGAAATATAGCTCGCATTGAAAAGTTTTTGATGCAACTTTGTAGCTTATACAATAGAGACTACGGAAATGTATAGTTCGTAACCGTAAGTGTAGCCATTCATCACCAAATATTTTTGATTTTTAAGATAAAGTTAGCTGATTGGAAGTCGACATTAAACCATGACGACAATTTTTGAAAAACTTATCACAATGAAAATCTTAAAATGCCAAAATACTGTCTACATTATGCTGAGCTCAAAAAGCCTTCATTTGTATCTGTAGCACAATTATTAACCAATTGTCAACAGTTTAAGTTTCCACTTTTTCTTAACACAAACAAAAGTGGAAACTTAAACTGTTGGCAATTGGTTAATAATTGTGCTACAGAGACAAATGAAGGCTTTACAGATTTTCATTGTGACAAGATTTTTAAAAATTGTCTACACGGTTTGATGTATGCTTGTATTGCGTATTTTACTTGTTATTTTAACTATTTCAGAAACTTTAATTTTTCTCGACAAGTTTTATGGGAAGGGTCTGATCTCGACTAATGAGCTGGATAAGTTTTGGGAACAAACCCCCAACAGCTTTTTCAGTTCAATGTGCTTGGAAAATTGTGCGAGTGAAAGGTTTCGCTGGAATTCGACAACGGAGGTGCTAGTCAGCCATAAGGCTGCATGTGCTAGAAAGCCGTGACAGAAAACCTCGAGACACGATTGGCCGATTGTATGAATGTGTGTGTAAATTTGAGGGTCGAGAAAGGACAAACTGACAAGATCAACTACTTCTTGGTTGACCTAGTTCATGACAAGTGGTTTTTCTTGCGATTGATAATTTTTTAGAGAAGAAGAAAGTTAGAAAAGTGAAAGTTGAAGATATTGTTTTTGAAGAGGTTGAAGACTGTTAGACAAAAAGTTTTGAGAAAAGTGTAGAGTCAGTGGGAGGCGAAAATCAAAAAGGAGAAGAAAACGTCAGACGGACGAATCATAGGAAATAGAAGGAGGAAGGAAAAGCAGGAAAAAAGATAAGTAGAGTGTTTCAGTTTTGCAAGTGTTGTCTAAGAAAGTTTCGGTTGTTCTTTGCCTACGAAAACTCTCAAAATTGTGAGACACGCGACCCTTTTTAGTTTTAATAATTGTTCTTTTCGGGAAAGAACAATTAACGTTTCATTCTCCGGTTATTTTCATTTGTTTACCTTTTGAACGGTTCACCTAACCGTCCACCATTGTAATTTTATAGTTGAAAAGATTTGGGTTTTTAATCCAACTTTTTGTACGGTTTTCCCAACAGTTGAACAAAATAAATAGCTTTAAATCCCTTTGGGAATCTAACTTGCGTATTTGATTTGATATTTTAACTATTACAGACTTCATTCTTGGTTTGGAAATTTCACCATAAAATTTCCTGGCGCCCATCTTTTCTTAGTACACCCTGTACTGAGAAATAATACATTTTAATTCATTCTTTTAATTATTAAATTAATTGGTTCTTTTATTCGCGATCGATCGTCTTATTCGCGCTACGCTATCATTACATTGTTTACGAACCCAGCCCAGCTGAGCTTAGTCGTGGTGTCAGCAGCCTACCTGCTGAGTGTTACACTTTCTTTTATCAGCGCGTTTTGACATTTCAATTGTTGACCTCGCGGCACACCGGTTGTGCATTTCTTTTGATCTTATTCAAACCCGTTTATTAATTTAATTAATTGGATACGGAAAATCCAATCGCGTTTAGTTTAATAATATCGTATTCATCGTAAATCGGAAAAAAGTGTAACAAATTGAGGGTGTTTCTGGCAAGAGGGGTACGAGTTGGCACTCTGTATTATCTACTCTGTGGTCGTGGTCACAGAGTAGATAAAACAGAGTGCCAACTCGTACCCCCCTTGCCTGAAACACCCTCAAAAAATTTTTCAACACGAATTCAAAATGGCGACCTATTTCTTGATTAAAAATGGAGTCGTGGTGAATTTCCAAACTTCAATAAATAAAAAAAAACAAGATGACATTTATCTTTGACAGTTCAAAATATTGCAAAATTTTGTAATGTTTTATTTCTTGTAAGTATTTCTAACTAAGTTAATTTTTAAATTGATCAACCAGTAGATTTTCCAGACAATCTACTACGGGGCTCTGGAAGCCAGTTGTGAGCTGGCTGAGAAGGAAGGCCCATATATGAAACGTACGAAGGAAGTCCAGTCAGCAAAGGTATTTTGCAATATGACATGTGGAACAAAACTACAACCTGCTACAACCGACCACTGGGATTGGGCTGCTCTTAAAGAAAGAATTGCCAAACATGGCGTTCGGAACTCTCTACTTGTTGCTTCAATGCCAACTGCATCAACCACAACAATGAGTTCTTTGAACCGTACACTTCAAACATCTAAAACAGACGAGTCCTATCCGGTGAATTCAAATCGTCAATCAGCATCTTCTGAAAGATTTTAACTGAGCTGGTGACTTGTGGGACGAAGACGTGAAGATCGAAATCATAGCTAGTCGTGGATCAACTCAGCACAGAGGATTCCAATCTAGCTGCGTGAACTCTACAAGACAATACAATTTATCGTAGACAAGACACGTCTGGCAGGAACTGTAATCCAAAACGGTAGCTCACCAACGACACTAAATAACCACTAACTGGTCAAAGTAGTGTTTCTTCCTCACCTGAGAAAGCGGAACGTGAACGAAAGATGGCAGAGATGCTGTGTTCCTTGGAGAACAAAGATGCCTGCATGAGTTGCAGGTTGTAGAGTTAAATTTGTATCCTTCTTTATATGTGTATTTATGTTTTATATCTTATTGGTTTCGTATTAAAGTATTTTACTTTCAAAATTTGTATACAATTTTTTTTGCTACAAGCATACATCAAACCATGTAGACAATTTTTAAAAATCTTGTCACAATGAAAATCTGTAAAGCCTTCATTTGTCTCTGAAGCACAATTATTAACCAATTGCCAACAGTTTAAGTTTCCACTTTTGTTTGTGTTAAGAAAAAGTGGAAACTTAAACTGTTGGCAATTGGTTAGTAATTGTGCTACAGATACAAATGAAGGCTTTTTGAGCTCAGCATAACGTAGACAGTATTTTGGCATTTTAAGATTTTCATTGTGATAAGTTTTTCAAAAATTGTCGTCATGGTTTAATGTCGACTTCCAATCATCTAACTTTATCTGGAAAATCAAAAACATTTGGTGATGAATGGCTACACTTACGGCTACGAACTATACATTTTTGGAGTCTCTATTGTATTAGCTACAAAGCTTCATCATGAGATTTTCAATGCGAGCTATATTTCAAAAAAGTTTAGTTCAAAAGCTATCATTTTCTACTTTTTTTTGACTAAAACCAATGGAAACGGCTTTAGATAAGGAATTTCTTCAAAAAAATTTTTTATTAAAAAAAAATTATACAGTTTTGTGATAAATATAATTTCTAATCAGAAAATATATACTTTATAGCTCTATGTCTATTAATATAGATGTAACTCCAAAAAATGTACCAAGAATTTCTATCAAAATCAGAAATTGAAACACTTTTCGTGTATTTTGTAACGAGGCAATTTTTAAATACAAAAATATTCCTCGTCACATGCTTGTCATTTCCCAAACAGGGAGCCGCCATCTAGCGGCAAAGAGAAAGAAGGAAAGATTATCCATCTAAGACAACAACCCACCAATTAAGCTCGTAGCCAAGACACAGTACCTGGTGGTGGAAAGTATTCAGGTTGTACCAAGGAGGTAAAAAGCTAACCTCACCACCATTGATGGTAGATATTGGGTAGGTGGTAATACCACCCAACAACCAACTCCCCATGCACAAGCAGTGCATGCGACGACGGTCGAGGTCGACAGAGCTCGATGGTGAGTTATATTTATTTTCATAGCAATGGTTGCGTTCGGATTTTTACCTAAGACGAACTAGATTCCTTTCGTGACATTTGTTGTTAGTGTAATCCCATGTTAAAAAGCAGCTGACTGCAAAACATCTTTTGAGGGGAAAGCGATCCAAAGGTACCTTAAAAATCATGGTATAGCAAGCTACCCAATTTGAAATTTGAGAACAGCTGACTTGGATTCATTTTTGTTTTGCTTTCTGTCATAGTGCTTTGTTGCAAAATTGTTTTTTGTAAACATAAAATTTAAAATATGGTGCTCCTAATTAATCTAAACGACATTGTTTACGAAGTAAACGATTGTGAAGAAGTTTGCAATCGAATAATAAGTGGTTCGTGTTGTTTGCAATTTTTAAAACATATTTGGTTTGGTTTGTTTTCACTTCGATTTATCAGCTGTTTCTGATTTGACAGATACCTAATCTTAGTCGTTCGAAAACTTACCCGGATACAAAGGTATCCTAGTTATGCTACCCATTTTTTCTCGAACGCACCCAATGTCTTATAGGCAAGCATATGGATAATGGATATGCGCAAACAAGCATATCAGATGTTGTATTTATTTTCATAGCAATGTCATATGGGCAAGCATATGGATATGCGCAAACAAGCATATCAGATAGGGAGACTACATGGGAGTGGGGGATATCCCATTAGATTATATGGGTATCGCACCAGGTACTGCTACTCCTGATGGGTATAAATAGAGCGGCTCAGTCCGAGGAAGATATAGTTCGCCGGCACCAGTCAAGTGGTGCACATCTCCCTAGGAATAAAGGGAATAAGACTCGAAGTGTATAGTCTCTGGCCAAATAAGGAAACCCAGGAACAAACGCCGACTGGGTTAAGGTAAAAGTGTAGTAAGTTTGTTATATTAAAATTATATTGCTTACGTATTGTGCCACCAGGGGCAGCGACTAATACCTGCCGATCCCACAGCTACTGTCTGTACCGAGGTCTTCGGACGCGCTCGTGTTTCACCTACCGAGGTCTTCGGACGCTCGTGTTTCACCTACCGGGGTCTTCGGACGCTCGTGTTTCACCTACCGGGGTCTTCGGACGCTCGTGTTTCACCTACCGGGGTCTTCGGACGCTCGTGTTTCACCTACCGAGGTCTTCTGACGCTCGTGTTTCACCTACCGGGGTCTTCGGACGCTCGTGTTTCACCTACCGGGGTCTTCGGACGCTCGTGTTTCACCTACCGAGGTCTTCTGACGCTCGTGTTTCACCTACCGGGGTCTTCGGACGCTCGTGTTTCACCTACCGGGGTCTTCGGACGCTCGTGTTTCACCTACCGGGGTCTTCGGACGCTCGTGTTTCACCTACCGAGGTCTTCGGACGCTCGTGTTTCACCTACCGGGGTCTTCGGACGCTCGTGTTTCACCTACCGGGGTCTTCGGACGCTCGTGTTTCACCTACCGGGGTCTTCGGACGCTCGTGTTTCACCTACCGGGGTCTTCGGACGCTCGTGTTTCACCTACCGAGGTCTTCGGACGCTCGTGTTTCACCTACCGGGGTCTTCGGACGCTCGTGTTTCACCTACCGGGGTCTTCGGACGCTCATGTTTCACCTGCTAGGGTCTTCCGACGCCTACGCACTCCGACTTACCTTCGACTGCCTATAGGGCGAATGTGTCGTGAGGAATTGTGCTGCTAGGGGCAGTAACCCCCTCTAATTTGATAAGTAATAATCCGTTCTCTCCCATAGATATTACGAGATTAATACGTGTAACCAGTCTAAAGTCGTGAACCTGCTAAGAGCCTTAGAAGTCCCGACAATTACGAATTCCAGTACGGTGCCCAATAAACCGAAGGCACCGCAACAAACGATATACAGTTATATTTCAATTTAATGTCGTTTTATAAGTCTATTTTCAATTAATCTGGCTAAGACAGCATAAAAATCAATGACATTATTGAGTTTCTCCTGTAACAAAGAGTTTTTTCATTTTATTAACCTTACAAATACTAACTAACATTATTTATACCTGTAACAAAGAGAAACGACATTAAATGTCTATTCTCTGACTATGCCTTCTCTCTAATTACAAATTTTAACAATTAAAATATTATTTTCTTTAAATTCTCAAGGTGCAATAGATCAATCCAATTTTACTTTTCTTCTCTTGACAATCTGTCATTACCTCGTGACCATATGGCAATCTGTCATCATGATTTTTTCATATTCTTCTTTCCCTATATTCTCATATACGTTTTAGGCTGCATCTCGGTTTGTGGGATGCTTACACCTTACATATATTACTTATATTTGTTAATTATAACACAAAAATTTATTAAGTTCTAATAAAAGAGAATTTCTTTGACCTTTTGTGAAGTTTGGTGTTTTTCTTCACTAAACCTTGGCTAGCCGTGAGCATTACCTCGGCTGGAAAATCAAAAACACGTCACAATTTGGCGCCCGAGCAGGGACAATTAAGGTCCACCGTTGAAAAAGAAATTCTCTTAGAACTATAAAAATAAGTTAGAAACAAAAAAAATCCAGACATGTCAGACTCCGAAGAGAGCTTCGACGTGTTCGCCAGTATAGGGGCAATATACTTGCTCAGCAAAACTGAATTAGTGACTCGGATGAGCCAGCTAGGGCTTGACTCCGAAGGCACTTTGTCTACGCTACGAGCACGGTTCAGCAGTTACATTAAAAAGGCTAGACTCCGGAAATCCACGCAAGATCAGTGCGCGGATTTGGAGAGAGCTGTAACTGAGCGTGAGTACAAGCAAGTACCAACCCAAGAAAACGCAACTTAACCAAAGTCGCCGATATACACCGAGATCTCCTTCCAGGTGCCATCTTATGTGCCAACTACCTCCGCACCGTCCACCGAAGACGACTTGGCAAGGGACTCGGCGTCGTCCAGCGCCGTGCTCCGCAATGAAGTCGCTATCCCACCCCCTGCCGAACCATCAGCCACCAGGCCCGTTTTTCGACCAACCAGTCGGTTTATTCTTAGCTACGAGGCCGAGCTAATGAATAATGTCCGCAAATGGGGATTGAGATTAGACTCATCAGGGAACGCGATCGAATTCATGGACCGACTCGAAGAATTAACCGCGTGCTATGACATACGCCCCGATGATATTGTCAAGGCCTTACCGGAAATACTGCGTGGCACTGCTCTAGAGTGGTTTCGCATAAATAAAGATCGTATGAAATCATGGACCCAGTTCCGCACCGCTTTCCTAGACCATTATCTGCCAGCTAGGTACCTCTGCAAATTAGAGGAGGAAATATTGCGAAAAAAGCAAGGGCCACGCGAAAAGGCAAAGGATTTCATACAAGCCACACAATATCTGATCCAACGACACCCACGTATAAACATCGAGGATAGTATCGATCGCATTTATGATAGTTTGCGATCGGAATATCACCTCTACATCAAAAGACGTGATTTTGATACCTTGAATGAACTTATGAAGCTGGCCGAGGAGTATGAATACATACGCGGAGAAGATTGTACACCTCGCCAAGCGCAGCCATACGTTACCCCTACGCCTTGACCAGTACCGCCTCGTAATACGCATAATCGCTTTGCTTCCGACCGACCGATAACAGACAGCCGAGCAGTATTGTCGCCACCCCGACCAAATTTCAACCGTCCCGACCCGCCTCAGCCGTCATCGCCTTTCGGTCAATATGACAGAAATACCCATTGCTGGAATTGCAAGCAGCGAGGGCATAATAAGAGTAACTGTCGAAGGCCGTTCCGTCTCTTTTGCTCATACTGCGGAGAGGACGGACGGCTGACGAAAGACTGCAGTTGTCATCCTCATAGAGCTGCCATCATGTCCAGTCAGCAGCATATGCATGAGCCACTACAACAAGATCCCCTACCGGCACAGGCGATAGCGTTAGCGGAGGTAACACCAGTACTGGCACAATCCAAGGGCATAGACGAGAATGCCGACCCAAGATGTTTCGTGAACATAAGAGTGGGCGGTCAGGCCATCAAAGCCTAACTAGACACCGGAGCCACGAAATCGTTCATCAATGCAACCACCCGCCGTTTATTACGTCACCTTAATGCCCCAGTCCAGTATCAAACCCACCGTACGCATTTAGCCAATGGCGAAGTAGTGGTCAGCCGTGAGCACTATACGCTGGCATTTACTATCAAAGAACGGACCATCCACGGAAAGGTGACGTATATGAAACAACTCACAGAGGAGATGGTGATAGGGGTGGACATATTGAGGGACGCCGATTTTCGGATGAGCATAAGCGGTACCGATATACCGTGGTTACCAACTCCAGACCCGCCGAGCGACGGCTCAACCGAATGCCGAGAGCATCTCTGTGCGTTGGGGGGTAAGCCATTGGCCGTCTCACAAGAAGAGGCGTTGAAATCATTGTTGGATGAGGAGTTACCAAAGTTTGAGTACCTGCCGAAAGTCACGGATACCGCCGTACATCACATCAAACTGAAAACCTACCAGCCGTTCAAGCAGAGATATTACCCAAAGAACCCAGCCATGCAAAAGGTAATCGACGACGAGATCAATGAGTTGCTCCAGGACGACAAAATAGAACCTTCAAAGAGCCCGTACAGCTCACCCATAGTACTCGTAAAAAAGAAGACCGGCGCGTGGAGGGTATGTGTCGATTACCGACAGTTAAATAGTATAACAATCATGGACGCATATCCTCTGCCACAAATAGTGGCCATCTTAGATAAGCTGAAACGAGCAAATTTCATCTCCACTATTGACCTCAAACAAGGTTACTGGCAGATCCCTTTGCACCCCGAATCCCGTGCTTACACCGCTTTCACTGTACCAGGGCGCGGATTATACCAATGGAAGGTCATGCCGTGTGGACTGAACTCAGCCGCTGCCACATTTCAACGCATGCTAGACAGCATCATCGGTCCTGATATGGACGAATATGCGTTCGCTTATTTGGACGACATCATTGTTGTAATTGGCACGTTTGAGGATCACTTAAAGCACCTGAGGAGAGTTTTTGCTAGGCTGCAAGCTGCGAACCTGCGCATCAACCGTGAGAAGTGTGAATTTTGCAAGAGCCAGTTGGAGTATTTGGGTCATGTGGTGAGTGAGCAAGGTATCAGTACCGACCCTGATAAGATCGCGGCCGTCCAAGATCTGAACGCCCCACGAAATGTGAAGGAATTAAGACGAGTGATGGGAATAACATCCTGGTACCGCCGTTTCATACATAATTTCTCCCAAGTAGCTACACCCCTGACCAAATTGTTGAAAAAGAGCCAAGAGTGGACCTGGGGAACAGAGCAAGAACAAGCATTTTTCGAGCTAAAGAAACGGTTAACATAAGCGCCCGTACTGATGTGTCCTAACTTCGATTTGCCGTTTACGCTGCAAACGGACACCAGTCAGTACGGACTAGGGGTGGTTCTGTCGCAACAGACCGAAAAGCAGGAAAGGGTAATCGCCTACGCCAGCCGTACACTCACCGACTTGGAGAAAAAGTATTCGGTAACTGAAAAAGAGTGTCTGGCCATACTGTTCGGAATAAGAAAGATGAGACCTTACCTCGAAGGCTATCATTTCACTGTCATCACCGATCATCATTCATTAAAATGGTTACACTCACTTGATAACCCTTCCGGCAGGCTGGCGCGATGGGCAAAAGAGCTACAGCAGTATGATTTCAACATCAAATACCGCAAAGGCGCCATGAATGTCGTTGCCGACGCTCTATCGAGAGACCCCTTGCCATTAAACCCAAGCGACCTGTCAATCCTATGTAGTAGAATGCAACCCTTCCCAATACCCCGAATATCGCATAACAAACGACAAATTGTACCGCAAGTTTTCTTCTCATCCGCTCTCTAGTCAAGAAGAGGATTGGAAACTATGTATACCAGCGACCGAAAGAAAACAAATATTGTTTGAGAACCATGACGCCACGACAGCTGGCCATCTCGGTATTGCTAAGACGGCAGATCGTGTCATGAAAAACTACTACTGGCCTGGAATGTATCGCGATATTGCGCGTTATGTTAAGAAATGTTCAGTATGTCTAGCCTACAAGGCGCCGCAGCAAAAGCCTAGCGGACTCATGCACACCAACATACCTAACACTCCTTGGGATACAGTATGTGTAGATTTCGTCGGCCCGCTTCCACGTTCCATGAAAGGTCACACCATGATGTTGGTAATGGTAGACCGCTTTACTAAATGGGTGGAGGCGGTACCATTGAGATCGGCAACCAGTCAGGCTGTAATAAAAGCATTACGAGAACGCATTATAACACGATTCGGAGTTCCCCGCATTTTACTCTCCGACAACGGTAGCCAGTTTACCAGCACTATCCTTACCGATTTCCTATGTGACATGGGAATACAACAACGTTTCACTGCCCCTTACTCTCCGCAAGAGAACCCGACAGAACGTGTCAACCGTGTGCTAAAAACAATGATAGCACAATATGTACACACCAACCACCGCACATGGGATGAGCATATACCTGAGTTGTCGTTTGCCATCAACACAAGCAAGCACGAGTCAACCGGCTTTACTCCAGCATTTCTCAATTTTGGCAGAGAGATCACCACACCGCACCAACCGACTGTACCTACCGCCGACAACAACGAGGCACCCTCAGTAAGGAAAGAGAGAATGCAAATGCTATACCAGCTGGTAATGAGTAATTTGCAGGTAGCTGCACAAAGGCAAACACGACACTATAATTTGAGGAGAAGGGCGTGGCGTCCCAGTATTGGCGAGTTGGTATATAAGAGAGTCAGAGTACTCTCCTCCGCTGTCAACCACTTCATGGAGAAATTAGCGCCGCGGTATGAGGGACCGTTTGAGGTTCTCCGTTTCGATTCTCCTGTCATCGTTGTGCTAAAAGGCGGAAAAGGGAAAGGGAATCTCATTCGCTCGCATGTAAAGGATTTAAGAGGTTTCGCCTCGCCAGACACAAACGATATAAAGGAGGACGATCTGGCGATTGTAATTCAGTCTAAAGTGAACAGTCATCGCGATCAGATGCCAACGAATTTAACAATTGAAGACACCACAGAAGAAGAAATGGACCCTGCGCAGCCATGGAAGAGATACCATACGAAACCGTGCAAAGTGACTGCTCCGCCACGCACGGTCATCCTGCTGCCGGAATTGCCCGCTACTCCAGAAAAAGCGTTCACTCGCACCACTGCAGTCACTGAGGGGGGAACGAGGAAGCCGGAATTGCCCGCTACGCCAGGAAAGGCAAGTACTAGCGAAACTTCAGCCGCCAAAGGAGGAACTCGGAAACGGGTAGCACATACCCCTGGTGCTATGCCAAAGGCTACCGGCCCCATTGCCAGTACCAGCCAGGGGCATGGCCGCAGAGGTGACGCAGCCGTCATCCCAAAGGAAGTGAAGCTAGCTCCTAAACATATGCCGACCCTCGAACCAGTTATGCCTCCTCCGGCCAGTACCAGCCAAGGGCATGGTCGCAAAGGTGATGCAGCCGTCATCCCAAGGGAAGTGAAGCTAGCTCCGAAACATATGCCGACCCTCCGACCAGTTAAGCCTCCAAACAAACCAAGCAGTCAAGCGACCGCTGCCCGGCCAGACAAGACAAGGAACACTGCCGTGACATCCAGCAAAAGTATGGACCGGAATAACCCAGTAAGGCCAGCCCAGAAGGCCCCCGCCATTAAAGGTCTCGCTTCCGACTTCCAAAGAATGGGGCAGTCCCCAGTAACCAGGCCCAGTACAGTAACCATCGGACCTGGGATAGAAGGACGAAGCGTAACTGCGGCATTTGAATTGCCGCCTGCCAATTTACGAAGTCCGCCAACCCCGCAATCGGCTTGCGCCGCATCCAAGGATGAACAGCGCCCAGCTTTTTTTTTTTTTTTACTCCTTTTCACTTTGGTTTTTTTTTTGCCAAGGAGGCCTTTTTTTGTTATGTTTTTTATTGTTAAATCGTTTATAATTATAAAGGAAAAAAAAGAAAAAAAAAAAAAAAAGAACAAAATAAAATAAGAAAATGAACTACCCAACGACATTTCTTTTAAATGGAAGTTCACGGAACTTTTACCAGGAAACCGAGGGTCAGACGAGGAGGTCCTCGTCTCCGAAGAAGGGGGGGGGGGGGTATGTAACGAGGCAATTTTTAAATACAAAAATATTCCTCGTCACATGCTTGTCATTTCCCAAACAGGGAGCCGCCATCTAGCGGCAAAGAGAAAGAAGGAAAGATTATCCATCTAAGACAACAACCCACCAATAACGCTCGTAGCCAAGACACAGTACCTGGTGGTGGAAAGTATTCAGGTTGTACCAAGGAGGTAAAAAGCTAACCTCACCACCATTGATGGTAGATATTGGGTAGGTGGTAATACCACCCAACAACCAACTCCCCATGCACAAGCAGTGCATGCGACGACGGTCGACAGAGCTCGATGGTGAGTTATATTTATTTTCATAGCAATGTCTTATAGGCAAGCATATGGATAATGGATATGCGCAAACAAGCATATCAGATGTTGTATTTATTTTCATAGCAATGTCATATGGGCAAGCATATGGATATGCGCAAACAAGCATATCAGATAGGGAGACTACATGGGAGTGGGGGGGGGGGGGGGGGGGCACCAGGTACCGCTACTCCTGATGGGTATAAATAGAGCGGCTCAGTCCGAGGAAGATATAGTTCGCCGGCACCAGTCAAGTGGTGCACATCTCCCTAGGAATAAAGGGAATAAGACTCGAAGTGAATAGTCTGTGGCCAAATAAGGAAACCCAGGAACAAACGCCGACTGGGTTAAGGTAAAAGTGTAGTAAGTTTGTTATATTAAATTTATATTGCTTACGTATTGTGCCACCAGGGGCAGCGACTAATACCTGCCGATCCCACAGCTACTGTCTGTACCGAGGTCTTCGGACGCGCTCGTGTTTCACCTACCGAGGTCTTTGGACGCTCGTGTTTCACCTACCGGGGTCTTCGGACGGTCTTCGGACGCTCGTGTTTCACCTACCGAGGTCTTCTGACGCTCGTGTTTCACCTACCGGGGTCTTCGGACGCTCGTGTTTCACCTACCGGGGTCTTCGGACGCTCGTGTTTCACCTACCGAGGTCTTCGGACGCTCGTGTTTCACCTACCGGGGTCTTCGGACGCTCGTGTTTCACCTACCGGGGTCTTCGGACGCTCATGTTTCACCTGCTAGGGTCTTCCGACGCCTACGCACTCCGACTTACCTTCGACTGCCTATAGGGCGAATGTGTCGTGAGGAATTGTGCTGCTAGGGGCAGTAACCCCCTCTAATTTGATAAGTAATAATCCGTTCTCTCCCATAGATATTACGAGATTAATACGTGTAACCAGTCTAAAGTCGTGAACCTGCTAAGAGCCTTAGAAGTCCCGACAATTACGAATTCCAGTACGGTGCCCAATAAACCGAAGGCACCGCAACAAACGATATACAGTTATATATATTACTTATATTTGTTAATTATAACACAAAAATTTATTAAGTTCTAATAAAAGAGAATTTCTTTGACCTTTTGTGAAGTTTGGTGTTTTTCTTCACTAAACCTTGGCTAGCCGTGAGCATTACCTCGGCTGGAAAATCAAAAACACGTCACAATTTGGCGCCCGAGCAGGGACAATTAAGGTCCACCGTTGAAAAAGAAATTCTCTTAGAACTATAAAAATAAGTTAGAAACAAAAAAAATCCAGACATGTCAGACTCCGAAGAGAGCTTCGACGTGTTCGCCAGTATAGGGGCAATATACTTGCTCAGCAAAACTGAATTAGTGACTCGGATGAGCCAGCTAGGGCTTGACTCCGAAGGCACTTTGTCTACGCTACGAGCACGGTTCAGCAGTTACATTAAAAAGGCTAGACTCCGGAAATCCACGCAAGATCAGTGCGCGGATTTGGAGAGAGCTGTAACTGAGCGTGAGTACAAGCAAGTACCAACCCAAGAAAACGCAACTTAACCAAAGTCGCCGATATACACCGAGATCTCCTTCCAGGTGCCATCTTATGTGCCAACTACCTCCGCACCGTCCACCGAAGACGACTTGGCAAGGGACTCGGCGTCGTCCAGCGCCGTGCTCCGCAATGAAGTCGCTATCCCACCCCCTGCCGAACCATCAGCCACCAGGCCCGTTTTTCGACCAACCAGTCGGTTTATTCTTAGCTACGAGGCCGAGCTAATGAATAATGTCCGCAAATGGGGATTGAGATTAGACTCATCAGGGAACGCGATCGAATTCATGGACCGACTCGAAGAATTAACCGCGTGCTATGACATACGCCCCGATGATATTGTCAAGGCCTTACCGGAAATACTGCGCGGCACTGCTCTAGAGTGGTTTCGCATAAATAAAGATCGTATGACATCATGGACCCAGTTCCGCACCGCTTTCCTAGACCATTATCTGCCAGCTAGGTACCTCTGCAAATTAGAGGAGGAAATATTGCGGAAAAAGCAAGGGCCACGCGAAAAGGCAAAGGATTTCATACAAGCCACACAATATCTGATCCAACGACACCCACGTATAAACATCGAGGATAGTATCGATCGCATTTATGATAGTTTGCGATCGGAATATCACCTCTACATCAAAAGACGTGATTTTGATACCTTGGATGAACTTATGAAGCTGGCCAAGGAGTATGAATACATACGCGGAGAAGATCGTACACCTCGCCAAGCGCAGCCATACGTTACCCCTACGCCTTGACCAGTACCGCCTCGTAATACGCATAATCGCTTTGCTTCCGACCGACCGATAACAGACAGCCGAGCAGTATTGCCGCCACCCCGACCAAATTTCAACCGTCCCGACCCGCCTCAGCCGTCATCGCCTTTCGGTCAATATGACAGAAATACCCATTGCTGGAATTGCAAGCAGCGAGGGCATAATAAGAGTAACTGTCGAAGGCCGTTCCGTCTCTTTTGCTCATACTGCGGAGAGGACGGACGGCTGACGAAAGACTGCAGTTGTCATCCTCATAGAGCTGCCATCATGTCCAGTCAGCAGCATATGCATGAGCCACTACAACAAGATCCCCTACCGGCACAGGCGATAGCGTTAGCGGAGGTAACACCAGTACTGGCACAATCCAAGGGCATAGACGAGAATGCCGACCCAAGATGTTTCGTGAACATAAGAGTGGGCGGTCAGGCCATCAAAGCCTAACTAGACACCGGAGCCACGAAATCGTTCATCAATGCAACCACCCGCCGTTTATTACGTCACCTTAATGCCCCAGTCCAGTATCAAACCCACCGTACGCATTTAGCCAATGGCGAAGTAGTGGTCAGCCGTGAGCACTATACGCTGGCATTTACTATCAAAGAACGGACCATCCACGGAAAGGTGACGTATATGAAACAACTCACAGAGGAGATGGTGATAGGGGTGGACATATTGAGGGACGCCGATTTTCGGATGAGCATAAGCGGTACCGATATACCGTGGTTACCAACTCCAGACCCGCCGAGCGACGGCTCAACCGAATGCCGAGAGCATCTCTGTGCGTTGGGGGGTAAGCCATTGGCCGTCTCACAAGAAGAGGCGTTGAAATCATTGTTGGATGAGGAGTTACCAAAGTTTGAGTACCTGCCGAAAGTCACGGATACCGCCGTACATCACATCAAACTGAAAACCTACCAGCCGTTCAAGCAGAGATATTACCCAAAGAACCCAGCCATGCAAAAGGTAATCGACGACGAGATCAATGAGTTGCTCCAGGACGACAAAATAGAACCTTCAAAGAGCCCGTACAGCTCACCCATAGTACTCGTAAAAAAGAAGACCGGCGCGTGGAGGGTATGTGTCGATTACCGACAGTTAAATAGTATAACAATCATGGACGCATATCCTCTGCCACAAATAGTGGCCATCTTAGATAAGCTGAAACGAGCAAATTTCATCTCCACTATTGACCTCAAACAAGGTTACTGGCAGATCCCTTTGCACCCCGAATCCCGTGCTTACACCGCTTTCACTGTACCAGGGCGCGGATTATACCAATGGAAGGTCATGCCGTGTGGACTGAACTCAGCCGCTGCCACATTTCAACGCATGCTAGACAGCATCATCGGTCCTGATATGGACGAATATGCGTTCGCTTATTTGGACGACATCATTGTTGTAATTGGCACGTTTGAGGATCACTTAAAGCACCTGAGGAGAGTTTTTGCTAGGCTGCAAGCTGCGAACCTGCGCATCAACCGTGAGAAGTGTGAATTTTGCAAGAGCCAGTTGGAGTATTTGGGTCATGTGGTGAGTGAGCAAGGTATCAGTACCGACCCTGATAAGATCGCGGCCGTCCAAGATCTGAACGCCCCACGAAATGTGAAGGAATTAAGACGAGTGATGGGAATAACATCCTGGTACCGCCGTTTCATACATAATTTCTCCCAAGTAGCTACACCCCTGACCAAATTGTTGAAAAAGAGCCAAGAGTGGACCTGGGGAACAGAGCAAGAACAAGCATTTTTCGAGCTAAAGAAACGGTTAACAGAAGCGCCCGTACTGATGTGTCCTAACTTCGATTTGCCGTTTACGCTGCAAACGGACGCCAGTCAGTACGGACTAGGGGTGGTTCTGTCGCAACAGACCGAAAAGCAGGAAAGGGTAATCGCCTACGCCAGCCGTACACTCACCGACTTGGAGAAAAAGTATTCGGTAACTGAAAAAGAGTGTCTGGCCATACTGTTCGGAATAAGAAAGATGAGACCTTACCTCGAAGGCTATCATTTCACTGTCATCACCGATCATCATTCATTAAAGTGGTTACACTCACTTGATAACCCTTCCGGCAGGCTGGCGCGATGGGCAAAAGAGCTACAGCAGTATGATTTCAACATCAAATACCGCAAAGGCGCCATGAATGTCGTTGCCGACGCTCTATCGAGAGACCCCTTGCCATTAAACCCAAGCGACCTGTCAATCCTATGTAGTAGCACTGACGATTGGACAGAACGGCGCGCCAGGCAAGTAGAATGCAACCCTTCCCAATACCCCGAATATCGCATAACAAACGACAAATTGTACCGCAAGTTTTCTTCTCATCCGCTCTCTAGTCAAGAAGAGGATTGGAAACTATGTATACCAGCGACCGAAAGAAAACAAATATTGTTTGAGAACCATGACGCCACGACAGCTGGCCATCTCGGTATTGCTAAGACGGCAGATCGTGTCATGAAAAACTACTACTGGCCTGGAATGTATCGCGATATTGCGCGTTATGTTAAGAAATGTTCAGTATGTCTAGCCTACAAGGCGCCGCAGCAAAAGCCTAGCGGACTCATGCACACCAACATACCTAACACTCCTTGGGATACAGTATGTGTAGATTTCGTCGGCCCGCTTCCACGTTCCATGAAAGGTCACACCATGATGTTGGTAATGGTAGACCGCTTTACTAAATGGGTGGAGGCGGTACCATTGAGATCGGCAACCAGTCAGGCTGTAATAAAAGCATTACGAGAACGCATTATAACACGATTCGGAGTTCCCCGCATTTTACTCTCCGACAACGGTAGCCAGTTTACCAGCACTATCCTTACCGATTTCCTATGTGACATGGGAATACAACAACGTTTCACTGCCCCTTACTCTCCGCAAGAGAACCCGACAGAACGTGTCAACCGTGTGCTAAAAACAATGATAGCACAATATGTACACACCAACCACCGCACATGGGATGAGCATATACCTGAGTTGTCGTTTGCCATCAACACAAGCAAGCACGAGTCAACCGGCTTTACTCCAGCATTTCTCAATTTTGGCAGAGAGATCACCACACCGCACCAACCGACTGTACCTACCGCCGACAACAACGAGGCACCCTCAGTAAGGAAAGAGAGAATGCAAATGCTATACCAGCTGGTAATGAGTAATTTGCAGGTAGCTGCACAAAGGCAAACACGACACTATAATTTGAGGAGAAGGGCGTGGCGTCCCAGTATTGGCGAGTTGGTATATAAGAGAGTCAGAGTACTCTCCTCCGCTGTCAACCACTTCATGGAGAAATTAGCGCCGCGGTATGAGGGACCGTTTGAGGTTCTCCGTTTCGATTCTCCTGTCATCGTTGTGCTAAAAGGCGGAAAAGGGAAAGGGAATCTCATTCGCTCGCATGTAAAGGATTTAAGAGGTTTTGCCTCGCCAGACACAAACGATATAAAGGAGGACGATCTGGCGATTGTAATTCAGTCTAAAGTGAACAGTCATCGAGATCAGATGCCAACGAATTTAACAATTGAAGACACCACAGAAGAAGAAATGGACCCTGCGCAGCCATGGAAGAGACACCATACGAAACCGTGCAAAGTGACTGCTCCGCCACGCACGGTCATCCTGCTGCCGGAATTGCCCGCTACTCCAGAAAAAGCGTTCACTCGCACCACTGCAGTCACTGAGGGGGGAACGAGGAAGCCGGAATTGCCCGCTACGCCAGGAAAGGCAAGTACTAGCGAAACTTCAGCCGCCAAAGGAGGAACTCGGAAACGGGTAGCACATACCCCTGGTGCTATGCCAAAGGCTACCGGCCCCATTGCCAGTACCAGCCAGGGGCATGGCCGCAGAGGTGACGCAGCCGTCATCCCAAAGGAAGTGAAGCTAGCTCCTAAACATATGCCGACCCTCGAACCAGTTATGCCTCCTCCGACCAGTACCAGCCAAGGGCATGGTCGCAAAGGTGATGCAGCCGTCATCCCATGGGAAGTGAAGCTAGCTCCGAAACATATGCTGACCCTCCGACCAGTTAAGCCTCCAAACAAACCAAGCAGTCAAGCGACCGCTGCCCGGCCAGACAAGACAAGGAACACTGCCGTGACATCCAGCAAAAGTATGGACCGGAATAACCCAGTAAGGCCAGCCCAGAAGGCCCCCGCCATTAAAGGTCTCGCTTCCGACTTCCAAAGAATGGGGCAGTCCCCAGTAACCAGGCCCAGTACAGTAACCTTCGGACCTGGGATAGAAGGACGAAGCGTAACTGCGGCATTTGAATTGCCGCCTGCCAATTTACGAAGTCCGCCAACCCCGCAATCGGCTTGCGCCGCATCCAAGGACGAACAGCGCCCAGCTTTTTTTTTTTTTTACTCCTTTTCACTTTGGTTTTTTTTTTGCCAAGGAGGCCTTTTTTTGTTATGTTTTTTATTGTTAAATCGTTTAGGAAAAAAAAGAAAAAAAAAAAAAAAGAACAAAATAAAATAAGAAAATGAACTACCCAACGACATTTCTTTTGAATGGAAGTTCACGGAACTTTTACCAGGAAACCGAGGGTCAGACGAGGAGGTCCTCGTCTCCGAAGAAGGGGGGGGGGGTATGTAACGAGGCAATTTTTAAATACAAAAATATTCCTCGTCACATGCTTGTCATTTCCCAAACAGGGAGCCGCCATCTAGCGGCAAAGAGAAAGAAGGAAAGATTATCCATCTAAGACAACAACCCACCAATAACGCTCGTAGCCAAGACACAGTACCTGGTGGTGGAAAGTATTCAGGTTGTACCAAGGAGGTAAAAAGCTAACCTCACCACCATTGATGGTAGATATTGGGTAGGTGGTAATACCACCCAACAACCAACTCCCCATGCACAAGCAGTGCATGCGACGACGGTCGACAGAGCTCGATGGTGAGTTATATTTATTTTCATAGCAATGTCTTATAGGCAAGCATATGGATAATGGATATGCGCAAACAAGCATATCAGATGTTGTATTTATTTTCATAGCAATGTCATATGGGCAAGCATATGGATATGCGCAAACAAGCATATCAGATAGGGAGACTACATGGGAGTGGGGGGGGCACCAGGTACCGCTACTCCTGATGGGTATAAATAGAGCGGCTTAGTCCGAGGAAGATATAGTTCGCCGGCACCAGTCAAGTGGTGCACATCTCCCTAGGAATAAAGGGAATAAGACTCGAAGTGAATAGTCTGTGGCCAAATAAGGAAACCCAGGAACAAACGCCGACTGGGTTAAGGTAAAAGTGTAGTAAGTTTGTTATATTAAATTTATATTGCTTACGTATTGTGCCACCAGGGGCAGCGACTAATACCTGCCGATCCCACAGCTACTGTCTGTACCGAGGTCTTCGGACGCGCTCGTGTTTCACCTACCGAGGTCTTCGGACGCTCGTGTTTCACCTACCGGGGTCTTCGGACGGTCTTCGGACGCTCGTGTTTCACCTACCGGGGTCTTCGGACGCTCGTGTTTCACCTACCGAGGTCTTCTGACGCTCGTGTTTCACCTACCGGGGTCTTCGGACGCTCGTGTTTCACCTACCGGGGTCTTCGGACGCTCGTGTTTCACCTACCGGGGTCTTCGGACGCTCGTGTTTCACCTACCGAGGTCTTCGGACGCTCGTGTTTCACCTACCGGGGTCTTCGGACGCTCGTGTTTCACCTACCGGGGTCTTCGGACGCTCATGTTTCACCTGCTAGGGTCTTCCGACGCCTACGCACTCCGACTTACCTTCGACTGCCTATAGGGCGAATGTGTCGTGAGGAATTGTGCTGCTAGGGGCAGTAACCCCCTCTAATTTGATAAGTAATAATCCGTTCTCTCCCATAGATATTACGAGACTAATACGTGTAACCAGTCTAAAGTCGTGAACCTGCTAAGAGCCTTAGAAGTCCCGACAATTACGAATTCCAGTAAGGTGCCCAATAAACCGAAGGTACCGCAACAAACGATATACAGTTATATATATTACTTATATTTGTTAATTATAACACAAAAACTTATTAAGTTCTAATAAAAGAAAATTTCTTTGACCTTTTGTGAAGTTTGGTGTTTTTCTTCACTAAACCTTGGCTAGCCGTGAGCATTACCTCGGCTGGAAAATCAAAAACACTTGTATATGAATAGACATACAGCTACAAATTATATATTTCCTAATCAGGTATTGCATTGACTACAAACCTGCATCATCACATTTTCAATTAAAACAAAATTTGAAAAAATTCCCGATCAAAAGTGATTTCACTTGCCATTTAAATATGGTAGCATAGTAAAAATCACTTTTGATTTGGAATTACAATAACAAACTGCAGTAGTATTCAATGCTTCCAAAAACCAAAGCTGTCTCTCGTCGTTGAAGAGAAGCCAACCCCTCTTGCCACTGTTATTCCGCCATACAAATAACGCATAGGTCTTATGAGTTATCACATTTTTATTGTTTTATCATCCGAACAATATTGATGAAATGTATAAACTATATTAATAAGCAATTCTATCGCTAAGATGCGTTCGATATACATATTTAAAACTATCAAATCTGTTACAGCAAAATTCATCACTTCTCAATCTCTCCCTTTAATTAAATGGTAAATTGTGCATGTAAATATATGCAAGTAAAAGGTGTCTCTTCACTGTCTTTATTTCCTTCGATGGTAGAGGGTTGTTAACATGCATCTACTCGTCGCAACACCTCGGCATAAGATAGGTCGAGTTTCTCGAGATTGCGCAAGTCCTGTGACACGGTACTGGGTCGGAATTTAAATCCATTTTAACTTTTGGAAGCTCTAAATCGTGCTGGACCAATCTAAAGGTTACAAGAATTAAATTTCAACTTAATAAAAAGGAAACGGTAGTTTACCTCAAGTGTCTTTCCATCGGGTAATGTGTAAGCTGCTTTTTCAGCTTCAATGTTTTCTTCTTTTTGTGGATTACTAGCCAGATAGCACATCTTTTCTTTGATCGATCGGACTATTTCGAATTCAGCCGTTGATCGAAAGTTGAATCCTTTCTTTCGTATGAGTGTTCTGTGTGTCTCGACCAGCGATATCTACCCGCATAATACTGTGGGGCATTGCGAATCCTTTGTAGATAGGAACGGCATGTGTCACACCATCGCCCGAGTCCAAAAAAACGCCAGTTACTCGTCCAGTTGCGTACAAACTGAGCACTGCTTGCATGGAAACAAAAAGGGCTGGAGCATTAATACCATCAAAAAAGAACTCGCCAGCTTTTTCTCGATTTCTTCGAGGGTTTAATGGTGTTTCTGTCAGCAAAACAGGATGATCTTCTGTGATTGTGGCCAGTTGTTCTTTACTGTAAATGTAGCTCCAAATACGCTCCATATCATTCCAATCTGTCACAATTCCATGCTCCATTGGGTATCTTATGCTCAGCAGACCTCGATGTTCCTCCGCTTTTGGCCGACAAATAAATCACCTTCCAATGCACCGGCCATAACCCGGACGTGTTTTGGTCATCCAATATAGTTGGGAAATCGGCATTTTGGGATATGCATTGTATATAGAATCTATTGTACTATCATCAGATAGCTTTTTCTCAGACCTTTATTCACCGAGTGGTGCGCTGAAATCGCTTAGGCAAAGAGACACAGACAAGAGAGAATTAAGCGCTTAAATTTCAAAAAGCCTACAAACGAATTTCTTCTACTCCTTCACTACCTCATTGCAACCATACAGGTAATCCACACAAGTCATGTCATATGATCATATCAGTTCATGACCTATATCAATAGCACACACACATCTTAACATGCTCTGTTGTCTTACCCCATGTCCGATGTCCCATACGATAGCCAAAATAAATGCTTACCTATGCTGTGGAGAATGAAGGAATGAAAACCCATAAGAAAAAACAATAAGTTGTCTTCTTTTGCTTCGCTACCTGCCATACTCCATTGAATACACATTTCGCATTTCGGTCGAAGAAGAAGAAGAAGAATTGTATTCTTAAGCATTTTAACCTACTACTCCTCCGAATTTAAAATAGCAAGAGAAATGGCAAGGGAAATCATTTCTCTTGTGATTTCCTGCTCTTAAGCCATTTTAGTAGCGTGATTCACCGTCTTTAAATGGCGCTAGTAAGGCCGAAGTGATAGTACTATAGATTCTATATACTATGGATATGCTCACCGGCAAAGCCAGCCTTGATAACACCAGAGCCTTTATCGATTACAACAGGTTTATTTACTACGACATCATAGGGCTCCATTATTATTTAGTAATCAAAGAATTGTTTAGTATTTTTTACTTTCAAGGGAAGCTTTTATGAAAACGGCTTCATTCTTTGTTGCAGATACAAATTATTTCTAAACTTTTATTTGCTATCTGTTATTTGACATTTGACTTACCACACCAGGTGCTATCGAGTGGGGAGTTTAAGGCTTTGTGCAAACTGGTATATTCTGTGAAACTTAACAAACCGCCTACATCGGTATGAAAATTTTTACTAATTTTTGTCTTTTTCAGTGAAATACTAGCCAAAATGGAAAAAATGTTAGTTCCTGCAACTTAAATTCATTTTTCTAAGTTCTAGCTTGTATGAAAATTTAAAATTATCGATTTTTTTAAAATTTTTTTACTTTTCAAATTCAACTGATTTTTTTTCTCTGACAACACAATGGCGGCCAATGTTGGTCGTGGTCACAGAGTAGAACCAGAGAGTCCACTTCAGCAAGGTAGTGCATTTTGCCTACAAGCTAAACTAAACCAGATGCCCGCACCCGGATGCCCGCACTGGCCTTCACTTCCCACAGATCAAAGTCAGTTGAGTTTGAAAAGTAAAAAATTTTTTTTTGGTTGCAAAAAAAATCGATAATTTTTAATTTTCATACAGCCTAGAATTTAGAAAAATGAATTTAAGTTGCAGAAATTAGCTTTTTTTTACATTTTGACCAGTATTTCACTGAAAAAGACAAAAATTAGTAAAAAATTTCATACCGATGCAGGCGTTTAGTTAAGTTTTACAGTTCATACTAGTGAGCACAGAGCCTCAAACTCAGAAATAGGAAGCCATATTGAAAAATTTTTTGCGGGTGTTTCGGGTTGAAGGGGTGGAAGTGGATACTCTGTATTATCTACTCTGTGGTCGTGGTCACAGAGTAGAACCAGAGAGTCCACTTCAGCAAGGTAGTGCGTTTTGCCTACAAGCTAAACTAAACCAGATGCCCGCACCCGGATGCCCGCACTGGCCTTCACTTCCCACAGATCAAAGTCAGTTGAGTTTGAAAAGTAAAAAAATTTTTTTTGGTTGCAAAAAAATCGATAATTTTTAATTTTCATACAGCCTTGAATTTAGAAAAATGAATTTAAGTTGTAGAAATTAACTTTTTTTTACATTTCGACCAGTATTTCACTGAAAAAGACAAAAATTAGTAAAAAAAATTTCATACCGATGCAGGCGTTTAGTTAAGTTTTTACAGTTCATACTAGTGAGCACAGAGCCTCAAACTCAGAAATAGGACGCCATATTGAAAAATTTTTTGCGAGTGTTTCGGGTTGAAGGGGTGGAAGTGGATACTCTTTATTATCTACTCTGTGGTCGTGGTCACAGAGTAGAACCAGAGAGTCCACTTCAGCAAGGTAGTGCGTTTTGCCTACAAGCTAAACTAAACCAGATGCCCGCACTCGGATGCCCGCACTGGCCTTCACTTCCCACAGATCAAAGTCAGTTGAGTTTGAAAAGTAAAAAAATTTTTTTTGGTTGCAAAAAAATCGATAATTTTTAATTTTCATACAGCCTAGAATTTAGAAAAATGAATTTAAGTTGCAGAAATTAACTTTTTTTTTACATTTTGACCAGTATTTCACTGAAAAAGACAAAAATTAGTAAAAAATTTCATACCGATGCAGGCGTTTAGTTAAGTTTTTACAGTTCATACTAGTGAGCACAGAGCCTCAAACTCAGAAATAGTACGCCATATTGAAAAATTTTTTGCGGGAGTTTCGGGTTGAAGGGGTGGAAGTGGATACTCTGTATTATCTACTCTGTGGTCGTGGTGTCAGCAGCCTACCTGCTGAGAGTTACACTTTTATCAGCGCGTTTGACAGTTGAATTTTTTACCTCGCGGCACACCGGTTGTGCATTTCTTTTAATCGTTTTTAATTTCGTTTATTTTATTTTATTAATTGGATCCGGAAAATCCAATCGCGTTAGTTTAATAATATCGTATTCATCATGAAGTTAATTTATCGCGAAAAAAAAGTGTAACAAGTTGGTACAAGCAGTCAGTTGGAAAAGCATTCAGTTTGTTAAAGCAGCCAGTTTATTAAGTAGTAATCATTTATATTTTATACCTAACTTTACCTATACATATTTTTCACAATAAATAACTCGAAATAGTAATTTATTTTACATTTGGTGCTCAACCGCAGGAGTAAAAAAAAAATCAAGTTTCATATAATATTTGGTACCGCAAAAATAACGCATAGAGTATCTTTGTATGTGTGTATATAGGTACCTAGATACGAGAATATTGTTTGCAAAAAAAATTCACTAACGGAAAAATACAGAAGAACAGACGGTCGAAAAAAAATCATGCACTGCATGATATAAACTCAGAGCAAAAGTTGGCAGTGCAAAAACAATACTACACACGTGCACAAGCATCCAAGGTCACCGCCGCTTCACAAGACATAAATATACAAGCAGCAGTCAATTTCAGTGCTCAACCCAATATAAAAGAAATGGAAACGAAAATTGAGGAAAATAACAAAAATCTTCAAGATTTAATACAGTTGCTAACATTGAAAATACACGCAGATGAAATAAAACAAAATGACACAAAAATCGCAGCAGAAAGTTTCGCGAAAATTGTTCCAGATTTTGATGGTGTGAGTATTCCAGTCGAGCATTGGTTTACGAATTTTGAGCAAAATGCAGACGCATAATGATCTAAAGGAAAAACAAAAGTATGTTCAAGCTCGTGGAAAAATGACAAACACAGCTAAATTGTTTTTAGATTCACAGCCTTATATATTAGATTTCACTAATACTCGGTTCAACCTGGTATTAGTTAATACTAGTATTAGCACTTAATACTCCCTTACGCCAGGTCGAGCGAATCCATTTATAAAACATTTTCCAACCCGTATTAGTTAATACTTGCTTATGTCAAATTTTTCATCAAAAAAATGACCCATCTGTAGCTCTGGTAACTATAAACGTAAACAAATCCCAGCTGACTTCATTGTGCACGTTCAACGCATTAAGTTTTTTCAGATATTCTTACTTCTTTCGGACTCTGATTGGCCAGAGTTTCAGTTCTTCTTTTGATACGTGACTTCTGACCAATTAGAGGTTGAAAAAAAAGTTAGATTACATGAAAAACTAAATTGCGTTGAACCCGAGTGTTATGATTTATATTTTTTTTGTGGTTGGCGGAAATTTTTCTAAAATGGATATTAAACAAAACAAAACAAGAAATACTAGTTTTAATTTATTAATTTATTTATCTGGTATTTAAGGCGGAAAAAGAATTTAAATTATTCACAAAACCAAAATATTTTCCACTTTTCCTCCAGAAATTTCAACAATATTTTTCCTACACTTTTATCCTCAAAATGACATTTGACTATAATACGACCTTAATCCTCCCTTAAAACTCCTATGAACCAGTATTAGCTTAATCCGTCGCTAATACTGGTGTATTTTTTTTATAAATAAGGTTTGGAGTATTAGTGGAGTATTAAGTTCGTAGTAACCTTAATCCGCCGATAATACGGGTTTATAAATAAGGCTGTCAGTGTTTGTAAAATCCTATCAAGAGTTTAAAAATGCACTAGTGGCGGAGTTTAAATGCACATTAGACAGTGCACAAATACATCAAAAGTTGGCCGACAGAAAGAAGAAGAGAAGATATGTACATAGTGGACGGGTTATACATAAAAAGCGAATATAAATATCCAATGCACGGTTGTAAAACGTACCACGATCCACGAGTTGATGGAGCAGTTGGATATATATGAGCGTATGAGTGACACGGACAGACAAAAACCGTACAGTGAAAACGGAACATAAAGAAATGTGTCGTCAAAGGTAAAAAGCAGTCGATGTTTTAATTGTGGGTCTGCGGATCATTTGAGAAAAGATTGCACAGTGGACACCAAGTGTTTTAAATGTGATGGCTATGGGCATATGTCAAAATCATGCCCACAGATAAACAAGAGCGTGCGAGTAGTGAGGGACATCAGATGCCTGAAGACAATCAAGCTGAACGACAGGAAAGTAACATGTCTAGTCGACACAGGCTCAGATGTATCAATTGTTAAAAAAGTATATATGTAATGCGCTGAACGTTGAACTTGGACAAAGTCACTCCGTGTTGTGTGGCCTTGGTATACAAAAACCTTGCCAGTTGGTGTTTTTATTGGTAACGTGAAAGTTGATGGAATCGAGACAGACCACAAAATAGAACATGATGCTTTGCTTGGGTTTGACTTCGCATCGAAGTTTAGCTTCAGGCTGGAAGAGGATGGCTTCAGATTTTCATCGCTTTTGACCCCAAAAAGCTGTGCATCAAATGAGATAAGTATTTACAATGTTATAGATACTCCTTCGCAGTTCAGGCCGCTGATTCAAACGCTTATTAATGATTATAAGCCAGCCGCATCCATTGCTGAGTGTCCTGTACAGCTAGAAATCATTCCAGATGGAGGTTTATAAAGCCCTTTCATCAGCAGCCTAGCCGCCACCCACCCATAGAATGCGAAGCAGTGAAGAATCAAGTTGATGACTGGTTGCGTAACAACATCGTACGAAAATCTACCTCCAACTTTGCCAGCAGAGTAGTGGTCGTTAAGAAGGATACCACTTACAGAATTTGTATAGACTTCCGACAGCTCAACAGTGTGGTGCTAAAAGACTGCTTCCCAGTACCACGGATAGAGGATGTGCTCGACAAGCTACAAGCAGCAAAAGTGTTCGTGGTTATGGACCTGGAAAATAGCTTTTTCCATGTACCAATTAAGGAGTCGAGCCGCAAATATACTGGATTCGTCACAAAAGAAGGTATGTTTGAGTTCAACCGTGCACCGTTCGGATTTTGCAATTCTCCAGCTGCTTTCATACGGTTCATAAATTGCGTATTCCAGAATCTGATGATCCAAGATGTTTTGCAGTTGTATATGGATGATATTATCATTTATGCGCAATCAATCGATCCAAAAACTTAAAATGGTTTTGGCGCAGGCGGCCAAATACAATCTGCGTATCAAGTGGAAGAAATCCCACTTCTTAAAGAACAAGATAAATTTTTTGGGGCACACAGTAGAAGGTGGTAGAATTTGGCCCGGTCCGGAGAAAACAAACGCCGCCGCCGTAAAGAAGTTTCCGCCCCCAAAAAACTTGAAAGCCGTGCAGTCGTTTTTAGGGCTAACAGGGTTCTTTAGAAAATTTATTAAAGGATATGCACAGATCGCCCGCCCGTTAACAAACTTGCTAAAAAAAAGATGTCACCTTCAAATTGGAAGCTGCTGAGCTTAATGCAATGAACCAGTTAAAAAAGAGCTTGTCTCAAGAATCAGTTTTAGGAAATTACTCCAGAGACGCGCCAACAGAACAACACACGGATGCATCGAAAGATGGTTTTGGTGCCACGTTACTTCAAAAGTTTGACGAACGATTGCATCCTATCTATTGCTTTGCTATTTATGTTTATTTCTGGAGTAAAAAGACATCGATGAGTGATTCAAAGCGTCACAGCTACATTTTAGTGGTCAAAGCAGCTTACCTTGCGGTAGAAAAGTTTCGTCATTACCTACTAGGTGTCAAATTTAAACTGGTAACAGACTGCACAGCATTTACCCAGACCGTCAAGAAAAAGGATGCAATGGATATTATACCTGCAAGATTTCGATTACGTAGTTGAGCATCGCACCGCAGATAAAATGAAACACGTCGATTGTCTCAGCCGTTATCCTGTAGAAGTTCTTTCTGTCACGTCCGAGATTTCGGCTCGGCTTAAAGTGGCTCAGCAGAAAGATAGGTATGTGAAAGCAATACTGGAAATACTTAAACGTTAGCCGTACGAAAATTTTAAGATGAAAGGTGGAATCGTTTACAAGAGCGTCGATGGAAATGATCTTCTTGTTGTACCTAAGTCGATGGAGCACGAAGTCATCAGTGATGCACATACTGTAGGCCACTACGCTATTCAAAAAACAATGCATGCGTTACGGCAACAATTCTGGATACCTCATATGGAGGCTAAAGTCGAACAAATAATAAAATCCTGTGTTAAATGCATAATTAACAACAAGAAGCTGGGTAAACAGGAGGGATATCTATACTGTATCGAAAAGGGAGATAAACCACTACATACGCTGCACGTCGGCGTCGACCATCTGGGGCTTATGGATTCTACGGCAAAGCAGTACAAATTTATATTTGCAGTGATCGACGCCTTTTCTAAATTTGTATGGTTGTTTACTACACAGTCAACAGGGTGTGATGAAGTTCTTAGGAACCTAGAAGAGTGGTCAAATGTCTTTGGTCAACCAACTCGAATAGTTAGTGACAGAGGGTCTGGATTTACGTCTAATGCATTTCAAGAGTATGCAACATCAAACGCTATTGATGAGTGTCCCTAGACTTTTGAAATCTTTTTCCCCTTTTTTTATCAGCAAAACCAAATTTTTTCCCCTCATTCGTAAAAAAAATCCCCTTTTTTCTCCCCTTTAATAAAATGTTCATAAATTCTGAATAAAAAAAAGTTTAGTTGTTTTTAAAACAAATCACAAAAAATAATCACAAAAATTCAGACTACAAGTACCTATACTTGTACTTGGTAACATAAAAAATAAATATTAAGGCAAGAAATCACAAAAACTGATATTGCAAGTTTACAAACATCTTTAAAGCTTACGTTTTTTCTATGTACATATTTTTAGAATGTAGTTTTATGCAGTCCTTTTCAATTTCAAAATCCACATATTTGCTTTTCTTCAGGAGGGTTTTCGTGTGAAGAATTCCACTTAAAGTGGGATTTTGAAGCTTATTTCTAAGCTTAGTTTTGTTAAGGTTAATTGCAGAAAATAATCTTTCAGCCCCAGCTCCACTATGTGGTAGGCAAAAAACAAATGAAATAAGGATTTTCATTTTGGGAAACATTTCAGTTCCATCACCGAACTTAATGCTTAAAACATCTTTCCAGAACCGCTGCACATTTCCTGTCGAAATTTCTTTTAAATTTAGATTTCGAAGAGATCTGTATTGGAGATCCAGTTCGTTCCATTCACTTTCAGAAAAAATCTTAGAGAAATATTTAGAGAGGGGTCCCAGAGAACTAACAGTTTTGTTTTTAAGTGATTCTGGGCTAACGAACTTTAGAAATTTAAAAACTTCTCCCTTATCATTAAAATCAAAACGCTTTAGGATCTCCTTGCACGATTTTATAAGAAAGTTTCTGCAGTTGTCTCTAAAATTATATTTTTCGATTTGATTTAAATCAGAATTTTCGAGTTTTGAACATAACTGTGAGCCCAAATACAAATTTTCCAAAACTTCGAAGTTATCATTGTTGTTCACATCGATTGAAAAAAATATTTGGCAAGCTATCTAAATAGTCTTTTTTGAAAAAGCAGTCGGCTATTTCGTAAATAAAGACAAAAAAAAGTTTAAAAAGTCTAGATAGAGTATAGTAGATGGTTTGGCTTTAGTTTCAAATTTTCGACACGAGAATGAGAGAAAGAGTGAAATAGATTTTACATTTTACAGTTAAACGAAAACCAAGGAGGAACTAAGGAACACGAAAACGCTAAAGACAAATGTCAAAATGAATGAATGCATTCAAATACACAAAAATTCAAAGTGAAACATTACATGGGCTATTTTCGTACATGATACACATTTAGATGAGCACTTTCAGTTTAGTCTTATACTATTCGAACTATCTTTCAAATTATTTCGTGATGAAAATATGTCTGAATGTTTAATTTAAGCAAAATATGTTTCAAATAGTTCTTTGAATTTTTTCCCCTTTGGAAAAATAAAATCGGCAAAAATGGTGCTTTTCCCCTCAATCTGGGGACCCTGATTAACCCTTAACTAAAGTCGTGGGTCCAGTGGACCCACACACAATCTATAAATGTGTAGAGAAAACGGCACAGTCACCGCAGCTCTCTCAACTTCTCAGTACCTTCCTACAGTAAGCCAATGTATGTGTACTGAGAAGGACGCATTTAGCTCGCTTCTTCTTAGGTGTGTTTTGGCGTGTACATGGGTCCGCTGGACCCACAACTTTACTTACGTTACTTTTTTTGGCTATTTATTTTATTTATTGTTTCAGTTTATTGTAATGTTTCAGCTGATTTATAATTGCAAATCAAAGAAGTTTTTCTGCATATCCCGAAAACATGTTGCAACATCTGTTTATGGAATTTAACAACGAAGAAAATTAAATTGATCTAAATTCTAGCAAATATTCGGAAAAACGATTTCTCTGCCGGCAGTGACGACGATTTGGTATTGAAATGATCACCATTCAGACTCAGAATTGTCTTCTGAATAGTCAGACAATGGCCAAGATGACGAAAGAAACAAAAGAAAAGGTGCTATTTGTGTCTGGCAAATAAAAAATCGAAGACGGTACATTTGTGTGCTAAGTGAAAGCTGCCCATTTGTATGGCCTGTTCGAAAAAAGTATGTTTTTCAAGTTTTTAGCTTGTCTGACTTTGACCATTGTCAAAATTTTTTCAGAAACTGATTTTAATTTTTTGAATTTGCAGTTTTGAAGAATTGGGTTTAAAATTGCAAAAAAATCTATTGATGGATTTTTAACTTTGTTTTTAGTATTTAATTTTAAATTTTTTTAAACACACTACTTTTAAACTATATAAATTGAGACTGCTTGACGAAAGTGCAAATTTGAAGTACAAATGATAGTTCCTGTGTTTGGTTTCTTAAAACCTTGTTTGTTATTGTTTAAGTATGAAGTTTGATAAAAAAAAATTATAAAATATATTATACGTTTTTTTTATTGACATTTAAAACGGATTGGGTCCACTGGACCCACGACTTAAGAAGCGTTGGAAATAATCACGACTTTAGTTAAGGGTTAAAATTGATCATGTGTGGACAACGACTGGCGTTGCAAGAGGAAATAGCCAAATAGAACGCATCAATAGGTCAATTCTATTTATTATCTGCAAGCTGTCTGAAGAGGATACTTCTAAGTGGTACAAATTTGTACCACAAGTGCAGAAAGCGATAAACTCACATGTTCATTGTTCGACAAAAAAGTCCCCCTTCGAGCTCATGTTTGGTGTCCGAATGCAGAATAAAGTCAGCGACAAAGTCATTTCGTTTCTTGAACAAGAAATAATTGCAGACTTCGATAACGAGAGACAGAAAATTCGTCAAGAGGCTAAGGAGCAAATACTTCAGGCGCAGAAAGTTTACAAAGAGCACTATGACCGAAAACGTAATACTGAGTTTGGTTACAAAGAAGGTGATCAGTTCGTCGCTGGCAGAAAATTAGAAAGCGCTTATCTTGGTCCATACGAGGTTATTAAGCCGATATGATGTAAGAAAAGCGGCACAGGTTAAAGGTCCAATAGTTACATCTACAAGCTCCGATCACATGAAATTATGGAAGTTCGTTGATTCAAATCGGGAGATACTTTCGTCTGGGTCAGACTCCGATTGTCAGGATGACCGAATGTAAAGAAGTACAGTTGATATAAGCAGTCAGTGGATATAAGCAGTCAGTTGGTACAAGCAGTCAGTTGGTAGAAGCAGTCAGTTGGTACAAGCAGTCAGTTAGAAAAGCATTCAGTTTGTTAAAGCAGCCAGTTTATTAAGCAGTAGTAATCATTTATATTTTATAACTAACTATACCTACATATTTTCACAATAAATAACTCGAAATAGTAATTTATTTTACATGAATATAAACCGAATTGTACAGAAAACGAACTGGACGTGTTTCCTTTTTCTTAAGCAAAGTTTTTAATATTTTTTCCCCTAGTTTTTTATGATATAAATAAAACCTAGTCAAAACAACCACATCAACACAAGAGACACAATCTTTCAAAGATTCGTCCAATTACTCGGATATGCCGACGATATTGACATAATTTGAAGAACGCAGCGTGATGTCAATGGCGCGTTTATGAGGATTGAGACGGAAGCAAAGAAGATGGGTTTAGTGGTCAATGAGGGCAATACCAAGAAGAAGCGAATGGACACCAACGCTCCGGCCCGGAAAGTCTTCGATTCCAATCTCGAGGGACGGCGCAGTAGAGGAAGACCGTGACTCAGGTGACGCACGCAAGTAGGAGAGGACCTCAACCATCTTGGCGTGCAAAACTGGAGGCAGCTCGCTAGGGACCGAACTGGCTGGAGAAGCATGTTGGTTAGGGCCCTGGTCCAACCCGGACTGTAGCACCACCTTATGTAAGTAACAATGGTCATGTCAAGACGTCTAAGCATATCATGTTGGGTATGACTCTGAAGAGTTTAACGAGTAGCAGAAAAATTATAATTATAGTCAACAGATACGGTTATCAGTTATCAAACTGTCGAAGAACTAGAAACAGAAACCACTTATGCTTCCATTGAAAAGTCAAGTTTATGAAAAAATTTAAAAAAAAACTTTGTACTGGACTTGCTTATGACAATTTTGACCGCTTCGTTGAAACTACTAGTGGGAAGAATACTTTACATGATACCATCGAAATCATTTATCAGAACATTGCATTAAATACATTTGAAGAATCAGAAATATCCGAGACACCGGTTCTCACTAATAGAGACAACTCACGACAAAAGAGGAAAAGGAGAAGAAGAGCTTTTGAGGCAATAGCTTCAGAAGAAATTCCTTATCCAAAAGAAAAACCAAAAATCACAAGTAATTAGCAACTAACGGCTGATGAATTTGAAAATATACTTCTCAATAATTTACAATTGTACACAGAAATTGATAATATATCTGGGTTATTAGTCATGCATTACAATTACCTGATATTCCAATGTGAGTTGGTTTTAACTGTAGGATTCATGATATTGACACTCTGCAACAACACATATCTTCTTTGACTCCGATAAATGCCTAACCAACAAGTAATTCTGTAGTTTTAGAAACCACGCAACGAAGTAAGAAAATTGCTGAAGAGTTAAATCAATCATCCATTCAAGTAACTGGCTATAGCCAAAGTCGCTCTACAAATACAAGCAACGGAAAAACCTACATTTGATAGTAATTTATTTATACTTTTAGGACCGTTTTACGTCATGATGGCTTATTTCAAGGCAGTTGGTAAGGTGATCAGTGAACAGTGACTGTGGTCTAACCAATGTAGTGGTGTAAAGGTTTACTAAATGCATTTCTCGAAGGCAAGCATTTCAATCGCTGCAAAAGACTGCACCCTTTGGCGGCGTAAGGATTAGAAATATTACATTTTAAATTTTTTTTGGAAATGAGTAACACGTGAGTAGGTAACCGATCTTCTTAAGAAATACATGCTTGTCTGACAAGGGCCTGGAACTATCAAAAATGTCTGGCTAATTAGAAAACATCATCAGCCTATTACCCAAGCATTATACTTCTATAAAAGTCAGCTTTTATACTATAACGAAAGTAGAATTATAATTTGGTAAACATATCAGGGTGTCTGGCAAGGGGTTGCCACTATGTCAAGTTAGTGTCTGGCAATGAATGACATGATTTTTAATAATATTCTGAAGGTAATATCAAAAAATCACACTTAATTATTTGACGAATGTAGAACGGTATTTTGCACATCTTTAGTACCGTATAATAATTTTTATAAATTAGCTCTTATTTCGAGCTCAAATTAAGTTTTAAAACTTCGTAAAAAATAGCAACGAAAAAGCGAAAATAAGAAAAGACCGTGCGGTTTCAATATCAAAACGAAGTGCTTTTATTTCATTGTTACTCTTCTTCTTCTTCTTATTACTTTTGATGAACAAACAACGAGTAATTAAATATGGCCGGAAGGGCGCGAAATTTAAAATATTAGCCCAATTCGTCTATGAATTGTGGCTCGTCAAAACACCGGCCACGTTGATAGGCTGCAAGGCTTCAATCATCTTCGATTGGGAGTACGGCCAGTTTTACTATTGGACGTCTCAGGATCCCTCTGGAGGTTCTGACGTCGGCGACCCTGACCTTGCCGTCCTGCCCTTCGACGACCGCCACGACTCGTCCGGTTTTCCACTGCTGGGGAGGCGTATTGTCCTCGTGGATGATAACTAGCTTGCCCACGGTGAGGTTGGGTTGGTCCAGCACCCATTTTGATCTGGCTTGAAGGCCAAGCAGATACTCCTTGGACCACTTCTGCCAGAACTACTGCTTGAGCCAGCATAGATGCTGCCATCTTTTCAAGCAACCCGTTTGCTGTTCCGGCACTGGTTCTGGGGGCAGCGACCGTAAACTGCTGCCGATCAATAGGTGCGCTGGAGTAAGCGCTTCGCCGTCGCTGGGATCGGCGCTTAATGGTCCGATTGGCCTTGAATTGAGGATGGCCTCGACCTCGATGAGGACTGTGAGCAGTTCTTCGGTTGTGAGCAGAGCGTTGCCCACTGTACGCTGTAACAGCGTTTTCGCCGCCTTCACCGCCGCTTCCCACAGGCCTCCGAAATGCGGTGCCCTGGGCGGTATCAAGGCGAAGCTGAAGCCTTCCTCTGCTGCGAACTGTTGGACTTGTTCCCTCCCTCGCTCGACCTCTTCCTGGACTTCCTTCAGAATCCGTTGGGCTCCCACGAAGTTCGTCCCGTTGTCGCAGTACAGCGTCCTTGGAAGTCCTCGGCGACATATGAACCTTTTAAGGGCGAAAATGAAACAATCAGAAGACAGGTTAGTAGCTAATTCAAAATGTACTGCTTTTGATGCGAAACAAACAAAAACAACTATATACGTTTTGTTCGGTGGCCGGCCACGAATTTTTAGCGTGGTATATACCGGACCACAGAAATCTACTCCACATGTTAAGAACGGTCGTTGTGCTCGCAATCGATCCGCTGGTAAATTGCCCATTATTAGGGTCAAAAGTTTTGGTTTGTACTTAAAACAATGTATGCACTGTCGTACAACCTTTTGACAAGCTTCTTTGGCGTTTATTAACCAAATCCTTTCACGAAGCAATGCCACCATCGCTTGAGAACCAGCGTGGTAATTCTTTCGATGGAGATACGTTAAGTATGTTTTTGCAAATGGTGAATTTTTGGTCAGCAAAAGTGGGAATTTGGCATCATATTTAATTGGTGCGTTTAACAAACGACCGCCAACTCGAATTAACGAAAACGAAAAATTCTCTTCACTGTAATTGTGAATGAATGGGTTCAATTTTTGAATACTGGGTTGTAATGAAACTTTCTTCCTAAGTTTTTGAATTTCATCTGCAAATTCATAATTTTGGATAGTTTCGACTATTTTAAGAAACGCCAGATTTAACTCTTTTGCCGTTGGCGATTCTTCGAGAACTTCTGTTTTGTTTTTTAATCTTTTTATGAATCGCATTGCATACGCAAATGTATTTACCAAGTCGATATATGAAGATTCTTCTTCAATAACTTCTAAAAGTTTGGTTCGAGGTTTTTCTACTGCTAGTAGAGCTATGTTTGTTTTCCGTTTTTCAAGGGCTTTATCTTCTGGAGACAACTCAAAATGCGTATTGACCGGCCATGATGATAGTTCTTGCAATAAGAACTTTGGACCGTTGAACCAAATGGACGCATTGAGTTCATCCACATTACAGCCTCTTGACACAACGTCTGCTGGACTTTGTTTTGTCGGTACATGTTTCCATTATACTTTTTGGGTAAACTCTTGGATGTCAGACACTCGATTTGCAACGAAGGTTGCAAGGGCAGTTGGATGTGTTTTAATCCAATGCAGTGTTATTTCGGAATCCGTCCAGAAAATAACTTCTTCAACGTCAAGATTCAACATCGCCTTTACTCTGTCCATAATTTGGCAAGAGTATGCGCTGCGCAAAGTTCTAATCGCGGAAGCGATTTTGTTTTCAAAGGGGCCACCTTAGACTTTGCTGTTAGGAGCGTCGACTTGGTACCGTCTGAGCTTTGACTGCGAATGTAAATGCAACAGCCATAAGCTCTTATCGAAGCATCGGCAAACCCATGAACTTGTATTTTTGCGTTCGAATGAGTTTCTACAAACCTTGGAATTTTTATCTCGCCAAGTTGAGATAAATTAGTTCTGAAATTTTGCCAACTTGTATCAAGGCGCAATGGAATCGACTCATCCCAATCAATTTTTGCAATCCAAAGCTCTTGCAGTAAGATTTTTGCTTTGGTGACTATGGGGCATAACAAACCAAGAGGATCGAAAAGACGATCGGAAACTGATAGTATGTTTCGCTTGGTAGCTCGTAGATCATGAAAATTATTTTCCAAATTGAAGCTGAAAGTATCTTCTTTTGGATGCCAACAAGTTCCTAGAGTTTTGGTAGAGTCTGAATCATTTAATTTGATTGATTTTTCAGTACTCGTAGTGTTATAAAACTCTGGATGGTTTGAGAACCATTTAGCCGGTATTTTCGTAATATCAGCCGTAATGGCGTATTTGTGTATTCGAAAACGGAGCAACGTCGAAAATAGCTCCTCTGGAATGGTTGGCCCAACCATTAAGATGTCATTCAAAGATAATTGAGATGAAGTTCGACTTGAAGCGTCGAAAACAACTCGCAGCTTAGCACTTGGGCTTTGCGGGCGCAAAACACACTGATGTGGAATGAAATAGTGCGGGCTTTTCGGGATTTCATTATTTGTCGGCGACATATGTCCTAACAAAAGATACTCTTTCATGAAATCCATATACATAGCATTTAACTCGCTATCTTTGGATAGTTTTCGCTGCAGTGCGAGAAACCTTCGTTTGACAATTTCAAACGATGATCCAAGCGAGTTCGGAGACGATTTAAACGGTAGTTTAACCTCGAAACGACTGGAAGGCAAAAGTTTTGTATTATCAACAAAGTGTTTTTCGCACAACTGTTGTTCTGGAGTTAGAAACTTTTTCGTTTCTCCAGGAATTTCTTCCAGTAACCAAAATTTTTGCACAATTTTGTCTAAGTCTGGTAGCTCTTCAGACTGACATACCAAATTACATTGTTTGGTATTTGAATTTGTACCTTTGGGATATTTTCCGGATATAATCCAACCCAAAAGTGTTTTTTGAATAGTGGGATATTCAGGGCCTTGTTTAATTTGACCAACCGACAATAATTCGAAAAATGTTTCCGCTCCTATTAGTAAGTCAATTTTTTGAGGCTTATTGAAGTAAGTATAGTATATTCCAATTCGTAATATTTATGGCTTGATCCGGCTGATATGACGATATTGAGTTCATTATCCAATAATCAGCAGAAAACGAATGATCGTTAAATCTTGACTTTACTTCTGCATGTACCTTTTTGTTTACATTAGTACTTGCTTTACCGATGCCGAGAAGATTTAAAGTTTTTTGTTCCTTTCGCAACTTCAATTTTTGTGCAAGCTCTTCAGTTACAAAATTGATTTGCGAGCCTGAATCAAGTAACGCTCGAGCTAGCGTATATTCACCACTACTGCCTTTAATTTGAACAATAGCAGTAGCGAGAATAAATTGATCTTTTGAAACTGAGGCATGCATAGCTTGAAAGCTGGAAGCTCCTTGTGACGGTGTGCTATTGAACGTAGTTTGATATTGGTGCAATAATGTGTGATGCGATTTATTGCAAACACTGCACCGAGTTAATTTGCATTTTGAAACTGTGTGTCCTTTTCGAAGGCAGTTGATGCAAACAGGCACACTTTTCGCAAACTCAAATCGTTGCATCACAGGTATTGAAGCGAAGGTTTGGCATGTCTTTATAAAATGATCACTTGAATTGCAGTATAAGCATTTCGATTTATTTGCTTGTTGGTTTATACAAGCAAACGAAGCCCTTTGGTTTCTGTTATGGTTCATCTCATGTTTTGGTTTTGATGACCTATCAGAAATTTTATTCTTTGAAGACGATGCTTCTTCAGCAGAAAGATGCTGATATCGCTTATTCAACGCGGCTTCACAGTCACTCCATAAAGGAAGTGTACTGAAATCTAGTTGCTCTTCCCACTTTGATCTTGTCATCGAATCAACCTTTGACATTACTTAATGAATTATGATCGCGTTTGTGATATTCTTTTCATCACCAAGTGAAAGAAGCGAATCATAAATTGCGGAAACAGTGTCTATCATGCTGCGCAATGCAGAAGCTGATGGCTTTTGAATTTCTTTTAGTTCGAAAAGAGTAGACACATTGTCGAAAATTATAAGGCAATTATTGTCATAAACCTTTTTTAAACTTGCTAAAGCTTTTGGATAATTTTGTTCCGTTATTTGGAAAGCTTTAACTGTTCCTAAAGCTTCACCCGATAAACATGATATTAAATGATTGAACTTTTCAATATCGGGAAGCATTGGATCATTGTCTACTAGACTCTCAAAAAGGTTAAAAAAATTTTTTGTATTCGGAATATTTCCCACTGAATTTCGGGAGAGACATTTTTGGAAGGCGCGAGTGATGTGAATTACTAAAAGAATATTCAATTCCACTTGGCTTACGACCCTCATTTACTTTAGATACAAGTAAAGCTTTTGCACTGACCCAAATGTCTTCTAAAGGCCTCAACCCATAGAATCCGTTGCGTCCGTTCGCTGCCGGATTCACCTGACAGCTCGATTACATACACACGATCTTATGAGAGGTGACCCATAAGCATCGGATGCAACGGACGCAACGCAAAAAGTAGCCCAACTTTTAACTTTTTGCGTCCGGCAAAAGAGAGACATGCGCAGTAAGAACCAATTTGAAATTTTCTCTCTGATGACATGCGCAGTAAGAACCAATTTGAAATTTTCTCTTCTGCTAACATGAGTGGTCTTGTTGAGTTGAGACACCGCAACGAATTCTATGGGTCACCCCAATCCGTTGTGTACGGTAAAACTCACAGCTGTCAGGTGAATCCGGCAGCGAACGGACGCAACTGATTCTATATGTCAGGGCCTTAACTCTCCGCGGAATACGTCGCTATGATCAGCTCAATCTCAGTTTGACAAACCATGATCTGATCGACGTATGAATTCAAAATATCTAACCGACATTCCAATTCTATTGGATTAAGTGACATCGTTTTTTCCTCTAAGGCCGTTCTAATTCGCAAAATATTATTTTTAAGAACTTGACGCTGATGTCTTAATTGTTCTAATTCTGCGTTTTGTTTAGGTGAAGCCTGCCGTTTCTTGCTCGTCATTTTGATAAACTTTTTGTTAAACTTCGCTTAAAAACTTTCGAAATAAATTTCTTTCCAAGAATTAGTTTATCTGGAAATTGTTCAATTTACCACAGTTTATGAATTAAATTATTTGGAAATCGTTGAAAACTTAGTTTATTGTCATACGAAAATTAATCGCTAAACACACTCTTCGCACGAAAAATTTCAAAGTAATTTTTGATTACTGTATACGATCACTCTTGACAGCTGGAAACTCAGCGAAAACTCAGCGAGTGAGTGAGCTGTCAAAAAAAATTAAATCTGAAACGTCAAACAAATGTAAACAAATTTCAATTTGTATTGATCGGCTTATTTTTTGCGATTTGATTTATTAAATACGGATTTGATATTAAAATAATTGAATTATTATTGTTAATCGCGAAATTTACTTGAGTGTGTGAGTGAGTGGTATGCGATATGTGACGACGACGCCGACGGCGGCGGCGCGGTGACAAGGAACGCAGTAGTTTAACACTAAGTAATTTTTGTGCTTATAAACCATACATATATATGTTTGAACAAGTAATTTAAGTTTTGTGTAAAATAAAACAATTGAAATCAATTTATTGTAAACTTTTTTTATCAACCGCGCACTTGTATTGTTTCACCATCAAATATAGGTATATGTAAATGCAAAGGACAAAAACTGAACGTCAAAGGCCGCAATAAATAGGCAATTATTTTAGACACTTTCAGTTTTTGTGAATACCTGTCTTTTTGTTGTGATTTATTTAAACTTTCCTCCTGTCCTGCGACACTTCTCGCAGCTGTGAGTTGGTGTGTTGGGTGGTAGGTTAGGTGCTCCTTTGGTAATAGCTCTGGCTGATGGTGGTTGCTGATAGTGGTTGGTGATCCAACTAGGATTTAGCACAAGTTTATTCCACTGAATATATAATTCACGCGGCGTAAGATTCGATTAATATTGTTTATTTATATTGATTTTTAATCAATAGACACGATTCTGAACTTGCGGCGCGTATATATATGTTATGTAGGTATGTCTGTATGTACTTTAACTATTAGTTTTAGGTATTTTATTTTAAAAAACAAATTATTAACTTAAATTTGTCCCTGCTCGGGTGCCATGAAAATTTGTAAGACTTTTTACAAACTAGCTCTTATGTTGAGCTGAAATTAAGTTTTAAAACTTCGAAAAAAAGCGAAACGGAAAAGCGAAAAATAAAAGACCGTGCAGTTAAAGTTTAAAAAACGAAGTGCTTTATTTCATTGTTGTTGTTGTTCTTCTTCTTCTTATTTTGCATGAAACAACGAGTAATTAAAATATGGCCGGAAGGGCGCGAAATTTAAAAATTAGACCAATTTGTTTATGGTTAATTTTGATATGTGGCTCGTCAAAACAGAGGATAAAGGGTGAATGATGGCATAAGTGAATGAATGTAAGCATGTGTAAATGATGAAAATGATGTGAATGTCGATAAATGAGAATGATGTGTTAGTGAGTGACGAAGTATGACATTCAATTTAAGTAAACGGTGTGCGAGTCTCCAGAGGCTTCTGGCTCGACACACCAAACGCTGACATCAGTTCAGCTCATCCGCTGATTACGACATGCACCTATTTTGTCATTTGCTCAAAGCTATGTTTCGATCACATTGCTAAGAGCAAACAACGGAGAAATGATGGAACGAAGAAATGATAGGGAAGGGTTTGAGGAAAAGAGAAGGATATCGAAATCAAAATATCTAAATGTAAGAAAGGTTTTTGTTGCGGGAAAATTTACCGTAACAAACTGACTGCTTGTACCAACTGACTGATTTCCACTGACTGCTTATATCAACTGTACTTCTTTACATTTATATTATTTACTTTACTATAATGGTACTTAGAGGTCAAAGTAACAAAATTCTATGTTATTGTTTACATTTGTTAAATATTGACAGTTGTTGTGGAATGTATTCTAAGTATTGTTTGATTCACTAATTTAATTTAAAATTTCTTGTAAAACATTGTACATTCGTATATTTTCCCGCCTCTAAATGTCTATTGGTAAAATCTCAGATCGATGTAGCGGGGATGTTAAGAAAGTTTTGGCATCACCTTTTCTTCAGTGTTCAGTTCCCATAATGTTTCACGATTGTGGTACCACTCAGTTACATGCAAAGGGACAACAATGTTAGTGCATTATAAAAACAACATAGTCCCATGTATGCTCGTGTCCAAGTAACTTTAACAGACATATGTGGAAACTAATAAACACAGGCAGTCGTATTTATAAAATTTGCTTAGAACATCCTTAGACAACTGTCCAGCTAGACGGTGCCTAAGGAGTTGGACAAGCTTTAGCCAATTTTGTATTTATAAATGCATTCCAACAGTTGTCTAAACAACCCTTCAAACTGTCAACTTCGAAAGAAAAACTAAATGGTAACGTTCATGATGTATCCGTGCCGTACAATTGTCTGTGTTTTGGTATACGAGTACAACAACTATAAGGCTCTGAAGAGAGTGGCGTAGGACTTGAACTAGATCAAAAAAACAGGTGACTTGATTTACAGCTTTTCCACGGCTCATAAAATGATCAAATTTGTGCAATATATAAATGGAATTGTTGAAAGTAGTATTTTTGCACCTCAAACTAGGGATGCTCATGAAAAAAAAACATCGATGTTTTATTCGATGTGATACATCGTAACCTTACATCGATGTTTGTCGATGCATCGCATAAAAACATCGATGTTTTCGATGTATCGATGTTTTTTGAGCAAAGCGTACCTACGCGTCGCGTTTGCAGCTGCACATCTTGTAGTCTGTCTCTGGATATATGAAGTAAAGGAGAAGAGAGCATATTATGTATGACATAAATCAGGGAGCTGCAGTGAATGTCTCGTTTTGTGAATGCATTCACTTATTCATTGCCTTACACACCATTTAGACACCATTCATCTTAATCCAAAGCAATACACACAGTGCACTCTCTTTAAGTCAACAAGACCAGGTTCTCACTCTCATTCACTTAACTGAAACAATGGCAGGCAATGACAATATGTGTAAGCTTTTGCGAATAGTGTCTAAGGCAACGAATCATCTACAGTGCAACGAATACCTCATAAGGTAACGAATACTTCACAGTGCAATACTGTGATCAAGAACACAATATAAGCAACAACAAAAAAATCCAAAAAATATAAATAAAACCCAAGTCAGGTCACAAAATGTGTATTCAAACCTATCATGAACATGAAAAAATATTCTTTCCCTCATCATTCGTGAACATTCACTTTTTTCAAATACAAGCGAATGGTGTACCTGTTTGAGCTTGCATGGTCTATTCATTCGTCATTCATGGGCACAAGCAATGCGAAGGCTCGTATTCACAAGGGTTGTGTACTTTTCTACAAGTATCACACTTGTTTCATCATTGTGAGTGTGAGACTGTGTAGGGCTTTCGGGATATGATTCCAAAACGCAAGTGATTGTATTCGTGCAGTTCTCTGACATGAATTAAACAGAAACAGAACATTGAAGTTGATTTGTTTAGGTACTGTAACTGTTAGTGAGTGTGTATTGTACGATGCCTGCTTTATTCAATATGGATCGAATGAAATACACCATCCCACTGATATGAAATAAATTTAACTTTAGATTTGGCACTTTGAGTGAGTCTTTTCAATGCTTGCTTCAGCTTCATTCGATGCATCGAATAAAAAAACATCGATGCATCGGTAAACATCGAAAGGGTGCGAAACATCGGATTTATTCGATACATCGAATAGTAAACATCGATGTTTTCGATGTATCGATGTTTATTGAGCAACCCTACCTCAAACTACTTATTTTTTTCGATCTTAACACTCTCAACAGTGTTTTATTGGGGCTGGCCATCACGACGCGTAGCGGCAAAAATAGAAATGAGCAGGGGCACAACAAGTCACATTTTGTATTGAAATTGCCACTTTTCCAAAAAAATTGTTTAAAAGTATAATGTTTTGCCGGTCGAATATTCGAAATTCTTATTGAAATGGATTAATAAAAGTGTAAAGAAAAATATGAAATTAAAGCACAACCAAAAAGTTTACTGGAAGTGTCCAAAATGCGAGTGCAAAAACGAGCTGTGATTTTCAACAAAAATTTAAATTGAAAAATATGAATTAAAATTTCCACAAAAGCACAAATTAAGCTCTTAATCAAGAATGTGCGTTAGTTTAAATCAATAAAATATCGAAGACCACTCATAATTCAATGAAAATTTAAGTTAAACAAAATTTATCATCCCCTCAACAAAATCTCCGTAGAGCTTTGTTTACATTTTTTTCCATACAAAAATGGCATATTCTTAAATTTTTCAAAAGCAAATTAAATACATTTGAAAGGTAAAAATCACTCGTGTGCACTGTTTTATTCAAGCTTTAACATTTTAAGATGCTAATGCGCTCATAGTTCAATCACTTTCATTTGATTTTATATTTTATTTAAATTATTTAATCCGACAGCATTTCTTCTTTTTTCAGTACAATTTGTATGGGCTGTCAAAACAGCATTTCACTTTGTGCCCCCACTTTAGTTCCAAAACAACCGGCAGGTGGTGTGCAAACTCATGTTCCCAGTCCCAATAACATGTTCAACAAAATTGTTTTTTGCTTTATCAATGGTCACTTTAGCCATAGTTTAGACAACCAATTTCGGTGTCTAAAGTTAGACATTTCTTAGACAGCGATGAAGGTGTTTATAAATACGATTTGGAGTTGGACACTGTTCTAAGAGCTGTCCAAAGTTTGACATACTTTGGAATGGGATTATAAATACGACTGACGGTGTCTAAATAGTTGGACAAACCTTAGCTAATTTCGTATTTATAAACACATTCCAACAGTTGTCTAAATGACCCCTCAAACTGTCAACTTTGAACGAAAAACTAAATGGTGGTGTTCATGATGTATCCGTGCAGTAGCATTGTTTGTGTTTTGATATACGACTGCAACAACTAAAAGGCTCTGAAAGAGTGTGGCGTAAGACTTGAACTAGACCAAAAAACAGCTGATTTGACTTTGTGTTACAGCTTTTACAAGTCTCATATAATGATTAAATTTGTGCAATTTGTAAATTAAATTGTTGAAAGTAGTATTTTTGCACCTCAAATTACTTCATTTTATCGATCTTAACACTCTCAAAGGTGTGTCATAATATGTTCAACAAAAAATAATTTTGTTAATTTAATAGTTGTATCAAATGCCACTTTAGCCACAGTTTAGACAACCAATTTCGGTGTTTAAAGTTAAGCATTCCTTAGAAAGCGATGAAAGTGTTTATAAATACGATTTGAAGTTAGATACTGTTCTAAGAGCTGTCCAAAGTTAGACATACTTTGGAATGGGATTATAAATACGACTGAGTGAGTACAAACGGCGAGGTGTGATCTCATTCACGCTTGAACAGATTTTCCATATACAGCACCCACAATGAAATCCAAAAACGGGTTCTGGCATGGATTCAAAATGAAGGAGGGCGCTTTGAGTACTTGTTATAATTGTATTTGTATTGATTACATAAAAAAACTACTAAAAGTGATCATATTATTGTTTTATTCAAACAAACCTCAAAGCAAAAACTTTTTTTAATTTTTTTTTTTAATTTTTCCCATTGCGTATTTTTCCAAGTATCATAAAATGTATGGGTTTTTGAGCTAACTTAATTCTGAGTTTTTTCTTTATTATTGTTTTGTTCATCTGTAAAAATAAAGAAACTCTATGTTTATCAGGCCTTTTCTCCAAAAAAATGACCTCAAAGTCAAAACTTTGTTTTGGGAAGAAAATTTGAACACCACTTAAAATTGAAAATCTGGCAACCATGGAATCATGGAAGCCTAATTTAAATACAGTCTTAAAGGTTGTTATTTCTACAAGAATTTGAGTCTAAGATTAGGTCTCTATCATCAGTATTGACGGAGATATCGAGTTTAACACAGGTCAGGGTACACCAAAGCCTTTTTTTAAATTGTCAAAAAGTGATGTCAAACTTGAAAAAAGGACTTTACTGTATAACAATTTTTTTCTTAGAATATGACCAAGAATCATATCCCAAAGTATGTAAAACGAATTACGGGACACCCTGTATATGTTGCCTGTAGTAAATTTAGTACAGTAATATGTACTACTGATCAATGACATTCGGAAATCCTGGCCAAAATTATTTTTCGTCTGTTTATATCAAATTCTTGCTTTAATTCATCAAATAATAATGAATATTAGTGGAAAACATGTTTTCGGATGCATATATAATATATATGCATTTTTAAAAAATTACATACTTAATAAAAAAAAATTTAATTAATTAGAAAAACCTAAATTCAATATAAGTAGAGTTAAAATATCAGGATTAATTCTATGAAAAAAAAACTTTTTACAAAGCATTTGTTACATCTAAAATGAAAAACAATAATTTTTCAGCAATGGCTAAAATAACAAAAATATAAAACTATTTTAAAAATAACATTTAGAAACAAGGTAAAGGTTTTTTATTTCATTAAAAAGAAGAGTATCAGCTACTTCTTTGATGGCTTTAAACAAACTCTGGGTAGTATGGTTTGGTCAAGCAGGTTTCGCAATGGTGCTTCTGCAATTGACTCCGTCACGTTCAAATTGGTTGGATAACATTTTTTTCGCTTCTGTAACTGATTCATATGAAGTATATACATGTATGTTGTGTTTTTTGGCCGAATCTCTTATCGGATTATACTGAAACTTTTTAATTTGGCTTCAACCCTCTGCAGGGTATGGAACTATATCACTCTCCAAGCTCTTATAAGATTATCGGTATTTTTTTGGTCGTGTTGGGGTTGAATAAAATGTATCTTTCACTAGGATAGTAGAATATAGTTTTCCTTGCTCCTTTAGTTGCATTTGAGCAGCATAGCATAACTCTTGAGGACTTGAGGTGCAAATTCAGAACGCAATGTTTCAGTTTCTCTTTTTTTCGACCTTTCATTCTATTTGACAAACTCGGTTGATTGTGGCCGTCCAACAAATCCATGAGCTCTGCATGGAAACGCTATTTCAAACTCCAGCCAAGTTTTGATTTTGTTGTAAAGAGCGTTTTTATTTCTTGGGGAGGCCAACCATCGAGTTTTATATTGCGACACAAACGAAGATAACTTTTGCTTGGTTTCCGTTGAGGTTTTTTACTTTTTTCGCCTAAAAATCTACTTTTTTTTTATAAAAAGTTTCTCAAAAATTCCATTAGTTGATTTCTTAACAGATAAATAAAATTCGATTGTGAGAATGCAGCAAAAAAAAAAAAAAAATTGCTAAGCCAAATTTTTATTTTCACTCTTTTTGAATGCTTTTTCTTGCGATATCTCGCAACATCGCAAAATATCGTAACATTTTTGGGCGAAAACTTGTTAAGGACGATTGTAGCTACATTTAAAACTTCGTTTTAAGGCATCAAACAACTTTAAGACTAAACTTTTATATTACTAAACAAAAATGTTTTTTTCTTTTTTAGGTTCAAAAAAGTAGTTTTCTTCGATGTCATACAAATCAACACAAATCATGAAGTCAATACAAAATTTTGATTGAAATTGACTAATCATATCACAAGCAACAGGTTCCAAAATAAATTTTTTTAATCGCTTTACACAAAAAAATATAAAAAATAGTAGAACAACAACCTTTAGTCACACACCAAATCTAATACTAATCCTGTTTATCAAAAGTGATCACTTTGACTGCATCGTATGACTAAACGGTAGCCAAGAAAATTACGGGATGGATAAGACTATACTGTCTGATTACTTGTGAACAACTTTGAATCAAAAAAAGAAACAATAAGTCCAATTTCATTTTTCATAGTTATGGCCAGGTTTTTGGGAAAATCCGCCTGTGTGCGGTGGTGGTTGTGATTCCATTGTTCTATTTAGGTAAGGTAATAAGCTCAATTGTATTTTGCATGGAAGTTGAAGCTGTGAAGATGCATGGTGCTGGCATGCGTTCTTTGATAATTTATATTTTAGCCAAGACTTTTTTTGCTAAAAGTGAGTTTTGTTTTAAGTGTAATTGTTTCATAAGGCGATCGACCAAAATGTTCACATTGTTCAACGAATCGACCGCAAGCCAATACCGACAAATTGGTGTAACAGAGAAGGAGAACAAGAAAACAATCGCATTTATTCGCACGAAGCTTCAACAAATCGACCAATGTGAACTTCGTCTAAGTCTTATAAATTAATTGTATTGGTGGTTCTGCTGCGATGGATTATTAAGTTGCGAAGAATTTCCCGCAACCTTTATATTGGTTAATGTTTAATGGATGCCATGTGTTCCACCTATTCCAGGATGAGTGTTTTTCTTGTTGTTTTATTTTTTTCATATTTTTATTAAATTTTTTTAGAATTCGTGCGTTTTGTGTGTTTGTAGTATTTCGGTTTTGTTTGTTTAATATCGTGAATGTTCAATTTTATTTTAATTTTCATTACCATTTCTGTTCTGCAAGCGTAGATGTATGTATGTGTGTGTAGTGTTGTGCAAGTTTTGCATTTAATTCGCGGATTTCGGGTTCGCGCGTAAGAGTTCTTTATTTTAATATATAAATATATATATGTTGTGTGTGTGTGTATGTCTAAGCATAAAGGAAGGGCCAACTATAATACACTTAGCCGAGCTTAGGCTAGTGTCAAAAACCAGACGAAAAGTTTCCGAAAGTGTTCGTTAAACAAAAAGCAACTACAATGGATTCAGGCGAAGTACGTGTAAATATGCGTTGAGCTGAGTTGAGTTCAGTTGATACCACAGAAGAGATACACAAGAGGGCAAACCACACCTCAAATTATAAAATTGGAAGTTGTGGGTCAAGAGAATTGTTGGTTTTCTCTTTTCTTCTTTATTCCTCTATGGTTGATACGCTTTCATTTTGACATTTACGTAAGTTCGAGCCAATCCAATGGCTCTTGCTTACGCTGTGTCTGTGTCTCCACTTGCTTTAAATTCACAGCAGAAAGCAGGAAAATTACAGACACAAAAAAGCAGAGCAACTGACAAATTTTGTGTTGTGGGCATTTTGTATAGCCTACTTTTCATACCAAACATAACAGCGAAGTAATAAAATGGTGGAAAAACCTATGCAGATGACAGTTCCATCTGCTTTAATAGCTGCGATAGATACCCTGCGATAAAAGTATGCTATCTATCGCAGGCTATGTTAATGAAGCTGCTATAATGGTCTCCATTTGCTATATTCAAAGGCTGCTGTAAAAGCTGCGATAGATTTAAAGCATGTGGAGACCAGGCGTTAATTGCGCGAAAGTTTGCGATGGTGCATACTTGAGCCCAAGGCGAACACCTATGAGACTAGTACCAAATGAAAGCTTACGTTCAGCCCAATTAGTCTGTCAAATATTTTTGAATTCGGTCTTGGTGATATTGATATAATAATTAGATTTGAAATTGAGAACCGGAAATGGGAAAATCTGACATTTCTGCAAATAATTACGTAGGTATATCTCGAAAAGTATAGCACGTAGGACAATGCTTTAGGTATCATATGAAAGATCATAAACATATCTTTCATTTCATATAAAATACATTTTTTTGAAATGCCTTATATTTCGAAAGACAGACCTAAAAGTTGTTTGTATAGAAACACTTTCGTTGACGTTTGCCAGCCAATATCTCGAAAAAATCAGTGATGACCTATATTTTTTTTGCACCACTTTAATCCTTAATTGGTAAGCTTTCATTTGATATATAATTACGCTATCATACATAAAGTACATCAAGTACATTATACACAACTTCTAAAAAAATTAAACAAAAAATATGCTCCACAGCAAATGCATTTTTTCGTTTAATTTTTCGCAGTACCTACTCTGTTTCTTACAAAACATAAGACCAGAATACATATTAATGTTACAAATAATGCAAAAAAAACATAATCTTCGTTTAGATCTATCAAAATACCATCCAAAAACAAGTCTTAAGAAACTTGTTGGTAGGTACCAAGCTTAAACAATAAACATACTTCAAAATATTACAAGCCCGCGACCGTTAGGCCTAATTCATTGATGACTGATTATTGGCTTGTGAGTAAATAATATAGTGTGTCACGGATACCTGCGAAATAAACAAAAAAAATAAAGATTTAAACACAATCGCTACGGCGAAACAAAAAATAATAATAAATCTCACGTTCATAGTAGATATGTATGTATATACAAACATACCTATTAGCAATTCGTACTTACCTGTTGTTGTTTACTTTTTGTTTTTGTTATTCGTAGTGTCCATTCTGTGTGTCTGAAAAGAAAAATCAAACGAAAAATTATACATGTTATACATGTACTTGAATTTTCAACTTACCAAAATATAACACCTAAAAAGAAATGCAGAAAAAAGCAAGAAAAAGAGGATAAAAATAATTTCCAAATAGCCGGCATGGCTTCTGTATTATGTTTCGGCAATAAAATAAAATGCTCAACGGCTGGTTGTCATTGCATTCCAAACATAGAGTGCCATGTAAATTAAATTAATTCGGACTACGAATTAGTTTTTAAAAAGATTTTATTTTATTATCCAACACTAATGACTGACAAACTAAGACTGAGCTATCCTAACTTAAAAATGTCTTAATGCTATCCATGATGACTGACGATGAGCGACGTGTCCAATCACGATGTTCGGATGTTTACAGTATCCGATGTCACATCACATCCGTTGGATAGATTCGGCGGCTTAACTCAATAGATCGATTTGGTTGCTGAATCATCACTTTTTGCCCTTATATTGTTTGGGTGTCATTGTGCTTAACTCCCTCCTTTGTTTGAGAAGAGCGTCCCGCTTCTTCTGTTAGTTGCTGCGTCAGGAATATGATTCGTTTGTTTATGTTATCATACATGATCTCATCTTGATTTCGTTTCTTGATTAATTTTCTGACATATAATATTTTAATGTACTTAGATAAAATAACAAATACTAGTATAATTATGACTAATACTAGAACAAAAGATATGGAATGGTTTTCCATATGTTTCTTTATTTTTGACATTAAATTTATAGGTCTGTTCGTTGAACTTTCCCCAGGGTTGACCCAGGTTTTCTTGACAACCCTATGAGTTGTCAAAAAAACCTGGGTTTTCCAGTCCTCAAAAAACGCTTAACCACAAATCAACACAAATCCCTGTCATTAAAAAAAAAATACATGCCATTTGACAGCCCTCAAACCGCCACACCAAAAAGCTAGGGCAAGTTTGGGGAAAACCTATGGCAAACCTATGGCTCAAAAAACACTCAATTTGACATTCAGGGTGAATTTAGGTTTCTCAAAAAACGCTTTGTGGCGACCATAGGGCAACCCCAGGGCTTCAACGAACAAACCTTATATTTTTAAATTTCAGATCTTCGTCGTCTGAATCTATATATTTTTCTATGACATAATTATTGACATGTGTTGTTCGTATAAAATTCCATATTTTCGATGTTGGATTCTCATACGTTATATTATCTATGACAGTTTCATTATCAAAAATTATTAAATAAACTCCTTCTACAGAATTATTATCAACTGTATGGTTACCAGATAACAAAATGGCACCATCCTTAATTATTTCAATATTTTTGTTAGATTCTTTAATTTTAATACATTTTCCAATTTCTTTATTTAAATTCTTAGATAGACAAGATTTCTTTTGGGATAGTTTACAAAATGTGTTTCTTAGTTCTATTTTACAATTTTCAACATTTAAGTATGTGTTATTGCATTTTATTATTTCTTTTTCAATTTGAAGCTTACCATCTTTTTGACTGATAGCTCTTGTTTCATATAAATTACAATTCTTTTTGATTATAGGATATTTTATATAAATGACAATTGCGTCATTATTTTGTAAAATTTTGAATTTAGAAATATCCATGAGATCTGTAAGCGTTATGCTTTCATGTTCATGATTTATTATCTGTTTTATATCTTTTAAATTTAAAATGCCAGTATTTAATATTCCAGCTTTAGCAAGTGAAATTGTTTGAATGGTATTCTGTAAATCAGTTATCAAAAATCTGTTTATTTGTTTAGCCATTCTGGACTTTGAATCGTTTTGGGTCAATAATATAGTTTCCTTAAGATAGTCTATTGTCTTAAATATGTCGGAGTTTATCATAAACTGTTTATTATTGTTTTCTACTAATTCTGAAAGTTTGTTTGTTACAAATATGTGGTCATCGTGGTCTGGTGTTCCAGCTATCCATTTCCATATTTTTCCTAATTCATTTATTCCTCTTTTGTTTCTAACATTTTGTAAGTCCAACTGACTCATTAATATATCTATTAGGTCAAGGTCTACGTCTTCGTTAACTTTAGCATAAAGAGAGGAAGTATTTGTCTTCATCGATTTAAACTGTAATTTGTCATTTAAAATTTTCCTATTAGTTTCGATTATTGTTTTATAAAAGGTTAAATTTGTAACATGGAAGATATCTCCATATAAGTCGTAAATGACTGCATTTCCGCTCTCTACTAGTACGTAATCTTCTCTAGTGTAATCAATTATCTCTGATTTCGTAATCATGATGATTGTCAAAAGTGGGATTAGGAAATTCATTTTTCTGAAATATAAAATTTAATTCTTAACGTTATCTTTATGCACAATTCTATTACGTTTGTGTATAACTACATTTTGTCCTAAGTCTTCTCTAATTTTCTGTTTCCTATATCTAGGTAAGAGTTTATTCCTGCAACCTTGTAATTTTTCATAAACTACCTGGTTAGGTTGGTATTGTTTTTGAACTCTTTTCTTATTATGGGTCTTGAGCATTTTTTCCTGAGCTACCAAAAGTTTTTGAGGTAGGTGTTCATGGGGTTTTTTGTTATATAGAATTTCATAAGGTCTTTCGTCCGTAATCGAATGTATTGTTTTATTGTACTGTTGTGCAGCACGAAATATTGATTCTAGGTCACTTATGAGATGTAATTCTTGTTTTAAACATCTCGCAATTTCTATCAGAGTAGAATGGACTCTTTCTACCTGTCCGTTTGTTGTGCTATGGTGTGGGTCGCAATAGTAAATTATAATTCCTAATCTTTGCATTAAAGTTTTAAACTGTTGTGTGGAGAACCCTGGTTCGTTATCAACCGTTATGCATTTTGCATCAGGAAGGGTTTGTAAAACTTCTAAAATTTTTTCATCTAATTTTAACTTATCATTTAACGATTTTATAACCAAGAATTTTGAATAGGAATCTATGCATGTAATAAATTTTAAATTTTGTGCAAAGAATATGTCAATGTGTAGATGTTCCCCTTCTTTTTTCGGAATTGGAGCCTCGCCAATGGGTATCTTCTGTGGGTGTCTGTCATACTTGTTCTGATTGCATATTTCACAATTTCTCACAAATTGTTTGAATTGTATTTTCATCTGTGGCCAATAGTATGAACTATAAATTTGTTTAAGATTCTCCCTATGATTTCTATGGGCTCTATTGTGGGTTTGTTCGATTATCATTGCTTGATCATCTGTATTAGTTATATCTATAGGAAATATTTTTGTATGTAGAAATCGGTTGTTAAAAGTTTCTCTTAACATTTTCTTTACTTCATATAAAACTTCAGGTGTACAATGAATTGCTACTGTTCCTGGTTGTAGAAATTCTTTTACAATTGTCTTTAAATTATCTAGTGTATCGTATTCTATTATGTGTCTTACTCTATTAAAAGTTTTTATTTGTTCATGCATCGTAAAAGTATTTTTACCTAACAAAATTTGCTGTCGAAATTGGTTTAGAGGTCTGGTAGTTTCTTTTACTACGTCATTGTCACTACTTTCCGCTGAATGTTGGGTTGCGTCTGACGAAGAACTATCAGTTATTTGATTTAAATTTTGTCTTGATAGAGCGTCTGCTACCACATTTGTTGCTCCTGGTTTATAAATTATTTTTGGCGCGTATTCTTCGATTAATGCGTGCCATCGCTTCATCTTAATATTAGGATTTCTTTTCGAAACCGCAAACGTTAGGGGTTGGTGATCTGTATGGATCTCCAAATTTGTGACACCGTATAGGTAATTTCTTAAATTTTTTAAGGCATAAACTATTGCATATAGTTCCTTTTCATTTGCCGCGTAGGATCGCTCTGACTTACCTAATGTTTTACTGATAAATGTTATAGGTTTATTATCTTGTGACAAAACCGCTCCTACTGCATCGTCAGAAGCGTCAGTCGTTAAAACAAATTTTTTTGTATAGTCTGGTTGGTTAAGTTCTACCTCGAATGTGAGATGTTCTTTTAGTATGTTGAAAGCTTCAATTGCACTCTCATCTAGATTTATTACCGTTTTCTTTGCAACGTGCGTGGAAACGTGACCGTTTTCACTTGACAAATACTTTGTTAATGGTTTTGAAATCTGAGCGTAATTCTTAATAAACTTTCTATAATATCCAATCAATCCTAGAAAACTGCGTAGTTGTCTTAAAGTGGTTGGTAATGGATATTCTTTTATTGTTTGAACTTTTTCGGGGCTAGTTTTAATCACATTATGGGCTATGACATAGCCTAAAAATTCAATTTGATCTTTATAAAACGAGCTTTTTTCTAAAGATATTTTCATGTGTGCCTCTTTGAGTGTATTAATAACTGTAAATATATGATTAGTATGTTCTTGTAATGAATTAGAAAATATAATGATGTCATCAATATACACATGGCAGAACTTTCCTATGTATGGACGTAGTATGTCATCCATGGCTCTTTGAAAAATACTAGGTGCATTCTTCAAACCAAATGGCGATCTTAAATATTCGTATTTACCATTATTTATGCTAAAACTTGTTTTTTCTATATCTTGAGTTTTCATCTTTATTTGGTGAAAGCCTGATTCTAAATCAATAGAACTGAAATATTTTGCTTTACCTAGATTACTTAGTATGACGTTTGTATCCGGAATCGGATACTTGTCGGATATAGTATTTTCGTTTAGCTTTTTAAAGTCAATCACCATTCTATTTTTTGATGTCCCATCTTCATTTATACCTTTTTTGGGAACGACCCAAACTGGGCTGTTATATGGCGATTTACTCGGGCGAATAATTCCATCCTTCAATAGTTTTTCAATTTCTTTATTCACGAAACTATTTACGCTGAGCGGATATGGGTATTGCTTTGACCATATCGCTGTATCTGTTGTCGTTCGTATTTCGGCAACTACATTTGTTATAAATGGAAGATTTGTATTTATATTTTTATGCTCCCTTTGTATGTATGAGATAACCTTAGCTCTCAAATCTTCTATATTTAAGTTTGTTATATTATGCAAATTAGGGAAATCTTCATAAAAGAGTTTTTCTCTCCTATTATTTGTTTTGAGCAAATTGTTAGCGTAATCTATATTTGCTCCTACTTGTTTTAATGTCTTACTACCTATTAGAATATCGTATTCTAAGTCTTTTATTTCATATATTCTTATTACTTGGTCAAAGATTCTAGCTTCATAAAAATATTCTATTATTATTTCTGAATTAACAGTTATTGCTTTCTTTTTTATTGTTAATTTTTGTCGATAGTTGAGTATACCTGCTTTACAGTAGTTACAACTAGCTCCGGTATCTATTAAAATTCTTATTCGTTTATTATTTATTAACCTTCGTATATGGGGTAGTCCATGCGCTGATCTAAAAAAGTTTCTTTCTCTTCATTTAGATTATTTATTCTTTCTATTTTTTGGGGAGGTGTTTGCAAACTTTGTTGCAAGCTATCGTTGCGTTCTCTTTTAAAGATAGGTCTTTGGGGGGTATTAAAAGTATTATATGTTGGCCTATGCCATTGAGGCTGATAATTGTTACGCTGCATATCATTTCTTGTTTCTTGTTTAAAAGGATTATAAGTTTTTTTATTGTTATCAAAATTACGTTGTTCAGCTTTTGATATGGGCCTATGGGCTGAACTCCCTAATTCCATTGGTTCTGGTTTCCTATATTGATTATAATTATTATTTTGGTTCCGTGGAGGAAATCTTAAAGTATTCTGGACCCTTGGGTCGGTAGAATGCGAGTGTGCATGAGCCCTGCTGAATTGTAGAGCAAATTGTGTTCTAATGTTGTTTGATTCCAACTCTTGTGCTTTCGCTAAAGCGCAAGGTAGATCGTCCGGACAAAGAGAAAATAATATATTCGATAAAGGAGGATTCAATCCTGTAATGAATACTCTGAGAGCATTCCTTCGATGAGCGTCGTTTAATTCCTTAGTTAGGGCTGATTCATTACCATGAGACATGATTGTTTTATTTATTAAAAGTGTTAATTTTACATTAACCAGGTTATAATATTCTATCAAACTTGTATTACCCTGTCGTAATACGCTTAGTTCTTGTTCGATTATATGAGCAGGTCGTTTGTCTGCGAAAGCAAAGTCTAGACGTGAGATTATTGCGTCAAAATTTAAAACTGTACCGTGATTGGTCAGTATGTCATTAGCCTTTTGTGTAATTTTATTTCTGAGTATTGTTAGTGCCGCGAAATATTTTCGGCTACCTTTAATGTACAAACACATTGAATTATTTGCTGCTTCACGCCAGCTTACGTATGAACTTATTTGGTTTCCTGAGAATTCAGGCAAAGACTTAATAACATCTAATGTCTCGTTGCATGTTATTGACTCACAAATTGTTTGTGTCTTATACTCCGTAACAAGATTTTTATTTGTCACAGATTCTAGTTGGTTTTTCAAAAAATTTATTTCTGCTTGCAAAGAAGCAGTATTTTCAGCTATTAACCTAGCCACTAAATTTTCTACCTCATTTGCCATTTTATTATTCTTTGATTCAAACTTCCTATTATTTTCCTTAATTCTTAGTTTCCTAAAACTGTTAAGTAGGTCGTCCAGTTTATCATAAATTTTTTTTTTTTTAAACAACACAAAATATTTGAATTCTCCCTTTCTGATCACTTACTTAAAAATGCACTTCAAATAAATAATATAAATTTTTGTCAGTTATTCTTATTTTTCATAATAATTTATCCTTACGGTGATGTCATCTGACTTTTTGATGCTGGTGGCTGATGCAAATTCCTTTTTTTTCACCTCACAATGTCTTTATTTGTTTGTGTTTTCAATTTTCTTTTTCTTTTGTCTTTTTTTTTTTTTCTTTTTTTTTTTTTTTTTTGCACTGTTTATCTAGTTATGGCTAGATAGCAACCTTTCTTTAAGTTTTTTTCTAACTCACTGAAGAATTTCTTGTTTTATTAAGTTGTTTTTTTGGTTTTTATACCTTTTAGTTAGAACTCGGTAATTTATTTTATTACTCTCGTTAATTTCAATAAATTTTATATTATTGTTCGCACGAGTTTTTAAATCTTTTACTGGGCAATTTTGCACAAGCAATAGTTCCCTTGGATATTGCTCTGGGTGTAATATTCTTAATGTTTGTAGAGTTTGACTCATACCATTTATTTTTTTGTTTTATTTAAAATAACTTGTCACTTTATTTTCTTGTCACATTCACTCTATACTTTGTTTTCTTTTACTTGAATATTTTCTCCTATTAGATAGGATACTTTTCTTTACACTTTTTTTCTCCTTATGCGCGGATACTTTTTAAGACTTTAATTTTTTCCCTTTTCTTTGAAAGGTACTTATTTGTTTAAATTTTCGTTGCAACACTTTCAATGTATCACACACGAGACCATAGTATTCTCCCCTTACTTTGTATTTTTCAGGTTAACAGAAAATATCTATGTCCTGTCACGGTCGCCAATTAAATTAATTCGGACTACGAATTAGTTTTTAAAAAGATTTTATTTTATTATCCAACACTTATGACTGACAAACTAAGACTGAGCTATCCTAACTTAAAAATGTCTTAATGCTACTCCATGATGACTGACGATGAGCGACGTGTCCAATCACGATGTTCGGATGTTTACAGTATCCGATGTCACATCACATCCGTTGGATAGATTCGGCGGCTTAACTCAATAGATCGATTTGGTTGCTGAATCATCACTTTTTGCCCTTATATTGTTTGGGTGTCATTGTGCTTAACTTGTACGATCTATACCATGCTCGGATACGAAATCCGATTATCGACACAGGCGACACAAGTGGTCATAAATGGATACCACATAGAAGGTGGGTTATGCGTGCGAAATGTTTATTGTACGTATTTGTTCTATTATTTATTATTTATTTATTTGTATGTATATATATATATCTGAGTATTGTTATGAATTAAATTATTATTATGTATTGGAGTACTTATGTTTTATGTTATTTATTTTCATGTAGGTATAATAGTGTTTTGTCAAGTATCGTTGTAGAGTTATCTGATTATTTATTTATTTATTTATTTATTTTATATGTGTATTGTGGTACCCGTGGCGTAATGGTTAGCATGTCCACCTGCTAACCCAGAGGTTCGAGGTTCGAATCCCAGCAGAGGCAAAATGCAAAAATGTTTTTCCACGGGTATCGCCTTTCGCGAGGAATTGGCAAGTCCTCCGTTAGTAAATTCATTGCCATGAAAAGCGCATTCTCAATTAGCCGTTCGGAACCGGCGAAAAATTGTAGGTCCCCTCCATTCCCTCACAAGGCATGGTTGTGAGAAATGCGCTAGGCCCAGGGGCTCCTCGCTCTGTTGCGCAACCCTATTTATTTATGTGTATTTATTTATTTAGTTAGTGATATTTAAGTGCAATAGGTATTTAAGATTAGACCTATTATAATATATTTATTTATTTTCATTAGGTTAAGTTAATATTATCATATGTGAGTTATTATGTATATGTATTTATTTATTATTGTATATATGTATTTATGTATTTAGAATGTGTACGTGCAATATAGCATACCCAATTTTCCAAATGATATTAAAATAAAGAGAATGTTAGTCGCTTCCGAGTCTGAAGCCTTTCACAATAAAAGCTTTTAAACAACTAAAAAAATCTTTCTGGCAAGGTCTGTGTCGAAATGGTTGAGCAAAGGAACCGTTCGACTTTAAGATTTTTTAAAGTCTAATTAGACCTCTATCAAGCTAGTGAAGTGACTTTCTCGGATCGGAACAAAATTTTGTGTAATTTAGTTGCTGATTATTTGCTAATTATTTGTTAAAAAATTAATTTTTTGGCTCCTCCCGTTTAATTATAAAAATTCACATTTCCAGCTTGACGTCAATCTGGCAAAGAAATTTTTCAGGAAACCTTTCCTGAGATGACCAGGTGTTTTCACAATATTTTTTTGCTAATTATTTGCTCTAAAAAATACAAAAAAAAATATTTTCTTGCTAATTAAAAAAAATTTTCTTAATTTTTTTTTTGAAAAATTTTTTTTTTATATTTTTGTCTACTAATTATTTGCGCCTCGTAGAAACAAAAATTTTATTTTTGCTCTTCCCGTTTAACTACAAAAATTCACATTTCCAGCTTGACGTCCAGCTGGCGAGGCAATTTTTTCAGGAAAGTTTTAGAGATAGGCAGTCGTATTTATAAAATTTCCTTAGAACATCCTTAGACAGTTGTCCAGCTAGACGGTGTCTAAAGAGTTGAACAGGCCTTAGCCAATTTTGTATTTATAAATGCATTCCAACAGTTGTCTGAACAACCCCTAAAACTGTCAACTTCGAATGAAAAACTAAATGGCAGCGTTCATGATGTATCCGTGCAGTACCATTGTCTGGGTTTTGGTATACGAGTACAACAACTATAAGGCTCTGAAAGAGAGTGGCGTAGTACTTGAACTAGACCAAAAAAACAGCTGATTTGTCTTTGTGTTACAGCTTTTCCAAGTCTAATAAAATGATCAAATTTGTGCAATTTATAAATGGAATTGTTGAAAGTAGTATTTTGCACCTCAAACTACTTATTTTTTTCGATCTTTACACTCTCAATAGTGTTTTATAACATGTTCAACAAAATTGTTTTTTGCTGTATCAATGGTCACTTTAGCCATAGTTTAGACAACCAATTTCGGTGTCTAAAGTTAGACATTTCTTAGACAGGGATGAAAGTGTTTATAAATACGATTTGGAGTTGGAAACTGTTCTAAGAGCTGTCCAAAGTTAGACATACTTTGGAATGGGATTATAAATACGACTGAGGGTGTTTTCACAAGATTTTTTTGCTATTTTTTTTGCTCTGGGGCCGTCCATAAAATACGTTCGCATACAGGAGGGAGGGAGGGGTCTCGCTGAGTGTGACAAGATGTGACAAGGGGGGAGGGGGGTCTACGACAACGTTAGGTTCGCCGTTCATCAAAAAATGTTATTACAGTATTTCTCTTGGTTTTTTTTAAAATCGTTGTCATGATAAAAGTCATTCATTTCGTACTAGTAAATATACAGACATTTAAATGCATATATTTTTAATACAACAAATTATAACTCAATATATTTACTAATGTTTATTTTTTCAAACATGAGCGCTTCCTTAGCGCGGCTCTAGCGTTTTAACTTGGCTATCAATCAATTAAAATTTATCATGCGCATGGGGGGGAGGTCTACAAGAATTTTTTTTGTTGATTAAAAATTTTTTTTTTAAATTTTTTTTTAAATTTTTTTTTTGCTATTTCATTGCTCTACGAAAAATAAAACATAATTTTTTTTCGCTGACTACAAATTTTTTTTAAATTTTTTTTCAATTTTTTTTTGTTGCTAACATTTTTTTAGCATTTTCTTATTTGCTATTTAATTGCTCTACGAAAAATAAAACAATTTTTTTTTGCTGATTACAAAAAATTTTTTTTTATTTTTTCCAATTTTTTTTTGCAAACATTTTTTTAGCATATTCTTTTTTTGCTATTTAGAGAATTTGCTAAAGAGAATTCGTGGTTTGATTCAAGCTGTAAAGAGGCGATTAGGGATAGAGAAAGTAGTTTTCGAAAATTTAAAGATAACCCTACTGTAGAAAACCGAAATCTGTTCAAACGGGCCAGAAATATCTGTAATGCGCATATACAAAAGGCCAAGTTTTTGCATGACCAAAAAGTAAGGCAAAAAATACTGTTGTGTCCAAAAGGAAGAAACAATTTTTGGTCTTTTGTTAAGAACGTTAAGAACTCGACCACGTCATCGATCCCAACGCTCGTTTTCAATGACTCTCCGTATGTCAGCTCCACCGATATAGCCAATTTGCTGGCAGCTCAATTTTCTGCTAACTCGACACTTTCTGATAGTACATTGGCCCCACCTGAGCTTGAGACAGTAAATTTTGCTATGAAGCAGATATTTTTTCGAACTCGCTCGGTTGCGAGAGTCCTCAAAGATCTCAATATACATAAATACGCTGGTCCAGATGGTATCCCCGCCGTTATTCTGAAGAGGTGTTCTTCTACGCTAGCAAAACCAATGCGTAAACTTTTCCATCTTTCCTATTCTGCTGGGATTTTTCCGAGCAGATGGAAAACTGCATTTGTCCAGCCTGTCCCTAAAAAAGGCGAATCTTGTTTTCCTTCCAATTACCGCCCAATTGCACTTACGTCCCTTCTTTCCAAGGTAGACCGTCAACTTATGACATATCTTGAAGAACGAAAGTTTCATAATGATCGTCAGTACGGCTGTTGATTGGATGTCTTACTCACTGAAAAGTGGAACCAATCCTTACATTGTTTTGGAGAAAGTAAGATTTTTGCGCTTGATATTTCTAAAGCATTTGATAGAGTTTGGCATCAGGCTCTTTTATCGAAAATGCGTGCTTTTGGTATCGATAAGTCTCTTCTTCGTTGGATTAGAAACTACCTTTCCGACCGTTTAAAACAAGTTGTATTGGATGGCTCCAAGTCTGATACCCAGATCATAAATGCTGCTGTGTCCAGGGCTCCGTTTTGTCTCCGAGTCTCTTTCTCATTTTCATAAATGATCTCTTGTTTGAATCTTCTAATCCGCGTAACTGTTTAGCTGACGACTCGACCCTCAGCTTTTCATATTCGTTTCCAAATTCACGTCCCTGCTCTTCGGATGTGGAACTGGAACGGTTGCGTATGATAAGCTCATTGATTTAGATTAGATTAGATTGTAATGATTTATTTATTTACAACATAAGTATATAACAGTTTAAATAAACAAAATCTTTATGGCGTGGCTATGCCGTCTGCCGAATTATAATGATTTATTTATTTACAACATAAGTATATAAGCTCATTGAATTCTGACCTTGACAGCATTGTTACATGGGGTCTTAAAAACCGAGTAGAATTTAATGCTGTCTCTTGTCGTTGAAGCTTAACATTCCCCCATTGCCAATATCCATTAATGGTACCTGCATCCAAGAAACCAAAAAGCTATCAGTACTTGGTATACACAATCAGTCGTATTTATAACATTTCCTTAGAACATCCTTAGACAGTTGTCCAGCTAGACGGTGTCTAAAGAGTTGGTCAAGCCTTAGATAATTTTGTATTTTATGCATTTAATTCCAACAGTTGTCTAAACAACCCTTCAAACTGTCAACTTCGAAAGAAAAACTAAATGGAAGCGTTCATGATGTATCCGTGCAGTACCATTGTCTGTGTTTTGGTATACGAGTACAACTACTATAAGGCTCTGAAAGAGAGTGGCGTAGGACTTGAACTGGACCAAAAAAACAGCTGATTTGACTTTGCGTTACAGCTTTTCCAAGTCACATAAAATCATTAATCAAAACTCTTTATTTGATTTTTCAAACAAATTTATCTGTAAAAGTTTAATTAAACTAATAAATACATACATACATACATACATACATAAAATGATGAAATTAGTGCAATTTACAAATGAAATTGTTGAAAGTAGTATTTTTGCACCTCAAACTACTTAATTTTTTCGATACTAACACTCTCAACAGTGTTTTATAACATGTTCAACAAAATTGTTTTTTGCTGTATCAATGGTCACTTTAGCCATAGTTTAGACAATCAATTTCGGTGTCTAAAGTTAGACATTTCTTAGACAGCGATGAAAGTGTTTATAAATACGATTTGGAGTTGGAAACTGTTCTAAGAGCTGTCCAAAGTTAGACATACTTTGGAATGGGATTATAAATACGACTGAATGTGTACAAACCGAATAGTGTGTCTGCGCATACGGTTGGCTTTCGGCGGTCGCTGCTGCGATGTGTGCAGTACTATGTGGCTGCATAGGTTGTTTCTCGGTGCCCATGTTACTTATTGTGTTGAGTCGAGTAAATGGTACACATCATAGGGTGAACTGTAGGTGGTTCGGCGGCGGTAAGAAAAAAAGTGTCTGACGCTCTATACGGGCGTCCCGTACTTCGTGTATTATCTTTTGGGGTGTGATTCTTGGTCATATTCTAAGAAAAAAATTGTTTTACAGTAAAGCTCGTTTCTCAACTTTGACATCACTTTTTGACAATTTAAAAAAAGGCTAACTTTGGTGTACCCTGACCTATATTAAATTGGATATCTCTATCAATACTGATGATAGAGATTGTTGCGCTATTCTTAGGTTTTAACTTAACTTTCAAATAAACGCACAATCTTTCTGGTTTAATTGCAAGATTACTTCATTCAAAAGGATTTCCCGAAACTAACAATTTACAGTTTGATTTTGCTCAGTGGCAATGGAAAATGGTCTCCGTGTGTTGTAGTACGTGGTTGGTAAAAGAATAGGGAGAAGAAACTTGTATGGCGGATTTTCTTTATAAAAATTGGCTGGCCTGTCAAGTGGAACGGCAGGAAACAAGACATGGGCACCATCGCGCATTAAACTTTTCAAGTGGCATGCACATTTGGTTTTGTTTTCTTCCGTCACCCTGCCACCTCGTATTATGACTTCAACATTACCGCCCGCCTTGCAACCTCGCTTGCAAAATAGTGATTGTTGTGACAACAATATGAATGAATTCTGAATCACAATTCTAATAAACGATGACAACTAAAATATGAGAACACACTTTCAGAATCATATTTCAACAACTGAACAACGAGAACACTACCGACGCACGCACGAACGCAGGTCATATCAAATTTATTATTTCTCACAAATTGCATTTTCTGTCTACTGGGCAATTTGATTTTTTTGTTCATATTTTTTCCTAAGCTAAACTAAGTTACGCGTAAGCATTTAATTAGTATAAAAAAATAAATAAATAGGGTGGCGCAACAGAGCGAGGAGCCCCTGGGCCTAGCGTATTTCTCACAACCATGCCTTGTGAGGGAATGGAAGGGACCTACAATTTTTCGCCGGTTCCGAACGGCTAATTGAGAATGCGCTTTTCATGGCAATGAATTTACTAACGGAGGACTTGCCAATTCCTCGCGAAAGGCGATACCCGTGGAAAAACATTTTTGCATTTTGCCTCTGCTGGGATTCGAACCTCGAACCTCTGGGTTAGCAGGTGGACATGCTAACCATTACGCCACGGGTACCACATTAATTAGTATAAAAGAAGAATATTTATTTGAATAAAACTCACTTGCAACTAGAACAACGAGCCATAAACAATTTGATTTATTACTAAGTTCCCCCCACCAGTCGGTAAGGAGTTATTTCTAATATTAAATTGTCGACATAACATTTGGTCATTCGAGGAAAGAAACAGCGAATAAAGCGTAACCGCTATTAACATTGGTTAAATTTTGAATTAATTTTCAAAATTGAAGTGTAAAGTGGCAAAGCGTAGCCAAGGCTCTTAACATTGGTTTATAATAAATACATCTGGTGAAAAAGCGTTATCAGGGCTCTTAACACTGATAAATTGACAACGAAAAGTGAAAACAAATCCAGTTAATTACACACAACTAAAGTTATAAAGAAAATACAGCAAAATGATTGACGAGACAGAAGTTTTTATTATCATCGGCAAACAGAAGAAAATCGCCGTCGATATCGATAACCAAATTCGAAACTTTGGCACCGATAGTGCTTCGAGGAAAACTCAGAAGTGCAAGGAAGAAAGACTACAGCGTCTTGAAGTATTATGGTTGGAGTTCGAAAGCAACCATAATAAAGTTGCTGGTCAGTTGAAGCATTATACGCCTTACATGGAGAGAGATACACTCGGCAAAGTTAAAGTCGTTTACGAAGACTACAAGAAAAAGCTGGAGGATATTGTCCCAGTTTCAATCATGCCAGTCGCATTACCCAGTACAAGTGATGCGGCTGCCAAGTTCAACGAAAATACAAGGGTAAATGAGAATATGGCTCAAAGAAAAAGGCTTCGAATTCTTCAATTGAAGATAACATCAATTGTAGAAACATGGAAGAGTTTGAAGGAACTCTGAACGAATATTCAAAAGAAATATATGAATACCAACAAAAAATATTGCTGGAGCAATTGAAAAACTTGATTGAACTTCACGAAGACTTCATATCCAATGCAACGGAAGACGACTTCAAAGTGGAGTATGTTGCAAAGAACCACTACAAAGGGATAGAGCAAGATATAAATCGACTCTTGCATGAAATGGCATCAAGAATAAGTTCCAGCAACAGCGAGCCGAAAAATAAACACGAATCAGTGCTGCTTAGACTTAAAATTCCGACATTCAAAGGCAATTATCTAGAATGGCAACAATTTTATGACTTGTCTTTCATGAAAAAATGGAGTACCGAAAGACCCATTTGGAAGGCGAACCTCTTCAGCTAATAAAACACCTCACATTCTCCACCGAAAATAACAACAGTGCCTGGGGAATTATAAAGGGAAGATACAATAATGAAAGAAAGATGCACATTGAAAAGGTGTTAAGGACTGGGCATAGTAGCACACCAACAGGAACTTCAGTTAAGAACACCTTAGATGCGATCAAAGAAGAGTTAGCGGCATTGGGTAATATGGGATATGACACATCATCATGGGGCCCAATGATTGTTCACTTAACAATAAAATCCTTCGACACAGAGTCCAGAAACCTATTCGAACGAGGACTTGACGAACCAAACAAGACGCCTGACATAAAAACTATTCTAGAATAACTGGAAAGGCGGTATCAGGCTTAGGAAGTTATGGCAACAGGCCTTGGAAGAAAACAACAAAAGACTCCTGACGAACCAAAAAATGCAGTTCGTAACTTACGCTAAAACAGTTCAGTGCCCAATTTGCAATGGGGAGCATAAAATATACAAGTGTTCAAAATTCCTCAAGCTATCTCCAAAAGAAAGATGACATCAGAGCAAGCAAGCCAAGTTATGCTTAAATTGTCTGAGTCATAACAAGCAGCTCCAGTGCTTCAGTAAGAGGAATTGCCATCACTGCAACAAAAAACATCATACCTTTCTACACATGGACTGTACAGAGAAGTCAAAATCATCCGATCTTGAAGAACCTTCATCCAAACAGGTGAACCATGCCGAACAAAATCAGAATGTCTTGATTGCTACAGCAATGTTAACGGTTCATAATGATAATGGCCGAAGCATAACAGTACGAGCACTCATTGATCCTGGTTCACAAGCTTCACTCATCACTGAATCAGTTGTTCAAATACTTAAACTGAGTAAACAAAGCATTTGTGTTGAGGTCAGTGGGCTAGGAGTCACAAAGGCAGGAACTGCGAAGAACAAAGTGGAAGTAACAATAGCGCCACATTTCGATTAAAAATTTAAGCCGAAGATGGAAGCACTTGTTTTACCAAAATTAACCAGACAGTTACCATCAAAACAAACAACTAAACCAATCGAATACTTGACACAACTAGAACTTGCGGATCCTACTTTTAATGTTCCTGGACCCATCGACATGATAATTGGTGCTGATACTTACGGTGACATCATCCTCAGCGGTATTAAACGAGTGACTTCTAATGCTCTGGTCGCTCAAAAGTCACAACTAGGATGGCTTGTTTCTGGGCGGACATCGAACGAGTTATCTGAAAAATACAGTGTTACCGGGTTGGTGACACTAATATCGATTGATGAGCAATTAGAAAAGTTTTGGGAGATAGAAGAATTAATTCAACCAAAACTTCAAAAGCTTGAAGACAAACAGTGCGAGCAAATCTATGAGGATACGCACTACCGAAAAGAAAATGCGAGGTATGCCGTAAAGATACCATTCAACGAAGACATAATTCAGACAAAAGAACTAGGTGAATCGAAAAATAGAGCTACAGCCAGATTTCGCCAGCTCGAGTCACAACTAAACAAAAATCCATCACTCAAAGACGACTATACAAAAGTTATAAACGGATTTCTAAGCCTGGGGCACATGGTTGTAGTCAACAGCAACTCATCTACCAAAAACGAGATTTTCTACATGCCACATCATGCCGTTATTAAACCTTCGAGTACAACAACAAAACTTCGGGTTGTATTTGATGGTTCAGCAAAATCAACGACTGGAGTAAGCCTTAACCAATTAATGCTGATAGGGCCCAAACTCCAAGACGATATCACTACAATTTTGATTCGTTGGAGGAAGCATAAATACGTTTTTACATCGGACATTGAAAAAATGTACCGTCAAATTGAACTGCATGAAGACCATCAGGATTACCAGAGAATATTATGGCGCAGTTCTAACAACCAACCCATTAAGGAGTAGAAACTTACGACAGTCACGTATGGTATAGCATCAGCACCGTACCTGGCTATAAGGACTCTTCAACAACTGGCTAAGGCCGATCAATCCAAGTATCCAATAGCAGCTGATATAGTCAACCACGACTTCTATGTGGATGATGTGATGTCCGGTGGACATGCAAACGAGCTCAGAAAGAACTTGATGAAATGCTAAGAGGAGCAGGCTTTCAGCTTCGAAAATGGGCTGCAAACTACAAGAAGCTACTTTAGCATATTCCGATTGAGTTACGTAATCAACAAAAGAAAGACGTAATGAAAGACGAAACAATTAAAACGTTGGGGATACACTGGAACCCTTTAAGAGACATCTTTCAATTCAAAGTTAACCTGGAAACAACAACATCCCCGGAAATACTTACCAAACGGAAAACTTATTCCGGAATAGCCAAACTATTCGACCCTCTTGGATGGTTGGCTCCAGTAACTGTGAGCGCGAAAATCTTAATGCAACTTAATGAACCACTTCCTATTGAACTATTAAAACAGTGGAACAAATTGAAGAAGAACCTTATTGCAGTCGAAGACATCAAGATCCCAAGGTGGATAGAGTCCAAAAAAGATCAACAGTTTGAGCTCCATGGATTTTGTGATGCTTCTGAGGTAGCATATGCAGCCATTGTGTACGCAAGAGTAATTCTTCCATCTGGCCTATCTGCCTGCACCATCTTAACTGCAAAAACAAAAGTGGCACCAATAAGGAAGAAACTTCCTCTTCCGAAATTGGAACTATGCGGTGCTCATCTGCTTTCAAAATTATTGGCGGAAACAAAGAAAGCCTTTGCATTACAAGTAGGAAAAACCTTTGCCTGGACAGATTCTATTATAACACTAGCCTGGATCCAAAAATGTCCATCTACCTGGAAGACGTTTGTTGCGAATCGAGTCTCAGAAATACAAGAGGCAACAAACGTAAACTGCTGGAGACATGTTCGTTCAACCAAAAATTATGGTTCAAGAGGTTGCTTTCCAGAACAGATGGCAAACAATCATTAATGGTGAAATGGACCTAGTTGACTGAGATTCGACTCCGAAAAATGGCATTTAAATGAACAAAATTCGATGGCATTTAAATGAACAAATTCGATATTCCCGAAACCAGGAAGGTTTTTACCATTGAAATAGAAGAAATTGACGACTTAACTAAAAGATTCTCTTCGTACTCAAAACTAATAAGGGTCACTGCTTATTGCAGACGATTCATTGCTACCTGCAAAAACACACTAATGAACCATCCCATGCAGACGGGTAACCTAACAGTAAAGGAATTGAACGATGGCAGTAAAGGAATTATACGATATGTACAACAAAAGGTCTATTCCGAAGAACTAGATTCCTTACGAGATGGAAAAACTATAAACAAAAAAGTAAGGTACTATCCTTAAACCCATTTATTAACAACGAGAACATTCTTGTTGTGGGCGGACGACTACAAAACGCGAAACTTTCTAGTACAGAGAAACATCCGATTATCCTACCTCATCGGAAGTAAAACTGTAATGAGTTGGTGAGCATACGTGCTTTAAAGTGCTGTAGTTCAAATAATTACTAAACGCGCCAGGTTTTAGAAATAACCCTTAGACACTTGCCATTGGAAGGCTCAATAAACAGACTATCGTTTTAAATAAGAAAATTGTGGTATTTTGGTTTCAGTTCAGTGAAATTAAACTTTTAAATTTGTAAAAAATTTAAATCAAATTGAATACACATAGCTCTAACAAACAAAAAAAAATCCGTTTTCCCACTCCCAAAACTAATACCAACATGAATACCAACTCCCGAATTACAAGAGCCAATACAAAAAACATAATTAATTCTCCCATCTCACAATCTCCGACACCAAAATCATCTCCAGGAACACCAGTTCCTATAAATTCCATAGCCTCAAGTGTAAAATCATCAGCTGCAACAACACCTGTAGCAAAACAAAGTTCATCAGTATCCTCAATTGCAACAAAGCGGGAAACAACATCAACCGGCAACAGCAACAATATTATGACAAAAGCAATGGATTTACAATGTAAGTCTATATTAGATAGATTAAGTACCATCGAAAAAAATTTGATAAGCAAGATAGAATCTGTAGAAAACGATTTTACGAAAAAACTAGAAACAATTCTAACTAAAGTCCACCAACTTGATGAGCGCGTCACGACGTTGGAAAGCTTAAATACAAATATTGATGGGATCAATGATGAACTTACCAAGATAAAAGCCCAATTACAATCATCTACGAACATTTCGCATAATAACAAAGATATAACCGACGAACTTAAGTCTCTTAAGATGCAGATGGACAATATCAACATCAAAAATTTAGCATGCGAAACGATACTAATTGGCATACCTTTTATCGCGGATGAAAATTTAAAAACCACTTTCAATTTCCTTTGTCACTTACTCAACATAAAGCCACCACAAATTTGCAAAATTTTTCGAGCTAAGCCAATGCAAGACTCAACCATCATAATTAAGTTTTTTTCCTCACATGATAAATACTCTGTAATGAAGGCCATATCAAACTTTCGTAAATTAAACTCGCGACAATTAGTGGTTAAAGACATTTACGAAACCGATTCCAATGCACCGATTTACTTACACGAAAGTCTAACGAAAGAAAACAGAATTATAATGCGGCATGCAACTAATCTTAGACGTCAAAAAAGATTTTTTTCTGTTTTTACTTCACATGGGCTGGTGTGCATAAAAGTAAACAAAACTTCCAAAGCTGTCAACGTTCATTCTCTTGGTCATCTTGACACTTTATTAAACCAGCGCATACCCGATGAACCTCACCACGATAAGCGGCTAAGCAGCATAGCATAAATGAAAATGACATTTCACCACAAAACTATACTGAGGAGGAGTTGCCATCCTAGCTTATTTTTTACACTACTTTCAATTCTAAATACTAAATTTCTAAAACTTTATTTAAATCTTTATTTTTTTTCTATTCTTAGTTTAACTTCTTATTTTATTATAATTTCAACTTTCATGCTCTTAATTTTTGAAAAACTTATATTGGTTTTAGCACTTTCAATGAAATTGTCTCTAGCGGCATCAGGTTGTTTACTCTCTCTCTTTTGGCGGCGATATCATTATCAATATTTTCAAGTCACACATGAATACAAGACCAATGTGTAACAGTAGGGTTCCACAGTCAAGGCGTGATTCACGAATTAATTCTACTAACGCAATGCTTAGAATTTTTCGTAATAGGTATGAAGGTATTTCTGTCTGTCATATAAACGCACAAAGTTTGCGAAAACATTTAGATGAATTCAAGCTTACTTTTGAACAGGATGTTGTGGATGTTATCTGCGTATCAGAGACTTGGTTGAGGCCATGAGGCCAGAAATAAGCAGCAGTGTTTTTGGAATGACCAACTATGATATTTTCAGGTCTGATCGTAATGGCAGAGGAGGGGGTGTTGCCATATTTGTTAAGAAAAAATTCAATGCAAGATTAGTAAGGAAATCGGATAGAAATGGTTTGGAGTTTATTTTCATCGAATCCATATTTGATGCAGAAAAATGTCTGATAAGCGTCATGTATAAACCTCCAGATGTATACGATTCGAGTTGTTTAACGAATGATCTTGCGGAAATTAGTCCATTCTATCGTCATATTGTAATAGCCGGTGACTTCAACACAAATTTTCTAGACAAACTAAATAATAACGTTATTAACTTTTCTAAGAGTTTAACTTCTTTAAATCTTTTCCCAGTTAACGACTCTGTTGCTACCCACTTTACGCAAACTAGTTCTACGCTAATAGACTATATGCTCGTAAACCAACTCAGTAAGGTTAACTTTTATAATCAGTTGAATGTATCTGGCTTCTCAAGGCACGACTTAATTATTGCTTTCTATGACCTAAATGTTTGCCAATCTGTTGAATCAGAAACAATACAATACCGTGACCTTAAATCAATCAATCTATCACTTCTATCTGCTAAGACCTCTAATGTTAACTGGGAAAACATTTACTTCCAACCATCTGTAGATGAGAAAGTTCAGTTTTTTACAGAAAAAGTCAACCATCTGTTCAATATTTGTGTTCCAACTAAAACTATCACTGTTCGTAGTCGTCGTTGTGGATGGTTTAATTACAGGATCGAACAACTGATCTCAAAACGAAACGCTCTTTTCAAGAGATGGAAACGTTTTAGATTTTCTTCGTTTTATGAAGACTACAAACAACTTCGAAATATTGTAAATAAAGAAATCAAGAACTCAAAATGCAATTACTTTAAGTCTAAGTTTAATGGTATGTCATCAAACCAATTATGGCGCAATGTCATAAGCTTAGGTATAAATAATAACCCCAGCAACTGTAACATTGAATGTGACCCCAATGAATTAAATAAATTGTTTGCTAGTTCTTCTTCTCAAAATTCAACTGATCAAAACAGTATTTCTTCCCACTTTAATTTTGTGAGAGAACATTCAAATGGATTTAGTTTTCGATGCATTACCGACTTCGAATTATTAAAGGCAGTCCTTGCAATTAAATCGGTGGCAATAGGTTTGGACGAAATTCATTTTTAAAGCTTATCTTACCCCAAGTTTTGCCCTTCCTTCTATTTGGAAAGTTACCAAAATTATCCCTATTCCCAAAAACTCAACTTCAAACCCCGTGGAATATCGGCCAATAATACAAAATACAAAAAAATAGTGTTTCAACAGATTTTCATGTTTTTAACGGAGCACAAGCTTTTATCCTCAATTCAAGCGGGCTTCAGACCAAAGCACAGTTGTCAGACCGCACTTTTAAAATTAGTGGATGATATTCGTCTAGAAACTAACAATGAAAATGTTTCGACCTTAGTGACGCTTGACTTCTCAAAAGCATTCGACACTGTGTCTCATGAGATTCTCCTGAGAAAACTGAATTCGAATTTTCGTTTTGAAAGAACCGCGGTTGCTCTTATTCAAAAATATTTGCAAGGAAGAACTCAAGCTGTGTCGATCAAAAATAAGCTTTCCGATTTTTTGTACACTAATGCCGGTGTTCCACAGGGTTCTATTCTAGGGCCCCTACTATTTTCGTTATTTATAAACGACTTTCCTGATGTTCTCAGGTCTTGTAAGGCGCTTATGTACGCAGATGATGTCCAACTACAGCTACCGAATCGGAATGATTGATGACGCTACCGTCCGGTTAAACTCTGACCTGAGTAAAGTATTTCAAAAAAATTTTTTGATTCTCCTCAGAGACCTCTTTAATCATTTAAGGTGCTAAAATCTTTCTTTAAATCCTTCTTCTTCTTTTCTTTTTGTTTTATGTATTTTAAAATAGTTAACAGATTATTTTTTCTATTGTTTTATTTGTAAATTTATTTTGTTGCTATTCAAAAATTTTTATGTAACCCTAAAATTGTACCTCTTATACTAAGTATTATCTAAAAAACATTATGTTTTACTATACTTATGTTTAAAATAAATAAATCTAAATCTAATCTAAATCAAGAGCGGTTCACTGAACTATTAGTAGAAGACGCCCATGAACACACACTGCATGGTGGTATTCGACTTACAATAGCAAAACTGAGACAACGCTATTGGAACATTCAAGTTAAAAGATGTGTTCGACAAGTTATAAATAAGTGTATCAGATGCTTTCAGTTTGCTGCACAACCAAATGCTCAACAAATGGGACTACTTCCAGCAGCTAGAGTAGAGACCCTTTACACACACAGGCGTTGATTATGCTGGGCCCCTTAGAAATGCTGGACCAGTTCAGATATTAATCTCAAAAGGAAGAGGAAACCGATCCACAAAGGGGTACATCGCTATATTCGTCTGCTTTGCTACAAAGGCTGTTCATATCGAACTTGTGAGTGACCTTAGCTCAGCGGCATTCATAGCAGCGTTAAAACGATCCACATCAAGAAGAGGAATATGCTCGCACTTCTACAGTGACAACGGAACTACATTTGTTGGGGCTAACAAGGAAATCCAGCAACAAATGCGAGAAACAATTAAACGCTGTGAAGAAGATGTCTCTTTAAAGCTTGCTAAAGACAAAATGCAGTGGCACTATATACCCCCCACATCACCTCATTTTGGTGGATTGTGGGAATCAAGCGTTAAGTCAACAAAATTCCACTTAAAGAGAATTGATAACCCGACAAAAAAGGAAGTCACTCTACGAAATTAAAAATAAGTTACATGCTCTAGCACCGAATGCAAAAATTTTTATACGAGGAGTGAAACTTCACATCAATGAACGCGAGTTTTCCTTCAGTTCTTCACATCTCTTGCTTTTAAGCAAAGCAGAAGATCTTTCGTTTGTCAAAATGATATTTGGAGATGACGGCTTACGATTTTTTGACAATCCCTTCAACAATGCATCAATGCCGACTAAATCACCATCTTTAAGTCAAAACCTGCAACCTGGCCCCAGCAATCAGCGAAGTCAACACCAACATAAACAAAGTTAGGATAGGGTTGCCGTCTGCCAAGTAAATATAAATTTAAAAATTATAAGCTATAATGTGTCTGGCCTTAAAAATAAACTAACAATACCAGACTTTTTTAATTATATACTAAAATTTGATTTAATTATCTTCTTAGAAACGTTTCTAGAAGAAACCCAAGAAACGCAATTTCAAAAAAATTTTAAAGACTGCTCCCTTAAATTCATTCCTGCCACCCGAAGTAGTACTTTTGGTAGAGCAAGTGTTGGTGTCTTGTTAGCTGTACGATGTTGTTTAAAGAACTATGTTAGCATTCAATCAAGGATAAATGTGTATCGGCAAAATTAGCTATAAATATTATGTGGAATAGAATATTCTGCAATAAGTACATAGGCATCTCGGCTAAATATAAAGTTTTTGAAGCCACTATTAACTCTTGCTTATGCTACGCCAGCAAAGTGTTTGGTTACCAAAATCTTGACGAATTTGAAATGTTACAACGTTTTTTCTTCAAGAGAATTTAAACTTTCTAATCTCTACTCCCACTTATGCTATACACGTTGAATCAGGTCTTCCACCAATCTTTTTGAGAAACCTTAAGTCCAGCGCTGACTACATAGTAAAAGTCATGCAAAGATCGAGCAAAAACCTCCAAAGGCAAGTAATGGACGTCGCGTTTCAAAGGCAACTGTCTCCATTCAAGGAATGGAATGAGTTAGCTGATACACACTGTTTTGAACTTAAGCTAAATGATATCCCCTCCGTAAATTGGCAAGATAGATTCTACGAATGAATTGCAAAGGTAGATGATTCAATTTGTCTCAAATTCTTGAATAGGGCCCAAACTTCCTCCACCCGTTTAATGTATAAAGAGCTTAATCACGCTCTTTTCGTAAACAATTATTTTGATTGTAAATTTTCAGTGAATCAAATAAGTACACTGTTAAAGGCAAGAACTGAAATGTTATATTTAAATTACAAACCTAACAGAAACAATAATTCCTTATGTAACCTCTGCAACCGTAAAGAAACCGAAGATATTGATCACTTCTTAGCCAATTGCCCAATTTTACAACAAGTGCGAAGGCTTTACTTTGAAAAGAGCTTTCTAACTCGTGAGGAAGCCAAAGATATTTTAAATGGTCAGTGTAGTTGGAATATTCTTTATAGGCTTATTATTCATGCCTTGGGTTACCGAAACAGTTTCATCGAATAAAATAGAAACAATCTAATTTACTTTTTATATGCACTGTTAATATACTTTTATTCACATGCTCAATTGTTATACTTTTATTGTATACTTATGTATTTCTAAACAAAACTTCTACTTTCTTCTTATTAAACCTCGTTAAAGTCAAATTTCAGGCAAACGGCAAATATTTTTTTGCCATGCTAATGTTCTTTGTATTTTTTATGTAAATTTTTCGAGATTTTATCATAATAAAGAATTTATAATAATAATAATAATAATAAGAGAATAATCGTTGAAACTATGTTAACATTTGAGGAGCTCTCCACGCTATTAAGACAGGAAGAGGCATGTCTTAACTCTCGACCACTAACAGTAATCGAGAATGATCTTGAGGATACTACAATTCTAACTCCTGGACACTTTTTGATCGGAAGTTCCCTGAATGCAGTACCCGAACAAATAATTGATGAAAAGCGAACATTCCGAACTCGATGGCAGTTAGTCCAAAAATAACTCAGGACTTTTGGAAAGTCTGGTCATCTGAATATTTGTCTCAATTACAACAACTTCCGAAGTGGAAGCAAAAAGAAAATATGAAAATTGGGGACATCGTTCTTATCAAAGAAGACCGACTACCACCAACAACCTGGATGATGGGAAAAATTTCACACGTTCATCCAGGAAAAGACAACGGGGTAAGAGCTGCAACAGTGTTCAGCAACAAGAAACATTTCAAGCGACCCATAACAAAGTTATATAAACTACCAATTGAAAATGATGAAGAAGAAATGGAAGTGAGACAAGTCAATACATCCACAAACCGCTCACATAAAATTCTTTCTTTGTGCACTTTGTTTGCCTTTCTCATCATAGTTGGCTCCACTCCAGTCCCCCACGATGTCGAGATAATTCCATTTCAAACACACCCTGGAATATACTTCGAAGGGACAGGGAAATTTGATTTCGAGTTCATGGAAGACAATTGTGTTCTTCAACTTAAGAACCTATTGGCAAAAGTTTGAAAACTACAAAAAACTTGTGTCGCAAATGGAAAAAATTTGCTCATCTAATGAATTAAAAGATTTCAAATCGGTCATGTGTGAGGGAATGCTACACCAGTTTCAACATCATATTCAACAAATACAGCTTAACGATGAGATCTTATTACATGCAAACGAAGATTCAACACGACGTCAAAAACGATCACCGTTTGACTTCATTGGAACAATTACTAATGAATTATTTGGAATCAAAGATTTGCTAAAGGTTATGAGCAAACAATTGAAGCTGTCAAGGAAAATCAAACCCACCTATTAAATCTAATGAAGAACCAGACAAAGACAACTATAGTTGATTCTACTGTCAAAGAAAGAACAAATGGAAAATAAGAAGCAAATACAGCTCCTAAGTTCGATTGTTTCGAAATTTGAAGATGAAACCGGAAAATATGAGGACATGAAGATATTTTCGTCAAATGCTCTAAATGCGATACTAATTATGATAAGTCATAAAGCAACTCAGAGCATATTGTTGGATATCTTGCTGTCCACTCACACTGGAAGAATTCATCCACTTATACTTTCGGTACAACAATTTAAGGATGAACTTACGAAAATTCATGAAAACATTCCAAAATCTTTAATGATTCCTGGAGAGCGACATCATGAATCGATCCTGCAACTATACAAAATCCTAAAGGGCTAGAGTGACCAATAGCAACATTATAACTGAGATAAGCCTTCCACTGCTGTACAATGAAGAGTTCAAGTTGCACAGAGTATTGCCAGTCCCAACTGAACACAACGGGAACCTCACAAGCATCATTCCATCATCGGAATATTTAATGGTTAATCTACAAGCTAACCATTTCTATCCACTCAACAAAGACGAATTTTCAAAATGCAAAATGAGGCCCTCGGACATCGTATGGTGCACACTTCAACATCCATTATACACAACTGGTGCTGCAGTTAGTGTCTGTGAAATGAACATAATTCAAAACAAACCAATTATGGGTTCATGTAATACAAAGGACATACCAGCAAGGTTATACTGGATTGAGATGCATCAACCGAATTCATGGATTTACAGTCGGGAGTACTGGTTACAGTAAAAATGAACTGTGATTTTAACACGGTACCCATCACTTTGCAAGCCAGTGGTATGTTAAGGTTGCCAGCAAGATGCATTGTCGGTGAAAGTGATGGATGGATTACTAGTATTAATCAATGATAATAACTCAGGTAAACCTTCAACATTCTAAGGCTGCTACTGCACTCCTATGTAGCAGGCTTTCCGTGTTGAATACAAAAACTCACCTCGTAGCAATCCAAGAGCCATGGGCCTGGAAGGGCCGAGTTCTTGGTCTTGGAGGGCTACAAGGGTTCAATATTCTCTATGACAAACGGTCTGACTTAGCCCGGACCTGTCTTATCATACCGAGCTCTTTTGCAGCAACTAAACTTGATCACTTCTGTGGGCAACCCCTGATTGCGGCTATGATAAACTACGAAACGAACGGTGAGTGGAAAACTTTCGTCGTTGCGTCAGTTTAATTTCCCTGGAACTCCATTCTACCCCCTCCCCCAAGACAGGTTGTGGATTTGGTGGAGTTTTGTGAGAACCGGAAGTTGGGGCTTATCATGTGCTGTGATGCTAAAGCTCAAAACATAGTTTGGGGCAGAGTCAAATGCAACATGAGAGGCAACCATCTTCTTAATTACATTCTGTCTTCTGACTTAGACATTTACAATGTTGGTAATAGGCCAACTTTTGTTACGGCTATACGACAGGACGTAATTGACTTGGCACTATCTAACAGATATGCCAAGGAGATTACCAACTGGAAAGTGTTGCTGGACATGTCACTCTCAGACCACAGATACATTCAATTCCATGTAGCAAATGTGGTTCCCACTCCTTTAGTTATAAGAAATCCCAGAAAAACTAACTGGACACTGTTCAACGATGAGCTCGGTAATTTCGTCAAAACTCTACCTAAGCTCTCAACATCACAAAAAGTGGAAGATGCCGTTCTAGAGGTGAATTGTGCCCTTACAAGTAGCTTCGAGCTGGCATGTCCAGCTAGACAATTACCTAGTAGTTCTATGGTTCCGTGGTGGAACAATGAACTACAGAAACTTCGCAGGGACACCGGAAGTATTCTGAATAGGTCCCTCAAGACCAAATCAGATGTCGACTGGAACCTGTATCGATCTAAACAGAAGGACTTTAAAAGGTTAATTCGAAGATCAAAGAATGCCTCTTATAAAGAATTCTGTGAAAGTATAGAAACACTCAGTGAAACTAGTCGACTTACTAAAGCCCTTAAAAGGAGCAAGGTAAACAAACTAGAAACGCTCAGGAAATCAGACGGTTCCTATACCGAGTCCAAAGCAGAGACAAACAGTCTTATGCTGGAAACTCATTTTCCAGGAAACCAGATATCAATCGGACCACAGCAATCGATTTCCCTTAGATCAGGTGAATCCGATAAATCCACTCGACTTAGCTGGTACACGTCATCGTTAGTTGTTACCGACGAAGCCATCAAATATGCCGTGGCATCTTTTGACAGTTTCAAGTCACCTGGCACTGATGGTGTTTACCCAGCTATGTTGCAGGAAAGTATAAACCTTTTGCTTCCTACTTTGAAAAATATTTTCACTGGTAGCTTAGCCCTATCGTATATACCAACTCCATGGCAGAGTGTTAGAGTCGCCTTCATACCAAAAATTGGTAAACAAGACTACTCACTCGCCAAGAGCCTTAGACCCATTAGTCTTACCTCCTTTCTGCTTAAGACGCTGGAAAGAATGGTTGAGATTTACATTCGTAAAACCTCACTCCAATTACCCCCTTTGTCTCAGATGCAACATGCTTACCAAAGAGGAAAATCTTTCGAGACCGCACTTCAAAATCTTGTTCGTAGGATTGAATGCGCGCTTGACAGGAAAGAATTTGCGGTAGGCATTTTCATCGACATTCAAGGTAGTTTTGATAATGCTAGCTTCGATGGTATGTGCAATGCTGCCAGAGAACACGGTGTGGACGAGTCATTAGTGTTGTGGATTAAAACAATGCTAATGAAGAGAACCGTAATCGCTGAGGCGGAGTATGGACAATATGTTGCAACGGGAGTGAATAAGGACTGTCCACAAGGTGGCGTTTTATCTCCTCTTCGGTGGTGCATGTTGATCGACTCTCTACTTGTAATGCTCAATGGTTCTAACGTTCATGCCCAAGCATATGCAGACGACGTCGCCGTGCTCTCGGTTGGCTCCAGCCTCCAAGCTGTCTGTTTCCGAGCACAGACTGCGCTTTATATGATTGACACCTGTTGTGTTAGAAACGGTCTCTCCGTCAATCCTCTTAAAACCGAGGTTGTCCTCTTCACGAGACGTAGAAAATTGACTGGTCTGACCCAACTTACGCTTAAAGGCGTCAACATGCCCTTTTCAAATGAGGTCAAACATCTCTAAGTAATCCTAAATAACCATTTTCTTTGGTCTAAACATGTCGAGTCTAAAACTTCTAAAGCACTGTCAGTCTTCTGGCAATGTGAAGAGCCTTTGGCAAGACATGGGGTCTTTCACCGAAAAGGGTTCTTTGGATCTATACGGCTATGATAAGACCAATCATCTCCTATGCGTCAGTTGTTTGGTGGAATAAGCTCTCGCGTAAATACGTTATTGCCTCGTTTGCCAAACTTCAAAAAACAATTTGTGTGGGTGTTACGGGGGCCTTCCCCAGCACACCGGGAGCTGCTCTCGATGCACTGTTGAATCTTCCTCCCCTTGATACCTATATCATGGGGTATACTCTCAAGACCATTTCTCGTTTAAAGCGAGGTGGTCTCTGGCGCGATTCGCACTGGAGCTTTGAGGAACTCGCAAGCAGCATATCTTTTGACTCACGTCTAATGGATATGCCGTCTGACACGATGATCCCAAGACTCAAACTGCGTCAAAATTACTCAGTCAACTTTCCTTCGGTTCAGGACTGGTTCGCTCCAGAATCTGAGCCTGGAAAGAACTGTTATCGTATCTTCACAGATGGCTCCAAAACCGACGAGGGTTCTGGTGCTGAGGCCTTTGTTGAGAACGACGACATACGACTGCACTCATCTTTGGGATCATACGCATCCGTTTTCCAAGCGGAGGCTTATGCTATCCTAATGGCCTTGAGCCACGTAACGAACAATGGATGGACGGGGAGAAGTATCTTTGTTTGCAGCGACAGCCAAGCTGTGGTTAAGGCCCTTCTCAACCCTCTAACCACTTCGAAAGTGATCCAGGAATGCAAGAGCTCTCTGAATGCGATCGGAAGATTAAATTCCTTGAGTCTCATTTGGGTTCCGGGCCATCACGGCATAACTGGAAATGAGATCGCCGATGAACTCGCTAGGCAGGGATCTCAGACAGCTTTCTCAGGACCTGAACCGTCGCTAGGTTTGCCAGCGTCCTCAGTGAGGGCTTCAATCAACGATTGGATCTGTGAAGAGCACAACAGTAGATGGCATGCCTCCATTGGATGCAGACAAACCAAGCGTATGCTCCCCAACGTTAGTAAGAAGACTGCAACATTTTTGCTAGCTCGTAGCAGAAAAGACTGTAGAAAGCTTATTGGCGTTGCCAGCGGGCACTTCTCTTTTGCCAAGCATTTAAACGTGTTAGGCTTAAGAGATACATACCACACTCTGTGAATCTTGTGGAGAAGATGAGGACACCGCAGAGCACTTCCTCTGTGAATGTCCTGCTTTTTCTCGCATGAGGTTACAGATACTCGGCGCAGACATGGTGGGAGCTGGTTACCTAGGCTTTTTATCATGGCAACGTCTTTTGGCTTTTCTCCGAACATCTGGAAAGCTATAACAAATAGAAGGTTGCTATCTGGTAGTACAATGGACCGGTATTTAGGTCTGAGTGCTCCAGCTGGTATTTTAAAAACCTCCAAAAAAAAGATGCATTGTACATGATCAGACCATGACTGTTGTGGGAAAACAAACAATGACGAGCAAACTGAGATCCTTTCTGAGCAGTTAACATCATTTTTCAAAAGAGAGAAACAATCAGTCCTACCAACGAACGCTTCATTGGACATTTCTACATTAGAAAACTCAATAAAGCTGCAAAAAAGCCAAGAATACATACTGAACGAGATAAGCACTCATCGAATTCACCAATACTCACTGCTTGGAGTCAATGCTTTTGTAATCATAGGAATCATTTTGATCGTAATTTTTGTAATCAGACGAAATGGAGTACAACAGCCTACGCCATCAATAAGAGCTACAGCTATACCAATGAGATCGCTCAAAAAGCCAATGAGATCTTTTAATAAGCGACGAACCAGCCAGGCTTCCTTTGAAGACCTGGACTTTTGCGTATCATCAATCTTAGGGGCCCAGCATGTTGTGACAACAATATGAATGAATTCGGAATCACAATTCTAATAAACGATTAGTACTAAAATATGAGAACACATTTTCAGAATCATATTTCAACAACTGAACAACGAGTTCAACAGCACCGACGCACGCACGAACGCAGGTCATATCAAATTTATTATTTCTCACAAATTGCTGTCTACTGGGCAATTTGATTTTTGTGTGCATATTATTTCCTAAGCTAAACTAAGTTACGCGTAATCATTAAATTAGTATAAAAGAATATTTATTTGAATAAAACTCACTTGCTACTAGAACAGCGAGCCATAAACAATTTGATTTATTACTAACTTCCCCCCACCAGTCGGTAAGGAGTTATTTCTAATACTTCAAATTGTCGACATAACAATCCACCCGTCATCCTGCCAAAGCCTTTACATTGGTATGAGCTGAAATGATAAGATAAATATTTTTATAATGAACAAGTAATAAAGATTATATGAGACAAAATATTTAAAGGTACTAAATACAACGATTTTCCATTTGATTAAAATTCACTCTATAAATGAGCCAAATATGCTCGGTAATCTAGTAATTTTACGAAACTAATGCTGGGTTTCCACATGTCACTAAAATGACATAGTTTGACAGATCAAAATCTTGTCAGTAATTGATACAATTGCCAATTCATTTCCACTTGTGTCATTTACTGTCAAAAAATTGGTTGTCATTTCATTGATAAAGAAATTTTGACAAAATGTTTTGTCAACTCAATGAGCGCTATTTCCACTTGTGTTGTCATTTCTTAACTGCTAGTGGACTGTCACTGAAAATTATTTGCCTCCTTACTTCTTTGAATTTTTGTTTTGTGTTGCAAGGTTTTCATCTTTTTTAATTAATAAATTAAATAATGTGTGAAATGAAAATAAAATTAAGATTAATTTATGTTATGCCTGATGTGACAAAGAAAACCTTTCAAGAGGAGGGACGGGGTGTTTATATACTTTGAGGATAATGTCAGGGTGAACAGTCAACAATAAAGGTGAAATAAAAGGTTCAGCTATCACTGCTCCTGCTGCAAAAGAGTGTGCTAATTTATGGCCCCTTATCGCATCAAACGCAAGCTCGACTAGAGAGTTCCATCTGAGGATGGCTTCAACCTTTGGAGCTCCAACAGTCAGAGAAATGCTTTCCCATGAATTATTATTCATGTCCCGGTTCTTATAGAACTTGCTGTTGGAGTTCTAAAGGTTTTCAAACACAACACCTCCACGTTGCTTACAATTTTTATGGAGGATTCAACACTCCACTCTATCGTTGATTTCCTCTGCCTTCGATTCTTTTTCTTTTTCAATTTTTTCCATACCATAGTATTATTTATTTATGTTTTCTCATGTTATTACTCGTCACTTCATTGACAAAAGATTCAACACGATGCCAAAAAAAAATATCGATGTCGGTGAATGATAGTGACATTTCGTTTTTCAATCAGCCAATTTCCACTTGTCATTCAAATTTACTGCCAAAAGATGACCGACGCTGTTTGTCAGTTCAATGACTGTCAATTTTTGCAATTTCCACTTGTCATTTTTCTCGATGACAGAAAACTAGGTCATTCATCATTTAAAAAATGGCAAGTGGAGACCTAGCATAGTTAAAACGAATGGCAAGCGTATTATTGGATACTATTCGCGCATATTTTCATTTTGAAATACGCTTTCAAAAATCGGATTAAAACGAGCAAAAAATGGGTTCGGTTTAACTCTGAGGTAGGAGAGAACACAAATTTTGACAATTTTTTTTTTGACGTTATTTTTTTTTATTGACCATGATTTCTTATATCCTATGTTTGAATGGTAGACACGTGCACCCAAGAGGACCCTAGCGTTTATAGGTTTTTCTTAAAACCCACCTCTGTCTATCAACTCCTACTCTCACCTCCACGTGGTGAACATCGGGTGCCTAGTACCTCAACTGGAGATTGGGTCTCAACCCTAGTGGAAGGTTGTTGGTGGCAGCAAACGAGAGAGGGGGGGAGAGGTGTTCACACTAAGGCACCTCTTCTCTCATCTAGACGGCAGCGGAGGAATTCCCAAGATGGAATCAACGGTGGCGTCTACAGTTCCAGTCAGGTTGAACTACTTAATGAACACCTTATAGGGCTACTACAACATATTTGGAGCCCAGGCCTATAAGGAACGGCTCCCCATCTATGGAGTTATACAAGGATCTAGTCCTCCAGGTTGGGGGTCGTGCTGACGGGGTGACTTCCCGGCCACGTAAAGCAATTGTTAGTTGCGAAGCACCAACAAGCCTCGGATACGGACGGATTTACTGATGACGAACCTAGCAAACGAAAAATGGACAACGAACTTCGGATCTGTACGTGGAATGTTAGGTCCCTTAACAGACCACGTGCAGCCGAACAATTAGCGGAAGCCCTAAACTGCTACAAAGCAGATATTACCGCTATCCAAGAAATGCGATGGGATGGACCAGGTAGACGCAGATTAAAAGACTGCGATATCTACTACGGCGATTGCTACCGGGAACAGAAGCAGCGACTGTTTGGATGTGGATTCGTTGTTGGAACTAGACTCAGGCCAAAAGTCTTGAGTTTCAACTATGTGAACGAGCGCATAGCAACAATCCGCATCAAGGCTTAATTCGTCAACATAAGCCTCATTTGCGCACACGCCCCCACAGAGGAAAAGGATGAAGACACCAAAGACATATTCTACGAGCTCCTGGACAAAACATATGAGCAGTGCCCTGGCTATGACATTAAGATTGTTCTAGGAGATTTTAATGCCAAGCTAGGAAGAGTGGATATCTTTGGTGGAATAATCAGAAGATACAGCCTGCACGACAACACCTCCGATAACGGATTCAGGCTGATCGATTTCGCTTCGGGGCGAGATGTTCTGGTAGCTAGTACGCGGTTCCAGAACCAGATTGACCACATTGCGATCGACGCACGACACCTCTCCAGTATAGAGGATGTCCGAACATTCCGAGGGGCCAACATTGACTCGGACCACTACCTTGTTGTAGCCAAGGTATGACTGCGAATATCCCGATCCAAGCCAACACAAGGAAATACTGTGAGACAATTCGACGTTGGACAACTACAATCGAAAGAGATCGCCAAGTCCTTTTCTGATCGAGTCTCTTACAACCTCTTAAGGAGTGCTTTGCCGCCAGCATCAAGCATAGAGAACCGGTGGCAGCACTGCCAATCAGCCATCAGAGATGCCGCCTCTGAAGTGCTGGATTTCACACGGCCACCACAACAAAACCCCTGGTTTGACGACGAATGCCGGCAAGCACATGCAGCTAAACAGGAAGCATACAAAGCGGCGCTGCACAAAAAGACTAGAACTGCTTATGAGCTCTACAAGCAGAATACAATAAATTATTGCTTTTATGGAATGTCAAATCAGGCAGACGACAGAATGCCAAGCCCTTAATCTTAGATAAATGTAAATATGTATGTAAATTATTTAAGAAAATAAAGATAAATAATAGTAATAATAATAATACAAGCAGAAGAGGAGAGACGAACACCGGCTTCTCAGACGGAAAAAGAGAGAGCATGAGAAGCGTGCGATCGAGGAGATAGAAGGGTGCCACAGCAGGAATGAGGGTAGGAAGTTTTACCAGAAGGTAAAAACAACAGCCTTGGGCTACAAGCCCCGAGCCGAAGCCTGCAAAGACGATCAAGGGAACATCGTGGTGGAACCGCAGTCAATGCTGAGGATATGGAAAGACCACTTCTCCAAGCTCTATAACGGCGATGATGAACCCAATTCCGCTGTTAGAGAGATAGATCCATTCGATTTAGGCGACGTAGACCATCAATTCCGCCAACCCGACCTGAACGAAGTGAAAACAGCAGTATCCAAGCTAAAGTCAAACAAAGCTGCTCTCTGCCGTATTGTGTGAGCAAAAGTTTTTCGTAAACTCTTATGAATTTGGACGAACTTCCTATGTTTGAAAGTTTATAAGGCAAAGACCTTCTGTTAACAGTATCGAAAGCTGACTTCAAGTCAACAAAAAACACGTATAAACATTTTTTTTTGTCAATTGACAATTGCTAGTATATTGAGAACAAATATTTGGTCGATAGTTGAGAGGCCAGCTCGAAAGCTGAAAGCAGCTTACTATATTGTTCTGTTCTGTCCATGTGACGAGTCTGTTATACAGGATTTGGGTAAATATTTTTCTAAGAGAGTTAAGGACAGCGATTCCTCTGTAGTTTCCTGGAAGATTGCGATCACCTTTTTTAAATATCGCAGAAATTTTTGAACAAAGAAAATTGTTGGGAATTGTCTCTTCATTGAAAATCTTATTAAAAAATTCCAGAATATAATCTAGGAACTCAAGGGGTGCATTTTTAAAGAATTCATTAGGAATACCATCGGATCCACAAGCTTTGTTATTTTAAATTTTTTTTAATGCATCAGTAAGTTCGGGCATTGAGAATTGAGAGTCGAGATCAGGATCTATAATATTTGGGCGTGCAAAACTAATTTCGTTTTGATTTGGATCAGGCAGCAACTGATTTTTGAAGTGGTTTGCAAGTATGTCAACGTCTAGACTCAGATATTTTATTCTACTACCGCCATTCAAAAAGTGAACATTTTGCCAAAACGATTTTGAATCCCTACATTGAGCGATTTTAAATGCCGTATTCTTTAGGCATAACGCTTTTTTATGGGCGCACAAATTTTTATAACTCTTATTTTGTTGTAGGTACATGCTCTTAAAAGACGAATTGTTTGTTCTCCGAAAAAGTTTTAATAAGGTGAATGATTTTTGTCTGCTTCTTTTGCATTCATTATCATACCACTTGGAATGCAAACTAACGCCCGAATTCGTAACAGAAACTGCAGAATTCCTCACTGATAAAAACACCGAGTTAGTTACGTCGTCAACAGAACTTGTGCTTGGATTAGGCATTCTCATAATTTGTTGGCTTAACCTTCGCCTATATAACTCTGATTTGCTTTCTATCCATTTCAGTTTGTTTTTCGTATTCTCGATGGTTGGTGTGCGCAAAAAAGAATACTCAAACTCACAGGAGACAATTATGGGTAGATGTGATGAATAGTTGGTTGGGTACACTTCGAAATCCTTAATCACATGCAACCAATCCCCTTTAGCTAAACAATAATCTATCACTGAGCAACCCTGATCAGAGACAAACGTAAAATTACCCTTTTCATCACTACGAGAAACTCCGTTTAAAAGAAAAAAACCAAAGTCTTTAATCATGTCTATTAAAACTTTTCCATTCGTATTTAACTTTTTATCTAACGATTTCCTTTTCAATATAAATTGATCATTGTTCTCAATATTTGAATTTTGGAAATCACTTATTCGACCATTAAGATCCCCGACAACCATTAAGTTTTTGTTATTGTGTTGAACTAAAAAATCATGAAGTTCGTTATATTTTGTATTCCACTCGTTAAAATTAAGGTAAATAGGAAGAATCTGAAAATGTTTTGAATCAGATATAATGTCTATAATAAAAGTGTTAAAAATATGTTTGAATTCAATTCGATTATTTGAAGTGGACCTTTTTACACCACACATTATACCTCCACTGGCTCTACCAAGCCTATTTTTTCTAATAGCTGGAATACATTCTATTTTAAAGTTTTCAAAGTATTTTAAATAAGGTAGTTCTTTTCCCTCTTCCAAAAAATATTCTAAGAGTATAAATATATTATGTTTTGAAATTAGTTTAAAAAATTCAGGCGTTATTAACTTGTTTTTAAATCCTGTAATGTTATAACAAAATATTTTGAAATTGGTTTTATTTGCATAATTTTGGCAGAAAAAATTAGTGTGGCAGACGGCAACTCTATCCTAACTACGATAATATCTGGGACCAGCACCTCTTTCGTTGTTCACGTTCCTTCTCACAGATGGCTCTCCTCTTCCCTCTGCCTGGCATATCGAAATGACATTTGCGATGTTGTTTTTGTTTATGTTTGTGTTGTTGTCAAAAAAACACGCTGCTAGATCGCCGAAAGTTGCTGTCACATATTCAAACTCTTGTTTGGTTTTAATTATCACGCCTTTTAAGGAATCATACGCAAATGTGTGGCTGTCGACTTGCAACTTTGTTCCTCTAATCCTTATTGAAGAATTTGGATTCTTTTCGAGAAGTTTGCTTTTAATTTCGTATAGTGTTTTCCTTTTGTTTCGATATATCAATGACTGCTCACGGTGAACATATATACCAGACCACTGCCTTTTAGTTTTGAAGCAGCGCCGATAATTTTTCTGACGGTATCGGGGTTGTTTAGTTTTAAAACCATTGTCGCCTTGTTGGTATTCCGATTTATAAATTCTCGTGATGATTTAAGTGAAAATTCCGTGTTTTCGTTACGATCAAGAAGGCTTAAGCAAGTTTGTGTACCAAATTCGATCTTGTTTGTCTTCTCATCATAAGGAAAATGCATCACAACAGTGTCTTCATTTGTCTTCTGTGTCAAATTTTCTAGTTGTTTTTCTAGCGTCTCGCAATAGTTCTCAACGGCAAAAAGACGTTCCGCTAAGTGGGTATTTTGTGACCGAAGAAGCTGTATTTCATTGGTGACAACCGAAATATCATCTTTTGTTGCGATGTTTTTGAGATGCTCTTTTAAACAATCGTTAATAATTGATTTCGTTTCATGAGTGTTCATTTTCATTTTGATAAGTGACTTTGTTGTTTCTTTTTTGCTGCTTGGTGTTTTAATCGGAGAAATTTCTGTGGATTTTCTTTTTGATTGCATATAGCACAAATAGAAAGATGTCCGCTTTTTTGTTCGGATTTTTAATTCAAAAATAATCCTACCTTTGTAACTCGTTTGCACTTTAATTCAATTTATGGATGTAAAGCTTACTTATTTATTGCTTTTTAAAACTGGCAAACCAAAATTAACTTTTTTAGTTTAAAGTAAAACAGACTAAGACACAAAAAGCAAGACTTTGACTTTTCACTCGTACAATATCGGAGAATAGTGCAAAACTCCCACGTCAACACAAATCTTTCAAAGATCCGTTCAATTGCTCGGATATGCCGACGATATTGACATAATTGGAAGAACGCAGCGTGATGTCAATGGTGCGTTTATGAGCATTGAGACGAAAGCGAAGAAGATGGGTTTAGTGGTAAATGAGGGCAAGACCAAGTATATGCTGTCATCAAGAAAGGACACCCAACACCGACGTCTTGGACAGAACGTCAAAATAGACAACTATAACTTTGAGGTAGTTAAGGATTTTGTCTACCTAGGCGCCGCTATTAATTCATGCAACGACACCAGCGCTGAAATCAAACGAAAAATAACTCTTGCCAATCGCTGTTTCTTCGGACTAAGAAGGCAATTGAGTAGTAAAGTCCTCTCTCGAGCAACTAAAGTGTCCCTGTATAAGACACTTATCATCCCTGTTCTTATATATGCCGCAGAGGCATCGACCTTGTCAAAGGCAGACGAGAACGCTTTAGGATGCTTCGAGAAAAAAATTCTTCGGGTGATATTTGGTCCCGTCTGCATAGATGGAGAATGGAGAAGAAGATTCAACGACGAATTGTACGGGCTGTACAGCGACACTGACCTTGTCAAACGAGTCAAGGTCCAGCGGCTTAGATGGCTGGGTCATGTAGAGCGAATGGACACCAACGCTCCGGCCCGGAAAGTCTTCGAATCCAATCCCGAGGGACGGCACAGTAGAGGAAGAACGCAACTCAGGTGGCGCACGCAAGTAGGAGAGGACGTCAACCAACTTGGCGTGCAAAACTGGAGGCAGCTACCTAGGGACCGAGCTGGCTGGAGAAGCATGTTGGTTAAGGCCCTAGTCCGACCCGGACTGTAGCGCCACCTTAAGTAAGTAAGTAAGATTTCTTATATCTTACAACATCATATAAAAATAAAACAGATAATTTAAAAAATAGGAAATTAGCAATAAAATAGTTAGGTGCATCCGGTTGTCCTAAGGACAAGAGTTGGATTTGCCGCATATAAAGTTACAACATACAAATTTTAAAAATATTGATGGGGATCTTATCGAAGAAGTAATAGGAATTTAATTGCGAATTTGTATACAAATAATAACATATAATGACACTAGAAAAATTTGAGAATTTTTTTTTTTAAATCGTATTGTGTATTATAAAAATACTTAAGTTTGCGTATTCAGTAAGCTACTAATTACATCAAAGTTCAATGAAAACAATAGACTCTTAATATTTCTTAAATATGAAGATTTGATTGTATCACATCGGATTCTTTCCGGCAGGCTTTTAAAAAGTCGAGGTGCAGTTACTTCGTAGGAGTGAGAAAAGAGTGATTTTTTGACAGCAGGTACAAAAACTAAATGTCTATTGTTGACTCGCAAATTAGGAGATTCAAACGTCCTTGCAGCCAGATAGCCAAACTTTTCGAAGAAAATTTTAAAGACTTTATAAAAATACAAATGCTGTAGTGGTAAAATTTTAAGGTTTATGAATAAATCAAAGCTTGGAGTTTGGCGGTTAACTCTGAAAATAATTCTAACGGCATGTTTTTGCTTGACTAATAAAGGTTCGATTTTATTGTAGTGTGTCCCACCCCCAGCAGGAGAGGCCGTATTGCAGTTTGGATTTAAAAAAGCCGTTGTATACTAAGCTCAGAATAGGTTGACTGCAATAGATACTCAAATGGTATATTTGCCTCACAACCTTATTCAGATATTTCTTTAAGTTGTAAGTTGTAAACAACTGTTAGAACATACCAAGTTTTCATTAAAAGTTAAAGAAACATGTTTGCAATCATTTAATGAAAACTTTGAACAACTAGGGGAATGGTTTGAAAAAGTTATATCGTCACACACATTTCCCATTATATTAAAAATCATAAATTTTGTTTTGTCACTAATGACAAGACGATGCAGATGAAACCATTAGCAAAGAATCTCTAAATCAGTATTTACATCAATAACTAACTGGAAATAGTTTTTTGATGAGTAGGACAGAGCGGCATCATCTGCAAAGGCTGTAGTTTTACCTTTAAATGGTTGAATAAAAAGAAAGGTGACAAAAACTAAAAACAGAATTGGACCCAAAACCGATCCTTGAGGAACGCCCATGTATTTAAGCCTTTCAGAACTTAATTTGCTTTGAATTCTTACCTTTTGTTTTCTGTTCATTAGATAAGAAGCAAACCAATCATATACCTTACCTCTAATACCGGCTTTGTACAATTTACTGAGTAACATGGTATGATCTACTGTATCCAAGGCTTTGGCTATATCAATAAACAGGGAAGAGGGTATCTCTGAGTTGTTCAAACAAAGTAAATTTCACTACATAATTTTAATAGAGCATCTTCCGTAGACTTACCGCTCAGAAATCAAATTTAAAGAAAGAAATCATTCTGTATTTCATCCCTTTTTCGAAGACTTTTGAAAAAATTGAAAGGAGTGATATTGGACGATAATTATTTAATCTTGAAGTAGGTCCTTTTTTATGCAATGGTATAACAACTGCACTTTTTAATGCATTGGGAAAAACACCCTTTTGCAAACTGAAATTGAAAATATGACATAAAACATCTGATAGTAAAAAAGAAATTTGTTTCAAAACTTTGCTAGATATCAGGTCTTCAGAAGTCGAGTTTGAATCTTTTAACGAATTTATGATATTATGAATTTTGAATTTCATGGGAGGTAAAATCATTAAAAAAGAAACTTTCTGAATTCATACTATCATCTTTCAAATTATTGTCACAACACAACGCACTAGAGTTAGACTGAAAGTTATACATATTGTGATGAAATATATTTGCAAAAAAATCGTTGAATAAATTCGCTACTTTTTCAGAGTCGGACACCAATGTGCTGTTGCATTCAATAGAAAAGCCTACTTCAGTTTTATTTCTGTTCAAAATATCGTCTACGATCTCCCACTCCTTTTTTGAGTTTCCTAAATTTTCGCTTAATTTATTTCTATAATAAGAGTCTCTACAGAGAGGAATTTCAGGTTTTAGTTCCAAGCAAAGTTTTTCGTAGAGAGTTTTCAGTCTTGTATTATTCGGATGTTTTTTAAGACAGTTATGTAGCTTTTTCTTCTTATTTATCTTTTTTAGCAAAGGAATATTCATCCATGGTTTACGACACGTTAATTTTTAACCCTTAGAAGCATACACTTTTTGAGCGATCCTACCATCATGAAAATTCTTAAACGGGGGTTTTCGGGGTCGCTGATTACGAATCCGAAGTCAGATTTTTGAAATTCAAGATGGCGGATCCAATATGGCCGACACCAAAACGTAACTCTAAGAGAATATTGATAAAAACTTGTTTTCAGGGGTTTTTGGGGTCTCTGATTACGAAGCCGAAGTCGACCCCAAAATCCCTTGCTTACCAAATTTAGAATTATTTTGTTGGATAGATTCTTCAATAATGAATTCTTTCGAAAAAAACGTAATTTTTTTCAGTTTGTTTGTTTATGAATCTTATATTATAAACCGTTATGCCAATTAGAGTGTTTTTTTACGTTCTTACAATAGTCAAGTAACTGAAAAGTGCAAAAAACCGTATCTGAATAAGTTCAAACGTAAATAAATTAGAAAAATTCAATCAAATCGAAGCGGTAACGTGGGTTACCACCTTGCTTCTAAGGATTAATCTTTACTTTCATAGACTAGGCAGTTGTTTGAAATGTGTAACTGGAGTTAAGCTAGAAAAATATCGAAAGCCAAAGATGGGTCTTGTGCATCAAAAACGTCATCCCAGAACTCATAAGTCAAATCAGATTTAAGGATTACAAAATTAATTCTGTGATTCTGTTTCGAAAAAGATTGACATGTCCTAGAAACAACGTTGTCAAACTGAGACTTATTAATTTATGATCAGTTATTTTGGAATCAAATACATCAGCCCTATAGTTTCTGTCATTATTCCTTTGAAATTTAATAAAAGCATGATCTAAGCACGATGATCCTCTTGTCGGTTTATTTAACATTGACATAAAACCATAAGACGATAAAACAGCTATTATCTAAAAAAACAACTATTATCTAAATTGTTAATACTGTTAACATTATTGTTAGTTATCATTTTTAATTTAGGTATCAAAATTATTTTTATAAAAATCTTCAAAATTTTTTATCTTAATAGAATTTTTACCCTCCTTCCTTCTTATCAATACCGATGAATTACGAACCCATACATATAGACATCTTTTTTGTTGTTTCAATTCCTTAGCCTTCTTCAAAAGAGAACGAGTATAAGGACAAGGAGTGAGACTGTCGTTTATATAAATATTTGATTTCCCTTTGTTGTTGTTTTGGGCATCGAAGATGTTTGACTTAAGTTTAATTTTGCCAGACCGCAACTTGTTTATTATTTTTTCTTTTTTTGATCGACAAGAAAACTTAATGCATGCAATGTTGGACACGTTAGTTCTACTAATGCCATTAGAATTCCGCTTCACTTACTATTTATATATTTTGGTTTTTAAACTTTTCTATACGATGAACAATCTCTCTTCAAACGATGTGACCCCATCAACACACGACTGAAGACTAATTGACGATTCCATTTGCCGTCTTTACTTCGGCGGACTCGGATTTTGTTATCGGGTCCCGCGAACACGTTGATGACTCGCCCAAGGCGCCACTCGTTGGGAGGTAAATTTTCAATTCGAATGATAACCACGTCGTTAATTTACAGATCTCTTTTAGGAAATGAACACTCTAGAAAACAGGAGGAAGGTTTTCAATTACTCAACAACGTTAAAATCATCAATGGACATATAATGACACTAGAAAAATTTGAGAATTTTTTTTTTTAAATCGTATTGTGTATTATAAAAATACTTAAGTTTGCGTATTCAGTAAGCTACTAATTACATCAAAGTTCAATGAAAACAATAGACTCTTAATATTTCTTAAATATGAAGATTTGATTGTATCACATCGGATTCTTTCCGGCAGGCTTTTAAAAAGTCGAGGTGCAGTTACTTCGTAGGAGTGAGAAAAGAGTGATTTTTTGACAGCAGGTACAAAAACTAAATGTCTATTGTTGACTCGCAAATTAGGAGATTCAAACGTCCTTGCAGCCAGATAGCCAAACTTTTCGAAGAAAATTTTAAAGACTTTATAAAAATACAAATGCTGTAGTGGTAAAATTTTAAGGTTTATGAATAAATCAAAGCTTGGAGTTTGGCGGTTAACTCTGAAAATAATTCTAACGGCATGTTTTTGCTTGACTAATAAAGGTTCGATTTTATTGTAGTGTGTCCCACCCCCAGCAGGAGAGGCCGTATTGCAGTTTGGATTTAAAAAAGCCGTTGTATACTAAGCTCAGAATAGGTTGACTGCAATAGATACTCAAATGGTATATTTGCCTCACAACCTTATTCAGATATTTCTTTAAGTTGTAAGTTGTAAACAACTGTTAGAACATACCAAGTTTTCATTAAAAGTTAAAGAAACATGTTTGCAATCATTTAATGAAAACTTTGAACAACTAGGGGAATGGTTTGAAAAAGTTATATCGTCACACACATTTCCCATTATATTAAAAATCATAAATTTTGTTTTGTCACTAATGACAAGACGATGCAGATGAAACCATTAGCAAAGAATCTCTAAATCAGTATTTACATCAATAACTAACTGGAAATAGTTTTTTGATGAGTAGGACAGAGCGGCATCATCTGCAAAGGCTGTAGTTTTACCTTTAAATGGTTGAATAAAAAGAAAGGTGACAAAAACTAAAAACAGAATTGGACCCAAAACCGATCCTTGAGGAACGCCCATGTATTTAAGCCTTTCAGAACTTAATTTGCTTTGAATTCTTACCTTTTGTTTTCTGTTCATTAGATAAGAAGCAAACCAATCATATACCTTACCTCTAATACCGGCTTTGTACAATTTACTGAGTAACATGGTATGATCTACTGTATCCAAGGCTTTGGCTATATCAATAAACAGGGAAGAGGGTATCTCTGAGTTGTTCAAACAAAGTAAATTTCACTACATAATTTTAATAGAGCATCTTCCGTAGACTTACCGCTCAGAAATCAAATTTAAAGAAAGAAATCATTCTGTATTTCATCCCTTTTTCGAAGACTTTTGAAAAAATTGAAAGGAGTGATATTGGACGATAATTATTTAATCTTGAAGTAGGTCCTTTTTTATGCAATGGTATAACAACTGCACTTTTTAATGCATTGGGAAAAACACCCTTTTGCAAACTGAAATTGAAAATATGACATAAAACATCTGATAGTAAAAAAGAAATTTGTTTCAAAACTTTGCTAGATATCAGGTCTTCAGAAGTCGAGTTTGAATCTTTTAACGAATTTATGATATTATGAATTTTGAATTTCATGGGAGGTAAAATCATTAAAAAAGAAACTTTCTGAATTCATACTATCATCTTTCAAATTATTGTCACAACACAACGCACTAGAGTTAGACTGAAAGTTATACATATTGTGATGAAATATATTTGCAAAAAAATCGTTGAATAAATTCGCTACTTTTTCAGAGTCGGACACCAATGTGCTGTTGCATTCAATAGAAAAGCCTACTTCAGTTTTATTTCTGTTCAAAATATCGTCTACGATCTCCCACTCCTTTTTTGAGTTTCCTAAATTTTCGCTTAATTTATTTCTATAATAAGAGTCTCTACAGAGAGGAATTTCAGGTTTTAGTTCCAAGCAAAGTTTTTCGTAGAGAGTTTTCAGTCTTGTATTATTCGGATGTTTTTTAAGACAGTAATGTAGCTTTTTCTTCTTATTTATCTTTTTTAGCAAAGGAATATTCATCCATGGTTTACGACACGTTAATTTTTAACCCTTAGAAGCATACACTTTTTGAGCGATCCTACCATCATGAAAATTCTTAAACGGGGGTTTTCGGGGTCGCTGATTACGAATCCGAAGTCAGATTTTTGAAATTCAAGATGGCGGATCCAATATGGCCGACACCAAAACGTAACTCTAAGAGAATATTGATAAAAACTTGTTTTCAGGGGTTTTTGGGGTCTCTGATTACGAAGCCGAAGTCGACCCCAAAATCCCTTGCTTACCAAATTTAGAATTATTTTGTTGGATAGATTCTTCAATAATGAATTCTTTCGAAAAAAACGTAATTTTTTTCAGTTTGTTTGTTTATGAATCTTATATTATAAACCGTTATGCCAATTAGAGTGTTTTTTTACGTTCTTACAATAGTCAAGTAACTGAAAAGTGCAAAAAACCGTATCTGAATAAGTTCAAACGTAAATAAATTAGAAAAATTCAATCAAATCGAAGCGGTAACGTGGGTTACCACCATGCTTCTAAGGATTAATCTTTACTTTCATAGACTAGGCAGTTGTTTGAAATGTGTAACTGGAGTTAAGCTAGAAAAATATCGAAAGCCAAAGATGGGTCTTGTGCATCAAAAACGTCATCCCAGAACTCATAAGTCAAATCAGATTTAAGGATTACAAAATTAATTCTGTGATTCTGTTTCGAAAAAGATTGACATGTCCTAGAAACAACGTTGTCAAACTGAGATTTATTAATTTATGATCAGTTATTTTGGAATCAAATACATCAGCCCTATAGTTTCTGTCATTATTCCTTTGAAATTTAATAAAAGCATGATCTAAGCACGATGATCCTCTTGTCGGTTTATTTAACATTGACATAAAACCATAAGACGATAAAACAGCTATTATCTAAAAAAACAACTATTATCTAAATTGTTAATACTGTTAACATTATTGTTAGTTATCATTTTTAATTTAGGTATCAAAATTATTTTTATAAAAATCTTCAAAATTTTTTATCTTAATAGAATTTTTACCCTCCTTCCTTCTTATCAATACCGATGAATTACGAACCCATACATATAGACATCTTTTTTGTTGTTTCAATTCCTTAGCCTTCTTCAAAAGAGAACGAGTATAAGGACAAGGAGTGAGACTGTCGTTTATATAAATATTTGATTTCCCTTTGTTGTTGTTTTGGGCATCGAAGATGTTTGACTTAAGTTTAATTTTGCCAGACCGCAACTTGTTTATTATTTTTTCTTTTTTTGATCGACAAGAAAACTTAATGCATGCAATGTTGGACACGTTAGTTCTACTAATGCCATTAGAATTCCGCTTCACTAACTATTTATATATTTTGGTTTTTAAACTTTTCTATACGATGAACAATCTCTCTTCAAACGATGTGACCCCATCAACACACGACTGAAGACTAATTGACGATTCCATTTGCCGTCTTTACTTCGGCGGACTCGGATTTTGTTATCGGGTCCCGCGAACACGTTGATGACTCGCCCAAGGCGCCACTCGTTGGGAGGTAAATTTTCAATTCGAATGATAACCACGTCGTTAATTTACAGATCTCTTTTAGGAAATGAACACTCTAGAAAACAGGAGGAAGGTTTTCAATTACTCAACAACGTTAAAATCATCAATGGAGAAATATCGTCACCATATTTACTTTCCCTAATCAAATTTAACGTACCTGCCCGTCGGACTCGAAACTATAAACGTTTACACGTCAGCTTCCAAAAATATAATTATTTAGCCAACGAGCCTCTGACAAGATGCTGCAGAACTTTTACAGATTACAACTCTGTTTGTGATGTTTCAACTAGTGATCTAACAAAATCACATTTGTTAAATTATTTAAAATTTAATTTCATTTAGATAGTTTAAGTTTAACCATGACTTTTAGTTTTAAAACTGTAGTTAATACAAAAATAGATAAATAAATAAAAAAAACTTCCATTTATAACGTTTGTGAAGTTCCTTTGAATACTCTTCCTTCCATCGAGCACTTAATTGATGATGTAGGATTTGTAGTTTTCTCCATCTATTTCGAATACTTAGCGAATCATCACCGAATGCTGGTTCTGGCTAACCTACTAACAACCCACCCGTGAGGAAGTGACCCGGAGTCAAGGGGACGATATCTGAAGCATTTTCAGTCATAGTTGACAATGGACGTGAGTTGAGTGTTCACTCAATTAGAGACAGCAGGGTTGAGAATTCTTCAAAGAAAAATTTTGCACTGCCCGCAAATTTTTCGAAAATGTGATTTAAAGCTTTTTACTCCCGCTTCCCACAACCCACCCATATGGGGAGAACCGGGAGAAATGAAATTCCATTTTAATTGCGAAAAGTTATGAGCTGCTGTTGTTGGACAACGGATAAGCGATTTGTAAAAATCTGAGTAAGAAATTGGTTCCATGATCGGAAAACATCTGCAACGGAGTTCCAACTCGGGAAACGAAACGCGTAAATGACGCGAGAAACGCTTGCGTCGTCAGATCAATAACCAAATCTAAATGAATTGCACGTGTTGCAAAACATACAAAAATGCATACATATCCTTTGTCCAAACGACATTTTCGACCAAAATACGTCTTAATGGGGAAAGATCCAGCAAAATCCACAACCGTATTCGTGAAAGGCCGAATCAACGTGGTTCTTTCCTGTGGTAGCGCACCCATTAGTTGCGTTTGCAAGTGATGCTTATACCTAGTATATATTGGGCACTGGCGAATACACTTTTTCACCAAATTTTTGACTTGCGGAATCCAATATTCGGCTCAGATCATGCGCATCATGAGTTGAATTTCGCCATGTACTGAAATTTCATGTACATATTGAATATACCGCTGAATAAAAAGGCATTATGCAAGAAGCAATATTGGAAATTTTTTTTTATTAATAAATGGATTCCCAGCCAACTTTTTGGTGCTACTTGCCTACTCAATAATACGTCGTTACATTCCCTTTCAGAATACTTCCTTTGAGTCAGCACAATTAATTTTTCCTTCACCCTACATTTTCGTGGTAGGATGATTCTGATTGTGGATACCGTTTCTTTCCATGAGTCTTCATGAACTGACAAAACCTCTCAACGTATGGAAGCACACACAGCGCTTTGTGCCACTTGGAGAATTTGGGTGTCACTCTCAAAATCCCGAATGATTTGATTGTTGAATGACGAAGGTATCACTTGATTGGTGAAGGTTTTAACCGATTTCGCTTCTATAATGGGTTCCTCAATCGTTTCACCCTTCACATAAGGCCATGTCGACTGAGATTCCCGCAACCACGCAGACCCATTCCACCACAACGAATGGTCTTTTAAATCCTCCGGGGATATTCCTCTTGTGGCTATATCCGCCGGGTTTTCTTCTGATATTACATGACACCAATTAGTCACCTCTGTGTTCTCTAAGATGTCCGATGTGCGGTTTGCCACAAAGGTTTTCCATGAACTTGGATGTTTTTGCAGCTAAGCTAGAACAATAGTGGAATCTGTCCACAGATGGACCGCTGACATGTTTTCAATTCGAAGGGAAGTTGAAGCTAAATGTACCATTTTCGATAGAAGAACGGCACCCTGTAACTCTAGACTTGGCAGCGATATCTTGTTTACCGGGGCAACCTTAGATTTTGCCCATAACAAATGAGATGTGACCTTTTCTTGATGTTGTACCCGTAAATAAATGCAGGCAGCGTAAGCCTTTTCCGACGCGTCACAGAACCCATAAATCTGTGAGACCGCATCTGGAGTGTATTCTACTCATCGTGGAATACATATGCTTGTGACTCCTGGCAAACGATTCGCAAATACCTCCATCTTTGGTTGGTGCTGGGGAGCAGTTCCCCATCCCAATCTGTCTTGTCCTTCCAGATTTGCTGCATCAAAATTTTTGCTACGATCACGATAGGGGCCAACCAATCTACTGGATCGTACAAATTAGCGATAACTGAAAGCACTGAGCGCTTAGAAGCGGGCTTTTCCTGTGCAATCGATTGCACCGAAAAGGAAAATGTCATCAGAGCTTTCGTCATAAAACTTTAAGAAATCTTCGTTAAGAAGTGCACCTTTTGGTAGAAATTCTAGCAAATTCTTCGCATTCGCCTTCCATTTTCTTAGGTTGAAAACCGCTGATTGTAACACCCCAATCAATGCTTGAGCTTGAGCTTGAGCCTTCAATGCAGTGGCCATGTCGTGAGCCCCTGATAAAACATCATCGACAAACAATTCCCGCAATAGAATGTTTGATGCTAGAAAATGGTAACCTTTGACTTCGTTGGCTAAATGATGCAATGTGCGTATTGCCAAATACGGAGAGCTAGAAGCACCAAATGTTATCGTTACCATTTAAAGGATCCAGAGGATTTTCACGAAATAAAATTTTCTGAAAGGGAGCTTGATCAGGATGAATCTTGATTTGGCGATATATCTTCTCGATGTCGATATTGAACACGTATTTGAAGAGTCTCCAATTCAACAGTTAGAGCGTTATATCTGTCTGCAGAGCTGTACCCGGATAAAGAACATCATTCAAACTCTCCCCGCTCGAAGAGGCAAATGATGCATTGAATACAACGCGAACATTTGTTGTAAGACTTTCGGGTTTGATCACAGCGTGATGAGGCATATAATACGATGATCCCTTTTCACCAAACTTGTCCGAAAATTCTCTGGGGATCATATGCCCCAGATCAATATACTCGGATAACAAACAAACTCTTCTGTGAATGGTAACCTTACTACGCAACGACCCGTGTCGTCTCGATACGTTATTTCTATAAAGAGATGCTGTCAACACTGGAGTTTCAGGAAGCTCTTCCAACTGCCAAAATTTTTGAATGTCATTAACATTACTTCATTAAAAATCGAAAGTGATCTTGAACACTGGGAATCTAATTGGGAATTCGGATTTTCCAAAGGGCCAAGTAGCACCCACCCAAATACTGTGTTTTTAGCCATAATCTTCTGATACACATTGGGTTTTAGGCCTTCCTTAATTATAAAAGGATATAAATCTGCCCCGATCAAGAAATCGATTTTCGAACACCTATTAAAATATGGGTCAGCTAAATGGAAATCTAACTTTCTTTGAAACTCTCCCAAGTCTATTGATAGCGAAGGCAGCTTGTCTGCAACCGTTTTGAGAACAAGTGCCTCAGCGAAAAGAGAAAACTCACAGTCGTGTCTCGATTTTACCATGAATGAGCAAATTTTAGAGGACGTTGCTGTTACCGAAAAATTAACGCCTGCAACCGTTGCTCTCACCGATCGTGTGGGCAACCTTAACCTCTTCTGAACTTCTTCAGATATGAATGATATTTCCGACTGTAAAGAAATTATTAGGCAAAAATGTATAGCTCTAACCTTTATTAATTTTGACACATTTATCAATTCAAGCATATAACAATTATGTATAAAATTTGGCGAGGGGCTTAAATTTTGTATTGCTCTACTATGCCTGTTCGGATCGACTTCTCGCTTCTTTATTCTTCTTTCTCCTATGTTTCGTTTCGCGTTCAGGAAATACAAATAAGGTTTCAAACAGCTATGAAAAGACAGATGGCAGTCAAACAGGCAAACTAGTGGCTGTGTTCAGCCCTTACTTTCTAACACTCTCCCCCTCGGTATATTTGGCAGGACTAGGTCCAAATCTACTTCCTTCTTTCTTATATCCAGCTTAGCCACTCGTACCGCAGGTCTTTCATATATTCCGGTGTCAGTTTGAACAGCTGCGCTTCGAACTTGTATTTGTTGGTATATTAAGCGCTCTGCTCGCTCATGTTCTTGTGATGATAAGTTACGATCTGATTTCTTGTGCCCAAGTAGAGAGTATATATATTTGAACACATACCCTGTAACCCTTACCATTTTGTCCCATTTCTCAAATCTGTCTAACGGAATCACTAATACTACTACTCGATGATTCGTCTCGCAGCTGAAGTTTTCGCTTGTTTGTGTTAGAGATATGTCTTCAGGCCAATCTTTCTCTGACAAGAGAAGAAATGATGGTCCTTGCATCCAACGATCTTCCATGTTCAAAGAAGAACCTCGTTTCCATTTTGCGGCGTCATCTGCTGGATTCATTGCTGATGGCACGTAACGCCAATCGAGAATGTTCGTAATCTCTTGGATTTCAGCTACCCTGAAGGCTATAAACTGTCCTTTCATTCTTATCGCATCTGACTTCAACCAGCCCAAGACTATAACTGAATCCGTCCAAATAACTGTACGATAAACACGAATGGATAAGGAATGTTGTAAGCTTCTAGCAAATCTAGCTCCGATTAACGCTGCCACTAGTTCTAATCTTGGAATCGATAAAAGTTTTATTGGAGCCACTTTAGTTCTTGATCCCACCAATGAACACCATATATTGTCGTTCGTTTGCATACGTAGATAGGCAGTAGCGGCGCTACAATCCTTGCTAGCGTCGACAAAGATGTGGAATTCAGTCTCGGTTGCGGACCATATTGGTTCGATTGAGTAACATCTTGGAATTAAAACGCTTTTCGTGATGATCATTGTTGATCTCATCGTCCCAATTCACTCCAGAACACCACACCTCTTGCATGAGTACCTTTAAGTAGCAAGAGAAATGGCATATAAGACCGAGAGGGTCGAAAATCGACATCAGCACATTGAGTAGCTCTCGTTTCGTTGGTTTTTGTTGGCCACTTAGAACCTCTTTATTGTCTTTGTTGAACCTTAATGAATACGTCAGTGAATCAGTTAAAGTATCCCACCACATACCTTTTACTTTCTCAATGGTTAGTACGGATTCCTTGTCAAGGTTGAAACAATCGTTGACATTCGAATGAGCAATTTCCAAAGCTGCCATCACTTCTTTTGAGTTTGATTTCCACTTGGTTATGTGGAAGCCTCCAGCTGAGTGGATCTTTCTCACTTCTTCGGCTAGGGTCATAGCCTCTTTCGCTGTGCTTACGCTCTCAAGAAGGTCGTCGACATAGTGGTTCTTAACTATTGCTTCCACGGCTCTCGGATAGACTTTTTCGAATCTTTTCGCTTTTTTATTTTTTATATATTGAGCGCAACTAGGTGAGCAAGTTGCCCCGAACGTCATTACTTGAGTTGCATAAATCGCTTCACCACTTCCGTCATCCCATACATGCGTGTTGATCTTCACTTGCTATTCTGATCTGATGAAACATTTCAGAAATGTCACCAGTAATGGCAACTGCATTTTCTCTGAATCTTAAGAGGATTCCGAGAAGCGAAGACAATTGATCAGGACCCTTTAATAAACATGAATTAAGCGATATTCCATCAACTTTGGCCACTGCGTCCCAAACCACTCTTATTTTCTCTGGCTTGTTTGGGTTGATCACAGGAAACAAAGGAAGGTACCAAACTCGTTTGTGTTCTTCCTTTAGTTCATCCGCTGAGAGCTTACGCACATAGCCTTTTCTAACGTAGTTTTCAATTTGGTCGTTCATAATGATTTTCAAATTTGAATCCTTCTGCATTCTACGTTGTAACGTCGCTAACCTGTTCTTAGCCATAGACAAACTGTCTGGCAACACGAGTTCATTGCACCTCCACAGCAATCCTATTTCAAAATGTTCTCCATCAAATACGGAAGTCTTCTCTAGGATATCATTTGCTCGTCGCTCTTCTTTGGACGCCAAATTATAAGCTGGTATCTTGATTCCCACATTATCAACTGAATAGAAGTGTTTCATTAAGTCATCGAGATTTTCATTTTCTGGTTCTGAAATTTCTTGGATGTGATAATTGACATTTTGATATTTTGATGAGCTTCCAGTTCCAAAGACTGACCAACCAAGTTTACATTTTGTTGTTACTGGCTCTTCTCGACCGGCTAATCGAGTCTTACTTGGGACCGCAACAGTCACTTAAACCGATCATTATTCTTGGCTGCTTTTCGAAATAGGATACGACAGGAAGCCCACGCAAGTGAGCACATTCCTTAGCAAGTTCTTCATAATTTAATGTTTGCTTTGGTAAGTTCAGTTCCTTTACTGTGTGAGCAACTGGAATTTCATATTCTTTTGCACCTTTGTATGCACCTGAAATCATTAAAGCAATTTTCATCGATTCTTCTTGACGACGGATATTCGCTGTCCACTTGAGATGTAAAATGACTTTTGGTCCAGTTAATCTCAGATCTGCTGCAACTTCTTCTTCAATTCTCGTTCCGCTTGAACCTCCATCTAGAAATCCCAACACATCTACCCTCTTATCTCCATGGCGAAGTGTTACTGGGATGTACTGAAATTGAAATAGGTCACCCATTTCCGTGTGGCTATTCTGAGATGTGATAACTATTGGTGGACCTGTAACGATGTTGTCCTCTAGATGCATCAACGGATGATGCTTTCTTTTGCAACCAATGAAGTCACACTTAACTGCCTTCTTACAAACGAATGGGTATTTCATTGAATGGGCAGTTAGGCATTGGCGACAAAGCTTCAACTCCTTCAATTTCTCCCATCTTGATGATGGCGTCATGTTTTTGAACGCTTCGCAAACTTCCAGGTTCTTACATTGTTCATTACATACTACACATTTTGTACTGCTTTTACCTTCGACGTGAACATAAACTCTACTTTGACTATGTTTTTCATTACGAGCGACTTCCCTGGCGCTACTTCCTAACTCTGAACTAGAAAGAACTTCATAAACTTTTCTCGACTCTGTTTGAAGCCAGGAACCGAAAGCTAGCACACCTTTAACGTTTTTGTCTAAAGAATAAGTAGCCCACCTCATCTTCATATCGTTGTTTAGCTTTTTCAACAACTCTTTGAGAAGTAGCGGATTGTCGTATTGACCTTCAAGTCCGGAAGCCTTCATAATAGCATTAAGGTTTGTGACAGCCGTTGATAATTCTTAAATAGATTCTAATTTATCTCCCTTTACCATAGGAATTCAATTTATTTTTTCTAATTGACTATCCAAGATAATATTTGGCTGACAGAAAGCAATACTGAGACATTCCATTATTTGGGGAACGCAGGAAGGTTCTACTAACTGACTGGCAACTAAATTTCTAGCCCTACCTTTAAGCGCTTGTTGCACCCGTATCAGATTCTCTTCGATGGTATATCCACATGCTTGCGTAGACTTATCGAACATTCGTTTGAATAGTGGCCATTCTTCAGGCTGTCCAGTAAAATTTGGTAGATCACGATATATCTTTCTTGCTGAAATCTCTCTCTGGGTGAGTGGCGGTGGAATTTTGAAACTTGCTTGTGGCATCTGGAGTGTGGCAAATGGAGTGAATTCAAACGCTAATGGATCCATTGATTTCTGGTTCAAACGATTGAACCTTGTTCCTTCGAAGACTTCGTTGACATTCATTGGTTCCGTCGCAGACTTCGTTGACCTCCTCTTCACTTTCTGATGACAACTCGTTGATTATGTCTTCCTGCTGACGTAGATGCTCTTCATCCCTTTTCAGATTGTCTCGTTGTTCTTTCAAGATATCTCTCTTTTGCTGAATGAGACGTAAACGCATGCTCTTCTGACTGGACGAACTACTCTTATAATAGATGGAAAGCCTATCACCCTCAACAACCCTATCTCGATATTCACTGTCACGCAACCTGGGCACTGGAAGCTGATTGCCTTCAATGTCTGTGTGAGAGCCTTTTAATTTAACATATTCCGATCTTAGTTTAAGCCATTTATTGTACGACGCGTCTATAACCGTCTGTCGTTTGTTGTCTTTAACATTTTTGTTTCCACAACCTTCAATTGTGTTGACAATTTTTCGTGCAAGGCATCTAATTTTCTCAAATGGACCACGGTACATTCATCGCAAAACCAACTGTATAGCCTACCTGCCTGACTACCATCTAAATCTACACAACTATAATGAAACCATTTTTTGCACTTACCATCACACATAACCATCTCTTCGTTGTATTCTTCTTCACTTATTCGACACTTCTGGGGATCGGGATGCCGTCTTGATTTGGTTGGGTGATGTAGCTTTTGATGTTGCTGCTGTACATTCATTTTCTCTGCTGACCATGCTGTTGCTGCGTACCATGCGATTGCTTTTGCTGACCATGCTGTTCCTGCTGACCATGCTGCTGCACTTGACCATGCGATTGCTCATGACCATGCTGTTGCTGCGTACCATGCAATTGCTGCGTACAAGCGTACCATGCGATTGCTGCTGCTGTTGCACATGCGATTGCTGACCTGCGTACCATGCGATTGCTCATGACCATGCCACTGCTCATGCTGCACATGCGATTGCTGCTGACCGTGCTGCTGCTGATGCACATGCGATTGCTGACCATGCTGTTGCTCATGCACATGCGATTGCTACTGACCATGCTGCTGCTGTTGCACATGCGATTGCTGCTGACCATGCTGTTGCTTATCACTTTTGCGAGCTGGCTGTGCCTCCTTTTTTGACGATGTAGGTGTTCGATCCATAGGCATTTCAATTTACTTTATTAATTGCACAAAATTTAAGATTTTGTAAAGAAATTATTAGGCAAAAATTAAAAAATTAATTTTGTCATATTTATCAATTCAAGCATATAAACAATTATGTATAAAATTTGTCGAGGGGCTTAAATTTTGTATTGCTCTACTATGCCTGTTCGGATCGACGCCTAATTTCAGAATGATGTCATTCCCGCTTCTTTATTCTTCTTTCTCCTATGTTTCGTTTCGCGTTCAGGAAATACAAATAAGGTTTCAAACAGCTATGTAAAAACAGATGGCAGTCAAACAGGCAAACTAGTGGCTGTGTTCAGCCCTTACTTTTCTATCACCGACCCCGGATCGATAAGTGGCCGCCACTCAAAATCAGTATGATTTCGCCGTATTCGAATTATCGCTGTAGCTAACAGAGCTGGGGGTCAATTCCCGATCTGTGAAGCTGTGAAGTGATAAATTTTATCACAGCTTCACTTTAAATCCGATTCTCGATGACTGAAAATGATAAATCAAATAACAAATATTTTTCATATGAAAAACTTTTTATCATTTTCACATCGGTTGGTGAAAAATGAGAATGATAAATCATAACGACCAACTACAAAAAATAAAATCGTATGTGCCAAGACACCCAAACAGAAAACGAACGTTTGGTTCTCGGGTAAGCACCTGCAAGACCCTATTTCTTTCCAAAAATTGCATTTATTTTTCTAATTCCCAGAATATCAAAAACCAAGAAAGGATTAAAAAGACGAACAAGAGATGTAGAAATAATTAAGAAAAGATTGGATAGGAACAAGACAACTGGCGTCATGTACCAATGGTTGTTCCACACCGAACCCGTAAAACTGAAGTTAAATGCGGTCCCAAATCGAAACCAAAAATGCCCGGTGAAGCTTGTGGAAGAGGTCCCGGGAAACAAAAACGTGCGAAGCAAAAGCAACAGGCACAACAACTGGGGGCACCAGCAGAAAACAATTTGACCAATAAAACGACTGAATAGATTTTACGCAGACAATAAGTGTGTTTTTGTTTATTATTTCTTTGTAAGCATACGACTAAGTAAACAAAAAGTCAAAATAATATGTGAGATTAAATCTGTATGTGTCCTTTAAGGACTTTCTTAGCAAATAAGCACGTGGAACGAATGAATTGATTATTCGGCTTGTCGAAGGCGAGCCAAGCGCTGAGTAGCTCTTCCTGCTACTGGGAGGCGGCGGTGGCGGTCGATGCACCCTCTGTCGAGCCTTGTGGACCACTTGGCAGTTCCAAATTTAATTCCAAACTGTAAAACACAAATGAAAAGAATTCAATGATCGACCAAATGTTTTGTGTAGCAAAATTAAAATCAAATGACTTACCCTGCCCCACTTGCTATAACAAGCTATCAACATCCCTCATCACACTGTGGAACTGATGTGGTCGTTGTATCTGACATAGTGTTCTCCATAACGGAACTTTTGCACATCTAAGTCCTCGAATTGCTTCTTGAATTTCTCCATTAGATTGGAAATTTTCTCCAAACTCGTACCCTTCATACCCATGGCTTTGACAACACCAAAATCGCAGGGCACTTAGGACCTTGACATGGCAAGGAATCGCACTTCTGCGTCTTGTTTTATTTAAGAAACCTATATATGTATGTAGCTTCACGAAGTGCCCGTCTGCCCATCTCATAGAGAACGTCTCAATATCCTGTGTCTGTTTCTAGAAAAGAAAGAAAGTGTAATAACAACACAGAATCCAATTATAGCACTAAATCTTACCTTTTTCAGAACGTTGTCTATTGCTTACAATTATTTAATCAATAATTCCGGACATTATTGAAAAAAATATATATTAAAATTGTAGAAGTATGTATTTTATCTTTCAGAAACACAAAATAAAACTGGAAAATGACAGACAATTGTCAGAATTTATCATTTAGAACGTTTAAGTAATTTTTAGAACACAGTTCGACGACTGCTTTTCATTTTGAGATCGGGAATCGCTTAGAGTGGGTTCGTGAAGTGATAAAATGAAAAAGCTGTGTGAAAACTGAAATGAAGTTTTTTTTCACTTCACAGCTTCACAGATCGGGAATTGACCCCCTGTTCGTTGAGTCTTCGCAAAGTATGCATTGGCAAAAACATTTTGATTATCGGTCGGATTTGACCATTCAACATTTGTGTTACCGTGTGATATTGCACCCATAGCCTCTTGATTGTTATTCCCGAAAGATTGTTGCGCTGTACGCCCTATGGTTGGATTTGAAGTGGACTGTAATTGTGATTTCATGTTGCCCGGAGAACTTTGATCGAAATGTAGTAGAGAGTGATGCTTTCCCTTACAATGAAAGCATGTATTGTCACTCTGGCAACTTGTTACCAAGTGATTGAAAGCTAAGCAATTACAGCAATTTTTTAATTTGCGAACCGTTTTTCGCCTTTGAGCAATGCTCATTTTTAAAAATCTGGGCATGTACGCAGTAAATGAGCTCCTGGGCATACTTTGCACTGTTAACTTACTTTATAATGGCCGAATTCTTAAACGCAAGTCTTGCGCAAAATATGCTAAGCAAACAGTTCTTAAATGCCGACAAAAAAATCCCTTCGAAGAAGTATGTCCCAAAACGTAGCAGCTTGCTTTTTTTCCCGCATTTGCAAGTGAATTTGTGCAGCTATCAAAAAACACTTGCATACTTTTAATTGCATTGCAAATTTTATTTGCTTAGCATTTGACTTGCTCAGCAAGGCCTGCGTTTAGGAATTCGCCCAATGATGTGCCCTAACCCGTGTAGTTTTGCTTGAAGCTTGATTATTAGTTATTGCGATCTTCGAAATGTTGTTGCTTTTTTGCATGTCGGAAACATTTTCCAAAACGCGGTACCTACTTGTCAGAAAATTATTCATTGGAACCCACGATTGGATTTCTGTTGGGTTTTCGAAAGATTCTTCCCAAAGAGATAATGGCCCCTATTGCGAGTGTCGTTTGACTGTCGATACACGACGGTTGTCGACAGTCGAACATCGAAAATGAAATTTGGTATTGCGAATTCTTAGTGTTCGATACTTTCAATTTTGAATTCGATCGTTATCGTCTGTATTTTTGCGTTCGACTATCACTGAAACTAACTCAAATATCAAATTATAGAATTTATTCACAATGACTACTTTTATTATTGACAGTTAACAGAATTTCTTGTCGATAGAGATACGTAATACCAAAAGGAAAATTTATCGAAGCTTTCGACCCTTGTCGCATCGAACGTTAGACGACACTCGCAATAAGGCCCAATGTTTGAGCTGGAAGACGACTCGCGCAGACATTATATTATCGACGCATCCCATTTTTTCACGTCAATTTTGTATGACCCTTACGCTAAGACAGCTACAATGAGATTGCTTTGTAATTTCTTCAGCGCGGTAGCAGATTCAATTGCGATGCATGGTTGACCCAGCAAAATAGGTAAATTATTATTTACGAGAACCTGTTTATTTTCGAAATGTTCCTTGAGGGCTGACCATGCAGCCTCAAATTTAGAAACAATGCTTAACGCATGATCTTTCTAAGCGCCGGCCGTTTTACAAAATCACCACTAAAAATTTCCGTTTGACACGGTGGGAGATGCATACTATGCAATAGAGAAGTATATTAATCGTCTTTTTCCCCGTTTTCACTATTATTTTTCGATTTACCCTCTTGCGGCCCTGTGGCCTCTAGTAGATTCCCGAGAAATCCTATATAAGTGTCTGAGCACTTCCTATGCTTGGCTCTCACTTCCACAAGCGACGCCTTGAGGTCATCATCATCGGACGCGGCACACACGAATTTACTATAAGCATCTTTCACGTTTGTTCATATTTCCTGCAGTTCGACTTTATACGCCTTTGAAATCGATTGTGAAATCCCTTTAACAGGTTTTTCCTTAAAATTCGCGTAAAAATCTACTAAGGCATCACATTCCAAAATTAAATTCTCTAAACTCATTTTTACCGCCCAAATTGCAAAGTCACTTAGAAATTTTTAACCGTAAAATAAACGCTTACCACCTTACCGCGTGTTATATTTTACCGTTTATATGTATAGCTCTTCCAACAACCGAAAAAAAACGTCTCAATTTGTACCGTTTCGATACTTAATATATCTTAAAAAACGCCCTGATTGCACTGTTTCGATTTATATATACATATATATTAAAATTGATAACTAATCTACTCATTTATTTCAATACAAATGGAAAATTCTTTGTAAGTAGTTACCTGATAAATTCCAAAATTAACAATGGTAGTGCTGATGCTTCTGACGACGATGATGATGCTGTTGCCGACTATGGCTTGACGCTGATGATGTTGATGGCTTGACGACGATGCTGAATAATGATGCGGATGGCTTGACGACGATTCTGAATGATGATGCTGATGGCTTGACGACGATGCTGAATGTGGTGCTGACGATGACTTTGGCTTGGTGACGATGATTTTGTCCACAATATGGCGACACACCTTGACGATCTACATATATGGCGTCGTGCTGTCCCTTGGTCAAGCACGCTTGACGCAATGGCTACGATTTGATGTGGCGTCGTGCTGTCCTTGTTACTAGCACCCTTAACGCGCAATCGTTTTTGCCACCTTTGACCTTTGTACCTGTGACGAGCTTTTGTACAGCCCCCTTGAAGCAATTTATATTTCTCCTTAAACGTGGCTTCTTGTTTGCCACCGAATTTTCGTCAAACACGAGGCAATTCCCAACCTCTGCTCTGGCGTAACACAAATTTCTTCTTGAGAGAAACCACAACGCCACGGCGAGAAAAAAAATAGAAAATTGACGATATTTCTGCCCTTGAAGCGATGATGCTCGAAGTTATATCAAACGTGGCTTCTTGTTTGCCACCGAGTTTTTGCCCAACACGACCACACCTCAATTTAATTTTAATTTAATTTTTTTGCAAAATTAATGCGGTAAGAAGGACCAAATGTTGCGCTGGTCTAAGGTTTTAACGAAACTTTCTCCGTGGTTGGCAAAAGAATAGAGGGGAGAAACTTGTATGGCGGATTTTCTTGATAAAAATTGACTGGCCTGTCAAAAGGAACGGGAAGAAACAAAACATGGGTGCGTTCGCGCATTAAACTTTTTAAGTGGCATGCACATTTGGTTTTGTTTTTTCCCGTCACCCGGCCGCCTTGTATTATGACTTCACCAGAGGCCAAGTCTTACAATTAATTTTTGTAAAAATAACAACCTTTTAGACTATATTTAAGTTGAGCTTCCATAGTTTTAGGGTTGCCAGATTTTCAATTTTAAGTGGTGTTCAAATTCTCTTCCCGAAACAAAGTTTTGACTTTGAGGTCACTCTTTGCAGAATATGCCTGATAAACATAGACAGCCTTATTTATAAACCCATAAAAGGGAGTGAATAGCGCTATGTTTCTCTTATAATATCTCTGAACAGGAAAATCTTATTTATAAAACTAAAATATGCTGAACGCCGATTTGGGTAGTATAGCGTCTGAATAGGTTTTTGTCATCGCTATTGTGAAATAACAAGGGAGTGTTAGTACTCCGGCGGATACAAAGATGGCTTTCAGAGACCGGTTTGTTTTCGATAGTGAAGTACACCTGGATATTACCGCTCAGTATTATAGATTATATTATAGATTATAGATAGGTAAGATATACACATCATAACTATAATGGTTTATAGATAAGAATTTATTCAACGTAGAATAGAGTGCATTCACTACATAACTATTCATCTGTTCAGAGCTATTTAGGGAAATCTAATAAATACGCCTGAGAGTTTCTTTATTTTTTACAGATGAATAAAACAATAATAAAAAAAACTCAGTAATAAAGGCACTCAAAAACCCATACATTTTATGATATCAAAAAAAAAAAAAAACAAACAAAATGGGTAAAATTAAAAAAAAGAAAAAAATATTTTTTAATTTTAGGTTTGTTTGAATAAAACAATATTATAGGCACTTTAGTAGTTTTTTTTATGTATTTCATACAAATACAATTATAAGAAGTGCTCAAAGTGACTACGCAAACATTTTTTTCATATATGAGAAAATTCAAGAAGAGCACAACGAAGATACCAGGAACTTTATCCTTACCGAAAATCTGGCAACCCTAAGCCTTTAGGAATCCAATTTAAAAACAGTTTCAAATATTACAAGACTAGAAGTAAGACAAGAGTTATAGAGACATTGAAATTCAAAAACGAGCTCTGGCATGCATTCAAAACGAAGGCGGGCACTTTGAGCACTTGTTATAGTTGTATTTGTATAAAATACATAAAAAAAATTACTAAAAGTGCCTATATTATTGTTTAATGTCGTTTTCCAAAAACAAATTCACTCTTTCACTCCTTTTTCGTTTTATTTTGGAACACGTTTTAACCGAAGTGACAGATTTGGAGTGATTGCATTGGTAGTGGTTAGCTTGCTAGATTTTTTCTTTCATGTTATAGCAGAAAACAAGACAAAAAATCGTTCACTTTAATTTTAAAAATTATTTAATGGTCTTCTGAAGATAATTTATTAAACTATCGCGTGCTTTGTGAGCTGACAAAAAATAAATAGAAACTGCCGCTTGCTTTGACAAGCAGTCAGATGACAGTTTGTTTATGTGTTGGTGTTCACTCCCTTGCACCTAAACTGAAACGGGAGTGAAAAAATCACTCCAAAAAGTGTCTCCAAACCGCATTTTGGAACATGTTTGGGAGTGATTATCTGTCAGATCTGACAGATAATCACTCCCATTTGGTTTTTGGAAAACGACATAATTCAAACAAACCTAAAATTTAAAAATCATTTTTTCTTTTTTTTAACTTTACCCATTTTGTATTTTTTCAAATATCATAAAATGTATGGGGTTTTGAGTGCACTTTTTACTGAGTTTTTTTTTATTGCTTTGTTCTTCTATAAAAAATAAAGAAACTCTATGTTTATTAGGCATTTTCTGCCAAAAATGATCTCAAAGTCAAAACTTTGTTTCGGGAAGAAAATTTGAACACTGAATTTCTGGCAACCGTAAACCTATGGAAGCTCAACTTAAATAAATAGTCTAAGATTAGGTCTCTACCATCAGTATTGACAGAGACATCGACTTTAACATAGGTCAAGTACACCGAAGTTAGCTTTTTTTAAATTGTCAAAAAGTGATGTCAAAGTTAAGAAACGGACCCCAAAGGATAATACACGAAGTACGGGACACCCTTTATATCTAGATAAGGTCATTGAAGGTGAGCGACACAAAAAAGATATTTGCGTTTAAGGTGAGCGACATAAAAAGATATAAACGTTTATGGTGAGTGACACAGCAAAGATATTGTAATGCGAACCCAACATTTAATACCAATTTCCCAATCGAAAACGTTCAAATGAAAACACAAGTGGCAACACTAGTGTAAGTGTAGAAATATACCAGAAGGAAAAATGTTTGACAGTGGAGAGTGGAGACAATGTGGAAACTACTGGAGAGTTCTAGATGAAATGTCATTCGATATAAATAGGCCGCCCGAGGCAACCCGATGGCAGTTTTTTTTGATTATAGAGTGATAAAGTGAAGAGTAAATTATCTACAAGTGATAGTCCAAAAGTCGAGTTGAGATCGAATAAAGTATAGATACTGAATAAAAGTGGTTGAAATAAATTGAAAAGTGAAGTTTTATTATTCGAACTAAGCGCACGTTACATTGGTGTCAGAAGTGTAAATAAAACTTATTTGACTAGTAAAGTGTAAAAAAAAAAAAAAGTAAAAAGAAAAATAATAATTATATACAGTGAAAATGGGTAAGTTGTTAGAAGAGCTCAACTGCATTGAGCTTTAAAGTGAGTTAGGTAAGCGAAATCTTTCTAGAGCGGGATCGAAAAATGAGCTTGCCCTGCGCTTGCGTAACTATTTGGAACAGCAAGGGGAAGACGTAAACACTTTTGTTTTTGAAATAGAAGTGGAAGAAGAGGAAGTAAATGAAAGTTTAGATTTTTCTAGTATAATGAAGATTTTATTAGAACAAAACAAGCAACAGCAGAATATTCTCGGACGTCTGGAAGAGCAACGAAACGATCAAAAGAAGGAACAGCAGAATGTTCTCGAACAACTGGAAGCACAACGAAACGAACAAAAGAAGCTGATTGAAGAGCAACGAAACGAGTAAAAGAAGGAACAACAGAATATTCTCGAAAGACTTGAGGCGCAACAGAATGTTTTGGAAGGTCAAAAAAACATTCTAGAAGGTAAATTGGGTAACATTGAGAAAAATGTATGTGCCCTAGACGAACGCGTTGAAGGTATGGAAAAACAGCTTTCTGTTGTAGAGAATCGTTTCGAAATCGTAGAAACCTGATGTGATAAACAGTTCTCTGTTCTGACCAAGGAATTGGACCAGATCCGGAAAATCAAAATTCGAGAGTCTGCTGGGGAGTTTGCAAAGAAAAAGGAGATGAAACCCCCAACATTTGATGGACAGTCTTCTTGGCCAGTCTACAAGAGACAATTTGAGGCAGCCGCGACAACAAATGGCTGGGATGACGAAGACAAGTACATTGCACTGACTCTTGCTCTTAGAGGACCAGCAGCTGAATTACTTCAAACAGTTCCAGCTGGTAAGAGCGGCGATTTCAGTACTCTCGTGGCAGCTATAGATAAACGCTTTGGAGATAGCCACTTGAAAGAAGTCTTCCGAGTCCAACTCAATAACAGAGTCCAGAAAAGGGGTGAAAGTCTACAGCAGCTCCAAGCAGACGTCGAAAGACTGGTTCACCTGGCATACCCGGATGCTGGAGAAGAAATCATCAACCAGCTTGCTGTTGAGTCCTTCGTTCGTGCCATTTCCGATATACATCTTCAGAGGTCTGTGCGAACTGCTAGAACACGTACTCTTTCCGAAACTTTAGCATTCGCATTGACAATTGAAGCAGCAGAACAGGCTTCTCAGGGAGTAAATCGACTTAGAGAGGCCATAGTCGAAGAATGCTCGTGCCAAAGAGTTGAAATACAAAAGAACCAGCGGATCGGACTTGCAAGATGCTGGAACTGCAACAAGACCGGGCACTTACAGCGTCAATGCCGACTACCACCAAACAAAGCCAGTTGTCAACATTGTGGAAGCAAGAGATCCAACCCAGAGCAAGGTAACAACAACACCAGCGTTGCCTATCAGCCCGTTTCCCATCAGGGAAACGAGTAAGAACCAACTTCGAGGGGCAGAGGCTGGTTTCTTGTATCGATGGCCCCAAAACCACCATCCAGGTCTCCCAGACCAAACGAGACAACAAAAGTCTGACTGTGGAGACTACTATTAACAGGAACAAACATGTGGGTACCATTGACAGCGGTGCCACAGCATCCATAGTACATCGAGACCTGGTAAAGATGACGTGGCTTCATAACACCAATAGCTACCGTCTAAGAACCGCAACGGGAGAAGCAGCAAGAGTATATGGAGAAGTGTGTCTCAAGATCCGACTGGCCGATCTAGTGTTTACTCATCAATATGTGACGAGTGCATCATTGGAATCGACTTTATGAAACAGCACCGAGTTATTTTGGATATCGGTAATCAAGTTTTGAAATACCAAAATAAAGAAATTCCAATGATCTATTCGAATGAAAATACGTCAACACTGAAGACTGTCATCACGGAAGATCTGATTCTGCCTCCTTCTTCTGAAGTGTTCGTTTGGACAAAACTGGAAGGTGAGTTTGGAAGCCTTCGATACCTCGTGGTGGAACCAGACCCAGAGTGTTCCTCTCAAAGCGTCATCATTGGGAAAACACTGGTAGCACCGAAGAATAAAATGGTCCCTGTACGATTACTAAAAACCAGACCGTACGATGTAAGGTTGAAGAAAGGAGAAGTCGTTGGACGTTGCAAATCCGTTGCAGCAATTACGAAGATCACTGATGAAGCCCCGAGAAAAGCTATAACTCCGGAGGAGCTCAAAACCATCAAAGCTAGAATCCTGAATTCATCCAACCTTGATCACCAACAAACGAGGATGGCTGAAAATCTCCTACAAGAGTACACTGACATCTTCGCATCGTCAAAGGGGCAATATGGTAGGACACAGTTCGTGCAGCATCGCATCAACACAGGAGATGCAAGACCGATTCGTCAACCCGCAAGACGTCTTCCACTGGCCAAACAAGGTGAGGTTGAGGAAATGATATCAGCAATGAAGAAGGACGGTCTTATCGAAAATTCCAAAAGTCCTTGGGCATCACCAGTGGTGCTAGGGAAAAAGAAAGACGGAAGCACTCGCTTTTCTGTGGACTACCGAAGGCTGAACGATGTGACTAAGAAGGACAGCTATCCCCTGCCCAGAATCAGTGATACCCTGGATGCCATGGAGGGAGCCCAGTGGTTCTCGACGCTGGACTTGAAAAGTGGATATTGGCAAGTTGACATCCACCCAGATGATCGGGAAAAGATGGCGTTTTCTACAGGCAATAGACTCTGGCAGTTCAAAGTTATGCCGTTTGGGCCATGCAACGCTCCGGCAACATTCGAGCGTTTGATGGAGTGCGTTCTTCAAGGACTGACGTGGAAAGCTTGCCTAGTCTACTTGGACGATGTCATTGTTTACGGGAAAACATTTGACCAACATTGCAAGAACCTAAAAGCCGTGTTTCAGACACTTCGAGAGGCTAACCTTAAACTGAATCCAGAAAAATGTGCACTTTTCAAAACCGAAGTTAAGTATTTGGGACACATCATCTCTTCCCAAGGAGTGAAAACCGATCTTGAAAAAGTTGACTCCGTCAAAAATTGGCCAACACCACAGGACAAACATCAACTCCGAAGCTTTCTTGGTCTTGCCACATATTACCGACGTTTTGTTAAGAACTTTGCTGGAGTTGCAAAGAGTTTGCATCAGCTCACCGAAAAAGGGAAGCAGTTTAAATGGTCAGATGAGTGTGAGAAATCTTTTCAGGAACTCAAATACCGCCTCTGTGATGCTCCAGTGCTGGCACATCCAACACCCGGCAAAACATTCATCATCGACGCTGATGCAAGCAACCTTGGAATCGGGGCGGTACTATCCCAAGTGCATGATGGCGAAGAGAAAGTGGTGGCATATTACAGCAAGGTCCTCTCGAAGCCCGAAAGAAACTACTGCGTGACCAGAAGGGAACTGCTAGCTCTTATCTTGGCAACAAAGCACTTCCAAAAGTACATCTATGGACAGAAATTCCTTCTGCGGACAGACCATGGTGCTCTGAACTGGCTGTTGAACTTCAAAAATCCAGAAGGTCAAGTTGCAAGGTGGATAGAAAGACTGCAGACTTATGATTACCAGATTCAACACCGCAGAGGAAAGTTGCACTCAAACACCGACGCATTATCACGAAGACCTTGCAAAGTGGATTGCAAGCATTGTAGGCGGCAAGAAGACAAAGAAAGTATTACCGCTCAGCGACTAAGAGCTGACCCAATATGCGGATGGAGCAATGAGGAAGTGAGGACTGCTCAACAAGAGGATCCAGATATCGAACCCATTCTCGCATGGAAAGAAAATGAAGAGAAACCTGAATGGGGAGACATTTCTGACAGGAGTTCAGTTCTCAAAGCCTATTGGGCACAGTGGGATTCACTATATGTGCAAGAAGGTGTCCTCAGGCGAAGATGGGAATCCGCTGACGGTAAGTCATATGTGATGCAGATGATCGTACCGCAATCGAAAGTCAGTGAAGTTCTTCGGGAGATGCACGACGGACCTTCTGGAGGCCACCTGGGAGTAAACAAAACTCTGGAGAAGGTGCGACATCGGTTCTACTGGTTACATGCTAGAGATGACGTGGAGAAATGGTGCCGTCAATGTGACAAGTGTGCTGCAACCAAAGGACCTGGTAGGAAGATTCAAGGCAAGATGCATCAGTACAACGTTGGATCGCCTTTTGAGAGGATTGCAGTAGATGTGGCTGGGCCTTTTCCAGAGACCAACGCTGGAAACAAGTACATTCTGGTTGTAATGGACTATTTTAGCAAGTGGCCTGAAGCGTATGCCATCCCAAATCAAGAGGCCAAAACGGTGGTCGACCAGATTGTGTTTAACTGGGTGAGTAGGTTTGGCGTGCCTATGGAACTCCATTCCGACCAAGGGAGGAACTTTGAGTCAAACATCTTCCAAGGAGTGTGCGGACTACTTGGCATTAAGAAGACTAGAACCACACCGCTTCATCCACAGTCTGATGGGATGGTTGAAAGATTCAACCGGACCTTGAAAGAACACCTCACCAAGGTCGTAGGCGACTACCAAAGAGACTGGGATAGGCACGTACCGCTATTCCTGATGGCCTATAGAAGTGCAGTACATAGCTCGACAGGACAAACACCATCTGACATCCTGTTCGGGAAAACCATGCGGCTGCCCAGCGAACTTAAATTTGGATGCCCCACAGAGGAGCCACAGGACACGAACGAGTATGTGGACGACCTCAAGGAGAGACTCGCTGACATCCATAAAAGAACAAGGGAACGGATGAAAACCTACAGCGACCGGATGAAGACACGGTACGACACTAAAGCGACAACGGCAGGATTCCAAGCAGGAGATCGTGTGTGGCTTTATAATCCGCATCGTCAAAAGGGATTGTCACCGAAACTTCAGCAGAACTAGGAAGGTCCTTATACTGTTGTCACGAGGATTAACGACATGGTTTACCGCATCCAAAGAGGGCTAAGAGGCAAGTTAAAAGTAGTTCATTGTGACCGGCTGCATCGATATAGTGGCGAGGCTGCAGATGGAATTATTCGGGACGAACAATCTTAAGAAGGGGGCAGTGTAACGCGAACCCAACATTTAATACCAATTTCCCAAATCGAAAACGTTCAAATGAAAACACAAGTGGCAACACTAGTGTAAGTGTAGAAATATACCAGAAGGAAAAATGTTTGACAGTGGAGAGTGGAGACAATGTGGAAACTACTGGAGAGTTCTAGATGAAATGTCATTCGATATAAATAGGCCGCCCGAGGCAACTTGATGGCATTTTTTTTTTGATTATAGAGTGATAAAGTGAAGAGTAAATTGTCTACAAGTGATAGTCCAAAAGTCGAGTTGAGATCGAATAAAGTATAGATACTGAATAAAAGTGGTTGAAATAAATTGAAAAGTGAAGTTTTATTATTCGAACTAAGCGCACGTTACAATATGAACGTTTATGGTGAGCGACACAAATAAAATAAGGGCGTTTAATGTGAGCGACACAAAAAAGATATAGGCGTTTAATCTGAGACTAAAAATGTACTCTTCTGTAGATTTAAGTTTCTGAATTGTGCCGAACTAAAGTAATTAGTCTTATAAAACCTCACCATTCCATTTATTATAACATTTTCGAAAATCTTACTTGTTGATGGTAAAAGGGAGATTGGTTAGTAATTACTCAACTCATTAGGAGTACCTTTTTTATTTAATGGAAGAATATCTATCTACTGGAAAGCTTTGAAATAGTTTGTTCCAGATTCTAATTAACCACACCCCCCAACACCCCCAATAGAATCTAATTTACTAAGCCCATTGATTTTGGGCAATAGCTTGACTTTTCAGTTGGGAGACTTTGTGTCAAACTATCAGCAATCATTTTTGAAGTTTGCAAATATTGAATCTTGATAAGTTGATCATTAATTACATTACGGATAAAATAGTGTCTAACTTAATAAACAAATAGCACTTTGGCTATCGCAGAATAAAATTATGTTTTCTCTATCGTCTGGGAGAAATTCACATTGAAGTCCATTGAGCCACAATGCTTCCTGTATTGCCGTACCCATGGCCATATATTCAGCCTTGGTGGTCGATAAAGCTACCGCTGCTTACGGGAACACCAGGAAATCGATCCACCTTGCATTTTAAAAACATGTCCTGTGAAAGACTTACACTTATCAACATCGCCAGCATAATCGGTATCACAATATCCAATGACTAAACTTTTGCTTGTTTCTGTTCTTGAATAACACATATCGCTGCGAGGGATTTCCAATATAAAAATTTTGTCCTTGGTATCTTCTTGAAGAACTTTAATTTTATTTTCTAGAGAAAAGTAACAATTGTATTATAATATAAACTACTCTTCAATATATTACTTACAATAAGCAATCCCTTATTAACAACGATAATTTAAATTTGAGAATATCAAAAAACAAATTCTTACAAATTCTTATTAAACTTTACTCTTTTGGTACTTGTTAACCTTTCAATGCACGCTTTCTTAATAATGCGGTTAAATCCACTCAAATTCAATAATTTAAAAAAATCAATTTAACTCTTCTATTAGAAGGAGACAAAGATATGTACTAGAAAATTGGTAAGAGGCTAGAAAGTAGAGACTAAGAGGCGTTCAGAAATTTTAAGATAAAGGCAAGTGGTAAGAATGTAGATTTTAAGGGCTAGCGGACATTCCGGGGGCCGTCTGAGTATCTTGCGAAGACGAATAATCAAGCACAGCTAGCCGTCCTACAGATCTCTTTAGCTTTATAGTTCCATTTGATAGCTGCACGTCACATATTCTTACTACTCCGTCAGGTCCCGGGTAGACCGTAACTACCTTCCCCAACTTCCAAGTTGACCGAATATCATTTGGCTCTACGAGAATGACAATACTGCCTTCAGTCACAGGTCTTGTTTCCTTATGCCACTTAGATCTCCTCGTTATTTCTGGCAAATACTCCGTGTACCATCTTTTGACAAATTCCGCCATTAAGTGTTGCGATCTCCGACTGTATAACTTACTATTTTTGTCACTTTCGTAGAAAACTCCGGGGGCCGTAACATCTCTATCGTCTTCTCCGAACAACATCGCATTGGGAGTTAGGGGCTTTGGATCATCTGGGTCCACTGGAACATGCGTGAGCGGGCGACGATTGATTTGACCCTGGGCTTCGATAAGGGCGTTTCGAAAAACTTCTTCCCTTGGGACGACTCCTTTTAAGATGAAATTAACTGTGTTTTTGATTGACTGAATCAATCTCTCCCATGCTCCACCCATCCATGGTGAATACGCTGGGATGAAGCGCCACAGGATACCTTCATATTTTGCCGACTGTTCACTTAAAGCTGACTCCATCTCCTTGATGTCTTTTTCCAACAGATTTTTGGTGCCGATAAAATTTAGGCCATTATCGCTATACAAAAATTTAGTGACAACGCGATTTATTAAACATCGACGTAGCGCCATACTACATTGGTCTAAGGAAAGGTCGTTAAGTATCTCAATCTGAACAGCCCTGAACGTCAAGCAGGTGAAAATCATACCATACCTTTTGACAGTACCTCTTCCCCATTTCACCAACAGCGGCCCAAAACAGTCTACGCCAACATGCGTAAATGGTCTGCATTCGAATGCTACACGAGCGGTTGGAAGTTCTCCCATCAATGGTATTACTGGCTTAGACCTTATAAGCTTACACATAGCACATCGGGTCTTGATTCTCTGCACTGCTACTCTAATATTGATGATCCATGCACGCTCACGGATGTCGGAAATAATTGTAGCAGTTCCACTGTGAAAATTTCTATCATGATGATACTGCACAAGCGTGTCTACCAGCGGGTGAGTTTTTGGCAAAATTGCAGGATTGCGGGATGCGTACGAAATCAGCGCCTTTTGTGCCCTAGAACTCATTCTTATGGTACCATCTTCATCTAGAAACGGAGATAAACAGTAGAGTGAACTGGATTTTTCTACCCCTTTCCCCTTCTTCAACGATTTAATTTCTTCAAAATATGCTTCCAACTGGATTTTTCGGAATAACCAATCCTCAGCGCGTTGGTACTCGGACGGTGTAACGTATTTTATTTTTCCTTTTGTATATCGTTTTTAAGAAAATAGTCCTTAGCCCGAAGTAGAAAGGCAGTAATTCTAACTGATGAGCCCCAATTCGCTCGGTATCTCGCCTTCAATTCATCATAAACTTGGAATGACACCCCCTTTGGCATCATATGGCTAAGATGACTAATATGCGTATCACAAATAATGATCTCATTGTTTTCTGCTTTTCCTGGACTAACGGGCCAAATATCAAACGGGTCTCTTAAAAACCTTGGTCCTTTAAACCATCTCGAATCATTAATACCAAACTCTGAATCGCTCCACCTTGTTCCGTCATCAGCCACATTGTCTACGGATTTGACGTAAAACCACTGACGAGTTGTTGTTGTGTCCAATATTTCTCCAATTCTCACTGCAACAAACGAAGGAAATTTGAAATCAGTTGAGTTTATCCACGACAGCACTGTTTTTGAATCCGAGAGAAAGATAACTTCGTTAATTTGAATGGAATGTGAGGCCTTGACAACTGAAGCTAGACGCACACCCAGGACCGCAGCCTGCAACTCCAAGCGAGGTACTGTGAGATTTTTCACAGGTGCTACCTTTGCCTTTGCCATAGCCAGAGAAACTTGTACGACTTCATCCTTCTCGAAACGAATGTATGAAACTGCAGCGAAAGCCTTTTCAGAAGCATCTACAAAGACTACAAGTTTAACGTTTGCATTATCTGGAGAGAACGTGGTATATAATCTGGGAATTTGCAACTTCTCAATGATTTTCAGTTCTCTTATAAAATCAAGCCATTGAACCTCTAGATGCTTAACAACTGCCTCATCCCAACCAGAGCCCTCTCGCCACACATCTTGTAGGATTATTCGGCCTCGTATAATGAACAATGATATGAGACCTAACGGATCGAAAATTCGCATGATGACTTTAAGCATGTCGCGTTTTGTTATAGTGGTTTCCCTTCTTAACATCTTATCGAACAAACCTCCATCTGAAATCTTGTATGTTAGGACGTCTGAAGACGGCAGCCAATATAAACCCTTGGTGATATGATTCTCGGATTCGTTGGGGTCCATGCTTATTAGCTTGGCATTGACGTTATTCTGCGGGATTTGTTTTAGGAACTCATGGTTATTGGACTGAACACCAACTAATTCAAAATTCATATCTTTGCATATATTAATCGCATCCATGGTAACTGTCACTGCTTTCTCAACCGTATCGTGGCTGTTGAAATAATCGTCCACATACGTCCGGTTGACCAAACCATCCACCGCATCCGGAAACTCGTTCTTAAATTTGCTTGCATGAAAATTCTTTATAAACTGTGCACATGTAGGCGAGCACCTTGGGCCGAACATCATGACCTCCATGATGTAAACAGTAGGCTCTCGAGTAGCATCGCCATTACGCCAGAGAACTCGCTGGCATTGTTGATCTTCTGCCTTGATTCTTATCCGATGGAACATTTCTCTTACATCCGCATTGACAGCTACTTGACGCTCTCGAAGTTTAAAAATTCCGGCATGAAGCGAAACTAAATTATCAGGACCTTTCAAAAGATGGGTATTAACAGAGATACCGTTCACCTTAGCAGCGAAATCAGCGACATCCCTGGGCTTAGGCGGGATCTTGTTAGGATTTTCAATGATGAAAGTGGGAACATACCACACACGGGTCCAACTAGTTCTGAGATCATCTTCAGTAGCAATCCTTGCGTACCCTTTTTTAATCAGGTTCTCCATATGATTGTTCTTCCACTCTAGAAGTTGTGGCTTCTTCTTTAATGATTTCTCCAGAGTCCGAAGGCGATTTAGAGCCATTGGGTAGCTATCTGGTAGCTTGACATCATCGTCACGCCATAACAACCCGATCTCGTAGCAACCATTTTGATATTTCGTCGTAGACTCCATTAAACTAAGAGCCCGGCTTACTTCCTTGCTCACTAAATCTCCTTTCGGTGCCATAACCCCAAACTCCTCCGTAGAAAAGTGACGTTTCACTAATTCATGAAGATCATCTTCGGCTCGGATAGCGTCATGGAATAAAAACTTCATAATTGGTTTTGAGACTTCGTGAGTACAAGTCGGTCTGGTAGTCGGAACGCCATTTCCAAAAACTATCCACCCTAGGAGCGTTTTTAATGCGCATGGTTCTTCATCACAGCCGTATCTCTGTCCTTGACCTAGAAGAAATTTGGCCTGGTCTAACCCAATCAATATTTTAGGTTTGGTATTCACTAAGTCCTTAAGTGGAAGCCCACGAAGGTAAGGGTACATCTCCTTCAGCTTGGATACATTGGTTGTTTGTGTTGGTAGTTCTAGCCCCTTCACTGTGTAGACATTTTTTAACATATGGCGTTTCCGACCTTCAACGCTAGAGATAGATACATTTGTTTTCAGAGATTCTTCACTCCGAGAAACACCTTTTGTCCATTGTAGTGTAAGCGTTTCTTGCTGCCCTGTGAGTCCAAGCTCGTCAAATAGATCCTTTTCCATCATGGTAAGAGACGATCCGTCGTCCAAAAAGGCGAATGTGTCAATGAACTTTTCATTATTGCCATACATTCGAATCGGAACTATTTTGAACAGAATCGGCGTCGTAGCATCTACGTGAGAAGAATTAAAATTTGTACGAGGGTGGTAAAGGGCAGCCGAAACATTTAAATCCTTGATCTGAGGCACAAACGTTTGATGCAACAGCGGATGATGACGACTGATACATCCCTGCATACCACAAGTTTTCCTCACGCAACACGTTCTCCAGTTATGTTCGGTCGGACTTAAACAACGAAAACATACCCTCTTTTCTTTAGCAAAAGATAACCTCGACTCTGGAGTTAATCGCTTGAATTCATTACAATCATTAAGTGTATGTTGACCTTTACACTTGGCACACACTTCCGCTGGAACCGTTGATGGCATAGGCTGATGAGTCAAAACACGATTTGTCACCTTCTCCTTCTGTGTTCTTTTAAAATCACCCATATCTGTAAACCTAATTAACTCGGGAGGTAAATCAATTATTTTCTTCATGAGAAATTCAGCAAAATCTTCTAATGTAGCATCGGGTTTAGCTAATTGCTTCTTTCTCCAATCTTCATTAAGCCCAGGCCCTAACTTGCACGACAAATCAGTCAAAACGTAACTATTGGAAAGATCTTCAACTCTGTTAATCGACTTCAAATCCGCGACAAAACCATTTACTTTCACAGCCCACATATGAAGGTTAGGATCGGCTTTCGATTTTAACGCAGGGAGCTTGAGGAGATCAGCTGTCAACCCATGAACTAATACATCGGATCGCCCAAATATAGACCGTAAAGAACACATTATTGCCTCGGCATCTGTCGAATATTTAAGTCGATCACTGACTAACTGATAAGCCTCTCCTTTCAGCGCTTTGCGAAGCCGAGCTACATTTTCCTTCGCACTAAATTTTCTTTCCTCGGTTGTGGACCTGTACACTTCTTCGAAGTATGGCCATTCGCGTTTGTTAATACCGGAAAAAACTGGCAATTCTTGCACATTATTTCTATTTAAAATTGTTAATAAACTCAAAATATCAGAGTTATTAACCAAAGAAGATTCTCGAAAACTCTCGCGATGAACAGTACCGTTATGAATTGGAGTAGATTGCCGTTCAGAAGAAGTTTTTAAAAGAGACACGTGGTTTGCTTGAATTTTCTTTATTAATTCTATTCTATCCTGCGAATCTACAGTTAGATCTGCGGTTTTTGTGGAAACCTGTTTAGGAACTTTAGCTTTAGCCAATTTTTGCTTTGTTTCAGCCAACTCATGTCTTAACGTATCTAGTTCTACATCTTTTTTTGCCACAGCAGCCTGAGCTACGACCGCAGCCTCTAACAACATATCTACAGTAGCCTCTACTTCTAACCTCTTACCTGGTTCACGTTCTGCTTGCTGATCATTCTCGCCAACACTCGTTCTCGCATTATCTTCCTCTTCAAACACGCAATCCGTCTGGTCACAATGCCATGGGTCCGCAGTAGCATATAAATCCGGGTTGAAATTGATGCAATCATAATGCCACCATCTTTTACACGTCTCGCAAGACACCATTTCATCCGTATCAGGGAGAGTGCAAGACTCCAATGTACAATTATGCGGCTCATTATCCATAATTAATCACCTTATTAAAATAAAATAATATCGCTGCGAGGGATTTCCAATATAAAAATTTTGTCCTTGGTATCTTCTTGAAGAACTTTAATTTTATTTTCTAGAGAAAAGTAACAATTGTATTATAATATAAACTACTCTTCAATATATTACTTACAATAAGCAATCCCTTATTAACAACGATAATTAAAATTTGAGAATATCAAAAAACAAATTCTTACAAATTCTTATTAAACTTTACTCTTTTGGTACTTGTTAACCTTTCAATGCACGCTTTCTTAATAATGCGGTTAAATCCGCTCAAATTCAATAATTTAAAAAATCAATTTAACTCTTCTATTAGAAGGAGACAAAGATATGTACTAGAAAATTGGTAAGAGGCTAGAAAGTAGAGACTAAGAGGCGTTCAGAAATTTTAAGATAAAGGCAAGTGGTAAGAATGTAGATTTTAAGGGCTAGCGGACAACACATCTTCAAGTTTGAAGTCCCATTCCGATAGCGCAATACTCTCTTTGCCGCTATCCAGTGGGCCTTCTCAGGATTTTGGTTGAAGCGGCTTAGATAGTTAACCACATAACTAATGTCCGGTCTTAAAACTTGTGCTGTGAATAAAAGACTGACAATTAATTCTTGGTAAGGTACATTATACATTTCTTGGCATTCAGCTTCAGTCTGAGCTGACATCTTCTTGCTTAATTTTTGATTAATGTCCATTGGTGTTGAACATTCATTAGAACTAGTTAATCCAAATTTGTCAATCATTTTCAAAATATAACTTTCTTGGTCAATCCAAATTAAAACATTCTTCTTATCTCGTGTTAATTGTAATCCAAAAAAAAAAAAAAAATAAAAGACTAAGGGCCGTTTTCTTCACTATTGTTCAACTTAAAGCAAACTCTCAAGTTGGCCAACTCTAGAGTTGAGGCACACTTGAGAGTTGAGTGACAAGTTGAAATTTGTTTTTCTTCACTTTTTAAATCTCAACTCTAGAGTTGAAATTCAAAGGTTAGCCTACTTGTGTTTTAACAAATTTCCCTGGGATATTTTTAACAGATATGGGCTTTTCAACTTTAGATTTGAATTTATTTCAAATCATTTGTTCGTTCGATATAGTTTTCGGTTGGAATAAACAAAAATTAAAGTTCCGGTTATTAAAGAAAAAAAGTTTTATCGTAAATTATGGCCGAAAAAAGCAACAAGTTGACAAAAGTGATATATTCCACAGAAGAGGAAGACTTGCTCGTTGCAAATGCTTTGCAATATAGCCTAGTCATCGAAAACAAAAAAACTGACGGTGCAACGAAGCGCGATAAGGACAAAGCCTGGGAAGATATTGCAAACCAATTCAATGTCGCCCCACCTGGCCAGGCAAGTACAATTTTAATTTTAACATTGCCTTATTTAACATTGTTTTTTTTTTTATATTTTAGGAGAGGACTTTGAAATCATTGAGGGAAAAGTACGGCAAAATCAAACAAAATTTCAAAAACAGAGTTTCTTACTATGCCAAAGACGCCAAAGCAACTGGTGGAGGTCCACCAAAGAAAGATCTCCCTGCCTTGAGCGAGCCCGTGCAGGAGTTATTTAAAATGTTGGTTCCGTCGACGTATGGCTTTTGTGCGGCGACCGGTGATAGTGACTACTCACCAATAGAAAAACCTGCACCACTGACGGAACCCATCAACATTATAATCGATGATACAATAATTGATGTAGGGGATAATATGATAACTCTTGAAAATGCGAACTACATTGCAGGCGAGGTGGTGGAGATGGAAAAAGAAGTTCCAACTAAAACGACGATGGCAGTGGTGGAAAACTCTTGGGAGAGGGTCAACCCAACCAAGTTGCGGAAGCCACCGAACCCTTTGCTGAGCAACAGGCGTCGCAAGCAAAAAATGGATGAAATGGGACCTTCTTCATAGTTATCCAAATTTGAGGAAGAGCGGAGGCTCCATCAAACAAAAAAACATGCGATTGAGTTGGAAATTTTGGAGATACAAAAAGAGCGATAAAAACTGAAGTGAGAGAGAGCACAATTTGACCGTGACCGTGCTTCTATCGAGTTGCAGAGCGCCAAAAACCAACTCGAATGTGATGCTGAGTTTCACAAAGCTCGGATGGAAACGCTAAAAGAGCATACACAATCATGCCAAAAATCTATCCCAACAGCTGCCGCAAAAAAAGTTAATTTTTGAGTTTACTAATTTTATTTCATTAGATTAATAATAAATAATGGATATTAATTTATTACGAACAAGTTTTTTTTTTCAATTCTGATGTCTTTGTTCTTGGTCTAAAATGGACTGAAAATAAATTCGAATTTGAGACCTGGCGTGCCCAGCCGTTGCCAAAGGTAATTGATGTTGCTTTAAGGATGGAACATGTGCATTATGCAAGATATTGTTGAATCCGGGCATTTCCGGTGGAGTTTGGGTTTTTTTTTTTTCATCGATGGCTATGTTGTGAAGAACGGCACAAGCAATTATAATCGCCTGCACGGTTTCAACTCTGCATCTTAACCCGATGGCCAATACTGGAAATCGTCTTTTCCAAATTCCATAAGAACGTTCGACACAATTTCGAGTGCGAATCTGAGACTCGTTATATAAATTTTCAACAGTGTTTGAAACAGTTTGAAAAGGTGTTGCCAAGTAATTTGTGTTTGAGTAACCAGAGTCACCAACAATAATAAAGTGCTCAAATTCACGCTCTTCAAATCGTCGCCTCAAAGTTGACGAATTGAATATACGTTGATCGTGTGTGGAATCCTGATAAAAGTATAGAAATGCATAACTTTTATTTATTGTTTTTTGATATGTAGATTATACCTGCCAACGAGCAACGATATCAATTATTTTCAGGTCTGCAGAAGCCACGGTCTGAACGTTTATAGAGAACCAACCCTTGCGATTCCTAAAAAGTTCTGCATCGTTACCACCAGGCGATTGGATCCTAATATGAGTGCAATCTATTGCCCCAATTGTTCTTGGAAATTTGGCTTTATCATAAAATGTACGTGCTGCTTGTAACCGTTCTCTTCGTGTTTCGGGCATGCGAACAAATTAGAATGCAAGGTTAGCGATTGCGTTTGACACCCGCTTCAAAATACGATGTACGGTTGAAATACTTACGCCAATGAAATCAGCAATAGCCAATTGAATTGACCCGAGTGCATAATACCTAAGCACAATCAATAATTGCGTAATTGGTCGTAATTCGCGCGATCTACACGAAAGTTAATATAATTAGAACAAAGGAATATGCAAGAAATTTCACTGCGAACCTTGTTTCAGTGCAAGCAAACTACCCTTTATCAATTCCAAGATCATCAATGTCATTCGCTTCGAAATACGAAATCTGTAAATAAAATCATTGTCGTCCCATTTTCCGAGCCCAACCCGTGGAAACATTTTATATTGTCTTCTTTCAATCGCCAACAATTCTTCTTCTTCATCTTCGCTTCCGGAAGCAGACGATGGATGATTTTCCCAATTATAATTTTCTCGGAACTTTTTATTTAAATAATATGTTTAACTCAAACTGAAAATAATTTCTAACACAAGAAGCAACAAATTGTAATACAAATTTTAATTTGACAGAAAACTCTCAAGTTTGTTCTTTCAACTTTAACTTTTTTCGGAAGTTGAGAAATTGGAAGTTGAGTAACTCGAGAGTTGAAAATCGAAAGTTGAAATTGTCAACTTTGAGTGAAGAAAAACAAAATCACAAGTTAAGAATAACAATCCTCAAGTTGAGTTCAACTCTTAGTGAAAAAACGGCCCTAATTTCTTTCATTTGGAAATGATTCATAAAATTTTATTTCAATTGTATAATTATCAAGAATGAACAAATCATCAACATAAATGGCAACAACCATCATTTTCCCATCGACATGCTGGTAATAAATACATGAATCCAAATTTGATTACTTCATTCCATATTCTTTCAGCGTTTTATCCAACTTCAGATTCCATATTCGAGAAGTCTTCAATCCATAGATTGATTTCTTTAATCGAAGCACTCTTTCTCTCTTCTCGAAACCTTCCGGTTGTTTAGTATAGATTTTATCAGTTAAGTCGCCTGGCCAGAACGCAGTTATCGCATCCATTTGCTCTATTTCGAGATCTTTTCAAGCCAAGGCCAGGAAGAATCGGATGGATTCATATCTAACCACGGGAGAAAATGTTTCTTCATAATCAATCCCATAGCGTTGATTACAACCTCTTGCCACAAGTCGAACCTTGTACCGAATGACATTCCCATCGACATCTGACTCCGTTTTGAAAACCCATTTGGTACTCATTGTCTTCTTGCTCGGAGGTAGATCTGCTAACTCCAAAGTTTCGTTAGTAAATAAAGAAGCATATTCACTATTGATAGCTTCTTTCCAATATTCTGCTTCTTTGCTTGAAATAGCATCTTCGTATGTAAGAGGATCGTCATCAGTTTTTTTATTTGCTAGGTTTGTAAAATTTTTTGTCGGTTTCTTGACTCTTTCAGATTTTCTAAAAGACTTCGATCAGTAAAATGTTTTGGAATTTCTTCAAAAACTTCACTACATTTCCATCAGGTCTGGTTTGATCTTCGTCTCTGCTTTCAATGTTTTCACTTATACTCAAATCTTCATTGCTGTTGTTATTAGAAATAGAATCCTGATTCTCTTCAAATGCCCCCACTGAACAATCTTCGAGAGACATGAAAAAAATTTTAGTTTTGTTTTCAGAAATTACCTTTCCAAATGGTTGATCTTCCAAAAAAATGACAACACAACATTTGATAAGCTTTTTCTTTTTTGGATCGGAAATCCGAAAGACAAAGCTAACCTGTTTGCAGAACATCTTGCGAATGTTTTTAAGCCATTCCCAGCAAATACATCTGAAAACAGCTTACAGTTTATTGATAAAGTCGATGAAGTTGACATACCAATTGTCACACTCAAAGAAATAAAAAGTATGTGTCGAAATCAACAATCGAACAAAAAATCACCTGGGTACGATCTAATAACTGCTCAGGTTATGAAAGAAATGCCCTCAAAAGCCTTCATAAAACTCCAATTCATAATAAATGCATGCCTAAAGACCCAATATGTCCCACATCATTGGAAAATTGCTGAAGTAATTGTTATACCAAAGCAAAGTAAGCCACCAACAGAAGTGACGTGTTACAGACCAATATCGCTTATACCAATAATGGCAAAAGTCTTTGAAAAATTGCTACTGAAAAGACTGAGCAAAGTCATAGAAGAAAGAAATCTAATCCCAAATCATCAGTTTGGGTTTAGAAATAAACATTCCACGATAGACCAAGTTCATAGAATTACGGATGCAGTTGAAAAAGCATTAGAAGAAAAACAAGTATGTTCGGCTATATTTTTAGATGTTGCTCAAGCATTCGACAAGGTATGGCATGAGGGGCTAGAGTACAAACTGCAAAGGGACCTACCCAGGCAGTACTACGAATTACTAAAATCTTATATCTCAAACCGGCTCTTCAGAGTACGGTATGATCAAGAATATTCAAAGCTATGTAATATACAAGCCGGTGTTCCACAAGGAAGCGTCCTAGGACCTACCCTGTATTTGCTATATACAAGGGATATTGCAGTGGATAACAACACCATTATGGCTACTTTTGCAGATGATACCGCAATTTTGGCATCCAGTAAGTGCGTCGTCAAGGCTGCTGAGAAATTGCAAAATGCCGTCAACACCGTTAGTGATTGGACCAAAAAATGGCGTATCAAGCTCAATGAAGCTAAATCTGCACATATAAACTTTACAAATAAAAAGTTAAGCTACGTTCAAATATTCATCAACAATCAAGCTGTACCTTACGCCAATTCGGCCAAATACCTTGGGATGAATTTGGATGCAAAGCTAAAATGGAAAGAGCATATCAAAAAGAAAAGGGAAGAGCTCAACTTGAAATATAGAAAAATGTACTGGTTACTCGGTAGAAATTCGGACTTATCTGTCGAAAATAAAATAATGCTTTATAAACAAGTACTTAGACCTGTTTGGACCTATGGAATCCAATTATGGGGTTGTACAAAGAAAACAAATACTGAAATCATCCAAAAGTTCCAAAACAAAGTCCTTCATGGAATAGTAAATGCACCATGGTATATAAAAAATAGCGATTTACATCGTGACCTACAAATAGAAACGGTTACAGAAGTTATAAGAAAACATGCTGTATCACACAATCAGCGACTGCATAGTCATATCAACTCTGAAATGGAGTCCGTATTAAATACGAGAGGCAATGTTCGGAGATTAAGAAGAACCAAGCCACACGAGCTAATGGTCTAAAAGTCATGGGAAGCATTAAAAGGTTAAGCTTCCCTTAAAGCGATTATATTATTGAGAAAGAAAAATCTGTTGTCATTCGTTCATATTTCCTCCTGACAAAAAAAAAATATATATATACTTGGTATGCCTTTAAGGCTTTGCAGTAACCAGTCAAAATACACTTAATCGATGTAACCTCTATCTTCTTTCTTTTTTCCTCAGGAACATGTACCATAACTGTTGATCCAAAAACTCGCAAACGAGATAAATCTGGTTTTTTGCCTGACCAGATCTCTTCAGGTGTTTTAAAATCTTCACTTCTTCAGTCACTTTACTTGGTATCCGATTTATCAAACATGCCGCATAAAACAACGCCTCACCCCAAAAATGTTTTTCAACACCAGCATCAGAAATCATGCAACGAGCTGTTTCTAAAAGAGTACGATTTATTCTTTCGGTTTTGACTTTCTGTTGAGGGGTAAACGCAACTGTTGTTTGATGCTTTATTCCAAATTTGCTTAAAAATCTGGCAAATGCATGATTGCAGAACTCACCGCTTTTGTCCGTTCGAAATGTTTTTATCCTCTTGTTCGTTTGGTTTTCAACCAAACTCTTGAACGAAATGAACGTTTCCATCACATCAGACTTTGAATTTAAAATATAGACAAAAACTGTATGCGAAAAATCATCCAAAAATGTCAAAAAATAATAGGCTCCACCAAATGAATTCATTCATTGGACCACAGATATCAGAATGAACAAGTTCCAGAACTTCGCTCGTTTTCGATTCTGTTGAAGGAAAAGATTTTCTTGAGTGCTTACCTTCGATACATTTGACACATTTTTCATTTTTCACATCACTGAAATTTAGACCATTCACAGATTCTTTCTTCATCCTGTTCATATTTTCATGACTTACATGCCCAAGTCTACGATGTCATTACTCGTAGGGTAGAGACGGCACCCTTCGACAGTCACTATTATCTCTGTGTGTAGACCTTTAAAAATTCTGTAAAAAATTGTGGATGTGCCTTTAATCATGCCAAACATATGTCAAAAATTTCAGCAGTCTGGCTTCAAATCCCGCCAAGTTAGGATGTAAAGCATTTATTTGGACCACGTGCTATAATTTTCAGGGTAAGTTCTTAAGATTTTCGTAGTCCTGTTTTTAATTTTTTCTAGCAGTGAAGTTGTTTTTTATATACAATACTATGTGTTTATTTATATTTTTAAAGCTAATTTGTTTAATTTTACTTTCGGAAATAATAATAAAAAAAAAGTAAAATAACATCAAGTGGGGCACCTTCGACAATCTATTTAGTAGTCGAGTTTTTAATTTTTTCTAGCAGTGAAGTAGTTTTTTATATGTATACAATACTATGTGTTTATTTATATTTTTAAAGCTAATTTGATTAATCTTACTTTGGGAAATAATAAAAAAAAAAGTAAAATAACATCAAGTAGGGCACCTTCGACCCATCTATTTATTTATTTTTTTGTTAAAACTATTTTTTTTTAAATAAAAATAATTTAAAAATGAACTGAATTCTTATAGCAAACTATATCATGACTTTTATTTAAAAAAAAACTAACATTATAATGCATTAATTTTAAGGAATGTGCATACTTTTTTTTAAATAAAAAAAAATAGTAAACATTTTTTTTAAATCTAAGGTTCTGCCAATATGTTGATAAAATTATAAATTTAATAAAAAAAAATTAGTTTTTGAAAAAAAAAAACTATAATTTTGTGTATTTTCTGTTAAGGTGTCGAAGGGGGCCGACTCTACCCTAGATATTTTCTCCTCCGCAAGCATATTTATTGAATTTTCCATTTTTCGCGTAATGTTCTGTACTGAAATGTACTGAGTACAACATAAGACAACATAAAATAAACAGGTCAATAAATACAGTCCACAAATACTATGTCAAAATAATATGTAAACAAAAAAATAGAATTAATATATAAAATTAATGATACTACTATACACAAAGTCATGTGACTAAATTCTTGTTACAAAAGCGAAAATACAAAGTAAAAGTGGTTTAAAGTTAATTTTGTGTGTTTTTATACTAGAATACTTTTCTTACGAAAATTTCTATATTTTTCGAACATAGACAATATCATTTGGTCCTTCAGCCTTCAATTTTGGAACCGTTTTTACAAACAATAACATTTAAAACACTAAAGTGTGTGAAAATAAAGTGTGTGCGCGAGAACAATATCCAATTTACGATTGATAGTGCGATAGTATAGTGCGAACAATTTTTTGAAAAAATCGTGTCTGTTTGAGTAATTAGCTTCGCGTAGCATATTTAAATCAAACTTAAAAACAATTTAAAACTAAAACTTATTCTACGAATAATAATCAACGTTCAGCGGAGACTCTGGTGAATATCTTAACATATATAGACGGCAGCAGATCCTGAATAAGCAGTAAGTTTTACTTGTTGCATGTACTTGTAAACTTGTCAATTACATTTTATAAAAATAAAATAAAGAAATATACATTAAATATGGCTCAAAACAAGAACTTTAAATACGGAGAACTCCAAAAAATGCTCCTTAATAAGATTACTAAGGATCTTTCAAATAACAAAAAGTCACCGAAGGATCGCAAGGCGACAGCATATGCATCAGGTCGTCTGTCGATGCTGGAAGCGGATATGGCGTCTGCAAAATCCTATCACGAAGTGGTTTTCGGTGCGGGGATGAAGAAAGAAGACCAAAAAAAGGAAGAATTGATGGTGGTATACGAACAAATCAATAACATATATTTTTTTTAATACCGCGCTGAGTTGGTGGATACGTTGGAAAAGTGCGCTACAGCGAAGGCAGCACAAGTAAATGCAGGTGCTCCGCCCATTGATACTGCCGCTGTTGCTGCAACATCGCATTCGAGTATTCGGCTTCCACGAATCGATCTTCCGAAGTTCGATGGTTCGTACACCACCTGGAGAGCTTTCCAGGACAAATTTCATGTTCTGGTGCACCAAAATAAGTCGATAGACGATATCAATAAGCTGCATTTCTTAGAATCTTGTTTGGTGGGTGATGCAGAACGTTTTTTGCAAAACCTTTTGGTGGAAACAGCGTCTTACGCCAAAGTTTGGGAGCTTTTGAAGGACAGATATGACCACAAGCGCATACTGGTGGACATCCAAATGCAGCATCTGTTCGGTCAGCCGTCCTTGAGTCGCGAAACGGCTTGAGGTCTTCGTGATTTGTTGTATACCTCCCGGGAATGTGTTCTTGCGCTGGAGAACATGGATGTGCCAGTCTCTGGATGGGATACGGTCCGCATTTGGTTTTTGCTCCAGAAACTTCCCAGTACGAGCCAAAAACTGTGGGAAGAAAAATTAGGTGACCGGAAAGACTTACCGAGTTTTAAGGAATTTACCGCATTTTTGGAGACGAGGTTCCGGACACTTGAGGCTGTAGTTCAGCAGGACCTTGGTGCAACATCGAGGAGCAAAGAAGAGCCAACTGCCAACAAAAGGCCACGTGTTCCAGCCAATCCGAAGGTGTACCACAGCAAGCAAGTCGTCAAGCAGCCGTACAAACCAGCGAGGACGAATTTCGTTGAGCAGCCATTGAGGAAGAATTTCGGCGAACAGTTTACATGTAAGTTGTGCAACCAAGCCAAACACACGTTGCGAAAGTGCCAGCGCTTCCTGAACATGGACAACATGATGCGTAAAGATACTGTTCGCAGGTTGAAGGTTTGTGAGAATTGCTTGTCCTACGGGCACTTTCTCCGTGACTGCCACAGTGTGAGTTCATGCTACTTTTGCCAACAAAAGCACCACTCGTTGCTGCATTACAATGCACAAAATGGCACGTCACAAACGCGACAACAACAACAACCTTCAGTAAGTTCGCAGGCCAGGAACATGGCATCCAGAGGATTTCAGGCTCCTCAGAACAGAAACGCGTTGGAGTTCCAGCCCACAGGAGAACAACAGCAGGTCAAATCAAATGGACAAACTTTTAATAACCACGCGTCGCATGGTAATGGTCATCACGAGGTGCATCTAGTAACGGCAGTAGTAAAGGCACGAGAAGTAGACGGGCGATTGCACCTCCTACGAGCGTTGATTGACACAGGCTCAGAAACGTCGTTCATCACCGAAACTGCCGCACTACTGTTGAAGCTAGAAAAGCGGCGCACCTTTGCCGAAGTATCTGGGTTAGGGTTGGTCAGCAGTGGCACTACACAGCACTCCGTTGAAGTGCGCTTTGCTTCTCGTCACTCGACGTTTGAGACGATCGTCCAGGCTTTGGTTTTCAAGTCACTGACTGGCCTTCTCCCGGCCCAACGAGTGATACACGGCAAATGGCACCACCTCAAGGGTCTTTCGTTAGCAGATCCCATCTTTACGAACCTGCACCCATCGACTTACTGCTGGGAAGTGATGTTTGTGCGCAAATGCTTTTGCCAGACGTAAGGCGACCTCAGGATGATATCGGTCCCATAGCACAAAACACCGAGCTTGGATGGATAGTTTTGGGCAAGGTTGCTGTAGAAGATCCCCAGCGAGTTCGAAGTTTCGTGCAGTTTGCAGACCTGAACTCTCAGCTTGAGAAGTTTTGGGAGATCGAGGAAACCCCTTCCGGCGTTTTCTTCATCTTGAAAAACGGCTGGATGCAGATCCAAAACTTCGTGCGGAGTACACAAAATATAAACGGGAGTATGAAGAACTCCACCATATGGAAGAGATTGATGCGAATGATGTAGTTTTGCAGACTCCATTCCATTATTTCTTAACGCATCATGCGGTGTTTAAGGAAGCTAGCTCCACTACGAAGCTGAGAGTAGCGCACGAAGCAGCGGCGAAGGCTTCAGATGGGAAATCCCTCAACGACCGTCTTCTTGTGGGTCCAAAGTTGCAGTCGAGTATTATAGATCTTGTACTTAAATGGCGGGCTCATCGTGTCACATTCACGGCCGCCATTGAGAAAATGTATTGGAAAATTTTGGTTAGTTTCCCAGACCGATACTTCCAACTGATAATGTGGAGAGAGCAGAAGGTTTCGCCTTTACGAATCTTCAAAATGAATACGGTCACTTTCGGGACAACCAGTGCACCTTATCTTGCTATCAAGATTTTGAAGAGAGTTGCTGAGAACGAAAGTGGCGAGGTTGTTCGTGATTACATGTACGTCGACGACCTCATCAGTGGTGCGGGCTCAGTCGAAGAGGCGCGCATAAACCGCGACGAAGCAAGGCTATTTTTGGCTTCTGCAGGCTTCCACCTACGAAAATGGACGAGCAACGTCAAGAAACTCGTGGATGATGTTCCGGTCCAAGACCGTGAGTTAGATTTTGAACTGCCGTTCAATACTTCGGAGCATGTTAAGACGCTCGGTATCAAATGGTTTCCAGTGGATGGCCATTTTTCTTATCAAAACCTGCAGCCATCAAAGGACGCAACAACAAAAAGGTGCATGTTCTCGACAATTGCCAAACTTTTCGACCCACTTGGCTGGATATCGCCATGCATCATCACGGCAAAACTTATGATGCAGAGACTCTAGAAAATCGGCTACGATTGGGATGATCCAATTCCACCATCGTTAAGGAAAGACTGGGAAGCTTTTCATCGTGAAACTCCTCAGATCGAGCAGCTTTGAATTCCACGGTGGACCCAGATGAGTAAAGACAACAAGGCGATAGAATTGCACGGTTTCTGTGACGCGTCGATGAAAACTTTCGGAGCAGCGGTGAACGTTCAAGTCTTAGATAGCGATGACAACATCCATACCAACCTGCTTTTGTCAAAGACGAAAGTGGCACCAAATCAACGAACGATTACTCTTCCCCGTTTGGAGCTTTGTGGTGCTGTAGTTTTGGCGCAACTGATGCAGTACACCAAGGAAGTTTTGTCTATCCCCGATGTCAAAATGTATGCTTGGACGGATTCAACTAAAGCGCTCGCTTGGATAAAGCCCACTCCCGCAGATGGACAACGTTCGTGTCCAACCGAGTGTCAGAGATCCAGCGGCTAATGGGGATCGATTGCTGAAGACATGTTGCAACGTGTTTCCGTCGGTGGAATGATCCCGAATTTCTGCGTCATCAATGGATTTTCGATGTCCCACATCAACCTGTTGATAATGAAACGGAAGAGGAGCAGCGTACTGTGAAAATACTCATCGTTCCGGCCAACCATAGCGACAGTATACTGCAAACAATATATTACTGTTCGAGTCTTCTTAAGCTCGTTCGAGTCGTCGCTACCTGTCTTCATTTTGTTGTTAGGTGTCATCTTAAATCGGGAGCTAATGTGGGCCCACTTACCCCAAGTGAGCTGGAAGCAGCGCGCATTGTCGTCGTCAAGACAGCGCAGAAAGAAATGTTTAAGACGGAGATCCCTTAGTGCGTTAAACGCATTTCTTGATGCAAATGGGATCTTAAGAGTTGGAGGGCGTTTAGAGAACTCTCTCCTCGCTTATGAAGAGCAACATCCCATATTCCTGTAGAGCAACCACCATTTTACAAGTCTGGTTCTTAGAGATACCCATAAAAACACTCTGCATGGCGGCATCCAGCAGATGATAAGTTATATCCACCAACGATACTGGATTGACCAGATAAGAAGGAGTGTAAAGTATCAACTCCATAGGTGTACTTCTTGCTACCGGCAAAAGGCATCAGAAATGCAACAGCTGATGGGAAACTTACCTGCGGCTAGAGTTCAAATGTCTCGACCTTTCAGCCATACCGGTGTCGACTATGCTGGTCCCATCGAAATCAAAAGCTGGAGAGCACGCGGAGCTAGTATACTGAAAGGATACTTTGCAGTGTTCATCTGTCTGGCAACAAAAGCCATTCACTTGGAAATCGTGTCAGATCTGACAACCCAAGCGTTTTTCGCAGCATTCATCGTTTCACTGCAAGGAGAGGAAGCTGTCAACAGGTTTACAGCGACTGTGGAACCAATTTCGACGGTGCTAACAACGAATTAGCAAAAATGCTTAAGGAAGCCACGCATGACTGGAAGAAGATAGCCGAAAAGCTTGCAAAGCGCGGTACACATTGGCATTTTATTTCCCCAGCTTCTCCACACTTTGGTGGTTTATGGGAAGCAGATGTGAAGTCTGTCAAACACCACTTAAAAAGAGTTGTCGGAACTGAAAGGCTCACGTTTGAGGAGCTCGCAACGCTTCTAACACAAATAGAAGCGTGTTTGAATTCGAGGCCCCTATGCCCTGTATCCGATAGCTTCGACGATTTGAATGCGCTAACCCCTGCGCACTTTTTAGTCGGTGAGTCACTTCATTCCATACCACAAGGCGAACTTAACAACAATGTCACACATCTCGACCGATGGAAACGAGCTCAAGCGCTGGGGGAAGGGTTCTGGAAAAGATGGAGTTCAGAATATCTTGCACGGCTCCAACATCGACCAAAATGGACGCAAGTCAAGGAGATCCCCAGAATAGGAGACTTAGTTCTGCTCAAGGATGAGCGACTCCCACCAACGAACTGGAATCTATGCCGAATTGAAGGAACCCATGCAGGATCAGACGGTACGCGTCGTCACCGTTAAACGCAGAATGGGATCCTAGAACGACCCATCGCAAAAATTTGTCGTTTGCCTTGCAACGATCATCAAGAACATACTGTTATAGCTTAATAAAAACATCCTCCATGAGGATTAACCTAAAACCATAATACATCACCCCTGGATTCAGTACGAATCAATATCTACTTAATTATATCTCTTCCCCGAAGAATCACCTGAAAACCTCAAAATACAGCGCCCCTGGATTCATCATATGAATCAACACCTGTTGAATCATATCTCTTCCTCGAAGATTTACCTAATATACCAAGAGCTGTAAGCAAATTTTTGGAGTGGAGTGATAACCAAAAATAATGTATATATATGTGTAGATGGATACACGCACCATCATATCAGATTCCACCGTCTGGGAGGTTTCTTTTTCAGCCGGGGGCGGTGGTGGGCGTTTGAAAATGGTAATTTTTCATATTTTGAGGTCGTAGTGATAACCACATAAATGATACATCAAAAAATCAGAAAAATTCCCCTGATTACAAAAAATTCGGTCCCAGACGATTTGGTTTCAGCCTACTGCCTGCCAGACGCACTTTAACACTTTTCAAGTGCATTTTTCAGCTCAAAACACTAATAACTTTTTTCCTATTACATTGGACCAAGAAAGTAGTACGCCAAAAAATAAGAAAATTTACCCTGATTTCAAAAAAGTGTGTCTTAGACGATTTGGTTTCAGTCTACTGCTTGCCAGACGCACTTTAACATTTTTTTAAACGCATTTTTCAACTTAAAGTACTGATAACTTTTTTCTTATCACATGTAACCAAGAAAATGGTACGCCAAAACATCAGAAAAATTCCCCTAATTACAAAAAAGTCGGTCCCAGACGATTTGGTTTCAGCCTTCTGCTTGCCAGACGCATTTTAGCTAAACCATGTTTATCAAATTGAATGAAAATAAAACATTTCATTTAAATGAAATACTTCAAGGAGTTATTCATTCAATATGATAAACATGCTTAAGCTAAAATGCGTCTGGCAAGCAGAAGGCTAAAACCAAATCGTCTTGGACCGACTTTTTTGTAATCAGCGAAACTTTTCTGATGTTTTGGAATACCACTTTCTTGGTTATATGTGATAGGAAAAGAGTTATCAGTATTTTAAGTATAAAAATGCATTTTACTAAAATGTTAAAGAGTGTCTGGCAAGCAGTAGACTGAAACCAAATTGTCTGGGACACACTTTTTTGAAATCAGGGTAATTTTTCTTATTTTTTGGTGTACCACTTTCTTGGTTATATGTAATAGGAAAAAAGTTATTAGTGCTTTAAGCTGAAAATGCACTTAAAAATATTAAAATTCGTCTGGCAAGCAGAAGGCTGAAACCAAATCGTCTAGGACCAACTTTTTTGTAATTAGGGGATTTTTTCTGATATTTTGGCGTACCATTTTCTTGGTTTCATGTGATAAGAAAAAAGTTACAAGCTAGATTGAAAAATGCATTTGAAAAATGTTGAAATGCGTCTGGCAAGCAGAAGGCTGAAACCAAATCCTTTTGGACACACTTTTTTGTAGTCGGGGGAACTTTTGTGATGTTTTGGCGTACCATTTTCTTATCAGTACTTTAAGTTGAAAAATGCGTTTAAAAAAATGTTAAAGTGCGTCTGGCAAGCAGTAGACTGAAACCAAATCGTCTAAGACACACTTTTTTGAAATCAGGGTAGATTTTCTTATTTTTTGGCGTACTACTTTCTTGGTCCAATGTAATAGGAAAAAAGTTATTAGTGTTTTGAGCTGAAAAATGCACTTGAAAAGTGTTAAAATGCGTCTGGCAGGCAGTAGGCTGAAACCAAATCGTCTGGGACCGAGTTTTTTGTAATCAAGGGAATTTTTCTGATTTTTTGATGTATCTTTTATGTGGTTATCACTTCGACCTCAAAATATGAAAAATTACCATCTTCAAACGCCCACCCCCGCCCCCGGCTGAAAAAGAAACCTGCCAGACGGTTAAATTTGATATAATGTTGCGTGTATCTACACATATATGTGCTTTATTTTTGGTTATCACTCCACTCCAAAAATTTGCTTCCAGCTCTTAGACTAGAAAACCTGAAAATACATCGCCCTTGGATTCAGCAAACGAATCAACACCAAGCTGATCTAATCATACTTACATCTTCCTCGAAGATTACTCAAAACCTAATACAACGCCCCTGGATTCACCCGAATCAACAACAGTATACCTTACTGCTATTACCATTATCTTCTCCGAAGATAATATCCCTTCTCTTTATACAAGAGATAAGGTAAAATTCAAGCCCAACGCAAAGCTGAATTTAACAATCAACCCAACTTTAATATTCCTGTAACGAATCATTTCTTCAAAAAAAATCACCACGATCTGGGAAAACACATCGTACCTGCAAATTAACATACACGATAATCTATACGTTCCTGAAAATTAAACAACATGATTGATTCAAAGAACTAATCTCTTCAATGAAATAATCTTAAACATTAACTTCATTCAACATTCAACTTCAAGAAATAATACATCAAATTATGATTTTAATTCATCTTTACTGCTAGATATCAAACACAACACAAAACACATCAATTGAAACAACATTTCAATATTTCATTACGCTGCGGCAATGCACACATTAAGTTATCAACTTTACTTTATAATTTTTAATTCAAAAAGCACTGCCACAACGCATGCAAAAGAAACATGATATTTCAATAATTTTTCAATCAACAATTCTATATTGAAATCAGCAAAAAAAAAGTCTAAAATGGAAATTAGACACATTCCACAAAACTTAGAAAAAACATCGACAACACATCAAGTGTCAAAAAGCTGTCGGCAAACCGATCAAAAACCAAATTACACAAAAACACAATTTCATTTGTAGAAAACACAAAATAATTTCAAAATTTAATCAATATACGCTGAATTTAGTAAAACGCCATCAAAAACGATCAATGTACTTATTATGTACACAAAATATGATTCAATATACGTGCTACGCGCCGAGCTGCACTTGAATCATATCGGTTCGATAAAATCACAAATTCACAACCACTTTTCAGTGCAATCATATTTTTTAATGCAAGAAAATGTCTTGCAATTGCACTACAAGCATTTAACACCACGTAACTTACACTTTTTATTTATTTCGCAAAAATTCACGAAATAATACGCGTTTGTTTATCACGCGAAAATGTAAACAAAGTTCTAGTCGGAACCGAAAAATGTACGACTAGAAAGAAACGCGAAAACACTTCGTTTTTTCCTATTATTTACTAAAGCTGTCGCAAGCAACAACTAAATAATTTATACACAGACACACACATACACACAATAACGCGATCGCAAAAATCGATAAACTGCCGGAAATGCGCGACAAAGCAACCACAACAACAACAACAACATTATGAACAATATATCAAAAATTAATAAATTTCGCAAACCGATAAAAAATGATAAACGATACAAATCTATGAATATTATAACGAAAATAAAAGCAACAAAATATTAACAAAAAACACTCATCAATTGCCAAATGTGGGTAGGCACACATTTATTCCATCATTTGCCCATCACAACAGCTTCAAAATTCAAAGTGCGGGGAATTCGACGCACTTATTCCACAATCAACACTAAAGTCAATTCAACGTTAAAATGTTCACACATCACACTTCATTAATTTACATTAAACTTTATTTAATTTACTAAATAACACTAATAAAAATTATTATTTGTAAAAAAATATTGCGATTGAAATATTCGCAAAGCATGTCGGCACCATGCTCACGAGTCACGACAACGATTCACATATGAAAATGAAACGAACAAGGAACAACAACACAGTTTAATTTACTTTTACTACTCAAGCCGCAAGATAAAAGGAGACAACGGAAGAACGAACGTATACACACCACGATTGAATGGGAAAAATGAACTTAGGCATGCGAACGCGATGCATACAACATTTACAATATACAAGTAAAAGCGAAAGGCAAAATGAAATAGTTTGTTCCAGATTCCAATTAAAAGGACTTCTTTCGTTGAAGATTGAACAAGATTTGAAATAAAATTTTATTATAAAAACATGTATGTACATAATCATAAGGTTGCTTGAACAATATAAATAAACAAAAAGTAGATTCTATAAACTAACTACTGTTCCAACACTATCCTGCCGACGATTAGCCACCTTGACCCGGTGGGAGGGCTTAAGTGGTTCTGAACCGAGCTCGATGCCGAAGGGTAATCGAAGGATGGGGAAAAAGAATGAAACTAAGAATTGATCAAAAAACAGTATAGAAGACAAACTAAAGGATTTTTATTCTCCAGGTGGCAGTCGTCAAAGCGAAAACCCACCCGTAGTTTTCACTACGGCAGGTGCACGGATTCTGGAGGCCCCATCTAGCATACAAACTTCCGCCTTTACAGGTGTGTATACGCGAGTCGAAGGTACCATAACCGATGTCTCCTGCAGTTCTTTCGGAGGTCTTACCTCCAAAGCTAAATTCTCATCCTGATTTAGCTGTCGACCAGAACAGTACTACCACCGGATTAAGTGAAGCCGAACAAGTGGATCCCACTCCAACGATCGCATCGTTGTAGAGAACCGCTTTCCAAGCGTCAAAAGCGGGAAAGAAGGCGAGGGGCAATGGTTCAGTGCAAAGAGAACACCAGAGTGGCCGAAGGCACTGAATCAAGTTGTAAACCTTCGGTGATGACGGCGAAAAGGGACAGGTCGGAAGAAGTCTCACCAATTCAGGACAGTCTCCCGTAACCAAAGTCACCATAACCTCTGGAAATAGAGTCAAAAGGAAGAAGGTTTTCTGAACCTCTACAAATCTTCCTCTTGGTCTAACTGGAAAGTCGGTGAATGAAACTGAAGGAACAAGTCGTAAGGCTTGCAAATTCGGTCTACGGACACTGGCTGGAAAGGACGAAGCCAACATGGTAAAAGCTCCTGGAGGTCCAACGGGAACATTGGTGAATGAAACCGTGACTGCTAGTCAGTCTGGTCCACTGACACTGACCGGACGGTATAGAGCCTCGAAAGGAGCAACATCCGTCGTAAAACGAAATAAAATACGTCTACAATACAAAAGAGCGGCTGTCTCGCATTTCAAAGTGAGTATCTGTAAGGCTGGCAATGACATCAGCATGAAGATCATTTGTGTGAGCTGGCTGTGGCTGAGAGTACACAAATTCAATGTGAGGGATGTTGTTTGGAGGATGGAACCTTTTTGGTCGAGTTCTTTAATCAGCAGACCGCTAACTGGCTACGTCTACGTGCCATTGTGCCTAGAATTCCCACCCTCCAAAATTCCTCTTTTGAGATTTTCAGGGCACCGGTTTTAACGAAAGCCATCTGCTTTATCCTGGGGCAACTCAGGAATACTGAAGATGTGCTACAACGTCTCGTTACCCCGAATAATAATAATAACTTCACTCTCACAGGGAGGCAAGGAATCGGAATGGTGAAGACGAATCTTATCTTGTTGTGCGAGCTAGGCTCAGGGGCTCCTCGTTCTGTTGCGCCACCCTATTTATCATTTCATTTATAGGACTACTCATTCGCCAAGAGCTTTACACCCATCTTCTAACTTCCTTCCTACTGGAAAGAATGATTTAGATTTGCATACGTAAAACCACACCCTCTGTCTCAGATGCAACATGCTTACCAAAGAGGAAAATCTTACGAGACCGAACTTCAAAATCTTGTTAGCAGGATTGAATGCCCGCTTGACAGGATAGGATTTGTCGTAGGAATTTTTATCGAAATTCAAGGTGCTTTTGACAGTGCTACCTTCGATGGTATTTACAATGCTGCCAGAGAACACGGTGTGGAAGAGTAATTAGTGTTGTGGATTAAAGCAATGCTAGTAAATGGAACCGTTATCACTGAGTCGGAGTGTGGACGAAATGTTGCAACAGGAGTGAATAACGGCTCTCCACAAGGTGGCATTTCATCTCCACTTCTGTGGTGCATGTTGATCGACTCTCTACTTGTAATGCTCAATGGATTTAACGTTGACCGCCAAGCATATGCAGACGATATCGTCGTGCTCTCAGCTGGTTCCAGCATCCAAGCTGTCTGTTCCCGAGAACAGGCTGCGCTTGACATGATTGACACCTGGCGTGTCAGAAACGGTTTCTCCGTTAATCCTCTTAAGACCGATGTTGTTTTCTTCACGAGACGTAGAAAATTGACTGGTCTGACCCAACTTACGCTTAAAGGCGTCTGTTTCGACACATCGAAAAGTAAAATAAAAATTTATAATGAAAATTGAATTATTGAATTGAATTATTGTGAACTAATAAGCAACTTAAATGATTGGTATAATGTTTAAATTTCCCGCCCTTCCGGCCATCTTTATTCAAAGAATAAATCCAAAAAAGGAATAAGAAGTAAAAATGAATAATGAACCGAATAAAATGATTCCGTATCCAAACCGCAATCATATAACACGTCTTTTCTTTTTTTTATCTTGTCGCCAATACTTTTCCCTTTGAAATTTCTTTTGATCATTTTTCAGTTCAAAGTTTAAAAAGGTTAAAACTAATAACCAAGTAATCTAATTAGTAAAAATCCTTGCTAATTTTTCATGGCGTCCAAGCAGAGACTCAAATTTGTTGAACATTTTTGAAAAAGAGATCGCGAGTTTTTGATATACATACATATAGATATATATAAGAACTTTGCGAAAAATAAATCAAGTTAATTAAAATAATTAATCCCGTGGAATCAAATCGTGCGCGAGTGCTTCAAAGAAAATTGTGTGTGAGTTCCAGAGGCAGCACCAACACCAAGGAAAACCGGCGACAGAAGTCATCACCACATCCCCATAGAAGCGCTAGAGCTCCACCAGCATTTCAATGCATAAGAGTTGCATATGTGCAAATTGCAAAAGGGAAGTGGCTTCCAAGAACGAAACAACAAAAAATCAGGTATTCACAAAAATCGAAAGTGCTTAAAAAAAAATTTTTTTTTCAACCAATTTATTGATGAACCCAATCCCAATCAATTAATCCTGATTTGATTCAAGCACATACTTTCAATTTTTGTCTCTCTTTTTGCATTTAAATTGTGGTGAAATAAACAAACAAAGACTGTGTTTTTTTTCTTATTTATTGTGTTATTTAAAATTTAAAATTTACAATTGCATATAAATGAACTTAAACTAATAGTTCATAGTGATAAAACTATCCACTCGCTTTTGCCACAGCCGCGCCGTCGCTGCAACACTATTTAAACACACTTGCTTTTTCTTACTCTAAAACTATCGAAAGGTTCTTTACTATGAATAATATTTAAGTCACTCGACTAATGTTTTCACGGATTTAATTTAATTTAATTTAATTCGAATTTATTGATAATTGTTCAATTGATTTCGCGAAATTCAATTGTTTACATTTATTTTATGTCAAAGTGACTTTTGAGTTGATAGTTCGTTCAGTGGATAATCTTTCGTTAAGTTTTCACTTGTCAGTACGGGTAGTACTCAGCGTAGCAAAATTAAAAGCGCATGAGGAGTGTGTTCAGCGAATCAATTTAATTTTTCGGCGTTTCTTTAAAAAAGCAATTGAATTAATTTGAACAAATTAAACTTTGTTCAATTGAAGATTTATAAAACAAAATTAAGGTTTTTTTTTTGGTATTTTGTTTGAAAATAAACTAATTTTTTTTTTTTTAATAAAGTACTATTGAACAATTTGGACAAACTATTTCCAAGTTTAATTTTTTTTTGAATCAAAATTATTAAATTCATTTATTTTTAAAATGACTGGCAAAAGAAGGCAAAATTCTCCAATAAAGGATTCAAACCTTGATGTATTGAAACATCAGCGGGTGGTGATTAAAAACAATACTATTCGTATTAAAACGGGATTAGAACAAAAAACTTTTTCACATAATCCAATTCAATTAGAATGTCGTTTGGATTTATTAAATTCATACATTGATCAACTTATGAGTTGTCAATCAGAGATCGAATCAGCAGATCATGATGATATGAATCGTGGAGAGTTAGAAGAAATTTGTATAGGTGCAATGTCATTACTCATTTCACACGTGAACAAAAGGCGTCCATCAAATGCTATGGAACACTCGTTTAGTAATGCGCATCATTCTCGGCTTCCTAAAATGTCTCTTCCGAAGTTTAGCGGTAAATATTCGGAATATAAAAATTTTATAAGTTTGTTCGAAAGTTTAGTCGATAATGATCCGATGCTTCCGGATATCGAAAAATTTAATCACCTCATTTCGTGTTTATCAGGTGAAGCCTTAGGAACAGTGAAAGCTTTCCAAATAACCGAGCAAAATTATCCTAAGGCGCTTGCGAGTTTGAAAAAAGTTTACGACAATAATTGCTTTATATTTTTCGATACTATTTCTACACTGTTTGAATTGAAAGAAATTTCCAAACCATCTGCATCTTCATTGCGAAGCATGATTGATACAGTATCCGCGATATACGATTCTCTTCTTTCATTGGGTGACGAAAAGAATATTACAAATGCAATTATTATACATTTAGTTATGTCAAAAGTGGATACCATCACAAGGTCTAAGTGGGAAGAACAGTTAGATTATATTACTCTTCCTTTGTGGAAGAACTGCGAAGAAGCCCTCAATAAAAGGTATCAGGGAAGGCGAGTACAACAGTCAGTAAAAAATTACCGGCAGAAGTAAATTTAAAATTTATTAAATTTAATGATTACTCGTTTACTGCCGATTATTGGGTTATGAACTCAATTTCAAAATACCAACCCGACCATGCTATTAATACCGCTAATTGGCGCATACCAGCCAATATCCAACTAGCTGATCCATATTTCAATAGGCCGCAAAAAATTGACATGTTATTAGGAGCAGAAACATTTTTCGAACTGCTATCTGTCGGCCAAATTAAACAAGGGCCCGATTATTCCAACCATCCAAAAAACTGTTCTTGGTTGGATTATATCTGGGAAATATCTCAAGGGCAAAAATTCAGATACCAGACAATGCAATCTTGCATGTCAGTCTGAAGAATTATCAGACTTAGATACAGTGGTACAAAAATTCTGGTTAATGGAAGAAATTCCGGGGGATACTAAAAGGTTTCTCACGCCAGAGCAAAAAATGTGTGAAGACCATTTTGAAGAAAATACAAAATTGTTGCCAAATGGTCGGTTTGAAGTAAAGCTGCCATTCAAATCTTCTCCAATGTCGCTTGGATCGTCGTTTGAAGCTGCCAAACGTCGATTCCTTGCACTGGAACGTAAATTGTCAAAAGATGATGGCTTGAGATCAATGTATATGGATTTCATGAGTGAATATCTAAGTTTAGGACACATGTCTCCAACGAATAATGAAATTCCCTCAAGCCCACACTATTTCATTCCACATCAGTGTGTTTTGCGACCGCAAAGTACAAGCACTAAATTACGTATAGTTTTTGATGCTTCATGCAAAACATCTACTCAAGTGTCGCTGAATGACATCTTGATGGTTGGGCCAACCATTCAAGAGGAGCTGTTTTCGACGTTGCTCCGTTTTCGTACGCATAAATATGCTATCACGGCTGATATTACGAAAATGTACAGGCAAGTTATCATTGCTGCAGAGCACTCGATTTTCCTGCTCATAGTGTGTAGGCAAAATCCCTCTCAACAATTACAATATTTTCGTCTCAGTACTGTGACGTATGGCACTTCACCAGCGCCATATCTAGCAATTCGGTGTTTGAAGATGTTGGGCGATATCTTTAAAGATTCATACCCCACGGGGTCGAAAATTGTCCAAAGAGATTTTTATGTCGACGATTTGCTAACTGGTGCCGATGAAATAGAAACCTTAAAATCAATCCAACATGAAATACAAGAAATATTGAAAAAAGGTGGGTTTCAGTTAGCAAAATGGTATTCAAACCATCCTGAATTGTACAACGCTGAAAGTACGGAAAAATCATTAAAATACAATGACTCAGACTGTACAAAAACTTTGGGAATTTGTTGGCAGCCTAAAGAAGACACATTTTCATTCAGTTTAGAAAATACCTTTCATGATCTACGAGCCACCAAACGAAATATTCTTTCAGTCTCAGCTCGTCTGTTCGATCCGCTTGGTTTGTTATGCCCCATTGTGACCAAAGCCAAAATCTTATTACAAGAGCTTTGGATTGCAAAACTTGATTGGAATGAGTCGATTCCATTGCGCCTTGATACTTGTTGGCAAAACTTTAAAGCCAACCTTTCTCAGCTCCCGGAAATAAAAATTCCAAGGTTTGTCGGAACTCAGTTCGGTGCAAGAATTCAAATTCATGGGTTTGCCGATGCATCGATGAGAGCTTACGGATGTTGCATTTATATCCGAAGTCAAACCACGGAAGGTATTAAGTCGACGCTATTAACAGCAAAGTCCAAAGTGGCCCTTTTGAAAACTAAATCGCTTCCGCGATTAGAACTTTGCGCAGCGCATACTCTTTCTTAATTATGGCTAAGAGTATCGGCAATGTTGAGTCTTGACGTTGAGCAAACCGAATTAACCGATTCCGAAATAACTTTACATTGGATAAAAACTCATCCAACTTCACTTGCAACCTTTGTTGCGAACAGAGTTTCTGAAATCCAAGAGTGGACGAACAATGTATCGTGGAAACATGTTCCAACAAATCAAAATCCCGCAGACATTGTGTCAAGAGGATGTACTGTCGATGAACTAAATAGTTCAATATGGTTTAACGGTCCATCATTCTTACAAGAAGACTCAAAGATGTGGCCTGTGAATTCCCATTTCGAGCTGTCTCCAGAAGATGAAGCTTTAGAAAAGCGGAAAACAAATAATGTAGCCCTCGTTGCAGTTGAAAACCCTCGAACGAAACTAATGGAGCTAATTGAAGAAGAGACGTCGTACATGGAACTAGTCACAACATTTGTACACACGATGCGTTTCTTTGCACTTCTGAAAGACAAGACAAAGAAATTTGAAGAATCACCTACGGCAGTAGAGTTGAATTTAGCATTTCTTAAAGTAGTAGAGATTGTTCAAAATCACGAATTTCATAATGAGATAATTAAGCTTAAAAGGAAAACAACACTACCAGACTTTATTCAAAAACTAAATCCGTTCTTGCATGATTTCAAGGACAATAATTGTTCATTTTCACTGATTCGAGTAGGTGGGTGTCTTCTGCATGCGCCAATTGATTACGGCGCTAAATTCCCATTATTACTAACGAAAAATTCACAGTTCATAAAGACATACTTAACGTATTTGCATAGGAAAAATTACCATGCCGGACCGCAACCGATGGTAGCATTACTTAGGGAAAAAATTTGGTTGATAAATGCTAAAGAGGTATGTCGAAAGGTTGTACGAAAATGCATTAATTGCTTCAGATACAAACCAAAGTTGCTCAATCAAATTATGGGAAATTTGCCAGCAGATCGTTTGCGAGCACAAAGACCTTTCTTAATATGTGGTGTCGATTTTTGTGGTCCTGTATATACCACTTTAAAATTTCGTGGTCGACCACCGAACAAAACGTACATTGTTGTTTTTGTTTGTTTCACCTCTAAAGCAGGGTGACATCTGAATGTTTTATTCTCGCCCTCAAAAGGTTCATCGGTCGCCGCGGAATCCCCAAGACGATCCATTGCGACAACGGGACGAACTTCGTGGGAGCTCAGAGGATTCTGACGGAAGTAGCAGAACAATTCGATCGAGGAAAGGAAGCAATTCACCAGTACGCAGCAGAAGAAGGGTTAAGTTTCGCCTTCATACCACCAAGAGCTCCCCACTTCGGAGGCCTGTGGGAGGCGGCAGTGAAAGCGGCGAAAACACTGTTGCAACGTACAGTGGGCAACGCTCTTTTGACTACAGAAGAACTCCTCACCGTAGTTATAGAGGTCGAAGCAATTCTAAACTCAAGGCCACTCACTCCACTCAGCACAGATCCCAACGACGGCGAGGCACTAACACCTGCTCATCTTCTTACAGGCAGCACCTTGCGATCCCTGCCCCCCGAGCAGGTGCCGGAACAGCAGATGTCTTGCTTGAGAAGATGGCAACTTCTATGCAGCAGTTTTGGCGGAAGTGGTCTAGGGAATATCTGCTTGGCCTACAAGTTCGATCCAAATGGATCCACGAGGAGCCCAACCTCATTATAGGCAAGCTCATTTTAATCCACGAAGACAACGCTCCTCCACAACAATGGACAATGGAAAGAGTAACCGCAGTCGTCGAAGGGCAGGACGGAAGGGTCAGGGTTGCCGACGTAAAAACAAACAAGGGCACAATCAGGCGCCCAATCGTCAAGCTGGCGGTCCTTCCAATCGATGATTCTTGAAGCCTGCAGGCTTTCAACGCGGCCGGTGTTTCGACACATCGGAAAGTAAAATTAAAATTTATAATGAAAATTGAATTATTGAATTGAATTATTGTGAACTAATAAGCAACTTAAATGATTGGTATAATGTTTAAATTTCCCGCCCTTCCGGCCATCTTTATTCAAAGAATAAAACCAAAAAAGGAATAAGAAGTAAAAATGAATAATGAACCGAATAAAATGATTCCGTATCCAAACCGCAATCATATAACACGTCTTTTCTTTTTTTTATCTTGTCGCCAATACTTTTCCCTTTGAAATTTCTTTTGATCATTTTTCAGTTCAAAGTTTAAAAAGGTTAAAACTAATAACTAAGTAATCTAATTAGAAAAAATCCTTGCTAATTTTTCAGCGTCAACATCGCGTTTTTAAGTAATCCTAAATAACAATCTTCTTTGGTCTAAACATGTTTAGTCTAAGACTACTAAAGCACTGTCAGTATTCTGGCAATGTGAAGAGCCTTTGGCAAGACATGGGGTCTTTTACCGAAAAGGGTCCTTTGGATCTGTACGGCTATGATAAGACCAATCACCTTATTGCCACGTTTGCCAAACTTCAAAGAACAATTTGTCTTGGTGTTAGGTACTGGGGCCTTCCCCAGCACACCGGGAGTTGCTCTCGACACACTGCTGAATCTTCCCCCCCTTGATACCTGCATCATGGGGTGTACTCACAAGACCATTCAGTTCAAAGAGGTGTGGTCTGTGGCACAATTCGCACTGAAGCTTTGAGGAACTCGCAAGCAGCACATCTTTTGACTCACGTCTGTTAGAGTATGCTATCGTTATGGCCTTAGGCCACATTACGAATAATGGATGGACTGGGAGAATCGTATGAGTTTGCAGCGATAGCCAAGCTGTGCTAAAAGCCCCTCTTAACCCTCTAACCACTTCGAAAGTGATCCAGGAATGCAAGAGCTCTCTGAATGCGATTGACAGATTAAATTCCTTGAGTTTCATTTGGGTTCCGGGCCATCACGGCATAACTGGAAATGAGATCGCCGATGAACTTGCTAGGCAAGGATCTCAGACAGCTTTCTCAGGACCTAGCTTTCTCGCTAGGTCTGCCAGCGTCCTCAGTGAGGGCTTCAATCAACGATTGGATCTATGAGGAGCACAACAGTAGATGGCATACCTCCATTGGATGTAGACAGACCAAACATATGCTCCTTAACGTAAATGAGAAGACTGAAATATTTTTGCTATCTCGTAGCAAAAAAGGCTGCAGAAAGCTTATTGGCGTTGCCAGCAGGAACTTCTCTTTTGCCAAGCATTTAAACGTGTTAGGCCCAAGTGATACCACACTCTGTGAATCTTGTGGAGAAGATAAGGACACCGCAGAGAACTTCCTCTGTGATTGTCCTGCTTTTTCTCGCATGAGGTTACAGATACTCGGCGCAGACATGGTGAGAGCTGGTAACTTAGGCTCCTTATCATGGCAGCGTCTTTTGGCTTTTCTCCGAACATCTCGAAAGCTTTAACAAAAAGACGGTTACTAACTGGTAATACAATGGGCCGGTATTTAGGTCTGAGTGCTCCAGCTGGTATTTTAAAAACCTAAAACAGAAAAAAAAATCTTCTTGGACTGAAATTAGTAACTTTGATTTATTTATTGGATCATCAAAGCTGACGAATAGAAAGTATTTGACAAACGGGGTATACTATATTCAGTCAAAAATGTTTCGACAATGATCGTTCCACGGTGTATCATTTTGCAATTTTTGTTTTGCATATCATTATTTGGCATATTGTTGAGTAGCATTTTACATTTCAGCAGAGCACTTTTTGCATTTTATTGTTTGGTAAAATAATTGATTTGGAATTGTGATTTTATTTTTGTTTGACAATTGGTCGATAAAACTTTTTTTAATTCACAATTTTTTATTTGGCATTTCATTGTTTGGCTTTTTTTGTTTGGCATTTGAACACCCACAACGAAATTCACAAACAGGCTCTGGCATACATTCAAAACGAAGGAGGGCACTTTGAGCACTTGTGATAATTATATTTGTTTAAAATACTTAAAAAAAAAACTACTAAAAGTACCCATATTATTGCTTTATTCAAACAAACCTCAAAACTAAACATTTTTAAAATTTTTTTTTTTATTTTACCCGTTTTGTACTTTTTCAAGTATCATGAAATGTATGGATATTTGAGTGCACTTATTACAGAGTTTTTTTTTTCATTACTGTTTTGTTCATCTTAAAAAAAAAAGAAACTATGTTTACCCTCAAAGTCAAAACTATGTTTCGGGAAGAAAATTGGCAACCCTTAGCCTATAGGAGCTCAACTTAAATACAGTTTTAAGGACTATTATTTCTACAAAAAATCAAGTCTAAGATTAGGTCTCTATCATCAGTATTGACAGAGATATCGAATTTAACACAGGTCAGGGTACACCAAAGTTAGCCTTTTTTTTTAATTTTAAGTGATGTCAAAGTTAAGAAACGGACTTTTCTGTAAAATAATTTTGTTTTTAGAATATGACCAAGAATCACACCCCAAAGGATAATACACGAATTACGGGACACCCTGTATATTAGTGATATTACCTTCAGCTGCACTAAATTTAATATTGAAATAGTTCTCTCTATACATGTAGAGATTCTACATTTAATTCAGAACACATAGACTTTTATCTGTGAATTAATTGAAAATTGCCTTTTCTTAATTTTGTTAAGTAAATTTGGGGTAATCCAAGGGTTAAGTCATTTTTCGACTTTTTCAGAAGGAATTGAAAATTACAAACAGGGAGATAAATAGCAGCTAAGTGACTTCGAAAACCGATCTTTGGCTTTGGAATCTTCAAATTCATCTCAAACATCTTTCCAAAATTCGAAGGATAGAATAGATCTTAACTTCCAATGATTGTAGTAGTTTATCATTATAAATATAAAAGACTAATAACTATCTCTGCCAGGCTTCCTGTAAGAATAAGGGATCCTCACTTGTGATGGCAAACAATAGTTCTTGTATTTTGGTGTTTTGTACTTTATCTTGCGTAGACAAGGCGATTCAAGTTGATTTTTACACCTGATGTGACTTGGTGATTCCAGCTGAACACCTAACCTTCACCTGTTGTTGACCCGCATTGATTATCAGATAGCTTTATTAGTTTTCGCAGTTGGCTGATTACTCAATGCACACTTCAAGAAATGCAATGTCTATGTCATTTTTAGCTTATACGAACTGAGCATCTTCCTTCCCTCCATTGGTCAAACTATCACCCAATGTAAGCTTGGAGATGTGAATCTTAAGCCATCTAGGCCCGACCCACATCCCCCATCTCTTCCCAAAAACTCATATGGTATCTAGTCTGGCGTATCACCTTTGCCTTTTTTGGAGTTTTTAACTGTTTCACTAGCCTCTTCAATTGTGATGTCGGTTATCCGTTAAGGTAGGTTCAGCTTCCAGAAAGTGCTCTCGAAGAAAATGTTCGTTCAATAGGCCATCACAATACTGTCACCAACTGTGCAGAAAGTGAGAAAGCGCTTTTCAGGGCAATGTTACTTATTAATCTCAGAGAATAGCAGTTTCCTCGCGAAAGACAATATTCGTGGAAACACAAGGGTTGTTTCTAGGATTGGAACCTTGAACTCCCACATAGAAACAGAAAAACTAGCCATTACGCTCCAGACACCACATAGATTGCGAAAATCCAAAAGAAAAACAATTAAAACATCGTTCTTGCCATATTTTCAATTTTTTTTTTTTCAAATTAGAAATAAAAAATATGTTCGTAATTTCAGTTATATCAGTTTTATTACTGGCAATCGTTTCCAGACATCAGTTAATGTACGCACTATTATTAATTAAAAAAATATACAAACTTAAATACTTTGCTCAAAACCTATTGCTCTCTAAAAAGGGGTAAATATAGTAATATTCAAAATACACGTTCATCGTCAATGTTATCATAATTATTTACATAGAGTTGTCAGTTGAATCTTTTTTCCACAATACGTTATTAGTTATAAGACTAATGTAATGTTTCGGTGGAATGAAGTAGTTAACAATCAATAGTTTCCATAATTGTATGGCTAATTTTACACGGTATTCAAATATAAACAGGTACACAGTAGAAGTTTTTTTTCTTTTTGATTTACTAACATTGTAAAGATTTCTTACTTTTTTCTTTTTTTAAAAGCTTTTTTACGAGGAGAGAAACACAAACATACATTGATATTTAAATACTCACTACAATTATTTTCATTCTTTTTTTTATAACATCGTGAATGAATAATTAATGAATGCACAAGCAACACATAATGATTAACTATTTGCATTGAATTGTTGTTTGATTTCATTTTTTTTTTGTACAACTATCAACAGTTCGATATAAATAAAATCTTTTCAATTTGTGTATAATGATAAATATTAAATATTTAAGAGAACTATACATCAATTTCGGATAGTATTTTAATGCTATTAGCTTTTACTTTTAGAAGACTACTTATAAAAAGTATCATATCATCGCTTTAAACATATATTTTTTCTTTATTTCAAAAAGCTTAGATTATGTGGCTTCTTACAATATTAAAATTTTTGTGATCGAAAGTAATACTTTACAAATTTTTTTTTTTGAACAAAATATGGTCGTAATATGATATCTTTAAACACCTATTTAAGAACGTAGTAAAATTACAATGTAACAGTTTCTATAAAAAAATAAATAAGAAATTGTCTGTGTTTTCGATTTAGTTCACAGGTACCTATGAGTAAATTAATACTTTGCTAAGCTCTTTTTCTCTACAGACTCAATAATGCCACTTTGCTTATGTTTCAATATATTTTCTGTGATCTTGTCAATTGCTTAATATGTAGCTGGAACCATTTAAGTTAAAAATATAAATACAAACGTACTAAAAAATATAAGAGACTCTTTCTTTGTACATATTATGTAGTTGATTAAAGTGAAAACAAATTTTCTCGTGAATATGAACAAGAATCTGATTAGAAACAAGAAAATGTCAATATATCCTAATTCTCTCTTTTGAACATAAGGAAACATAAAAGCTTTGCGTAAATGAAATTTATCAAAACATAAATTGTATATTAAAAATTCAGATGTAGTCTTAAATTTTTACCATAAAATGTTTTGCAGGCGCTCATATTAAAAACCGAAATCAGTCTTTCTTTTACAAAATACGCTTTTCTATCGAAAAAGAAATCAAATGAAAAATCAAAATGTCCATTACTAATTTATTACAAATGCCTCTTAGGAATAGTACTTTAACCACGGAGCTAATATTAATATTTATATGGTGTGGGCCTACTCTAAACCGAAACAAAAACGTTCCCTTTTGCATTACCATTTGCCCTATAGAGCACTATCGGTATTCCGTACACGATCGCACTGCTCACACTTTTGCCACCTCCCACGATTGAAAATGTAAACTCGATCAAGCATTCAACTATAGTTTTGTTTGTTTGAATCAACTTTCATGTGAGATGGCACACATTCTTTACACTATTCCTGCTTTGGATTGATACATTCCTTAAACATACTACATACAAACATACATTCATACATACATACTGTTTATAGTGTAATTAAATACCTATACGTAGATAAAATTTATTCATAAAAGTAAACTAATAAAATCATTTCTATAGCAGTTATAGTTAAAACTAAAATTTAGTTGCACCTAGTCAATAATAACACCGATGTTTTACTGATTATTATTTATCTACTAACTGAATAAGAATCGACACAAGTATCAGACCTCACTTGTGCGCCCCACAAAATGTTTCATTGTTAACGAAGTCGCATCTATGAAGATGCGACTAATCAATTTATTCAATAATATTTGTGTTACGTAATAGCATGCATCCGTCTGACGCATGGAACACATAAAATGATACAACCACACATCCGCTAAAATGATAATTCGTCTAAAACGATTGTTAGAACCGGGGTAATAATATTCTTTTCAAATGATAAAATATCGATTGACCTTTTGACGATATCAATCTATCAAATTTAATGCAATCATTATTTGGTTCATATTTCATAGTTTCATATTTCATATGTATCCATTTAATTATTCAAGTTAATAAATTTATTTTTTTCAAAGAGTGTTTTTAATAAAAATTAAATAATAACTAGTTCTCCTGTTAAACGTTATCACACAACATTTCTTAATACTTTATTTAAGACGATTACGTTTACATACATAACCAGGTTAAAGCATTCCTAAAGGCAACAAATTTATAAAGAAATACGTCAAGATAGAAACTATTGGTATGATCTTAGAATTAAATAAATAGAAAAGCCCCGCGGCTACCACCCTGAGTCGAACATTATTGATCTTGAGTATATTATCTGACACACTTCTGACTTCTTCTAGGCAGCATCAACCTGATAACCTCTTTCGACTGCATTGATCATATTGGAAGAGAAGCGTTATAATTTGGATATGGTGAACATTACAATATAATATTTGGTATGAATCCTTAAAAAAATATATTACTAAGGGAGAGTGGGGCAAGAAGGACCACTTAAGCTTTAGACACTCCAACATTTTTTTCCAGTCCTAAAAGGAAAGCAAATATTTTTTTAAATAATACTTCAACCTTCGAACTTTATCATAGTAAGCAATCAGAATAGTTGAACAGTTGTATATAAAGATATACACAATTATGCAAACATATCTTGAGAGTCCGTTTTGCCCCACTAGGGGGGCAAACAGGACCTTTGAATGGGGCAAAACGAACCCCTGATTCTTTTGACAATAGCCGCATTTTATTATTGATCTGATCCGGATCAGATCATGAGTTTATTAGCGTTACAACAACAAAGCGAAATCCTGCTTTTTAGTTGGATTTTTGTGATCTAAAAATTAGTTCTTCTATTTCACACAAGAGGAGACTTTCCATTGAAAACGTTGGTATCATTTCCAATATTTCCAATAACAACAGTATTGCCACATGAACATTTTTATCTGTGCGAAATGAAATATATTTTAGATAGATAGCGAGAAACTTCACATTTATTCATTTTTGTATAATACATGACATAATGAAAAAGTTTTACAAAACAAAACATATATTCGTGAAATTAATAAGAATTAGTGCAAAAAAATATATATTTGACAAAGTGCATGAGTATCATTTTTCCCTAAAAAAAGAACAAAAAATTAGCCATTGAAAAAAAAGTTCGTAGGGCAACTCTGCAACTCTTTTGAAATGTCAGTTGAAAGAGCGAGTCTCTCACAACTTCCAACTGGAAATATGATGATCCAAAGCTGTTTTATTATCAAGATCTGATCCGGATTGGATCATTGTGATAATAAAACGCGGCTAATGATATCAAAAACAAGTGGTATCAATGGATGTGATGGTCCTAGTATATCTCAATCATAAGCCGAAATGACGCGATGGGCTTATTAAAAGCTTGAGCTCTGGCTTTTAACGTCAGTCGGTTCTGGGTTTCGCAAAACTGTTTCCGGCTTCCTTTTTTGGAAATTGATAGCCAGTCACTGCCAGCCATCTTTGTTTCGTGGTCAAAGAGATGGGATGTTTTATTTGTTTCGATTAGCTCATAAGCAAGTGCTCGAACATCACGAGTGGACATTTCGAAGAATCTTTTTTCGAAGTCTAGCAAATGTCCAATTAAATATTTTTCTTGCTCTGAGCTGAAGACTATTGTGAACCGTCTAATTTTTTTTTTTCGTTGGTATCCAACTTTATTTTCTGAATGAATATGAATTTAATTGCCTTGCTGGTTATCTCAAACCCATCTCTTTTCTTTTGATTGCGTCCATAGCTTTCTTCAAATACTCTTTGGTCCAACTAGAACCCCTAGTTTTCGAACGCATGTTCGAACCATCATCAAATGCTTATAGTTACAACTGAAGTAACTAAATAGGTATAGGTAGTGCATAAAACAAGTTGTGAAAAACATTTCGTTAGAATCATTGAGCAAAACAGACTTTTCTTCGGTTGTTGTTTTGCTTTTAAAGCGTAACTAATACGAAGTGGGGCAAAACGGACTACCAGTCAACTTTGTCCCATAAAGAGTTTTTTGCAAAAAATGTTATTATTTTCCTTATTATTATTTATTAACCTTTACTTCCAGCAGTTGAAGTAAGTACTAACGATCACGAACAACTTAAAATGACCAAAATGTACGAAACTAGCAACTAGTTGCTTCGGATTGGTTTTGCAAATTGGAATTTTTTCTAAAGATAGACCGTTTTTAAACCTTCATCATTTAAGCCGGAATTTATTTTATTATTTCAGTGAAACTAAAGGATGTGTTGGGAGGTACTTCTTGCCCTACTCTTCTCTAATTAAGAAAAAGGTTAAAAATTTGAATTTAAAGTCCAACCCTGCGGTGTTTTAAAAATGCCCATTGCTCGACAACCTTATTCAATTTACTATTATCAAGAATATCTTTTGAGGAATAAACTAGCGTCAATGAATTTAACCTATTACTACCTATCGTCGTACGTAAATAATTGATAACTATTTTTTAAGTTTACTCAACGACCACTCACAAGAAACCGACGACACAGGAGCAGTAAACATGCAACAAACTAGTTTGAAGGCGAACGGGATCACACCTCTTAGTTTGAATGGTGGCATTCGCTCTAGAAGCGGGTATTTTAAAAATTCCTAATTATAAGTTTTGAAATTTTTTCTACAAAATGTTTCCAGATCAAACACAAATATCAATTCTCATTGTTAACCGACTCGTTCTATGATGTTTCAAAAAATCGTTTTCGGGACTCATCTTTAGTTTTTTAGCAAATGGAGATGAACCCTTAATTAGTTTAGCTTAGTTTATTTTAGCTTAGTTTAGTTTATTCGTGAAAGCTTAAAAACTGCAAAACACAATATCTTATAAAATACTAGCTGTGCCCGCGACTTCGTCAGCGTGGAATAGTGACTTTCAGCAGCATTTTTAACTTTTTAGGAAACAAAACTTCTAGCCTTAAAAATGGCGGAACATATTTCCAAAAAAAAACATTCAACCCCTATTTCAACACCTTGTAGCCCTGTTAAAAATACTTTTGAGACCGTAGTTTTTGAATTCCCATTTCCGTTCCGGTGGGAATATAAGGATAGATATATAGCCTTTATCCTTCCGCATGTTCTAGACCATCTCTGTAGCTAATTTAATAAAATCTGTTTAGCAGTTTGAACGGGAGACATATGAAAAACATACCGACATAGCTACATTCGCATTTTCAATATTAGTAAAGACTCCCGCTCCCGTGGGAATATGGTGACCGTTTTCGTGGGAATATGTGGATAAGTTAAAGTTAATGTTACTCCGGGATTATGGAGCATTCCAACGGTGGATGAATTTTTGAAATCGGTGCTGTATACGTTCCTGCTCCCGTGGGAATATAGGGAAAAAATATATAGTCTATGTCCTTCCTCAGGTTCTGAACAATCCTTGTACAAAATTTCATTTAAATCGGTTTATTAGTTTGGGCGGGAGATGGTAACATAGAACGACGGACAGACAGAGCTCCTTTCACACTTGTTGTATTAGTAAGGACTCCCGTTCCGGTAGGAATATGTGGATGAATTAAAGTTAATGTTACACAGGAATAGTGTAGCATTCTAACGGTGGAAGAATTATTGAAATCGGTGCTGTAGTGTCAAAGTTCCCATATACGTTCCTGCTCCCGTGGGAATATAGGGAACCGTAGAAATATGGGGATGAATTAGTTTTTATGTTACTCGGGGTTAGTGTAGCATTCTAACGGTGAAAGAATTTTTTAAATCGGTGCTGTAGTGTCAAAGTTCCCGTATACGTTCCTGCTCCCGTGGGAATATAGGGAACCGTAGGAATATGGGGATGAATAAGTTCTTATGTTACTCGGGGAAAGTGTAGCATTCTAACGGTGAAAGAATTTTTAAAATTGGTGCGGTAGTGTCAAAGTTCCCGTATACGTTCCTGCTCCCGTGGGAATATAGGGACAAAATATATAGTCTACGTCCTTCCTCAGGTTCTGTGAACGGGAGACATACGAAAAACATACCGACATAGCTACATTCACATTTTCAATATCAGTAAAGACTCCCGTTCCCGGGGGAATATGGTGACCGTTCCCGTAGGAATATGGGGATGAGTTAAAGTTTTTGTAACTCGGGGATAGTGTAGCATTCTAACGGTGAAAGAATTTTTGAAATCGGTGCTGTAGTGTCAAAGTTCCCGTATACGTTCCTGCTCCCGTGGGAATAAAGGGAACCGTAGAAATATGGGGATGAATTAGTTTTTATGTTACTCGGGGTTAGTGTAGCATTCTAACGGTGAAAGAATTTTTTAAATCGGTGCTGTATTGTCAAAGTTCCCGTATACGTTCCTGCTCACGTGGGAATATAGGGAACCGTAGGAATATGGGGATGAATTAGTTTTTATGTTACTCGGGGAAAGTGTAGCATTCTAACGGTGAAAGAATTTTTAAAATCGATGCTGTAGTGTCAAAGTTCCCGTATACGTTCCTGCTCCCGTGGGAATATAGGGACAAAACATATAGTCTACGTCCTTCCTCAGGTTCTGTGAACGGGAGACATACGAAAAACATACCGACATAGCTACATTCGCATTTTCAATATCTGTAAAGACTCCCGTTCCCGTGGGAATATGGTGACCGTTCCCGTAGGAATATGGGGATGAGTTAAAGTTTTTGTTACTCGGGGATAGTGTAGCATTCTAACGGTGAAAGAATTTTTGAAATCGGTGCTGTAGTGTCAAAGTTCCCGTATACGTTCCTGCTCCCGTGGGAATAAAGGGAACCGTAGAAATATGGGGATGAATTAGTTTTTATGTTACTCGGGGGTAGTGTAGCATTCTAACGGTGAAAGAATTTTTGAAATTGGTGCTGTAGTGTCAAAGTTCCCGTATACGTTCCTACTCCCGTGGGAATTTTGGGAACCGTAGGAATATGGGGATGAATTAGTTTTTATGTTTCTCGGGGATAGTGTAGCATTCTAACGGTGAAAGAATTTTTGAAAACGGTGCTGTAGTGTCAAAGTTCCCGTATACGTTCCTGCTCCCGTGGGAATATAGGGAACCGTAGGAATATGGGGCTGAATTAGTTTTTATGTTTCTTGGGGATAGTGTAGCATTCTAACGGTGAAAGAATTTTTGAAATCGGTGCTGTAGTGTCAAAGTTCCCGTATACGTTCCTACTCCCGTGGGAATTTTGGGAACCGTAGGAATATGGGGATGAATTAGTTTTTATGTTTCTCGGGGATAGTGTAGCATTCTAACGGTGAAAGAATTTTTGAAATCGGTGCTGTAGTGTCAAAGTTCCCGTATACGTTCCTGCTCCCGTGGGAATATAGGGAACCGTAGGAATATGGGGCTGAATTAGTTTTTATGTTTCTTGGGGATAGTGTAGCATTCTAACGGTGAAAGAATTTTTGAAATTGGTGCTGTAGTGTCAAAGTTCCCGTATACGTTCCTACTCCCGTGGGAATTTTGGGAGCCGTAGGAATATGGGGATGAATTAGTTTTTATGTTTCTCGGGGATAGTGTAGCATTCTAACGGTGAAAGAATTTTTGAAATCGGTGCTGTAGTGTCAAAGTTCCCGTATACGTTCCTGCTCCCGTGGGAATATAGGGAACCGTAGGAATATGGGGATGAATTAGTTTTTATGTTACTCGGGGATAATGAAGCATTCTAACAGTGGAAAAATTTTTGAAATCGGTGTTGTAGTTTCTAAATTCCCGTATACGTTCCCGTTCCCGTGGGAATTTAGGGATAAAATATAGCCTATGTGTTATTCTGATGTATAAGCTATATTATTGGAAAGTTTAATTGAAATCCATTCAGTAGTTTTTGCGTGAAAGAGGAACAAACATACATCCAAACATACAAACTTTCACGTTTATAATATTAGTAGGATTTTTCAGCTAATACGAGGGCGGTTCCAAATGCAACAGTGCTGCCGTAAACTGTAATCTATTAGTAGGCAATTGCCAAATTTTGAACAAGCTACGTTTTGCAGTTGGTGTTTGATAGCCATCCAGAGCAGACAACCTCATGAATTTTTACTTAAATGGATAAAAGGAATTTCGTGTGTTCATTAAACATTACTTTTTACGTAAAAAATCCATCAGTGTAACTAAGGAAAGGCTTGAGGCAGAAGCATTTTCGTTCGCGTCTATTTGGTTGAGATGACTTGACTCGGCAAATATTATATGTATTTCTACCTTAATTTAACGACTTGTTATTTTTTTGGGCAGCAAATCGAATGAAGCAAAAACTTCCATTCGAGTCTTTTTGTTTGAGTTGACTTAACTTAGCAAATCTAATTTGTTTTTCTTCCTTGATTTGCCGACTCGGGAAAATCGTGGGGAGTGGATGTACCCCCCCCCCCCCAAATCCCCCACTCGCTACGCCCCTGCCGGCACTACATCCTGAAAAGCTAAATTGAAGCTGATATACACTTATCTGCACTCTTATTCATTGGACGTATTCACTTTCGTAGTTATGCGAAAGTAGCTCTATCTGTCCATATTTCTATGTTACCATCTCCCGTCAAAGCTACTGAACCGATTCAAAAGAAATTTTATACAGAAGTGATCTAGAACCTGAAGAAGGACATAGGTCATATTCCATTCGAATATTCCAACGGGAACCGGTCCTCACTAGTATTATAAATCCGAAATTAAATCTGTCTGTTCTATTTTTATTTCTTACCATCAACTGCCCAAATTATTGAACTTATTTATATAAATTGTAGTCAGGGTACACTCTTAACCCTGAGGAAGGACAAATTCTATATATGTTATCCATATATTCCCACAAGAACGCGAACGTAAACGGACGGGAACCTACATAGAGACAACTGAACTGGTTCTTAAGTATTATTTCACCCTAAGAATGCTACACTATAACCGAGTTACACTAACCTTAATTCATCCCCAAATTCCCATAGGAAGTACGGAAGTACTTACTAATATCATAAATCCGAAATCTATCTGTCTGTTTTTCTTTGTTATTATCTACCGCCCAATCTAATGAAACGATTTCTAAGAATTTTGATACGGAGATAGTTTAGAACCTGAAGACGGCCTGTCCGTGTTTCTTTGTTACCATCTCCCGCCCAAACAACTGATCCGATTTAAATCATTTTTTTTTTTCAGAGATAGCATAGCGCCTGAGGAAGAACATGGGCTGTATATGAAATCATTATATTTCTACGGGAACGTAATCGGGAACCTTGAAACTACTATATCGATTTCAAAAGTTCACCGTGAGGTGATTTCTGTCAAACTGTCGATAACACAGTTGACCTGAGGAGAAAGGTATATCTTGGTCTTCAATTAAATATCGGCATTGGCAATCGGGAATGGCTGTGTTAAAGGTCGATTTCGGTGCCGACTAATGGGAAAGTTAACCATATAAACTAATAAACTATGCTTGACGTGCTGGAGCGCCTGGAGGATGTTATTGAATGTCTATCAGCAGACAATATTATGCCCACTGAGCAAGTCACATCATGCCATTCAATTCCTTAAGATTATCTGGAGTGGCTGCAGGTTGGTGTTCCAGTGCCAATAGTGAGAAATTTAGAGTTACACATCTGGGATGCGGCATTATAAAAGTTTCAATAATAACTGGATTGGCAAAAGGAAAAATCGTTTTGATTCCCCATATTCAATTAATTCCCACTGATTTGTATATAATCAATACAATAGGTTACTTAATGGATGAATGTGTCTTATTTGCCAAATAATAAGCCTAAATAATTAAAAATGCTGCCGAAAGTCACTTTTCCACGTGGACGAAGTCGCGGGCACAGCTAGTATTACATATTACTAATAAATATTATTAATTGGAGTCTCGATTTATTTTGTAGTTTTTTTAGAAAAAAATCCGCGTGGTTCGACTAGCGGGTGATTAACCGGTTAGTCCCATAATGGAAGATTAATAATTGATCAACTCGTTAATCTTACATCGGATTTCTGAGATCAGTAGGTGATTAACTTGCTGATCTCTGTCGTATCACAATGGGCCCTTGCGGCCATAGTGTGTCAGGCAATGTACTCATTGGCTGACAGCCACTTCCAACTAACCTAACCTAGAAAAAAATCCCAAAAGAGCCTAATTTTTTTTCTACAGTTTTTTACTATTATTTTAGAGAGGAACGAGTAAGCTAAATTTGGACTGTATTCTGATATTGGAAATGATATCTATTTCTAAGTCTTAAACCCTAATCAGCAACTCACCTGCGTATAAAATTCTAACCATCTTAACACTATTGACCATGTTCGCTTAGAAGTTCATTTATTCTACATCCATTAAGCCTATACCAGCTGTTCATGTGGGTCATGTTTAAGCCTAGGACGCCGCGCCGCTGAAACGAAAAATTCTATACAAACATAACAAGACAGAATAGTAAACGGAAAATTTCGCTATCCTTTTCGTTGTCCAGTACGCTGATGCTTTGCGAAATTGGTTCTGTGGATGGATGGAGTTGTAGTTGATTTATTACTAAAAATTTTACAATTCTAACACTTTTCCGTGCATAATTTATCTCCCGGTACAATAAGTGATTGTGAAATTGAAAAGCAGCCCCAAAACAAAAATTAATGAAAACTAAACCAAGAAAATCAAATTGCTGTAGAAAATTATATTATTATATTATTAATTATTTTATATTATATATTTTATAAATTTATTTTGTTCATATAAACTAATTTCTTAATTACTTCTGGTGCGAACTTTACTTGACTTTGATTGCCCCTTTTTCTAAATAGCTAATAATACTAAACAGTCTACACAGATACTTTCCGACGAGTGTTCGTTCACGATTTCGACGTGGATATGGGGACCAACGTACTAGGCTTTAGCATGAAATTTCAGTGTTATCGTAACTGAATTAACATTAAAAAAATTTCTATCCATAGGATAAGAAAGAGATGATTAAATTCAGGTCTCTTGACATGACTCCAAGTAACAAACAAGGAAACAATCAGACAAACAGAACAACGAGCTAAAAAAAGTAACTTATTAATAAACTATCGTAACAAATAACAAAATACCTATCCAAATAAATATCACACTTACTACGAGCCAACAATAAAGCAAACTAAACTAACAAAATAACACGCCCTAATTAACTATTAGCATAGAAACATTGCTAATTAAATCAAAGTTTAAATAGCGATGAAATCACTGTATAAAAACTAATTGCCTTTACGTTGAACCTAGTATGGTACTCAAGCCTAGTACGCTGCTGAAATGAAAATAGAAATCCCATACAAAAATAGTAAAACATACTACAACTTAATTCGATTTTTCAAATGGAATTTTTGGGTCGCTGGGGCTTCAAGGTTCAGTTCAAGGTCAAATTCAAGGTCACCATCGGATTCCTCGTCGAAAACTGCGTCGGATATAGGGTCTTTGATTTTTTTTTAACGCATATTCTGCCCCAGGGGTTTTCATGCTTTTGTCGCACATCTGGAAAACAGGTTCTTCCATGTTCCAGTGACCGACCGTCGGCGTCGATCAGCTTACACATCAAACAGTTTTTAGGAATATTGTGAGGAGGAGGGTATTCAGCATCTTCTAATAACAACTGGTATCCCTCGCACAAATGGACAAATCGGGCGAATAAATCGATATGATCGAAGTTTAAAACGATGTCCTTTTGAAGTTTTATTATGGGTTAAAATAAAAGCCAAAGAAGACATTGTCTTAGCAGAAAGTATAAATGAAGAAATAAGATACCTAATCTTTTGAAACCGAACGAGACCAAATTCGCGAAGAATCGCGACAAAATACTGATAGGATTCACAGATCAAATTGCAAATCATTTAACTAAAATAGGAAAGAAGCTATAAAATATCGCTTAGATGATTAAGTAGTACGAAATTTACCGCTAATAGCAAATTTCTTCCCAAAGTCTTAGGTCCATACCGAATCACGAAGACCTCTCCAAACAACCGATACGAGGTGCGCAAAGTTGGAAGTCAAGAAGGTCCTCGTATAACTACTTCGAGTGCTGATTACATGAAGCCATGGACAACCAATGATAGTGCAGACGACAGTTCGGGAATTGAAAATGAAACACCTTGCGAGGACGATGATATCTAGTTAAGACGATAAAAACTCAAAATAGTTAAGACGAAAAACCTGCTAAGACGAAAAAACCTGCAATAAGACGAAGAACCTGCTAAAACAAAAAAAAAAAAAAAACTGTTAAGACAAAGCTCCTGCTAATTAGAAGAGGCTGTTAAGACGATAAAACTGCAGATAGCTAAGCCAAAGAACCTCCTAAGACGAAGAACCTGTTAAGACGATAGTACCGGATTAGATAATCCATTCCATTCCCGAGCTCGAGGGAATGTTCCAGGACGGTCGAATTTGTAGGATCACAATATAAGGCAAAAATTTATTCACCACTCCAAATGTCATACTCATGGCAAAAAAGAAAGAGGAAAGAACGAAAATTAAGAGAAGACTTTGATTTTTCCCCGACCGGCGGGCGGTGAGCGAGTAAGAAGCCGACGACAGTAAAAGAAAACCCCGTTGTTCACCGATAGTATTCCACATATTATATACATACATATATGTAAGTATGTACAGATTAAACTTTGGGATACTACATCGCTGCCTGAACATGAACTTGCACATCTTGCACATTGTGATCTATATGCTTAACTTATACAAATTGAACAATATAAATAAGTTTGAAAACTTATTTTTCTTAATACAGGTACCGCTTAGAAGTATGACCTCGTGAAATTACTACCAACGATTAAGTTCACATTTTTGTTTGCTTTCGAAACCTTAACTGGTTCCAAATTTAAGCTATTTATCTTGTTTTCTGTTTGTATTTAACTGTCACATAAAGTATCATACATTCATCTATAATTTTTAATTAAAGTAAATGGTTAAAACCCCATTTTAAAGCTTATACTCTCCCGAAAAGTAGACAAACACGTTAACGTTTATATTTACTTACATTTGGCTCCACATTAGTGGTATTAGCTATGTAGACGCTATTCGGTATTTGATCATGTTGCTGAGCGAAATATTCGCAAAGGTCAAATGTTTTAAGAAAGTACGGTAACTTAACTAGAAACTAAGTACAATGCGTCTTTGCTTTACAGCTCAGGTTATCCAGGTCCCTGTACTCGCATGGAGCATGCATTCACTCCATTGAGTTCGTATGTCCTAGAAATCGATTGGAACTTAAGCTTATCTGTCGGCTTGTTTGATGAAGTGACACTTCATCACTTCATCAAAACTTTTAATACTAAAAAGGTTTACCTTAATGATATTTACCACAATTTTGAATGACGACACTACTCTGAGGCTTACCAGCAGAATCACCAACTTGACTTATTCTTTCAATCAATTCTAAGCCGTCAACGACAAATGCAAAAATGCCTGTAAAGCCGCGCATTTCCCTAAGAATTACTCGAAATTGGGAGCCAACCAGACCCATGTTGTCATGGCGCTTCTGACTTCGACGCATACCAACAGAACCCCGAATTGCTAATATTTTGGTATCGTCTGGCATGAAGAAGTTTTCTTCAAATACCGATCGCCCACCGCGGCCGTTATTAAGTTCAAAGTCACCAGTAATAATGCTTTCGTTTTCCCAGCATTGAAATATTTGGCAACCTTTGTATCCAAAACCAAGTTCGTGGGTAGCCAGTGCCCCAAAATTTTTCGCCATTTTGGGTGCAACATCGTTGCGCACTTCAATCAGTATTCGACCTATTGCTTGCCCATTCATGTCAATGTTTAAGAAGTATATCGGATAGACATGAATACCAGGATTACATAAAAGACTAGCTGTATTATTAGCTGGTGACTGTTGTCCAACAAATTTCTGCTCTTGATTTAAATGCTGTTTTTTCTGAACATGTTGCATCATTGAAAGTGATGTAACAGTTACGCCATTGGAAGCACAAGCTCCTGAATACGGCGCTGACATTCGAGCGCCATGCGGTGGAGCAACTGGTCCTAGACTGGCTCCTTGTGGATTTCCAAATCCATTTTTAGCTGATGAATTCATTGGATGCTGCTGGCTTTGGTTGGATTTTGGTGAGCTAGTTGTTATATCCGCGTATGTCTTTATTTGAACGGTCCCATCGTGCGGTGAGGACTGACTACTAAGACTTGTTGGTTGTGGGATCATGGTTGGCTGTTGAGAATTTTGGGGAAGTGATTGAAAATAACCACTGCCGCTGCTGCTTAACACGAATTGTTGATGTTTCATAGCCAAAATGTGACGAGAATAAAGCTGCGAAATACAATAGTTAGCTAATAATAATACTGGGTTGTGGTGCGTTGCAGCAACACTAATTCCGCCAAGTGAATCTAAATTGCTCCCATTAACCACACAACTATGAAGCTGAACAAGGGCTTGTTTAATTAAGTCAAAGTCAAAAACCATTCCATAATTTCTAATCAAGTCGTCTAGTTTACATTGTAGGAAAATTTCTTGATACCGGTTTACTAAACGTTGTTTTTCTAAGTGAAGTGTAGCGTATAACTTAAGCGCATCGGTGGGTGTTTGTTTGTCTAGCATATCTAAGCAAATTTTCGCTTTACATAAGCTTTCACGCATTTCAGCTATTTCAATTGTTGGCAGGTGATTAATTAACTCGGTTTCAATCTGTGTCTTTAATGCTGTACACGACTCTAAAATATTAAGTAAAAAATCTCGTTGTTTTAATACCAGTTGCTGGACATCGTTTAGAGTTTTTTGCATTGAATAAAGTTCATTAGAAATATCGGTTTGGATGGTTTCTTTTGCCTCAAACTGGGTTTTCACAATGTGATTTTTATGATCTTCGGTCGCTGCACATGCTCGACATACTAACATGTTACATTTGGTGCACCAAAGCGTATTGGGCATTGCATGTGTCATGCAGTTTTCACCTTTTTTTACTTTATTACTGTTGTTTTGGGCACGGACTGGCTCTGAGCTGGAATTTAGGTTGCCGCATGTACCGGTGGTGGTTGTAGAGCTAGAATTGCCGTTGGTGGTATTACCGCCATTGTTGGAATTAACCGAGGATGTTGATGAAGATGATCGCGGCTTATCACATGATGATTTCAGTTTAACGCTCAGCATTTTAAAATTTTTCGTGAGATACAGTATAGCACCATACGTTGGCAGATTGTCTGGCTTCATATCAGAGCCGGGTAATTCAGTTCGTTTCCAACAGTGTAAGCAGTAAAGTTCACTTCCCTTTTGTAGTATCGCAGCGACGCATTTCAAACAAAAATAGTGCCGACAAGTAAACATTTTTGGGATGGCGTCCGTGTCGTTAAATGGTAGATGACAGCAGCTGCATAAGACCAGCTCTTCCAGCTCGGGTGGCACAGCTAAGTCCATCTGAAATTAGAAAACATGAATTGTATACATATTATTCGATTGAATTATATAAAGTTTGTGTGCTAGACCCACATGTCATTATAATTTGGGGCGAAATTGAATTCATATGTATTGGTATTATCAGGTGAAATATTAAATATCATCTATACTTAAAATTATTCAAGTGATATCAAAAACTTGAAAACTGGACTTGAAATCAGATGAAAAAACAACGCTCTCAATTAGGAGGTTTTCATGACCTTTCCTCCTCAAAAGTATAATTTTGAACAATTATTCTCCAAATACAAAAATTTTGAATTCTTGTAAAAATTTTCAGAAGCAAAGTAGATTTCTACTGTAACTCTGTGTAAACTGGGCGGTAGCAAATATTTGTTGTAAAACACTTTTTAATAACTGGTCAATCAATATAAAAAAATAAAAAAACAACGCCGATAAAAATTATCCCAACAAAATAGTATAAAGTAAAATTGAAAAGTTTTATACAAATTCTTGCCTTTAGCTAGGTTCCACAAAGCTCTGAATCCCACCTTATCGGTTTTCAGTTTAGCTACCTCAGTTTTGTTAAGTTTTGTTTAAACTTTTCAAAAATTAAAAAAATCAAATTTTGGTTCTTTTTTTTGGTACCTGAATACTCGTTTTTCCGAAAACTGAACATACAGTTGCGGTCAAAATAATAGTAGTGTGAGTAAAAGCATTGCACAGATAGGTATTTTTCCACTTTGCATTGCGTTGATTGTGAAAACCCGTTACACTTTAATTGTTTTAAGGGGTAGAAAAGGATCTCGTCAATATGTAAGAAGACCTCCAAACACCGAATATAATCCACACTTTACAATCATAATGATATGGGCATGTTTTTTCTTCTACGGAGTTGGACCCATAATGCGGATTGAAGGCATTATGGATCAGCATCTCTATATTAAGATAATGCAGGAAGTAATGCTACCATATACTGAAGTTGAATGCTACCGTAAATGAAGTTGCTTCTTGCTGAAATGGGTCTTTCAGCAAGAAGCAATGGTTCCAGGAAAGTAAAGTAGATGTGATGGAGTGGCACGCACAGTCTTCGGACTTTAATGCCATTGAAAACCTATGGAGCGCTGTAAAAAAATATGCTCTAGATGTAAACCAAGCAACAACACAGTCCTTTGCGAAGCGTTACAGCAATCATGGAGTTCGATAAGCACAGGAAGGTGTGGAAACCTGATAAACTCTATTTAACGTCTTTGTACTGCTGTTATAGCTAACAAGGGACATGCAACTAAATAATAATTAAAGGTACGAACACTCAGCCACATATTGTAATAAAAATTTTGACCTAATTTTTCGATTTCGTAACATTTCAAGGAAGATTTTTCTATCACTTCTATTTTTTTGACCGCTGAATTTCAACATCTGTTTAATATACTTGCAACTATCGGATAATAATATTAAACTAATGTTTTTTTTTTTTTTGTAAATAAAAGCTCAATACCCTACTTTGAAAACCACGTTATTGGTTTTTTAAATTAGAATTGACGGATAAGTTTTTTTCAATTTTGTTGTTTCTTAAGCTCTATACTACTATTATTTTGACCGCAGCTGTACATAGCATAGATATGCTAAAAAATATAAAAATGCGATTTATAAACCGCTTCTCAGATAATTGATTTCAAAGATTCAGTTTTCCGCAGTTCTTAATACAACCCTAAATAAAAATAATAAATAAGAAAATATGGTGGCGCAACAGAGCGAAAATTGAATATTTATTTTTACACCATACATTCATAGGTTAGGTTATGCGGAAGTGGCTGTCAGCCACAGAGATCAGCAAGTTAATCACCTACTGATCTCAGAAACCCGATGTAAGATTAACGAGTTGATCACCCATTTATCTTCCATTACGGGACTAGCCGGTTAATCACCCGCTTAGGATTCAACTAATTTGGAATAAAATATGCGTTTGGGTATGGTGTTTGCAAAATAATTTCTTACTTGCGATTATACATACATAGGTACTAAAGGCTAGTTTTGCAATCGTACAAAAAAAAATTTGATCAAACATCACATTACGGTGATAGAGAATACGAAAAAAAGTGTCCGTGTATGGATCTACAGCCTGAACTGATAGACCGATTTTCTTCAAAATATCCAGTTAAGGTCTGTGGGTCGTGTGGGACAGCCTGCAGAGGGGTTATTGGAATTGTTTCTCTAGGTCTTGAAATAACGGTACCTGCCATACAACTGATATTATAATACTTTTTTTTATGGTTTTGCTGAAACAGCTTTGACGTTTTTCTTTGTTCTTATTCGTGTTTTTTGTTTATTTTGTCTCATTTGATTCAATAAAAAGTAATATTACTAATAAAAATTCGAAGAAATTGCGTGCAATAGTACTCATAAATGCGCTGTCTAATATTGGACTTTGCACAAACCAGAGCTCGAAAGTTTATGGTTTGGCTTCCACTTTCATTGGTCTTCAAATAACTCTTATTAGTTCTGATTTATTTAAAAGCTCTCTCAATAACCGGTTATTAGTTTAGTTTAGTTTATTATAATTCATATAGTACAAACACATTAAGATAAATCTTATAAGATAGTGAAAGTTTATGAATACAAATATAATTTCAAGTTCAAATTTAAAGCAACAATATGTATTTACATTTATTGAAAAAATATCCAGATAAAAGATAAAAAAAAAAAAAAACAGATAATAAAAGAATAGATAGTAATAAAAAAAAAGATAAATAGAAAAGATGCACCAATTTGTAAGAAAGTGATAAAAAAAAGAAAGTAGGGATGGAAAAAATAACGAAAAAAGAAAGGAAGAAAAGCCTGCTACAAGAGGGTTAGTTGTTTCGGATGGAGAAGAAATCATGTAAACATTTTTTAAATATATGTATGCTGTTGACTTCCCGCACGTAACTTGGAAGCGAGTTCCAGAGTCTGCAGGCAGCTATAAAAGATTGTCTCTCAGATGAAAGACAGCTAAAATGAGGTATAATAAGATCCTTAGATCTAGATCTGTTTAATGTTGGAAATTGATTTTTTTCAAATAGATATGATGGTTTATGTGTACTTAAAACTTTGAAAAGTAGCAGAAGTGTGCGGAATTTGATGAAATTTTCAAAAGACATTTTAAGTAAGCTATTGCTCAAATGAGAGACATGATTATATCTTTTTAATCCATGTATATATCTTATGGTGCTATTAAAGGCCACTTTTAATTTTCTTTTGCTGACAGAGTCTCACAATTATAGTAGATTTCGCATCCGTAGCTGAGTAATGGTATAACCATAATTTTTGCTAGTACCATTCTTGTTTTGATTGGCGTAAAATCTTGAGCAGTCCATAATGTTCGCAGTGTGCCATACGTTTTGCCAACTATTGAATTTATATGGTCGTTCCACGTCAGAGTCCTATTGAAGATCACACCAAGGTTTCTTGAGCTATTTACGAATTCTAATTGTGTTCCATTCAGCAAAATGACTGGGAGGTACGACAAATCAAGCACTTTTTTGGAAATAACCAAGCATATGCATTTAGATGGATTAAGTGACAACCCGTTGTTTTCTGCCCATTTAGAGATCTGGTCAAGCTCTTGATTGATTTTATATACACAGCTTTCAATAAGGCCAAGAGGGCAACTTCTATATACTTGTATATCATCTGCATAAAAATGTTTTGATGTCTCAGGAATTATCGAGGCGATTTCGTTTATATACAAGGAGAATAACAGAGGAGATAAAATAGAGCCTTGAGGGACACCTCGAACTGTGGTAAGAAACTCAGAAAGTGTACTATCCAGACAGACTGCTTGTTTTCTATTTATGATGAGTTTTTTTTGTTTCTCTCAGAGATATACACTTATCTATACATAGAGGGGATAGAATATATATAAAAAAAAGTCATGTTAGTTGCACAATTCATAACTCAAAAACGGCTGAACGGATTTTTCTGAAAATTGTTGGGGAGGTTGCTTAGAACCAGAAGACGGACATAGGATACTTTTAATCCCTATATTCCTATGGGAAAGGGAACGTAAACGGGAAGGAAAAAACTACTGAACCGATTTCAAAAATTCTTTTACCGTTAGAATGCCACACTATCACCGAGTAACATAAACTTTTATTCATCCCCATATTCCCACTAGAACGGAATTGGGAAAGCAATCTTAGAAACTGCTGGAAAGATTTCAAAAATTCTTTGTGCTATAGGATGCTATATTATTCCTCAGTAGCATAAATTATATTTCATCCATATATTCTCATGGGAACAGAAACGGGAACCGTTCTCGTTCCTGTTTCTGTTCCCGTGGGACTATGGAGACGAAGTTTACGCTAAGTTACTAAGGGATTATGTGGCATCCCAATAGTAAAAGAATTTTTGAAATCTGTCCAGTAGCTTCCAAGTTTCCGTTCCCGACCCCGTTCCTGTGGGGTCTTCTGTTCCCATGGAAATATGTGAATGAAATATAAGTCTATGTCTATGTATGATAATGTAACATCCTAGAGTTTTAAAATCGGTCAAATAACTTTAAGTTATCGTTCCTGTTTCTGTTCCTGTGGGATTATAGGGATGAGGCTTACGCTAAGCTAGTGAGGTATTATGTGACATCCCAATGCTGAAAGAATTTTTGAAAGCCGTACGGTAATTTCTTATTTTCCGTTGCCAACCCCGTTTCTATAAGTCTATGTCACTGAGGGATAGTGTAACACACAGTTGAAAGAATATTTGAAATCCGTCAAGTAACTTTATTGTTGCCTTTCTCGTTCCTGTTTCTGTTCCCGTGGAACTATAGGGATGAAATATAGTCTAAGTTACTGATGGAAGGGGATAATGTAGCACCCCTAATGCTGAAAGAATTTTTGAAATCAATCCAGTAGTTTCTGAGTTTCCGTTCCCAACCCCGTTCCTGTGGGAATATGGGAATCAAACCTTGACAGAAACCATATTTGGGCTATACTATGTCAACCCTGGAAATTTCATAAAAATCCGTTGCGTGGCTTAGGAGTCTATACCGGACATACATACAAACATATATACATCCTATTTTATATAAAGATAGACAGATAGATAGATAGATAGATAGATTTATTTATTTGCATGTGTTGCACTTTTCACTGAAGCACCGTGTGGTAGACGATATTTTTCGTCTTACATGCGCGGAAACAAATAACGCAGATGATCTTCCGACTCGCCACATAAAATTGACCATGAAAAAAACATTCTTAGATTGACTTTGTGATTTATTTATGGTTATAGCGAATGCAAGATGGATCGGAAATTATAACGGTCTTTTTACTTTTCCTGTTCAGATTTTAAGTATTCCGTTTACATTTTATGTCGTTTTATTATGAAATAAGCATAATAATTCATAGCTTAGACGACTTTTTTTTACCTTCACGCATGCTCTGAAACATTAGTATTATCTATTTAAAAAAACCGTTTATCAAAACTTCAATAAACTAAAAAAAAATACTTTTACTATCATTTTATTTTAACATCGATACTATTATGAAGTTATTACAGTTTTTTAGCGCATCAGGAAACATTTCACGATGGTTTCTAACCAACTGTATACAAATTGCATTTGTTTTTCATCCTTTATGTAATGACTACAAAAGTCTTGCCTTAGTTTAACTCCTCTCTCAGCACAATCATTCACAACTGACAATTTTTCGACGAATCGTAATGCAGTCTTATAGTTTTCATTGTCAGCCCAGAGGGATGAATTCAAAAAAAAAATCTGTTTCTAACTCAAATCCTTCAAAAAATTTTATCGAATTTGCAGTTACAAAAAAGTCGATAACGTTATAAATCACTTATATTCTTGCCTTGAAAGCGTTTTATGCTACATTTTTCACTTGTATAATCAAGGTCTTCTTCCGTTAGAGCATCGGTTGAAATCTTTTTTTCTTTCGTATGCAGCTTATCCACAATTTTTGCTTTTGTTTCTTTATCAAAAATTGCCTTGATCGATAACTCTGGGGACAAATACCATAGATGGTCCATAAATCTATTTATCGCTACTGTAGCAAGATTACTGTTGATAGTCTTAAAGTTGTTTAGCTCGTTTACTAATTGTAAGTCATGGTAAGGAGCTTTTACACTACTGGATGATAGAAACCAAGCTTTAACACAAATTTTTGTCACAAAAACACATATATTTGACGAAGCTTATTGTCTTCAACTTTTTTCAACGATAACTGTTCACGAAACAGGTGCATTTTCAATACGTAAATAGCTTCTGCCATCCATCGCGCATGATGGCAAGCTCCTGGCTTACGAAAACTGAATTTTTCTGGGATGACACCAATAAAGGCTTCTAAAGAATGCTCCAAAAACTCTTTGTAACTAACACGAGGAAGCTTTGTTGTCAGAACTTCAGTAGCAAAAGTTTTTACAGTTCCATCTTTACTCGTTGGTACACCTAACATGATTTCTTTGTCCTCGGAAGTAATTATTACTGGTAATCGATGAGCAGTTTCAGTTAGTTTAGTTAGTTTAAGAAACTTTATTTAAATTCATTTGTATATTATAAAAGTAAACAATTTGGATATACTAAAGTTTAATATGGTTTGGCCAAAGGCCGTCTACCAGATTGACAATATTTTAACATACATTTTTTTTTTCTTATTGAATTTATAGGTATTTAACAAGTTTGGTTTTTTTTTTTTTCATTTTAAAAGTCTTCTTCAATAATTCGGGTTCTATATCTTAGTGCTATGGTTAAATATTTATATAAAATTTCCCATCCAAGACCAACATTTAGAATAAATATGACTTCGTTCATATCCAACGATGTTTTACCAAAGTAACTTACTCTGAACTCTCTTAAAATCGGGCATATGGCAATAAAATGGTATACATCCTCTCTTTCCTTTAGGTTGCAAAGGTCGCACAAAATCAGCAGGTCCGGCCGATGCGGTATGTACATAGTTCAATTTTATTATTTCACCTCTTGCTTTAAAAATCAAATTTATCATTTCAATAGGAAACCGATTTAGTAGCTAGTAGGTACGTTTCTTCTTGAAGATTTAAGTTAAGTTGACTATATATGATCCTATATTGAGAAGATTGAGCTTCGGTCGTATATCCCTCAAATGCAGAGCGACTCTCGTTTGCTAACAACTTTCCAAAGTAGCACTTTAAGTCAACGACACTAATATCCGCCTGAATACTAACGGTTTCCCCGTCTTACTCCTCCCACTTTTTAACAAGGTTACTTCTAGACAACATAATATTTTTGGGGTGCCTACTGATTCCCACATTTTATTACGAATTCGATTATTTCGCTTTTGACACAATTATTTTTGTTTACTTCGCATTGCCTGTTTTGTTTTTCTGTTACTTAGATTTTCAATCATTTCGCTGCACACTTACTTTGCATTTCTTATCTTGCATACCATTTTTTTCGCATTTCCATTGAACTTGCTAACGTTTATTTAGACTTTATTTACCTCGATAACTGTTTTTTCGCATTTTGTCTCTTCGGTAATCTATTGTTTTGGCATTCAAATACTTCGCTCATTATCAGATTATTATTGCTTGTGAAATCGCGCATTATGGATATGTTCCGTTATGGTGTTCAAATGAATGTTTTTGTCAATAAAACAATGTACCCAATATTTCGAAATTTGATATTATTTCTAACTAATTGGTTCCGAAAATGCTTCTAAAATATGATATATCTATGATGGTTCTAATCAATTTTCAATAAAGTTCGATGAGAAGCTAACCAAACTGTTAAAATACAAGAATAACCGGTACAGTTCGATCTTTGATTATTTCGCCATCGTTTGATTGGTATTTTGCTTTTTGTGGATGAAAAAAGAGGCTAGAGGTGTAAAAATTCGCGCGAAAAACACATATATTTGACGAAGCTTATTGTCTTCAACTTTTTTCAACGATAACTGTTCACGAAACAGGTGCATTTTCAATACGTAAATAGCTTCTGCCATCCATCGCGCATGATGGCAAGCTCCTGGCTTACGAAAACTGAATTTTTCTGGGATGACACCAATAAAGGCTTCTAAAGAATGCTCCAAAAACTCTTTGTAACTAACACGAGGAAGCTTTGTTGTCAGAACTTCAGTAGCAAAAGTTTTTACAGTTCCATCTTTACTCGTTGGTACACCTAACATGATTTCTTTGTCCTCGGAAGTAATTATTACTGGTAATCGATGAGCAGTTTCAGTTAGTTTAGTTAGTTTAAGAAACTTTATTTAAATTCATTTGTATATTATAAAAGTAAACAATTTGGATATACTAAAGTTTAATATGGTTTGGCCAAAGGCCGTCTACCAGATTGACAATATTTTAACATACATTTTTTTTTTCTTATTGAATTTATAGGTATTTAACAAGTTTGGTTTTTTTTTTTTTCATTTTAAAAGTCTTCTTCAATAATTCGGGTTCTATATCTTAGTGCTATGGTTAAATATTTATATAAAATTTCCCATCCAAGACCAACATTTAGAATAAATATGACTTCGTTCATATCCAACGATGTTTTACCAAAGTAACTTACTCTGAACTCTCTTAAAATCGGGCATATGGCAATAAAATGGTATACATCCTCTCTTTCCTTTAGGTTGCAAAGGTCGCACAAAATCAGCAGGTCCGGCCGATGCGGTATGTACATAGTTCAATTTTATTATTTCACCTCTTGCTTTAAAAATCAAATTTATCATTTCAATAGGAAACCGATTTAGTAGCTAGTAGGTACGTTTCTTCTTGAAGATTTAAGTTAAGTTGACTATATATGATCCTATATTGAGAAGATTGAGCTTCGGTCGTATATCCCTCAAATGCAGAGCGACTCTCGTTTGCTAACAACTTTCCAAAGTAGCACTTTAAGTCAACGACACTAATATCCGCCTGAATACTAACGGTTTCCCCGTCTTACTCCTCCCACTTTTTAACAAGGTTACTTCTAGACAACATAATATTTTTGGGGTGCCTACTGATTCCCACATTTTATTACGAATTCGATTATTTCGCTTTTGACACAATTATTTTTGTTTACTTCGCATTGCCTGTTTTGTTTTTCTGTTACTTAGATTTTCAATCATTTCGCTGCACACTTACTTTGCATTTCTTATCTTGCATACCATTTTTTTCGCATTTCCATTGAACTTGCTAACGTTTATTTAGACTTTATTTACCTCGATAACTGTTTTTTCGCATTTTGTCTCTTCGGTAATCTATTGTTTTGGCATTCAAATACTTCGCTCATTATCAGATTATTATTGCTTGTGAAATCGCGCATTATGGATATGTTCCGTTATGGTGTTCAAATGAATGTTTTTGTCAATAAAACAATGTACCCAATATTTCGAAATTTGATATTATTTCTAACTAATTGGTTCCGAAAATGCTTCTAAAATATGATATATCTATGATGGTTCTAATCAATTTTCAATAAAGTTCGATGAGAAGCTAACCAAACTGTTAAAATACAAGAATAACCGGTACAGTTCGATCTTTGATTATTTCGCCATCGTTTGATTGGTATTTTGCTTTTTGTGGATGAAAAAAGAGGCTAGAGGTGTAAAAATTCGCGCGAATTTTTACACCTCTAGCCTCTTTTTTCATCCACAAAAAGCAAAATACCAATCAAACGATGGCGAAATGATCAAAATCTATATAAACAAAAGCGAACTAATTGAAAAACGAAGCAATAGAAAGCGAAACGAGCCAAATATAAAGTAATCAAAGGCCAAATGATCTTTAAACGAAACGAATGCACAGCGAAGCGAGAAATATCGAAAAATAAATAAACTAAACAAACGAAAAATCTAACAACAAAATGCGAAACAACAAAATGCGAAACAAATTGGGCGAAACAACAATAAACGAAATAAAAATGACGAAACGTACCATACCCATATTTTTGAGCACAAGCTTAACTTGAGCAGTTTCAGTATTTAGCAAATAAGGTAATCATTTTCCGTACCACCAAATAAGAAAAAGGTGGTTTCATCTACATTATTACAAACGTAAATTTAGCTCCATTTAATTGTCTCATTCAAAAAGATATCAAAACCTGAAACAATAGAAAAAAAGTGCATTCGTTTCCCAATCAGACACACAAATGAGCCTGTTTGTTGCACCCTTCTTCTCCACAGCAGGTATACAATAGACTACTGGCCCATGCTGTAAAAATTATGGGTCATTTGAACCACCAGGTGACCTATCTAGAACGATATAAGAGCATAAAATAATAAGATTCAGCACTATGCCGTCACTTGTAAGCTGTTCAACTGAGTGCAGGTGAGAATTCGAAAGTACAGGTAGAGTGAGTACATTTTGGTCACATATTTTTGTACGGCATTCTTACCACCGATAGATCCATGAAAAATAATAAGAAAACGCACAGTGCCGTAAAAAAATGGTGAGCCACAAAGTCGGATTTTTTTTTATTTTCCGACAATCACCAGGGTAAATTTGGTCATTTGATTTTATACGGCATCTATGTCATACTATTTCAATACTGCTTCTAATCCATTATTCCGCAACGCCGTACAAAAATCATGCGACATGGGTAACAAATCGAGGGTTGCCACCCCCTCTCTTTCCGTGGTCCAGGGGGTGATTTGACACAACATGAAATAAATTTATTTTGAAAGTATTTTATGCATAGATAATATTTTTTCATATGCCGTACATTTTCGTTGGTCCAAAGGGGAAAAAACTGAAAAAGAAAAAATCAAAAAAAAAATTCATATAACGAAATGTAAGGTGAAATTTTTTTTATACGGCATTTAAATAGTTTATTTGTACTAATTTTCATAGTCTTTTCGTGATTAAACTATGTTAAATAAGGGGTTGGATACTATCGATTTATACCAAAATATAGTTATGTTGTCACTGATAATTCCAAAATACAACATATTTTTGAGAAGTACTCATGACACTGAAGTTAGCAGACACCTGTAAAATTTGAGCTTTTATTTCAGAAATGAATAAGTGGAAAAAAAAATATCTTAAGAATTTGTGCTTACAGTTTTTTGAATTATGTAGATGTGTGTTTGAAATCTACCTTTTCATTTACTTGATTACAATAAACCGTGGTAATTATTAATAACAGGAAATTCCATTCCATTGGAAAATCTTTACATAAATAATTTCTATTCTCATTTCTTATTTCACTATTTATTCCGGCTCACTAAACCGGGCATTTCTTTCCAATTATAAATATTCCTTTGTAACTGTGTAAACATCTATGTTTTCATTCGTACGCGATCTTCTTTTTATTACTTTTTTTTCTGGAACGTCTAATTGTCTTCTACGAATCTTTCACACTTCACTCTTGTGACATATTCTGACTTGTTCACCTCGTGTCCAGTTAGTAATTCTTCAAGTGATCCTTGTTTCCAATAAACTATGGATGGGTTTTTAATGACGGTCGGTACGATTTCGATTGGTTTCACGGCGAGGAATGCCCCCAAAAAGTCTGTGACATAACGGAACCGGATGAGGAATCAGGCGAAGAAGATGATGACGTCATAGGTAAATAAATAAATAAATCTTTACATCTTTAATTTGTACGTAAGACTTTGATTTTGACAAATACATATTTATGTTTCAGAAAATAATAGAGAAGATAATTCGGACGTCGATGAAGACGTTGATTCCGATGACAACTCAGCAACTGATTCCGATACTGAATAAATCTATCAAATTTTTCTAAAAAATGAATTTTTTTTTTTATTATTATCATAAAATATATAGAATTTTTCTAAAAAATGATTGTTTTATTTATTCACATCATTACCATGAAACAAATCAATTATATGTATGTATCAATAATGTTTGAAGTATATATTAAACCAAAAAGTATATAAAACTGTTGATACTGGGATTGACAGTTTCAATTCTTGGACATAATATACACACCGTTTCAGTTCAGTTAGACGTCATAGTGATTTTATCATATTATCAATTATTTTCTTCAAAAATATGTTAATGCCGTACTGTATCAGATGGCCATAAAGTACCCTTAAAATTGTAGCGTCACTTTCATCAGCCTAAAAGATATGGTCTGCATAAAAATGTACGGCATCATTTTTTCCTAATTTATCTATGTTAATGCTATTTGAAACAAGGGATAAAACGTAAAAAACTGCTATATTTCATTAATTTATGATATTTAAACTTTTACAATAATTTGCAAAATTTCAGGTTTTGTATTTCTCTATAATTCTTTTTAGAACGGTTTCTTTTAAACGGCAATACTATGTAACAATTGTATTTTACAATATCTTGTTAAAAAAAAAGTTTCCGTACAGGATCAAATGATTTTACAGCTATAAAAATCAAGGATACGATGAAATGAAGATAGTTATTGATATACATTCAAATGAACAATCATTTTTTGACGGCATTATTTTTAATAGTACTTTTGAGTGCTAGATAATGTTTTGGAACCTAAGCCGTACTTTTTCAAATCACCCCCTGGACCACGGAAAGAGAGGGGGTGGCAACCCTCGATTTGTTACCCATGTCGCATGATTTTTGTACGGCGTTGCGGAATAATGGATTAGAAGCAGTATTGAAATAGTATGACATAGATGCCGTATAAAATCAAATGACCAAATTTACCCTGGTGATTGTCGGAAAATAAAAAAAAAAACCGACTTTGTGGCTCACCATTTTTTTACGGCACTGTGCGTTTTCTTATTATTTTTCATGGATCTATCGGTGGTAAGAATGCCGTACAAAAATATGTGACCAAAATGTACTCACTCTACCTGTACTTTCGAATTCTCACCTGCACTCAGTTGAACAGCTTACAAGTGACGGCATAGTGCTGAATCTTATTATTTTATGCTCTAATATCGTTCTAGATAGGTCACCTGGTGGTTCAAATGACCCATAATTTTTACAGCATGGGCCAGTAGTCTACAATACACTATACACATTACACAGTTTACACAAGGTACAGGTACTGGTACTGATATCGATACACTCGACTACCCACCCGAGTACCAAACTACCTAAAGTACCTAAACATACGAAATGCCAACTCGAGTAACTATCTACCCAAAGTAACTAAGCATGCGAAATGCCGATACCGATACCTGTCTAGGCTACCCAAAGCAACTAAACATACGAGATGCCGATACCGATACCTAACCACCCAAAGTAACTAAACATACCAAATGAAAATACCAAAACCGAGTAAGTAATGAAAGTAACGTCAGTAACGAAAGTAACGAAAGTAACGTAAGTAACGGAAGTAACGAAACTAACGACATCGTAACGACATTTATTTGCGAGTAACGTTTCGTTATTCGGTACTAAAGAGAATACTTGTTACTTAGTAACGAATACATACCATTTGCTACATCACTAATAATACATATATAAATATATATATACCATAAGAAATTCATACGAAATCTTTTTCGCAAACTCGTACATAAAATAAAACACTCTAGGTACTGGCATAGGAGTATCCTCGAACCACGTACCTTTGGCACGTCAAATTCGTTTCATATCCCTGCATACACCTTTTGCACACTCAAAGTACCCAATCGCACTTTCTCGTGTATAAAAGTGCATTTCTTGCCTATGTATGCGACATCTTTTTGTTTTTGGCAGCATACCAAACTCCTCCTAATTCCACGGCTAACACCTCTGTTGCCGTACTCCGTGAAAGGCCTACCAGAGTCCTACAGATTGTGTTATTAGAATAGATTTACAATAAAAATAATATAATTGTTGTATACTTGCAACATGCTTCTAAGAACCTCTGCAGTCGGTCGTTGCCATACAACACCCGAAGGGTGTACTTGTCAAAACTTTCAGCATGTTTACTCGTTAAAAAGATAACTGTTTTTATTCAATAACAAAAACACAATTTTTCCCTTGGTTTTAGTAATTTCATTCGAATCAAAGAGAAATTTCCGCAAAAAATGACCAAAAAAACATTTTCCGAAAAGTACTACAAAAAACGAATATCTGGCATCACTGCAAAAACTAGAAAAGTCAAAATGACATCCATATGGCAGCAGTTTGTTTAGCTCGGTAGTAAATGTCACAACACAAAATGGGTGGAAAGTTGTAAAATTTAATAAATAATTTTAAACAAGAAAGGCATTCTTTTTACCAAAAACTGTTCTTTCACTGTATTATTTAATGATATATATAAATACAAAGTTTTTTTGCTAGAAAATAAATGTTTTCATTCAATTTTTCCAATTTTAAAGAGAAAAAAAAATGAAAGTGAGATCAAAAACGAAAAATTAAAACATTTATTAAATAATTCAAACACAATAATTTGAAATATAGTCTATTTAGATGCCCCCAACCTGTAAAAAAAATTTCAAGCCCCAACTTCCGTACAGGAGAACACAGCCCTCAACTTAAAAACAGTCTGAAAGGTTGTTATTTCTTCAAAAAATTAAGTCTAAGATTATGTCTCTATCATCTGTATTGACAGAGATATCGAATTTAACACAGGTCAGGGTACACCAAAGTTAGCCTTTATTTAAATTGTCAGAAAGTGATGTCAAAGTTGAGAAACGGACTTTACTGCAGAACAATTTTTGGCGTAGAGACATAGTTCCTCGGGACAAAAGTCCAAAACTAGATTGGGGACTAATATCCCACCGCGGTGGGACATAAGAAATGTTTGGACTATGTCTCATTTTACATGTTTTATTTGATGCAAATACAATACCTTTGGCGAGATGAAACTTCTCCAAAAAACTCGCAATCAGAAAAAAAATTAGACTACATCAATAACGTGTTTAACGGGGTTTTTCATTGCTAATTACTAGGCAGGGCTACCATTTGTCAAGAACTCAGCGTTATGTCATATAGTTAGAAAACCAAAGGTTTTTGGAATACTGCCGCTTGCTCTTCGAATTTATAAGCAAAAAACTAGTGAAAAATTTTAATGATGCATGGAAAGGAAAAAGGAAAAAGTAAAGCAAAATCATTCTGCTTTCTTTTGTTTTCCTCAAACAAAAAAACACTGAATAAAATTAGAGAAAAAAAAAAAAAAAAAAAAATAGAAAGCGGAATGAGATTCTGTTTCTGAGAACTAAGAAAAATTAAAGTTAAGATTCGCAAAGTAGAGATAGGAAATATTATTTTATTTTTAAAAATTAGTGAAATTCCTTTGTTTACAAAAAATTTTAAAAAAAACTTAAATTTTTGAGAATTTAAGAAAATAAAATTAAAAAATCGCACGATTTTTACTTGCAATATAGGTACTATAAGGCAATCCTTGCAATCGTGCAGAAAAATTTTTTGAGATAATAATTAAACATGACATAACGATGATAGAGAATACGAAAAAAGTGAGTCCTACAATTCTGTCTGTCTGTCTCTCTGCCTGTCTGTCCGTATATGGATCTACAGCCTGAACCGCTTGACCGATTTTCTTCAAGAGGGTTTTTTGAATTGGGTCTCTAGGTCTTGAAAAAATGGTACCTGCCATACAGCCTATATGATAATACATAGTTTTCTTGAAAACGGCTCTAAAGATTTTGATAAAATTTTATGTGAAAGATTATTTTTCAATTGTCTTTCTTATGATGCAAATAATTTTTTTGGAAAAAGTCTAAGAACGGTACCCCCCCTAGTATCGTTTTTTAAAAACCGACTTCCTCGTTAATGGCTGACAGGATTTTGCTGAATGTTCATATTTAAGAAGTCGTAGATGACATAAGAAGGATTTCGTACTAACATTTGGAAAATTTTAAATTTTTAAATTTTGATTAATTTTTTTTTTAAAATTTGGTTTTTTTGAATATTTTCAAAATGGTATGGCAGATTTTTTTAAATTTTCTTATCAAAACAACTTCTGGCAAGATCTTAAGACTTGCATACCTTACTTTTAAAAAACACTTTGTATTAAAAAATGAAAAATAAAAAACCGATTTTTTAAGAAACTGCTGTAACGATTTTGGTTAAATTTTCAACGTTTATAAGTTCTAACAATTGTAAAAGAATGGCGTTTTTGGATTTTCGCTTGAAATCTTTGCAATTTTTAATTTTAATTTTTTTCAATATTTTGCGTGGTATTGTACTTAGCACACAGTCGCAAGTTCGTGCGACCCAGTCGTGCACATTTTTTAATTTTGTTTTCTCGAAATTCTCAAAAATTTAAAATTTTTTAATTTTTTTTTTGTAAACAAAGGAACAAAGGAAAAATCGCTCAATTTTTTAGTTTTATTTTCTCAAACTCTCAAAAATTTAAATTTTTTTAATTTCTTTTGTAAACAAAGGAATTTTGCTAAATTCTAAAAATAAAATAATATCTCCGAGTTCCAGAAAACCATATCTCTACTTTGCGAATTTTAACTTTTATTTTTCTTAGTTCTTAGACACAAAATCTTATTCCGCTTTCTATTTTTTTCTCTCTAATTTTATTCAGTGTTTTTCTGTTTGAGGTAAACAAAAGAAAGCAGAATGGTTTTCGTTTTCCTTTCCCTGCTTTCTTTTCTTTTCCTCGAATTTTTTATGCTTTTTTCAAAATTTCATATTCGTTTAAATTACGAATATGAATGGGCAAAATAAACTACCAACTACTGTTGGTAATGATTTTGTTGCAAAATTACCCAAGATTCAATTAGAACAATGCAATATCAGGGATACCATACTAGGAGTTTGAGCGAAATTTGTGAACATGAGATAAAGTGAAAACCAAACAAATTAAAAAAAACTAATAATAATATTTTGCCAAATAACACAAAGCTAAAAATCACCCACCTAAATGAAAAAATATGAAAAGTATTTTATGTACAAGATTATTTTATTTACAAAGAAGAAAACATATCAAAACAATTTATCGTCATTAACATTATTATTAGAAAAAAAAAAAAACAATTGTTTCAGTGAAAGAGCAAACAAAACAAAAAATAAAGTGAGTAATTACTAATAACAGATTTAAATAAACTGCACACTCTTTCTGTATAGTTATTATTATTCATTTTTCTTTTCAAATGAAGACAAATTTACCAAAAGATTTTAGCATTAAACTACTCCAAAAGACTATTACAAAATCACTGCATGAAACGTCAGTAAAACTAATAAAAAGAATGCATGCAAAGAATTGAATTAACAAGTGGATTGGTAGTGTGTGGCGAATTTACTGTTTGCGAGATAAGGGAATCCGAAATTATTATCAGCCAGTTGCATTATAAGCCAGTTGATTGGAATGCAAAAGAAGAAAATGCATAATAACTAGTGCGAGTTAATGTTTCAGCGAGATGAGTGGAAGACGAAATAACAATTTGCGAGCTGACTGTTTCGAAATAAATGAAAATTTTTTAGACATCCGCGAGATCATCGCTTGCCAAATGAAATCCGCGAGTTGTTCGGCACCCGATGCAGATTTTCACCGCTTCCGAACGCAGGTTTCGTAGTACAACATATTTACTTCCGGAAACATAATCGGGTTGTTGGACTGTATAGCCCGAATTTTGTTTTTGTTATTAACTGTTGGAGATTTTTGATATGCGACTTCAGAGTTCTAATCTCCAAATCGTGTCGGTCAGTAAACCTCCTGTGCAAGAGTTTAAGTCTCGACAGAAATCTACTTTTTGTGGCAAATGTGCGTCTATTGTCGCGTTTCTGTACATGTTCGTAAAGTCATGTTGCCTTTATTTAGGAATTGTCCTGTCCATTGTACTATGGATCTCAGAATGTCTTCGGCGAGTTTGAATCTTGAGTCTAAGAGTAATAGGTCCAAATATGAGCCACTTCGAGAATATGAAGGCCTGTCAGTAGACAGCAGATCGGCACTCGATATGGTGAAGCCATAGCCTATTGAATAGCTGGGTCCCCCTGGGATTGGTTAGTTGATTTCCCCAATCTTGGTGTCTAGCATTGTAATCACCGGCCATGAGGAAATAGTTTTCATCCGAGTTCAGTTTAAGATATCGAAAAAGTGTTTCGACCTCTGTTACAAAATATGAGGTTTGAGAAGCTGCCGGCGCATAGATCGAGATCACATACAACTGCCTTCCCTGTTGGAGAGAGATGAATATGATACATACATGTTTCCAGCAGCCGGAGTCAGCGTACTTCCCCACTATATATTATTTTATGAGCAAAGACCTTACGTCAGAAGATCGCAACCCTACCCGCGAGAGTCGAGTTGGATGGGCCCTTCCTTACGACAATGGAATTGTTATCCATCAATTTGTGATGCTGGTTAAGCCTAGTTTCGCTAACCATACATACATACATCTTGAAGTTGGTTGATCGTTCTTTCCTAACTAGCGAATTCACATTCACGGCTAGTATTTTAAAAGCCCCCAGCAGCAGCCTTTTGCACAGTTGAGACAGCCGCCTTCTGGGGAGGTTGTACCGTTTTCCCAGCTCTATCCACCGTTTGGGCGAAGGAAACTTCGGGAACGACGGCCCTTGGAGTCGGTTGATTGCCTACCCTCGTCCTTAGTTACTGTTGGAGCAGCTTTTTGTGATTTATCAAATTACTTGGTATCGAGGACAGCCCTGAAAGTTAACAGGGTGTCCATCTCCACCACGGAGTACAAATTTCAGTAGGGTCTTATCTTCGACCCTTGCCTTGAACATCGGCAATAGCCGCCTCTACCGTCTTGCCTTGGTCGTGGTGAACGATTTGACCCCGATAAACTCTAGATCGTCACTCGCCAACCTGAGGAGTTCAGCTAAGAGCTTTTCTGGGTCAGAGGTAGGCTCTACCCCTTTCAATAGCATACATTTAGGTTTCTTCTCTTTGGGAGTTTAACCATAATATTAGGTGGTTGTCTTAGCTAACAACTCCCGAACTACTTTATGGTCAACAATGCTCTTGCATTTGATCGCTTTCTATCTACACCTAGTCTTTTTATTGTAAAATTACCGCCAATGGCTGACTTACATAAATTTTTAGTTACTTGGAGCTCCATTTTTTAAGTGTGTATTGGGGGCACCCGGCTCTTATTTCATTTTTTATTTCATTTCATTTATTCAAATATATATCTACTGTACAGTAAGAACATAGTCTTTAAGAAGTACAGGTTAGGTACATAATTTACTTGATTTAAAAGAATTTAAAACAGAATTTAAGTACAAAAAAAAATATTACAAGAGTGGAAAAAAACTAAAAAGAGAGAAAAAGGAATATATTTATACGTATATAACAGTTTAGATATATTAATGAACGAGACATATCAATTTCCATTCTGCAAATGTTTAAACAATATTAAATTAAAATCTTTCTGTTCAGACCTACGTCTTATTGCGAGTGGAAGGTCGTTCCATAAACTTACAGCATGTACGAACAATTGTCTACAAGAAGCGAGGCAAAAATACATAGGAGGCCTTATAAATAGGTAGTTATGTTACGAATAGATTGAGAAAAGTGAAGTTTGTCATATAGATACACTGGTTTCTTGGATCGTACTATTTTAATTAGAAGAACTAGCGTTCTGTAATTTAAGAAAGTTTTGAGACTGCATCCCAAAACTTTCTTGGAGTGTTCGGATACATGATCGAATCTCCGCGAATTAAAGATATATCGAGTGGCTGAGTTAAAAGCAACATTTAGCCTTCGGAAAGAGTCACATTCTGAATTGGCAAAGATTTCACAGCCATACATTATTAGGGGTAGAATAAGAGCCTTCACTAGCCTTAGCTTAACCTCTGTAGGTAAATAGTTTCTGGTTAAAGATAGGCCCCTTAACGACCCGGAAATATTGGAAACAATTTGGTTTATGTGCAAGTTTCATTTTAGACTACTGTCAAACAAAACTCCTTAGTTTTTTATGCTTTCTACCATTCCTATCCTAGTGCCATTTAGGATAATGGGTGGAAAATGGTTATTGTTGTAATTGGCTGCTGTTGTTGTTTCTGCAGGCTGCTGCTGGCTGGGGATCGATGGCGTGGCTTTTTTAGCCTCGGTCCCACGTTGCTGCTCTTTTGTAGCATTTTTCTTTCCTTTTTTAACATCTATTTATTAGCTGCGGTCTCGCGTTGCTGCACGGGCGCAGTTGTGGTAGGGTGCCGTTGTTGTTTTGCATTTTTCTCTGCCACTGGTATTGGTTGTTGGTTTAATTGCTTGGCCTCGTATTCCGCTTCTCTCCGGGCCACTTGTTTTGCTTTTATCAATGCAATTGTTGTCAACTCGTGGAGTCCCTTGTCTTCTTCGTTATCTCCTATAACGTCATCATTTTCATCGTCCGCAGTGGGACAGAATACCGCAAAAGCAATAAATCAACCATAATAGCTAAGAATGTGAAATTTGTCATCAGTTCCTACTCTTGATACTATAGTTAATTAATTGTGAAAATTTTGCTTGGCCACGCTCACTTTTTGATTTTTTGTTTTATTTTTTTCTGCATAGAATATTTTGAGAAAAATTTGTAAAATAGGAAACAAAATAGTAAATGTCGTCTACGACTCGTCTTACACATATACAAAAAGAAAATGGAACCTTATAGCTCTTCGTCACTCATAGATGTCATAGCAACTTTAATTAGGTGAAAGAAAAGATGGATTTTTGAGCAAATTTATTGCTTATACTAGCTGACCCGCCCGGCGTTGCACGGGTCTCATTCAAAAGCGTTCTTCCCTAAAAATTGCTAAAAAATCAAAAATTGTTAGAAAAACCCGCTGGGGTAAGCTGAATATTGTCTGAAAGTTTTAAGTTTCTTGTTCCAATTATCGTCAGAATTATTATAAATAAATAAGACTGCGCCGCGCCGGCGCAACAGAGCGGGGAGACCCAGGGCCGAGCGCATTTCTCGCAACCATGCCCTGTGAGGAAATGGAGGGTACCTACAATTTTCTGCCAATTCTGAACGGCTTATCGAGGAAGCAGCGCTTTTCGTGGCAATGCATTTTATCATCGGAGTAACTGTCAGCTGCTTGCGAAAACATTTTATCATTTGAAAGGAGAAAGAATTTTTAAAATCAGTCAAGCAGTTTCTAAGTTCCCGTGATTGTTCTTGTGTATGATCGCGTTGGAATATGTAATCAAATATCATTCTAAAATAATATCTCCGAATTCCAGAAAACCATATCTCTACTTTGCGAATTTTAACTTTTATTTTTCTTAGTTCTTAGACACAAAATCTTATTCCGCTTTCTATTTTTCTCTCTCTAATTTTATTCAGTGTTTTTCTGTTTGAGGTAAACAAAAGAAAGCAGAATGGTTTTCGTTTTCCTTTCCCTGCTTTCTTTTCTTTTCCTCGAATTTTTTATGCTTTTTTCAAAATTTCATATTCGTTTAAATTACGAATATGAATGGGCAAAATAAACTACCAACTACTGTTGGTAATGATTTTGTTGCAAAATTACCCAAGATTCAATTAGAACAATGCAATATCAGGGATACCATACTAGGAGTTTGAGCGAAATTTGTGAACATGAGATAAAGTGAAAACCAAACAAATTAAAAAAAACTAATAATAATATTTTGCCAAATAACACAAAGCTAAAAATCACCCACCTAAATGAAAAAATATGAAAAGTATTTTATGTACAAGATTATTTTATTTACAAAGAAGAAAACATATCAAAACAATTTATCGTCATTAACATTATTATTAGAAAAAAAAAAAACAATTGTTTCAGTGAAAGAGCAAACAAAACAAAAAATAAAGTGAGTAATTACTAATAACAGATTTAAATAAACTGCACACTCTTTCTGTATAGTTATTATTATCCATTTTTCTTTTCAAATGAAGACAAATTTACCAAAAGATTTTAGCATTAAACTACTCCAAAAGACTATTACAAAATCACTGCATGAAACGTCAGTAAAACTAATAAAAAGAATGCATGCAAAGAATTGAATTAACAAGTGGATTGGTAGTGTGTGGCGAATTTACTGTTTGCGAGATAAGGGAATCCGAAATTATTATCAGCCAGTTGCATTATAAGCCAGTTGATTGGAATGCAAAAGAAGAAAATGCATAATAACTAGTGCGAGTTAATGTTTCAGCGAGATGAGTGGAAGACGAAATAACAATTTGCGAGCTGACTGTTTCGAAATAAATGAAAATTTTTTAGACATCCGCGAGATCATCGCTTGCCAAATGAAATCCGCGAGTTGTTCGGCACCCGATGCAGATTTTCACCGCTTCCGAACGCAGGTTTCGTAGTACAACATATTTACTTCCGGAAACATAATCGGGTTGTTGGACTGTATAGCCCGAATTTTGTTTTTGTTATTAACTGTTGGAGATTTTTGATATGTGACTTCAGAGTTCTAATCTCCAAATCGTGTCGGTCAGTAAACCTCCTGTGCAAGAGTTTAAGTCTCGACAGAAATCTACTTTTTGTGGCAAATGTGCGTCTATTGTCGCGTTTCTGTACATGTTCGTAAAGTCATGTTGCCTTTATTTAGGAATTGTCCTGTCCATTGTACTATGGATCTCAGAATGTCTTCGGCGAGTTTGAATCTTGAGTCTAAGAGTAATAGGTCCAAATATGAGCCACTTCGAGAATATGAAGGCCTGTCAGTAGGCAGCAGATCGACACTCGATATGGTGAAGCCATAGCCTATTGAATAGCTGGGTCCCCCTTGGATTGGTTAGTTGATTTCCCCAATCTTGGTGTCTAGCATTGTAATCACCGGCCATGAGGAAATAGTTTTCATCCGAGTTCAGTTTAAGATATCGAAAAAGTGTTTCGACCTCTGTTACAAAATATGAGGTTTGAGAAGCTGCCGGCGCATAGATCGAGATCTGGAAATGTTATCCATCAATTTGTGATGCTGGTTAAGCCTAGTTTCGCTAACCATACATACATACATACATCTTGAAGTTGGTTGATCGTTCTTTCCTAACTAGCGAATTCACATTCACGGCTAGTATTTTAAAAGCCCCCAGCAGCAGCCTTTTGCATAGTTGAGACAGCCGCCTTCTGGGGAGGTTGTACCGTTTTCCCAGCTCTATCCACCGTTTGGGCGAAGGAAACTTCGGGAACGACGGCCCTTGGAGTCGGTTGATTGCCTACCCTCGTCCTTAGTTACTGTTGGAGCAGCTTTTTGTGATTTATCAAATTACTTGGTATCGAGGACAGCCCTGAAAGTTAACAGGGTGTCCATCTCCACCACGGAGTACAAATTTCAGTAGGGTCTTAGCTTCGACCCTTGCCTTGAACATCGGCAATAGCCGCCTCTACCGTCTTGCCTTGGTCGTGGTGAACGATTTGACCCCGATAAACTCTAGATCGTCACTCGCCAACCTGAGGAGTTCAGCTAAGAGCTTTTCTGGGTCAGAGGTAGGCTCTATCCCTTTCAATAGCATACATTTAGGTTTCTTATCTTTGGGAGTTTAACCATAATATTAGGTGGTTGTCTTAGCTAACAACTCCCGAACTACTTTATGGTCAACAATGCTCTTGCATTTGATCGCTTTCTATCTACACCTAGTCTTTTTATTGTAAAATTACCGCCAATGGCTGACTTACATAAATTTTTAGTTACTTGGAGCTCCATTTTTTAAGTGTGTATTGGGGGCACCCGGCTCTTATTTCATTTTTTATTTCATTTCATTTATTCAAATATATATCTACTGTACAGTAAGAACATAGTCTTTAAGAAGTACAGGTTAGGTACATAATTTACTTGATTTAAAAGATTTTAAAACAGAATTTAAGTACAAAAAAAAATATTACAAGAGTGGAAAAAAAAACTAAAAAGAGAGAAAAAGGAATATATTTATACGTATATAACAGTTTAGATATATTAATGAACGAGACATATCAATTTCCATTCTGCAAATGTTTAAACAATATTAAATTAAAATCTTTCTGTTCAGACCTACGTCTTATTGCGAGTGGAAGGTCGTTCCATAAACTTACAGCATGTACGAACAATTGTCTACAAGAAGCGAGGCAAAAATACATAGGAGGCCTTATAAATAGGTAGTTATGTTACAAATGGATTGAGAAAAGTGAAGTTTGTCATATATATACACTGGTTTCTTGGATCGTACTATTTTAATTAGAAGAACTAGCGTTCTGTAATTTAAGAAAGTTTTGAGACTGCATCCCAAAACTTTCTTGGAGTGTTCGGATACATGATCGAATCTCCGCGAATTAAAGATATATCGAGTGGCTGAGTTAAAAGCAACATTTAGCCTTCGGAAAGAGTCACATTCTGAATTGGCAAAGATTTCACAGCCATACATTATTAGGGGTAGAATAAGAGCCTTCACTAGCCTTAGCTTAACCTCTGTAGGTAAATAGTTTCTGGTTAAAGATAGGCCCCTTAACGACCCGGAAATATTGGAAACAATTTGGTTTATGTGCAAGTTTCATTTTAGACTACTGTCAAACAAAACTCCTTAGTTTTTTATGCTTTCTACCATTCCTATCCTAGTGCCATTTAGGATAATGGGTGGAAAATGGTTATTGTTGTAATTGGCTGCTGTTGTTGTTTCTGCAGGCTGCTGCTGGCTGGGGATCGATGGCGTGGCTTTTTTAGCCTCGGTCCCACGTTGCTGCTCTTTTGTAGCATTTTTCTTTCCTTTTTTAACATCTATTTATTAGCTGCGGTCTCGCGTTGCTGCACGGGCGCAGTTGTGGTAGGGTGCCGTTGTTGTTTTGCATTTTTCTCTGCCACTGGTATTGGTTGTTGGTTTAATTGCTTGGCCTCGTATTCCGCTTCTCTCCGGGCCACTTGTTTTGCTTTTATCAATGCAATTGTTGTCAACTCGTGGAGTCCCTTGTCTTCCTCGTTATCTCCTATAACGTCATCATTTTCATCGTCCACAGTGGGACAGAATACCGCAAAAGCAATAAATCAACCATAATAGCTAAGAATGTAAAATTTGTCATCAGTTCCTACTCTTGATACTATAGTTAATTAATTGTGAAAATTTTGCTTGGCCACGCTCACTTTTTGATTTTTTGTTTTATTTTTTTCTGCATAGAATATTTTGAGAAAAATTTGTAAAATAGGAAACAAAATAGTAAATGTCGTCTACGACTCGTCTTACACATATACAAAAAGAAAATGGAACCTTATAGCTCTTCGTCACTCATAGATGTCATAGCAACTTTAATTAGGTGAAAGAAAAGATGGATTTTTGAGCAAATTTATTGCTTATACTAGCTGACCCGCCCGGCGTTGCACGGGTCTCATTCAAAAGCGTTGTTCCCTAAAAATTGCTAGAAAATCAAAAATTGTTAGAAAAACCCGCTGGGGTAAGCTGAATATTGTCTGAAAGTTTTAAGTTTCTTGTTCCAATTATCGTCAGAATTATTATAAATAAATAAGACTGCGCCGCGCCGGCGCAACAGAGCGGGGAGACCCAGGGCCGAGCGCATTTCTCGCAACCATGCCCTGTGAGGAAATGGAGGGTACCTACAATTTTCTGCCAATTCTGAACGGCTTATCGAGGAAGCAGCGCTTTTCGTGGCAATGCATTTTATCATCGGAGTAACTGTCAGCTGCTTGCGAAAACATTTTATCATTTGAAAGGAGAAAGAATTTTTAAAATCAGTCAAGCAGTTTCTAAGTTCCCGTGATTGTTCTTGTGTATGATCGCGTTGGAATATGTAATCAAATATCATTCTAAAATAATATCTCCGAATTCCAGAAAACCATATCTCTACTTTGCGAATTTTAACTTTTATTTTTCTTAGTTCTTAGACACAAAATCTTATTCCGCTTTCTATTTTTCTCTCTCTAATTTTATTCAGTGTTTTTCTGTTTGAGGTAAACAAAAGAAAGCAGAATGGTTTTCGTTTTCCTTTCCCTGCTTTCTTTTCTTTTCCTCGAATTTTTTATGCTTTTTTCAAAATTTCATATTCGTTTAAATTACGAATATGAATGGGCAAAATAAACTACCAACTACTGTTGGTAATGATTTTGTTGCAAAATTACCCAAGATTCAATTAGAACAATGCAATATCAGGGATACCATACTAGGAGTTTGAGCGAAATTTGTGAACATGAGATAAAGTGAAAACCAAACAAATTAAAAAAAACTAATAATAATATTTTGCCAAATAACACAAAGCTAAAAATCACCCACCTAAATGAAAAAATATGAAAAGTATTTTATGTACAAGATTATTTTATTTACAAAGAAGAAAACATATCAAAACAATTTATCGTCATTAACATTATTATTAGAAAAAAAAAAAACAATTGTTTCAGTGAAAGAGCAAACAAAACAAAAAATAAAGTGAGTAATTACTAATAACAGATTTAAATAAACTGCACACTCTTTCTGTATAGTTATTATTATCCATTTTTCTTTTCAAATGAAGACAAATTTACCAAAAGATTTTAGCATTAAACTACTCCAAAAGACTATTACAAAATCACTGCATGAAACGTCAGTAAAACTAATAAAAAGAATGCATGCAAAGAATTGAATTAACAAGTGGATTGGTAGTGTGTGGCGAATTTACTGTTTGCGAGATAAGGGAATCCGAAATTATTATCAGCCAGTTGCATTATAAGCCAGTTGATTGGAATGCAAAAGAAGAAAATGCATAATAACTAGTGCGAGTTAATGTTTCAGCGAGATGAGTGGAAGACGAAATAACAATTTGCGAGCTGACTGTTTCGAAATAAATGAAAATTTTTTAGACATCCGCGAGATCATCGCTTGTCAAATGAAATCCGCGAGTTGTTCGGCACCCGATGCATATTTTCACCGCTTCCGAACGCAGGTTTCGTAGTACAACATATTTACTTCCGGAAACATAATCGGGTTGTTGGACTGTATAGCCCGAATTTTGTTTTTGCTATTAACTGTTGGAGATTTTTGATATGTGACTTCAGAGTTCTAATCTCCAAATCGTGTCGGTCAGTAAACCTCCTGTGCAAGAGTTTAAGTCTCGACAGAAATCTACTTTTTGTGGCAAATATGCGTCTATTGTCGCGTTTCTGTACATGTTCGTAAAGTCATGTTGCCTTTATTTAGGAATTGTCCTGTCCATTGTACTATGGATCTCAGAATGTCTTCGGCGAGTTTGAATCTTGAGTCTAAGAGTAATAGGTCCAAATATGAGCCACTTCGAGAATATGAAGGCCTGTCAGTAGACAGCAGATCGGCACTCGATATGGTGAAGCCATAGCCTATTGAATAGCTGGGTCCCCCTGGGATTGGTTAGTTGATTTCCCCAATCTTGGTGTCTAGCATTGTAATCACCGGCCATGAGGAAATAGTTTTCATCCGAGTTCAGTTTAAGATATCGAAAAAGTGTTTCGACCTCTGTTACAAAATATGAGGTTTGAGAAGCTGCCGGCGCATAGATCGAGATCACATACAACTGCCTTCCCTGTTGGAGAGAGATGAATATGATACATGTTTCCAGCAGCCGGAGTCAGCGTTCTTCCCCACTATATATTATTTTATGAGCAAAGACCTTACGTCAGAAGATCGCAACCCTACCCGCGAGAGTCGAGTTGGTTGGGCCCTTCCTTACGACAATGGAATTGTTATCCATCAATTTGTGATGCTGGTTAAGCCTAGTTTCGCTAACCATACATACATACATCTTGAAGTTGGTTGATCGTTCTTTCCTAACTAGCGAATTCACATTCACGGCTAGTATTTTAAAAGCCCCCAGCAGCAGCCTTTTGCACAGTTGAGACAGCCGCCTTCTGGGGAGGTTGTACCGTTTTCCCAGCTCTATCCACCGTTTGGGCGAAGGAAACTTCGGGAACGACGGCCCTTGGAGTCGGTTGATTGCCTACCCTCGTCCTTAGTTACTGTTGGAGCAGCTTTTTGTGATTTATCAAATTACTTGGTATCGAGGACAGCCCTGAAAGTTAACAGGGTGTCCATCTCCACCACGGAGTACAAATTTCAGTAGGGTCTTATCTTCGACCCTTGCCTTGAACATCGGCAATAGCCGCCTCTACCGTCTTGCCTTGGTCGTGGTGAACGATTTGACCCCGATAAACTCTAGATCGTCACTCGCCAACCTGAGGAGTTCAGCTAAGAGCTTTTCTGGGTCAGAGGTAGGCTCTACCCCTTTCAATAGCATACATTTAGGTTTCTTCTCTTTGGGAGTTTAACCATAATATTAGGTGGTTGTCTTAGCTAACAACTCCCGAACTACTTTATGGTCAACAATGCTCTTGCATTTGATCGCTTTCTATCTACACCTAGTCTTTTTATTGTAAAATTACCGCCAATGGCTGACTTACATAAATTTTTAGTTACTTGGAGCTCCATTTTTTAAGTGTGTATTGGGGGCACCCGGCTCTTATTTCATTTTTTATTTCATTTCATTTATTCAAATATATATCTACTGTACAGTAAGAACATAGTCTTTAAGAAGTACAGGTTAGGTACATAATTTACTTGATTTAAAAGAATTTAAAACAGAATTTAAGTACAAAAAAAAATATTACAAGAGTGGAAAAAAACTAAAAAGAGAGAAAAAGGAATATATTTATACGTATATAACAGTTTAGATATATTAATGAACGAGACATATCAATTTCCATTCTGCAAATGTTTAAACAATATTAAATTAAAATCTTTCTGTTCAGACCTACGTCTTATTGCGAGTGAAAGGTCGTTCCATAAACTTACAGCATGTACGAACAATTGTCTACAAGAAGCGAGGCAAAAATACATAGGAGGCCTTATAAATAGGTAGTTATGTTACGAATGGATTGAGAAAAGTGAAGTTTGTCATATAGATACACTGGTTTCTTGGATCGTACTATTTTAATTAGAAGAACGAGCGTTCTGTAATTTAAGAAAGTTTTGAGACTGCATCCCAAAACTTTCTTGGAGTGTTCGGATACATGATCGAATCTCCGAGAATTAAAGATATATCGAGTGGCTGAGTTAAAAGCAACATTTAGCCTTCGGAAAGAGTCACATTCTGAATTGGCAAAGATTTCACAGCCATACATTATAATTGGTAGAATAAGAGCCTTCACTAGCCTTAGCTTAACCTCTGTAGGTAAATAGTTTCTGGTTAAAGATAGGCCCCTTAACGACCCGGAAATATTGGAAACAATTTGGTTTATGTGCAAGTTTCATTTTAGACTACTGTCAAACAAAACTCCTTAGTTTTTTATGCTTTCTACCATTCCTATCCTAGTGCCATTTAGGATAATAGGTGGAAAATGGTTATTGTTGTAATTGGCTGCTGTTGTTGTTTCTGCAGGCTGCTGCTGGCTGGGGATCGATGGCGTGGCTTTTTTAGCCTCGGTCCCACGTTGCTGCTCTTTTGTAGCATTTTTCTTTCCTTTTTTAACATCTATTTATTAGCTGCGGTCTCGCGTTGCTGCACGGGCGCAGTTGTGGTAGGGTGCCGTTGTTGTTTTGCATTTTTCTCTGCCACTGGTATTGGTTGTTGGTTTAATTGCTTGGCCTCGTATTCCGCTTCTCTCCGGGCCACTTGTTTTGCTTTTATCAATGCAATTGTTGTCAACTCGTGGAGTCCCTTGTCTTCCTCGTTATCTCCTATAACGTCATCATTTTCATCGTCCGCAGTGGGACAGAATACCGCAAAAGCAATAAATCAACCATAATAGCTAAGAATGTGAAATTTGTCATCAGTTCCTACTCTTGATACTATAGTTAATTAATTGTGAAAATTTTGCTTGGCCACGCTCACTTTTTGATTTTTTGTTTTATTTTTTTCTGCATAGAATATTTTGAGAAAAATTTGTAAAATAGGAAACAAAATAGTAAATGTCGTCTACGACTCGTCTTACACATATACAAAAAGAAAATGGAACCTTATAGCTCTTCGTCACTCATAGATGTCATAGCAACTTTAATTAGGTGAAAGAAAAGATGGATTTTTGAGCAAATTTATTGCTTATACTAGCTGACCCGCCCGGCGTTGCACGGGTCTCATTCAAAAGCGTTGTTCCCTAAAAATTGCTAAAAAAATCAAAAATTGTTAGAAAAACCCGCTGGGGTAAGCTGAATATTGTCTGAAAGTTTTAAAATTCTTGTTCCAATTATCGTCAGAATTATTATAAATAAATAAGACTGCGCCGCGCCGGCGCAACAGAGCGGGGAGACCCAGGGCCGAGCGCATTTCTCGCAACCATGCCCTGTGAGGAAATGGAGGGTACCTACAATTTTCTGCCAATTCGGAACGGCTTATCGAGGAAGCAGCGCTTTTCGTGGCAATGAATTTTATCATCGGAGTAACTGTCAGCTGCTTGCGAAAACATTTTATCATTTGAAAGGAGAAAGAATTTTTAAAATCAGTCAAGCAGTTTCTAAGTTCCCGTGATTGTTCTTGTGTATGATCGCGTTGGAATATGTAATCAAATATCATTCTAATAGTTACAGAATTTAGAAATTGGTCGAGCGGTTTCTAAGTTCTCTTTCCCATTACTGTGGAAATATGTATGCATAAAAACCTTTTTCTTGGGTCACTGTTTCAATTGAAAAAAAAACCACATCAAAATCAGTTGTCCAGTTGTGTAGTTTCAAAAACTTTAAAAAAGCGTACAGGCAGACAGCGGAAAGCGACTTTGTTCATATTTTGCAAATATAATATAGGGGATAAGGAAGTTCAAATAACAGCGGAATGTATCCAGCTGCCAATCATCCAACTGTTGCAGATGTTTAGGCTCAACAATACGTGGTGTTATTGAATTGTGGCTTATATGACACGTTTGTAGGTTTAACATAGCAGAGCCGTTTATTGTTTATGTTAGTTCAGTGAATAACTCAATCTAACTAGTAATAATTCATTTATTTAACAACGTGGACTTAAACTTATTCAATAGTTATCGCAAAAGTAATTAAGTAGTTGAGGTGTGATGGGCGAACTCCTCTGAACGACTCACTGTTGCTGTGCGGTTTTACTTCATGGAAACAACGGTCGCAGTGCTGTTGTGCAGACGAGAGAGTGTTGACTCTCTTATACGCAGCGTACATTCTATGTACTACTACATTTCCTCCTCAACTAAATAAGACGTTAATGATTTATTTGGAACCGAACAACTGGCTTACTGGGTCTAGCGGAACGTCTCAAAATTGGTGTACTAGGTGTCGATACTTGCTGGACCCTCGAATTAAGAGCGGTGTTGTCTTGTGTATTTCCCGATAGACTAGAATTATGAGGAGAACTACTGTTAGCATAACTTGATTGCATACTTGCCTGATCTAGTTCGACTCGTATAAGATTGTTGTCGGTCGTGGGGCTCTTCGTACTAGTGTCGCATTGTTTGCGAATTCTCAACTGATTCTGGTGTCGCCGCCAAGTTCCAAATGGCGTTGAGACTAGATACATCATCCGTCCCATTCTGTTCGCTACTACTCCACGAACCCAGCTTGGACCACGTGAAAAGTTTCTAACAAAGACCAACTGATGCTTATTGAAACGACCTCCCCTATAAATCCTTTTTCTCTGCGAGTGAGGAAGCATCAACGATAGAGGAACCTTTGGTTGTCGACCGTGGAGAATTTCTGCTGGTGATTTTCCAGAGATCGGGTTGGGAGTCGATCTGAAAGTACTAAGAAGATTAAGCAAGGCGGGGTCTTTCTCTTCTCCTCCAGCAATTGCTTTTTTTAATGCCGTTTTAAACATTCTTACAAAGCGTTCTGCTTCTCCATTGGAAGCTGGGTGAAACGGAGCAGAGGTTAAATGTTTAATTCCGTTTTGTTTACAAAAGTCTGTAAACTCTTTTGACACGAACTGCCGTCCGTTGTCAGTGAAGATAGTGTCGGGAAGGCCTTCTAGAGAAAATATTCCTTGTAATGCGGCTATGGTAGCATTAGAGTTGATAGTATTCATTTTAACTATAAATGGAAACTTGGAATGTGCATCCACGCACATCATCCACATGTCTCCAAGGAAAGGGCCTGCAAAGTCGAGGTGATTTCGTTCCCATGGGTTTGTAGGTGCGGGCCACGATGAAAACTTCTTGGTGGGACTGTTGCTTAGCTGTTGACATTGACAACATTTAGCAGTTCGCTCTGTGATGTCCTTGTCAATCGTGGGCCACCAACAATACCTTCTAGAGAGCTGTTTCATCCGTGTAGTACCCCAATGACCACTTTGCAATAAGTTTAATACTTTGGGCTGTAACACTGAAGGGATTATAACTCGAGTTGCTTCGTTTTGCAGAAGTAAAACATTATTTTCTATGAGCAACGACAATCTGCGATCAAAATATGGTTTCAAAACTTTATCTTCTTCGGCAAGATGCTCCGGCCAGCCATTGAGAACAAATTTTTGAACTTTTTTTTAATACGGGGTCTATGCGCGTGAAGTGTGCAATCCGAACGGAATCTATTGGAAATTCATCTAAGTGACTTTGAAAATTCATTTGCATGCAGGAATGTTCGCTACTATCGAATTTTTCATCTGGACCCATTGGCAACCGTGAGAGAGCATCTGCATTCCCGTGTTTATTTGTTGGTTTGTAGCGTATGTCGAAACGATAACCCATAAGAAACAGTGCCCAACGTTGTAGTCTCTGTGCTGTTCGTACGGGCAAATTTTTATGTGGGCTGAATGGTTTGTGGTCCGTATATAAAATAAATCGACGACCGTACAGGTACTGATTAAATTTTTGAATGCCATAAATAATAGAGAGAGCCTCTTTCTCTATTTGGCTGTAACGCTTCTGATGAATGTTAAGGGTTTTGGATGCGTGGGCTATAGGGATTTCTGAACCATCAAGTTGCTGGTGTGAAATTACGGCTCCGATTCCATGAGAAGACGCGTCTGTGGCTAAAATAATGGGTAGATCGCACCGAAAGAAAAACCTTGGTAAAATCAAACAGGAAACTTGTTTGTTTTTGCGTCAAGCAGGAACATACTTAAATTAAACAAGCTGGCATTTTCATTTTATTTATTTAAATGCTACAATTTTCATTGCTCAAATCAACAACGTCATTTTCAATTTCATTGTTAACCAACAACGGTTGTGATACTAGAAATATACTTGTCCATGATATACTTTAACAACGTTTGTGTTTCGTCAACAATTCTGATTTGTTGGTAAAATATGAACATTGTTGATCAAGTATGTTTGTGAGAATTCAGCCACGTTTTTATTTGCTCAACAGTTTTAATGTAAAATTTCTATGATAAATGCCTGAATTGACGTTTGACCTATACATTTGATAGGTCAAACTTCAATTCAGGCATTTATCATAGAAATTTTACATTAAAACTGTTGAGCAAATAAAAACGTGGCTGAATTCTCACGAACATACTTGGTCAACAATAAAGAATAATTAATCATCCCTTAAGATAAAATGGTCACGAAACTTATCATATTGAATTGAAGCTCCGTTATGCGACTTCACGTTTTCTGTGGGCTTAAGTATGAAAAATATTGGAGTTCAAAATGTTACTGATACTTTAACTATTCTTTATTGATTAAAGAAGTATGAACATTGTTGATCAAACATATTGGTGATAGTTCAACAGTGTATTTGATATTTCAATCACAAACGTGATGGTTTTTGTAATTTCAGCCTTAATTGTTAGTTAAATATGTTTGTTGTTGATCAAGTATGAAATCAACAATCACGTTGTTGGTTAAAAATTATAACATATTCAAATCAACTACGAACATACTTAATTTAAACATTTTTATGATACTTACCTGAAAAAAAATTGATCACGGCAGCATACTTGATTTGAAAATGCGTTCTTATTTGAATTCATCACGAAACTTGGTTAATTTCAGAACTTTAGATGAATTGTTGATTAACAATGAAACATGTTTAAATCAACCAAGGTTTTTTCTTTCGGTGCGTCATTAAAATATGCGAGTAGTGTGGCATCCACTAACTGTGACTTTAAAGTCTGAAAAGCATGCTCCTCTTGATCTCCCCACACATATGGTACATTCTGCTGTCGTAATCTATTCAACGGGGCTGCTATTTGGGATAAATTTTTAATAAATTTGTTATAGTAATTAATCTTCCCAAGAAAAGCTTGGAGTTCTTTAAGGTTCTGAGGCCTTGGTAGCAATTTAATAGCACTGACATTCGCTTCAGATGGGCTTATACCAGCCGCACTTATTGTATGACCTAGATAATTAATTTTAGGTTGTAGAAAGTCGCATTTATCTTTGTTGCACTTTAAACCCTTTTCTTGCAATTTTTTGAAAACCTCTTTCAGTGACCTTAAATGATCGTCTACCGTATTCCCTGTCACTACTATATCATCTAGGTAATTAACACAGTTTGGAATTTCACCAATTACCTGTTCTAGTAACCGCTGGAATATAGCAGGTGCACTTGCAACTCCAAATGGTAAGCGTTGATACTGAAATAGCCCTTGTGGAGTATTGACAACCATGATACGCTTCGATTCCTCGTCCAGTTCCGGCTTCCATATATTCGCTGCTACAAGTCGTTTAGCCTCGTCCTCAAAAGCTTTAATTTGTGAATACGGTATTGGTCTAGCTCTGTAAAATTTTGGATGTGCGTCAGAATTTAATTCAAGGTGTGCTTTATACGGCACACAGCACCCTACAGCTTTATCAAACAAAGAGCTAAACTCACAACACAAATCATCAATTCTACTTTCTACTCTCTGTGCCACTGCTTGTTGTACTACCTCTTGACTTATGCCCATTTTTAGCCCATCTATCCAGTCCATCCCAAGAATATTATTAGTGCCTCTCACCTTTGTGACTAAAATCGGAAGAATCTTCTGTGATCCACAAAACTCCACCTTTACACTTGCTTTACCCAGCACCGGCACGACGACATTGCCATAGCCTTTCAGAATCAGATCTGCAGGTTCTATCTTCATATTACATAACCTTTCGTACTCGTCTAAACCGATCATCGAAACAGTCGCCCCCGTGTCGACTTGGAACTTCATGGGAGTTCCATTTACTTTTATATATACAAATATTTTGTTCCCTTCTCTGTGAGGCTGTTTGTTACATTCTGCAGTTAAGTGGTCTGTGATGACATTTGCGTTCGCATGATTAGATACAGGCATGATTTCAATTGTGTCAATATTTTCTACTCTTCTTTCAACCGAGTTAGCTGTAAATTTGTTTTGAGCTTGAGATCCGTACCAGTTTCTTCTACCGTTGCTATTTTTTTCGTTGCTACCGTTGCTTTTGTGCCCTGCATTGCTCATACAAACCGCTGAAATGTGGCCATTGCGATTACACTTGTAACACACTGCCTCTCGAAATTTACAGTTTTCTTTTTTGTGTGTAACTCCACAGCTTTGGCAAGATTTCATTAATTGGGGCTTCTTCCCATTAGAATTATTTGCCTTCGTTTTAAAGGACATGCTACGTCGGCCTGCTTTGCCTTGTACCCGAAAAACCTCTGCTGATGATGACGCCTGTGTAAGTGCTTTGTCATTTTTTATAACCTTAACTGTGTTTCTTGTTGCCTCGTATGATTCGGCTATCAAAAGAACCTCTTCTAATGATGGATTTGGTTTGTAGCGCAGAGGCGCGAACAGTATCGTGTGGAGTGTTAATGACAATTGTATCCCTTAACAGCTCGTCCACCAATTCCTTCTTGCAGCTTACATTAGAACACACATATTTGCAACTTCTAGCTAGCCCTCTTAGCTCTGCTACCCATTCGGCATAGCTTTGACCCTCTACCATTTTTGCCTGCAAAAATTCAAACCTCGCTGCAAGTATATGTACATTCCGTTTGAAATGCTCCGTTAGCTTTTCCGTTATTACGTCGAATGATTTTGTCCCAACGTCATTACCCAGTATCTTTTGCGTTAGATCAAATACCTCAGAACCTACCTACGATAAGAAAAATGCCTTTTGCTTCTCACTATCGCTTACATCATATGCTGCAAAATTCTGTTCAAGCTGCTTCAAATAAGTGTCCCACTGGTGCTTACTTTTCTCGAATGGATGAAACGGTGGAATGGCCCTACGCTCATACTCAAATTTTCCTTTGACAAGTTCTTTTCCTTTTTTACCTGTCCCTCCATCCATTGCTTTTGGCTAGTTAACAATGCTTCGTAAAGCGTTCTCTGCTGGTCAAGCAGATCTTTTAATTGTTTAGCATCCATGAAAATAAAAAAAAAAACTTTTTCTTATCAATTCTACAAAACTATTTCTCGTCGCCAAATGTTAGTTCAGTGAATAACTCAATCTAACTAGTAATAATTCATTTATTAAACAACGTGGACTTAAACTTATTTAATAGTTATCGCAAAAGTAATTAAGTAGTTGATGTGTGATGGGCGAACTCCTCTGAACGACTCACTGTTGCTGTGCGGTTTTACTTCATGGAAACAACGGTCGCAGTGCTGTTGTGCAGACGAGAGAGTGCTGACTCTCTTATACGCAGCGTACATTCTATGTACTACTACAGTTTACTTTCTCAAAAGTCTGTTAAAATATTTTGAAGCTAACAGATATTGTGAATGTAAAACAAATAATTTGCAATAAAATAATATTGCCACTGTATATTAAGATGTAAGATGTAACCTATATTATTTTTTGAGTTAGACCAAACTGCACACGGTATACAAAATTTTTTAAAATCGGTTAAGTAGTTTAGGAGTCCATCGCAGACTAACATTGTGACACATGATTTATATATATTAAGATATAAAACTTCTGATATTTTTCTACAAAATAATTAGCAAATTCATGGGCAAATGCTCTGAATTTTAACGCATTACCTTCGTGACCGCATGACAAAACTATCATTATAGTATCATTATAGTATAGTTTTTTAATCAAACCTAAATCAAGTTTGGTTATTTCTGCTGAAATATGCATTTTCGAAAAACCGTCTTGCTGTATTTCCATCATTAGAGTTTAGGAAACCCAGCTTGGGTTTGTCAACAATCAAACCCAAACGGTTTCGGAACTGTAGTTGAATCTCGTTATTTTTTTTATTTTTTTTTTTTGTTTTCTTTTCCCTAGCTTGCCATTGTTTTGTTTCTAATTTATGTGATAAATGGAGAAGACACTCAAGAAACCGTATCCATACGTGGAGCTCAGATAATCCAAACTGCAGATTTTCATTTTTGATTGCCCTGTTTATCATCTCTTCAACTAAATTAAATTCTTTCAACTTGGCATCGCAAATATAACACTTTTCTGTTGAAGAGTTTTCGGTGACGGTATTATACATACTTTTCCATCAATAAACATCAAATTGTGTTGAACTGAAAGAGTTTTTTCACTCACCGTAATAATACTAGGCTCACTGTACTTGCATAATTTGTTCATCTACTCTTTGTTTTTCCAGCAACAGATACTGTGGACGTTTCTTTTACAAATTCAATTTAAAGTGGTCTACAATATCGGGTTGAGCTGCGACGAGGATTTAACCAACTTATTTTATCAAAAGATGTGATAAAAACAGCAAAGTCATTTGCATCAGAACCATGGAAAACTTGTTAATATGAACTATGACCAGAGCTACCATCAAAGCCCCATTTAGAGTATAAGTATAAGTTTTGTAACTCTTCGGGCTTAGGGATACTGATAACGTCATTTTAAACAGTAACAAAACGTTCAGTTGTAAGATTTAATAGGCTTTGCCTATTATTGTAGCAACGGAAGTCTCAGAAGTGCATATTTTTTCTTGTTCAGGGTAACATTGTTTTTTACAACCTTGAACAACTATGTATGAAGGAAATATTTATGGAGATTTCGATCTAATTATTTCATACTACTTTCGGGAGAGACTCGCCTCAATGATCAATGCCAATGCTTCTTCTCCAGTCATGGAAGTTCACTCAACTTAGGTGGGCATTACAGTTCGAGGTGAACCTGGGCCTCAACCAACATCCTTCTATAACGACTTTGATTTCGGGCGAGCTCTCTCCAGTTTCGCACTCTAAGTCGGTTGAGGTCTTCATCCACTTGATTGCGCCACCTAACACGAGGTCTTTCCCTTCCGCGATTTCCCTGCATTGTGCTTTCGAAAACCCATCGAGCCGGAGTGTTTGGATCCATCCGCTCTACATGACCCAACCATCGTAGCCTCGCGATGCGTACTCTTCTGGCTATGCCCATGTCACGGTACAGCTCATACAGCTCGTTGTTGTATCTTCTTCTCCACACATTGTCTTCGCATACGGAACCAAAGATCATTCGAAGAATTTTTCTTTCGAAATGACCAAGGGTTTCCTCATCCGCTTTCGATAAAGTCCATGCTTCCGCGCCGTAAAGCAGGACTGGGATGATCAAGGTCTTATACAGTTTTACCTTGGTTTTTCTGGAGAGGGTTTTGTTTCTCAATTGCCTTCTTCACCCAAAGAAGCAACGGTTGGCAAGAGTTATTCTCCGTTTGATCTCCGCACTGGTGTTGTGCGTGTCTTTAGACGAAGTCCTGTACTACCTTGAAGTTATGTCTGTCTATTGTGACGTTTTGTCCAATTCGTCGATGTTCTGTGCCCTTGTTTGATGACAACATACCATCAAACACATTTTTGCCGCTTCCGTTTCAATACTCGCAAAAGCAATCTTTTGAAAGATTGTTCCTCTGGTGTTGGCATTAGAGTTTCTTACAATCCTTTGTTATTATTTTTTTTTTATTATTATGGTACTTTATTTAATCACTAATAGGTTTTTAATTTACATGTTTTTCATTTGGTACATTTAAGCATGGCTTTAGCCGTCTGCCGAGAAATGACAACAAATTTAAAAAGAATTATTATAAGTTAATACTATTATTCATAAATATTCAGTTCAAAAAGGAAAAAATTAATAGTAAAAGTAGCGTTACAAACATTCCTTTGTTGAAGAAATCACATGACAGTTTGTCGCCTTGCCTAAAGCCTTTTTCGACATCATGTCGAAATGTCGGATGATGTCGAAAGACATCGGTGAGTTTTTTTACCGAACTTGACGGAATAGCGTGAATTCTCCAAAGTCATCCTGCAAAGTCGTACGAGTTTTGCAAGGATGCCGAAACTAGACATGGCTTTGTACAGCTCGTCTCTGTAAATACTGTCATACGCGGCCATAAAATCGATAAAGAGATGGTGAATATGGATATTATGCTCTCGAGTTTTTTCCAAGATCTGCCGTAATGTGAAAATTTGGTCTATTGTGGACTTCTCTGGTCTAAAACCACATTGATAAGGACCTATCAAGTTGTTGACGTTCACATACATATTATAGCAGACAAGATCTTATAAGCGACGTTTAGGAGGCTTATCCCTCTATAATTGGCGCAATTGTGAGGGTTTTCTTCCTTAGAATCGGGCATACGATACTGAGGTTCCATTCATCGGGCATGCTTTCTTCCGACCATATCATGCAGATCAGCTGGTGCATACTCCCTTCAAACTGGTCTCCAGCTGCCTTGAAAAGTTTGGCATCAAGGCCATCTGCACCTACAATCTTATTTGATTTAAGTTTGCATATGGCAAGCATAATATCTTCTAGGGAGGACGGCATTCTTGATCATCGTCCAAGCTGAATAGGGCAATCTGCCTGACAGCGGAATTTGTGTCCTCATCGCCGTTAAGCAGTCTGCAGAAATGATCTTTCCAGATCTTCAGTAGCGACTGTGACTCTATAACTATATTTCCCTGCTGGTCTTTACAGGCTTGAGTTCGGGGTTTGCACCCTGGCAGGATCTTTTTACTTTTTCGTAAGACTTCCGAATCTCGTTCCTGTCATGGCACCTCCCAATTTCCACAAACCAGCGCTTCTCATCCTGCTTCTTTTTTTTTGAAAATTCGGTGTTTTTCCCTTCTTTTCTCCTTGTAGATCTCGCTATACTGATCGTAAGCAGCCCTTGTTCGTTTTTGTATTATTTGACAGCCATCTTTCATTTAAACTTTCGTTTTTCGTTCGATGTTTCGGATTTGGGTGCTCTATTAAGCAAAATAAAGTAAAAGCAATTAAAATACAAAAATGGAATCAGTTACTAATTTGGACTGTTTTTTAATTCAGTATCAATAGTCATCGACTGCTTATATACATTTAAACGAAATATTATTAGAGATTGCTCATAGTTTCTCCACAAAGAACGAAAATGAAATGAGGCAAATTCAAAAAACAACGGAGAAGGATAAAAAGAAACGTCAAAAAAACTGCAGAAATGTCTACCAGTTCGTGTTCTAATGGACTTATTTCTGTTTTAGTTCTAATTTGTGTCTTTCTCTTTTGCATTTCATTCAAACGGAGGCCAACCTACCGTGTCCAATACCGGACTTACCAAATTCAGTTACTCGTAAAAATCACACATATTTTTAAACACTTTTCTAATTTTCAACTCACACTTAGATAGTAAAATAAATTTTTATTGATAAGTAAAAATAGAATAACTAACCTGAGCTTATTGATTCCATTGTGAAAAAAAATAAGAAGATTGAATTACCGAATAAAAACTTCCAGTAAATTTAGAAACGATAGTCAATACACGAAAAACACGTCTGCATTTGGTGATTTGCATAAGGTGTGACAAAAAAATTGGGTGTGTAGGTTGGACCAAGACAAGCAAAAATTCGTATGGGGGGGCGTCCATTTTCCCCCGTTTAGGCGGGAGGGCCAATTTAAGAAAAAAATCACTTAAAACGGAAAAAAAATTATTTAAAAATAACGGTTACAGAGTCGTTTCATAGCATTTTTAAAATCCAAAAATAAGTTGTTCAAATAAATAGTTTTTGAAATATTAATTTTCAAAGTCAAAATTTTGAAAAAAAAAAACATAATTTTTTTTCAAGCCATTTGTTTTCAAAATTTTACGTTATTAAGTAATATTTTTCTGGATTATTTTCAATTCTCTTATTTATTTTTGATCAAATACAAGAAACCGGATGTCAAAATAACCTGTAGTTTTTGAGAAAATCAAAAATGACCAAAACTACTTTTTTCTGATAAAAATTTTTTCTTTTAGTTTTTACGTTATTGGATAATTAGGTGAACTTACGAAAGAAAGGATTAACTTAATCTTTTTCTTTTTTTATTATTAGTCTTCAAAACATACAATAAAGTGACAAAATACTCCATTAACCACATTTCACACATTTTTTCATTGAGATCACCTGCGTGAGAGCATTGGGTTGAAATTGACCTGCCAACTTGTTTTTATTACGGTGGGGTTTTTACATTATTTAATTCTTGGTTAATTAAGGAAAGAAAGGATTAACTTTCTAGTTTTTTACTATCAGTCTTTGTTTAAAAAACCTGCGTGAGAGCATTGAATTGACATTGACCTGTCAACTTGTTTTTATTGCGGTGGGGTCGGTTTGGCGAATGAGGTCTACCTGTTGAGTTCAAGAACATAACGTCGCGTAATTTTGTACACTAAAATAAAAATATGTCTTACCTAAGGACATATAAAATGCAAAAATGTTTTGTTGAACAAATTACTTCTAATTTGAATGTCAAGTCGTCAACATATCACGATGTCAAATTACTCTCGGGCAGAATTAACTGATATGCATTACTGCTACGGTATGGCTCATGGTCGAGGTCGAGAAGTGCAAAGACTCTACGCTAAATTGTATCCCAATAGGAGGCATCCCAGTCATACGATATTTTCAAGAATTCATCAACGTCTTCGAGAACGTGGAGTACTGGAGCAACGAGGGCGAGACAGTGCATCTTCCGCAGACGTGCACACAGAGGAAAGAATTTAAGGATTGGTCCGACGAAATCCCTCCATTAGCACAAGGAGGATAGCTACTATGCTTCATTTGCCCCAAACTAGAGTATGGGGAGTGATTTATACCGACAAGTTGCACCCGTACCACACTACACCAGTTCAGGAGCTAACTGCCAACGACAAGATATTAAGAGCTGCATTATGCCGAACATTATTGCTAACATATGAAACTGACCACAATTAATTTCGAAGGATATTCTGGACGGATTAACAAATTTCCACAATTTACATCACTGAAGTAGCAGCAATCCGCATAACAAGAAACAAACCAAATCTCAAAACCGCTTTAGCTGTAACCTGTAATGTTTGGCTTGGTATTGTTGGACAAACAGTTATTGGACCCAGGTTCCTGAGTTCAATTATAAATGGAGAATCCTATCTGCAGTTACTACGAGACCTTCTGCCCGATTTGATTGACAACGTTTCATTGGCCATAGCAGACAATTTAATATACCAGCAAGACGAAAAGAAAATCTTTGGCTGAACTCTGAAACAACAGATTGAAACGGCTGCAGTCAAATTACAGGAAAATTTATCAGGTACAAATTTATGTGCAGAAATAAGAAGGCGCTATAGCCTTTGCCTTCTTCAAAATGCGGATCATATTGAAAATTTTTTATAAGAAGCATAAGATAAAAATATTTTGTCACACCTTATGCAAATCATCCTGTTTAATCTCGGAAATTTTTTTTTTATGCCAAAATAAAAACTCGAGCGGCTGGGAGTTGAACCGACGTTCCTCCACACTGGTTCCCTACTGTAAAGGCTACTGCCTTAATTGATTTGCACTGAACCTATCACTAACACACGCACTATTCCTCTTGTAAAAACACTTCCAAAGTCGTCAGCACGTCTACGCACGATAATAGTTGCTGAACGACTCGTCAGTCGTCAGTCTTTTGTTTTGCTTATGCAAGTGCGTTATTCTTTTCTACACTCTGGCAGACTGTTGCCTGGACCAGAGAGAGAGAGAGAGAAAATAGGGAGAATTTGAAATCACACGCGACGAACGACGATGGTAAGAAGGATTACTTTTAAGAGAATAAAATGGTTTATTAATACAAGCACACACTTTTACATGACTCCTGACTTCGCAAAAAAGGACACCTAGCCTTAAAAATTACCGTCCGATAGCAAAACTTTCTCAAAACCCAAAATCTCCGAAAGTGCTTTGAATTAAATTTTGAGTTTCCATTGCAAATCTCCACTCCACGACTTGGCTTTTTCAAATGCAGATCAACAACCACTAATCCTTTTGAATTCGTCTCATTCACCATTTCTGCCTTGGAAAAAGGAAAAAAGTCTATGTTATTTCAACAGATGACTTATTCTCTTCAAACTATCTACCTCCACTTTCAAACCCATTTTAATGAAAAGGTTTCGATTATTTGGTAAAACCGTTATTACAGTGTTCGTTTCAGATCTTCCTTATCAAGTCCTACCTCCAGCGTCCCCCGCAGAAAAGCCACTTAAGTCCTCTCTCAGTTCTTACTATTATCAACCAATCCCATATTTCAATGCACGCAGTTCATTTCTTCACCCACCGATTCTGTTAGTTTGCAACAAAATCGCCTCGACAACTTTTCAATTTGGTGCTCTAAAATTTTAAGGACTGAGCATTTCCTTCTGTCAACCCATCACCTTCTCTCGTAAGCTATCTTCTTCACAACCAAACCAATTCAACAGTTGAGGTGAGTCGCGATCTCGGAATCCTTTGGCACCAGGAACACAAATTCATCTCACTTATTGATGATATTATACTAAAAGCCAACTCAGTATTTGGCTTCATTATGTGATGGTCAATGGAATTCTCCGACCCATAAGAAATCTCCTTCTTTGAAATCTTCCCCCTCGTCGAACGTCATATGGCTCAAATTAACCAATCCGAATGCTGAGTAATGGTTATTCGAGCTTTGACCTTATTCGCATTAATGTTAGTTTCTTAGTTTTTCTGTTAAAGAATTAGCTTGAATCAAGCTGAATAAATGCGAGTTTTGTCCCCACCAAAATTAAAAGTTAAAAATAACCTAACCTAACTTAGCCTTTTTCAATAGTCAAAAAGTGATGTCAAAGTTGAAAAGCAGCCTTTCATGGCCTGATAATAACTGAGTGTGTAAAAATGGGTGTAAGAAACTGTGTAAGTTTGTCTCAAAAACGAAATCGACTCCAGTCGATTTTTTCCCTCTTAAATGAATTGCAATAAAAAAATTATCGACAGCAGTCCACTGCAATTTCCTTGTTCAGTCGAAATCGACGTTAGAATATCACCAAAAATCTCATCCCAAAATATGACAGACGAATTACGGGACCTTGTATAGCAGGAGTGTGCACTTTTGATAGTTATTTATGTATGAGTCGCTTAACATCGACTAGTTAAAGAAACACTTAACTGATGAGCCCTAGTTGTACCAAGTTATTGTTGTTGAGGTGACTAGAAAAATTTAGAAATCGTATTAAAAATTTTTATTTTATAAAACTTAAATTATTTCTCTAATACATTATGTATATCTAAAATATATCTCTAATATATAGGGTGTCCCGTAAACGGTATTACATTCGTCGGGATGTGATTTGATTCTAAGAAAAAAATTGTCAGTAACGTCCGTTTCTCAACTTTGACATCACTTTTTGACATTTTTAAAAAAGGCTTACTTTGGTGCACCCTGACCTGTGTCAAACTCGATTTCTCTGTCAATACTGATGGTAGAGACCTAGTTTTAGGCTTAATGTTTTGGAGAATTGATAATTTTTAAAACTGTATCCAGGCTTAGGTTTGCCAGATTTTAAATTTTAAATGGTGTTCAAATTTTCTTCCCCAAGCTAAATTTTGACTTTGAGGTCTTTTTTTCCGAAAATGCCTGGTAAACATAGAGTTTCCATATTTTTTACAGATGAACAAAACAATAATAAAAGGAACTCATGAATAAGTGCACTCAAAAACCCATACATTTTATGATACTTGAAAAAATAAAAAAATGAGTAAAATTTAAAAAAAAAAAAAGATTTTAAACTTTGAGGTTTGTTTGAATAAAACAATAATATGGGTACGTTTAGTAGTTTTTTATGTAATTTATACAATTACAACAAGTGTTCAAAGTGGCCTCCTTCGTTATGAATGCATACCAGAGCCCGTTTTTCATAGTGGATGTTTACTTTAAATTTGGGGTATGAATGTTCAATAGGTAAATAAGTGGTATAAAAGACTAACAAAACAAATTTGTTCATCAGTTTATCAAAATAAGTCACGATTGCAGTTTGATCAGAGAGCTTTTTGAAATGCCTTCATTTACGAAAGAAGAATACGTGGACATTTTATTCGTTGATCTTTATATAAGAATATGACCAAGAATCACATCCCGAAGTATGTAACACGAATTACGGGACACCCTGTATTAAAAGAGCCGGAATACCGTTACTTTTTTCTACTGTACCACTGATATATATGTATTTTAACAAAAGAAAAATTAAATCAGAATCCTGAAGATAGTCCTCAGACGAAGGAAATTAAGGTGCGAAGGTATTTACACAATACCCACACGCAACACCAAACAGTTCGTTGTCAACAGTCAACACTTAAAACACGCGTGTGACATATGACATTATGTTAAAAACCAGAAGATGACACCACCGCATTGTAAAAGCAGCACAGACCACAAAGCAAACACAAGCAATGCCAGTATAATTCGAATGATCGAATGATCGACTTATATATGTACCTTAATATCTATGTATAGATATATACGACAACGGAGGTTTTAATTATTAATCAAATATATTTTTTTTGTTTTGCTTAAATAAGTGCATTGCAAAGCGCTTAAAATTCTGTATTCCACAAATAAATTTCTCTTAAGTTTGTATTGCTGTGTGTATTTTCGCTCAATGCGTGAACTTGCACCATCCAAACAAGTTGTTGTTGTCCGACAGATGTCAAGTAAGGACTTTATGTACGTAAATGCTTTTGACCTTGAATGCTTCTTCATCAGTGTATAAAAAATAAAAAATCTTTGATTTTGGAAACTGTGTTAACAAATTCTACAAGGCAAAATAGGAGTACCATGTTTGGCTATTTTTTTAATTCAAGTTACCATTCACTTAATATTAGCTCTAAATTTCAAATCGTCCTACCGTAATGTTTTCAAGTAGTAACAAGGTTGTATACCATTCAAAATATGTATCGCTATCCTGGTGCTTTTCTTAGTGATGGTCTATCTTTTTTTATATTCCAAGTTGCTGTTTTTGTTTGAAGCTTGTATTTGTTCAAATGCACTTTAACTTTATCCATGTTTTCGAAAATACAAATTTTTTTAATAAGTTTTTTACATATTGTTTGCATTTAATAGATATGTCAGCCCATTTTGAAACCGCATCGTAGTTTCCTTATACTTCAGACTTTTCACTTTTCTTAGAACGCAATTTTAACAGAATTAAAAGTTAAAGAAAATCAACAGTTTGTCCATCCAATGGTTTAGGAACTTTGACCTTTCACATTTTTTTAAAATTTTTGAAACAACTATAAGCCTGCGGAGTTGGAATTGAAATAGATGATTGTTGTGTTAACATTTTGTTGTTTCACAAAAGCAAAAAATAAAAAAGAAAACAAAGTCAAGGATCTATGTAGGTAAAATTGATTTGTATTGTAGAGCTATTCACTTCCGATAAGCTTTAAGTTAAAAAGTTAAAAACGACTGCATGTCGGAAATATAAACAGTTAAGACACAAAAAAAATATAGTAATTTGTTTGTACTAATATCTAACACTTCTCTTAATATATTATTTAAATTTTTTTTCCAGCAGTGGATATATTTTAATTATACTAACGAAATAAAGTTATTTGTCCTTAAGCTTTATTTACTTTTAAAAAAGATACACGTCCTAAGCTCATGATATCCGAATGCATGACTAGTTAGTGCTTCTTTATGGTATCAAATCGGAGTTGAGCGGAGATGTTGCTCTTATTTTTCATTTATTTGTCTTTATCCACGAATTTTCGAAGAAGCTAGATTTTTGTTCTAGGGATAATTGAAAATATATGTGTGTATTCAAAATATATGCTATATCAATTTTTTTTTATTTTAAAGGTATATATGAAGGAACTAAGGGTTTGACTTTGGAAAGCTGGGAATGGGAAAGCTGAAAGCTCTTTTTTGGTTCTCTGATGTTCGAAATATTTTTTTGTAGCACATGCGCGATAGCCGATGGGCCTCTCTATTTTTATTTATGTCTCTTTAAACGAGTGCTCTCTTTTCTGTAGATTTTCGTGCCTGTGTAAATTTTTCTAGTATGTAGTAAGAAAAAGAATATGAAGTATGAACTTATTTGTGTAAGGCTTAAATTAAAAAGAGACTATATATTAGTTGTGTGAGTGAGTATGAGTACTGAGTGCTCTGAATGCTCAACAGATTGCCAAGTTGGGAGAAAACTCAACAAGCTGAATAATTGTTACATTTTTTATGGCGAGCAAGTTCAATTATGTTTATTCGAATGAACTTGACCCATTGAACTTTATGGTATTTATGTTTTTACGTATTGCTTATATGGAGGTCAGTGTCGAAGAAATACCTAACATATCTGTTAAAGAGTAACTATTTTAAATATTGCACAGTGATCTTGGATGGAAGTATATGTAGCTAAACCTCCATCCTGAATCCAATACAAGTCAAAAGTATGGCTTCGCAAGGAAACCGTCGTGGTTTATGATTGTTGTGTTGGAAGAGGAACCTTACAATTTTTACGGCTGTGTACCTAACGACTTAACTATTTTAGCACGTTGAAGGCCATTTGCAATTAGCTGTTTTCCAGGTAACTACCAACTTCTTCACTTTTCTGATTTATATGTTTCGTCTTCCTTGAAAATCGATTTGTGAAGAATTTTTGTGCAGCTCAGTCAATAGATTCTTTCGTCTTAAACCGAATGCCTTTATTTTTTTATTTTATTTTCTTAAATCTATTTAGGATTTCAATGGCTATGAAAGCCCGTAGACAGGGTGACGAAAACAAAACGGACAACTCCGAGTGCGTTTTTTTTTTAACCATGACTAAACGCTCTATGAGATGAAACCAAAAACATAGGGGCTTGACTGTTTTATGAAAATTTTGGGGTACCGTTAGTCGTACTATAGGTAGATACATACAACGAATGAGAGCTGAGGATCTACATAAAATTATAAATGCTTTTATTGATTGTTTCAAAATTTGCGGAAGAAACAAGTCAGTGTTATTGCATTTTGTCCGTTTCTTACACTAGATTTTTAACAAAAACTTACACTTTTCTATCGGTTAACTGAAGCTCCAAATGACTTTTCTCGTGGCAAAAATCGTTACTATTGAACGCATTTTCATTTTTCCCTGCAGAAATTCCCAAAGCTTTTAAATTCAATACCTATGTTCTTTTTTTATCATTCCAAATAAATCGAAATCAATACAATTATGTTTGTTTATCCTTAATAAATTATCATATTGTAATGTAATGCACACCCAACATTTAATACCAATTTTCTAATCGAAAACGTTCAACCGAAAGGGTCACCTATATTTCAGCAGAAGACGTTTGACATTCCTTTGTTTCGCCGTGGTCGTTTCGACTTTTTTTTGTTTTGCAAACCTTGTTTGGCAAAAAACACTTTGCATTCTTTCATTTTGTCTTCTTATTATTTCGCAGTTATTATTTGGCATTTCATTCTTTCGGCTCAGTTTGAAATGATTTTGGGACAATACGCAAACATCATTTGGCAAATTGTTGAATGCCCTTCATTTACTTCGCTTCAAGTTACTTGGTCGAGTGTTTATTTCGCAAATGATCGTTTCGCCGTTTCATTGTTCCACGAATCGATTGTTTCGCCGTACCAATGCATGAACTTGGGGTGCCTAACAACTCGGGGATTTCATTTGGCAAGCGATGATCTCGCGGATGTCTAAAAAATTTTCATTTATTTCGCAACAGTCAGCTCGCAAATTGTAATTTCGTCTTCCACTCATCTCGCTGAAACATTAACTCGCCACAAGTTATTATGCATTTTCTTCTTTTGCATTCCAATCAACTGGCTTATAATGCAACTGGCTGATAATAATTTCGGATTCCCTTATCTCGCAAACAGTTAATTCGCCACACGCTACTAATTTACTTGTTAATTCAATTCTTTGCATGCATTCTTTTTATCAGTTTTATTGACGTTTCATGCAGTGATCTTGTAATAGTCTTTTGGAGTAGTTCAATGCTTTTGGTAAATTTGTCTCCATTTGAAAACAAAAATGGATAATAAATTAGCAAAAATTTTCGTATTTTATGTACAACACTATTTTATTTAAAAAGAGGAAAACATATCAAAACAATTTATCATCATTTACATTATTATTATAAAAAAAAAAACAATTGTTTCAGTGAAAGAGCAAACAAAACAAAAATAAAGTGGGTAATTACTAATTACAGATTTAAATACACTGCACACTCTTTCTGTATAGTTATTATATTTTATTTTGGTGGGTGATTTTTCGCTTTATGTTATTTGGCAAGATATTATTATTATTTTTTCTTAATTTGTTTGGTGTTCACTTTATTTCATGTTCACAAATTTCGCGCAAAATTTGTGAACATGAGATAAAGTGAAAACCAAACAAATTAAAAAATATAAAATGTTAATATTTTGCCAAATAACATATAGCGAAATATCAAAAAACGAAATAAATCAATGCGATTTAAGAAACAGCAAAATAAAGAATGCGAGATGATCTTACAGTGAGATGAACGCCAAACCAAACATGAATTTGCCAAACAAGAATTGCGAAAAAACAATATGCGAATTGTTGATATGCGAAACAAGAAATTGCGTATTGACCTTTGCGAAGTAAACGTTTACGAGAAAATAACCGCGAGTTGACCCCTACCCATGAACTTGGTACCGGCAAAAATTACTTTTTTAAATCTGTTTGCAGTCATTTCATTAAAACCATTTATGTGAAGTTGGTACTATAAAAAAAAATACTTTTCTTACATTAAAATAAGGCATCTCACTGGCTGTTAAAAAAGCTAGGTATTACCGAATAACGATTTGTATAGTAATGTTTTTTGGATTTCATTGTCTCACATTCATTTCTCTATATTTTATTTAATGCGAGTCAAAAAAAAAAAAAAAATAGCGAAAAAATCGAATGCCAAATAAAAAAAGCCAAACAATGAAAGGCCAAATAACAAATTGCAAATCAAATCGTTGTTTGTAAGTCAGTGTGTGGAGTGTAGAAATATAGCAGGACGGGAAATGCTTGACAGCAAAAATGAGACCATGTGGAATAAACTGGAACGTTCTAGAGTAATGTTGTTCTATATAAATAGGCCGCTGACGCAACCAGAGGTCAGTTTTGATTATAGAGTTAATGTGATTATTGGAAGAGTTGAAATCGAATAAAGTAGATACTGAATAAAAGTGGTAGAATTAAATTGAAAGGTAAAATTTTATTTTTGCGAACCAAGCGCACGTTACATTGGTGTCAGAAGTGGGATAAAACTTATTTGATAGAAATCTTAATATATATAAATCACGTGTCACAATGTTTGTCCGCGATGGACTCCTAAACTAATTAACCGATTTTAATAAAATTTGGATACCGTGTGCAGTTTGATCCAACTTGGAAGATAGGATAGCTTATATATCAATTTAGGATCGACAACCATATGTTGTTGAGACTAAAGTATAATTTAAATTTATATTAAAATAAACGAAATACAGTGAATTTTATTTTTTTATTTTTGGAGTAAGTATAGCCGGCTAAGTGTAGCTTGACTTAAGTATAAATCAAATACAAATTAAATTCATATTATAGTGAACATAATCAGGCGAAATTACTCCTGCTTTTTGATAATTGGTGTTTCGTTATTCAATACTGTAATTTGAAGCTTTTTTTGTGCGTTTTCGCACAATTATACCAAACAGGAGCACCATAAAGCAGAATGGTGTGAAAAATTGATTTTAACAATAATATTTTGTTAGTTTTGGACAGATCAGAATTTCTATTTATAAGAGGATATAAAATTCTTATATATTTGATAATTTTATTGATAGTAGTCGATATTTGCTTCTGAAAACTTAATTTTATATCTATCATAATGCCAATTGCCAAGATATCTGCAGTGTTCAGACCAATCAATATTAAATCCGCCCATTTGCAGTTGAATATTATTAGGTAAGAAACACTCTTCGATTGATCATAAACATGCGCGTGAGATTGCAAAATGATCCATCAGCACAAATATTTTCCGAACAGTTACTAGATGTTGGGAACGGTGAAATAGAGCTGCAACCAAATACTCAATGCATTAAACTGCCAGACAATTTCTGCACTGTTCTTCAGGAAAAAAAAAAGAATTGATTCAGAGTATTTTTCCGGATATACAGAGTAATTACTTGAATCATAACTGGCTCAGTCACCGGGCTATTTTGGCAGCTAAAAATGTAGATGTTGATGAAATTAACTTCCAGATACAACAGTTGTTACCAGGCGATCTGATGTATTTGAAATCAATCGATACTGTTGTTAATGAAAATGATAGTCTAAATTTTCCAGTTGAATTTTTAAATTCACTAGATATACCCGGAATGCCACCACATAATCTTCGATTGAAGATGGGTTCAACTATTATTCTCCTGCGTAATTTAAATCCACCTCAATTATGCAACGGTACACGTATGGTCATTAAAAAGATAACCGGAAATATTCTGGAAGCAATCATTTTAACTGGAAAGTTTAAAGGAAAAGTGGTCCTGTTGCCACGTATTCCAATGATACCGTCAGATTCTACCATACCCTTCAGAAGGTTACAGTTTCCAATTCGCTTGGCTTTTGCCATGACTATAAATAAGTCTCAAGGCCAAACAATGTCGATTTGTGGATTAGATTTGGAAAATCCATGTTTTTCTCATGGGCAGCTATATGTTGCATGTTCACGTGTAGGAACGCCGTCGAACCTATTTGTCTTAGCAAAAGACAGGTTAACCAAAAATATTGTGCACCGATTAGTGCTAAATTAAATTGAAATTAAAAGTATTTTTAAAGAAGATTTTAAACTATCCAACTAACCAACCTCATTTAAAATATTAATTATCACATGTTATTTATGTAATTCACTCATTTGTTACAAACTTGAATAAAAATAATAAACAATTTTAAATTTAATTCTTTTGTTGTGATTATTGCTTTATAGCAACTGTACGAAAATTTTGATCAAGTATGTTCAAAGTCCTCCCCCTTCAAATCCCAAACCAATAAATTTTTATACAAGCTTTAACGTTTCCGTCTTCTTTCATAAATAATAATTTCATTTTAGTAAGAGGTAACGGTAGTAGAGAATCAGTAATGAAGGTCCCCATGATTTTTTTATAAATAGCATCTATGTGAAAAAGCATTGTGGTACCCAGGTCTGATGTTCTCCTACCATTCCAATTAAATACTTAATAACAACATCATATGAAAAAAATGCTAGCCACAGCAACGCGTGGCCGGGTCAGCTAGTAACGTATAAAAAAGGAAAAAAAATTATATACAGTGAAAATGGATAAGTTGTTAGAAGAGATCAACTGCATTGAGCTTAAAAGTGAGCTAGGTAAACGAAATTTAGAACAGCAAGAGGAAGACGTAAACTTTTTTGTTTTTGAAACAGAAGTGGACGAAGAGAAATTAAGTGAAAGTGTAGATTTTTCTAGTATAATGAAGCTTTTATTAGAACAAAACAAGCAACAGCAGAATATTCTCGGATGTCTAAAAGAGCAACGAAACGATAAAAAAAAGAAACAACAGAATGTTCTTGAACAACTTGAAGCACAACGAAACGAACAAAAAGAAGGAACAACAGAATATTCTCGAAACACTTGAGGCGCAACAGAATGTTTTGGAGGGTCAAAAAAACATTCTAGAAGGTAGATTGGGTAGCATTGAGAAAAATGTATGTGCCCTAGACGAACGCGTTGAAGGTGTGGAAAAACAGCTTTCTGTTGTAGAGAATCGTTTGGAAAGCAGATGCGATAAACAGTTCTCCGTTCTGTCCAAGGAATCAGACCAGATCCGCAAAATCAAAATTCGAGAATCTGCTGGAGAGTTTGCAAAGAAAAAGGAGATGACACCGCCAACATTTGATGCACAGTCTTCTTGGCCAGTTTACAAGAGACAATTTGAGGCAACTGCGACAACAAATGGCTGGGATGACGAAGACAAGTACATAGCACTGACTCTTTCTCTTAGAGGACCTGCAGCTGAATTACTTCAAACAGTTCCAGCTGGTAAGAGCGGTGATTTCAGTTCTCTCGTGGCTGCTATAGATAAACGCTTTGGCGATAGCCACTTGTGTTGAGTCGCGATTAAATAAAAACCAAAAACAAGTAAAACTTGTAGGTAATTCGAAAACAATGTAAAATTGATCTTTATTTTCGTCTCTGATAGTTCAGATCCGTGTTCAGTAAATGTCGATCTTATACTAACTTGATTCAATGAGTTTCAAAATGGACTGTATGATTTATGATTTAGTACATAGAGAGTACTAACAAAGTTAAGAGAAACTAAGAAAAGTGTTACGTTATAAGAAATATAAAGGTATAATATAAAATAAGTAGTTTGTCAACAAGAAAATGAAAAGTATTAAGTACGATTGAACATGCCGCCACCTCTGAAAGGATTCCAAATTCTTTAAGTACTGTCTTCAAATGAAAGTGGTGCCACCTTGTGAATAGCTCTTTTTATTACACCAGATTTAGTTTTAATCGATATGACTCGGACATGGCCATCCTTGCCACGGACGGTGTCAACAATGCGTCCTAATAACCATTTTAGCGGAGGTAAGTTGTCATCGGATACAAGAACCATTGTCCCAGGCTGAATATTAGCTAATGTTGAGTTCCACTTGTGACGGTATTGGAGTTGAGAGACATACTCGCGAGACCAGCGCTTCCAAAAATGTTGACGAATGGAAGTTAACCTTTGCCATCTATTGAGACGGGATATGTGGGTAACATCAGGTTCTTCAAAAGATGTTAGTGGGCTGCCAATTAAAAAGTGTCCTGGCGTAAGAACTTGTTCGTCATTGAGATCTGCAGTTAGTGGTGTCAAAGGCCATGAATTCAAAATTGCCTCGATCTCCGCTGCGACAGTTGTCAACTCTTCGAAACTAAATGAAAATGGGCTGCAGGATCTGATCAAAAGGTTTTTCGCTGACTTCACGGCTGATTCCCATAACCCACCGAAGTGAGGGGAACGTGGGGGAATGTGGTGAAACTCGATGTTATCCTCAGCACACGCCTTTGAAATTGAAGTCTGAGTGGTTTGGCAGTAGAATTGTTTCTTTAATTCAGCTAACTCGTTTCTGGCTCCTACAAAATTTGTGGCATTATCGCAATAGAGATGACGACAAATCCCTACGACGAGCGATAAACCTTCGCAAAGCTGCCAAAAATCCATTTGTTGTCAGGTCGGAAACAATCTCCAAATGGACTGCCTTTGTAGAAAAACATACGAAGACAGCCATATACGATTTGGCGGTACGACAGCCACGACTTTTCAATGTAGTTAGAAAAGGACCACAAAAGTCCGCACCAGAAACTAGGAATGGTCTGGTTCTGCATACTCTTGAAGATGGAAGGTCACCCATAATTTGCTCTCGTAATTTTGGCCGCATTCGAAAGCATCGCAGACATTGATGTACGACCTTTGTTGCCACACTTCGCGCGTCGATGATCCACACCCTTTGTCTTGAAATCGATACCAATGCTTGGGCTCCTGCGTGACGATGTTTCCGATGAAGATAGTTCATGAAGCTTTCAACGAACGGATGAGACTTATTCAGTAGGATGGGATGTTTAGCGTCATACGGCAGCTCCGAGTGTTCCAAACGTCCACCCACACGTATCAAAGGCACCAACGAATCATGTTGTATGAATGGATTCAGCTTCCTTAAGCGACTTTTTGGACTAACGCACATGTTGCCTGCTTGGAGTTTAATGAAGTCATCCTTGAATGCACTCTGCTGTACGATAAATATTATTCTCATCAAAGCAGCCTCATATTCTTCTGCCTTAATTTCATCCAAAACAAGTTTCTCTTTTTTCACTTTTCGCTTGACGTTTACGATAAATCGATTACAGTAGGCATAGATTCTTATTAATTTTTTATAATTATTGACATATTTCCTATGATATCTTCGAGTCTGCTGTCATCAAAAACTGGATTGTTTAACGCTCCTATTAGAACTGTGTTTGGTTTTCGCCTTTCCAAAACATTCTTTGTTGCTCGTTTTGTTTTTGAAGGCCATGCGTTTTGCTCTTGGTATAAGAAATCAGGACCGCTAAACCAAAAAGAATCCATTAAATCTGCAACAAGCGAACCTCGGGAAACGATGTCGGCTGGATTTGATTTCGTGTTGACGTGTCTCCAACTGAATTTTGCCGTCAGGTTTTGAATAATAGCCACCCGATTGGCGACAAATGTATTCCAAGAAGAAGGATGGTCAGCAATCCAATCCAGAACGATTTCCGAATCTGTCCACAGGTATATATGGTCAAACTTCATATCGAAAGAGTCAAGAACTTGCCGGAGAAGCTTAGACATCAACAGAGCTGCACACAGTTCGAGTCTAGGTAGACTTTGAGTGGAAATCGGTGCCACTTTCGATTTCGCGCTCAACAGGTGAACTGATATATTTCCCATCGAATTCTCAACACGACTGTATATGCAACATCCAAATGCCTTAAGAGACGCGTCCGCAAACCCATGAAGCTCGCAACGAACAAGATCTTGCGCGAACACGTTCCTTGGAACTCGTATCGTAGAAAGTTGGCACAGCTGCAATCGAAATTTAACCCCTTCTTCTTTCAGATCCTCATCGATTTCTTCATCCCATCCGACCTTTGCGATCCATAGCCGCTGCAAGAACAGCTTACCGAGAACGATGACTGGATTAACCAGCCCCAGAGGGTCAAAAAGCCTTGCCACGTCCGCCAAAATAGATGTTTTCGTGATGCGGTTGCAACTTTTGATGTTTTCTAAGGGATTAACGTATTGTAACTCATCAGATGAAGGCTGCCACACGATACCAAGGGCCTTGATCACATCACTATCGTTTATTCTCAACGGCGTTTCAAGGTCGTTCACAGGAATCCTTTCCTTTAGCTTCGGATCGTTCGAATACCACTTCCTCAACTGAAGTCCGGCAGTCTTCAATACAGAATCATCCTCAAAACGAATTCTCTCGGCGTCTTCCAAGTTTTCAGCTCCAGAAATTAAATCGTCCATGTAAAAATCTTTCTTGTTTACCGCGGCACCAAATGGAAAGTTAGTCTGATTGTTTTCGGCTAAATGCAGCAAACAACGAGTGGCATGATAAGGTGCGGAGGAGGTACCGTATGTGACAGTTGACAACCGATAGGTTTGAATTTCTTGTGATGGATTTTCTCTCCACAAAATGCCTTGGAAGTTGGAATCAGAGGGCTGAACAAAAATTTGCCTATACATTTTTTGAATATCTGCGGTCAAGGCTATTTTGTGTGAGCGAAAGCGAAGTGAGATGGAAAACAAATCTTCTTGTATGGTCGGACCTACCATTAGAATTTCATTCAACGAAACATTGAATGATGAACGACAAGATGCGTCGAAGACAACCCTCAATTTAGTCGACGAACTGTCCGGGCGCAGAACGAAATGATGAGGCATGTAATAACGAGCATCTGAAACCTTATCCAATGGAACAGATTCCATATGTCCCATCGATTCATATTCTTGCATGAACGATTAGTAACGTTCCCTTATCTCCGGCGATTTTGCAAGTTGTTTTTCGAGATTTAAGAATCGTTTCTCAGCTATTCTGCGAGAGTCACCAAGGATATTCGAATCCTCCTTAAATGGCAATTCAACGACCAATCTGCCATCAGGTCTCTGCTGGATGCTCTTGGAAAATTCGTTCTCACAAGCAATCTGTTCTTCAGTCCAGTTTGGGGAATTCGAAGGAACGTCTTCGATGGCTTAAAACCTCTCTAACATTTTATTAAGTGTTTCATCTGCTGCAAGGTTAGTCGTACTCAAATGAGAATAAGGGTGTATGGTTTGGCAAATTGTTCCCATAGCCTTATATTTTCCGACGACGATCCAACCAAGTAGGGTGTTTTTCAATAGCGGTAGTTCTTCACCTAGTTTAATTTGGCCGTCTGCTAATAAATCGAAAAAGATATCAGCTCCGATGAGCATATCAATCCGTTGAGGCTTATTAAACATAGGGTCGGCGAGTTGAATGTCCGATGATATTTGCCAATTCTTTACGTCTATTCGTACTCCTGGTTGATTTGATGTAATAGACGACAAAATCCAAAAGTCCAAGTTAGATTCAATTTTGCCGAGTCTTGAGCTGACAGAAGCGGAAGTTTTTTGTCGAGCTGGTATGTTGATGTTGCCGATTGCACTCAATTCTCCATTAAAATTCACGCGCTTCAGACATAGTCGTTGGGCCAGCCGTTCTGATATTAAATTGAGCTGCGACCCCGAATCCAAAAGTATGCGAGTTGGTACAAATTCTCCGTTGGCTCCCGTTACGTTCACTATGGCTGTTGCCAAGAAGATATAGCTGTTTGTGGTATCTTGTACCTGCCCACAATGAAGGGCAGCTGAGGTGATTGGTGTGTGAGTGTTAGGGTCGACGATAGTTTCAGTTATTGAAGGGTTCAAGGAAATCTTAGCAATCTGAAACCGATGAAGTAATGAATGATGTGGTTCTTTACATACCTTACATTTTGAAGCGTTGCAATCCTTCACTGAATGTCCATGATTCAAACAGTTAATACATAATCCCATACGTTTGATATTCCGGAACCTATGATACACTGGGAGCTCGGCGAACTTATTACAATGTGTTATGCTGTGAGTGGTGACATTACAAAAAACACAACGTTTTTGTTCGGAAAGACTCGATGCTTGCTCTTTGTGTCGTTGCTCCTTGACGATGTGCTTGGGGTTTCCCTTATGTCGAGATGTTGACTTCGTTTGTTTAGGAATGTTGAGCACGTCGTCCATGATGGTAACTTTTTCATATCGAATGATTCCTCCCACTTATTGTATGTCTCAGCATCAAGTTTGATTGAGGCAATGCGGATCAGCAAAGCATCAACAATATCAGTATCCGAACCTAGCGATCGCAAAGCACCCAGATGCCCATTTACGTCATCAACAAACCGACGAAGCTGAACGCCTGAATTTCTCGACACAGATGAGGTGCAATAAAGCTCTCGAATGTGTGATTGAAAAATAATACACTTGTTGTCGTAGCGCTCTTGAAGGATCTGCAGTGCTTTGGCATAATTTTCTTCAGTCACATCCAACGATTGAACAGACAACGTTGCATCTCCTTTGAGACACTCATCTACCAACAGCTGGAACTTTCTTTTTGTTGGAATGGGCTTTGCTCCAATTGTTGCATTGAACTGCTGTATGAAAGTGTTATACTGAGTGTATTCACCAGCAAATGTTGGAGGCTTTATTTTCGGGAGATCGTCAGATTTATGTATTACGGTTGTAGATGGTAAAGCTGTTGTTGATTTGGGAACCATATCTATAAGAGTAAGTATTTTAGATTTAACAACACAATACAAATCTTCAACAGTTTATCTGTAATCTTCCTGCTCCGTAATGTCTCCGTCACCTGCATCCTGTTTAGACATAAGACTGTCAATGGCATCTTGAATTTCTAAGCATTCCGCAAAATATTTTTCCTGCATTTTCAAGCGGCATGTTAGATCGTTGGCCGTCTGTTTGTCTTTGGCTATTTTTGAATTTATTCTTGATATGCTTGCTTTTTTCACACCACGCGCGCGTTTTAGATCGGTAAGAGTTTCTTCTGTCATTCTTGCAATTAAATATTTTCTAAAATGTTCACAACGATTTTAACGAGGCGAGTACAACCTAACAGACTGACGGCGACAATGATAACGACGAAACTATGCTTTCTTTTTCTTGATCAGGTTGTCAACGAAGGAGACAATATTTCTTGAAGGTAAGTAAGAACAAGACAAACAGATAAACAGTCAGTTTGTTAAAAAAGGACGATGAAGATATTACATAGACAACGAAACTATGTTTTTGTTGAGAGAGAACACGATAGTCTCAAACAATCGACGATATGATAGTTCAATACGATATCGAGCTAATTTGCCCGATAGAGAACACGATAGTCCCCTTTCGTTTTATTTCTTTTGTAGAACCGAACCGACACGATGATTTCAACGACGAAAGCAATGCACATGTGCTTTTAGGGATTACAATACAACTACTGTTTGTTCTATATGCACTTTTGTGGATTGCATCTACTGTCCGTTCTATGTCCACTTTTGTGGATTGCATCTACTGTCCGTTCTAGGTGCACTTTTTCTATATGTATTTTCAAGGCGAACTGTTTTTCGTTACATATATATTGAATTGACACGGTTAAGACAATTAATCTTTTTCAACTTTATCGCACTGAAAGCTGAAACACGAATTCGGCTTTCAGGACCAAATGTTGAGTCGCGATTAAATAAAAACCAAAAACAAGTAAAACTTGTAGGTAATTCGAAAACAATGTAAAATTGAACTTTATTTTCGTCTCTGATAGTTCAGATCCGTGTTCAGTAAATGTCGATCTTATACTAACTTGATTCAATGAGTTTCTAAATAGACTGTATGATTTATGATTTAGTACATAGAGAGTACTAACAAAGTTAAGAGAAACTAAGAAAAGTGTTACGTTATAAGAATTATAAAGGTATCATATAAAATAAGTAGTTTGTCAACAAGAAAATGAAAAGTATTAAGTACGATCGAACAACTTGAAAGAAGTCTTCCGAGTCCAACTGAACAACAGAGTCCAGAAAAGGGGTGAAAGTCTATAACAGCTCCAAGCAGACGTCGAAAGACTGGTTCACCTCGCATACCCGGATGATGGAGACGAAATTATCAACCAGCTTGCTGTTGAGTCCTTCGTTCGTGCCATTTCCGACATACATCTTCAGAGGTCTGTGCCAACTGCTAGAACAGCATTCGCATTGACAATTGAAGCAGCAGAACAGGCTTCTCAGGGAGAACATCGACTTAGAGAAGCCATAGTCGAAAAATGCTCGTGCCAAAGAGCTAAAATACAAAAGAACAAGCGAAGCGGGCTTGCAAGATGTTGGAACTGCAGCAAAACCGGGCACCTACAGCGTCAATGCCGACTACCACCATATAAAGCCGCTTGTCAACATTGTGAAATAAGAGATCCAACTCAGAGCAAGGTAACAACAACACCAGCGTTGCTTATCAATCCGTTTCCCATCAAGGAAAAGCCAACTTCGAGGGGCAGAGGCTGGTTTCTTGTATCGATGGCCCCAGATGGCTCAGACCAAACCAGACAACAAAAGTCTGACTGTGGAGACTACTATTAACGAGAAAAAACATGTGGCTACCATCGACACCGGTGCCACAGCCTCCATAGTACGTCGAGACCTGGTAAAGGCGACGTGGCTTCATAACACCAATAGCTACCGTCGAAGAACCGCAACGGGAGAAGCAGCAAGAGTATATGGAGAAGTGTGTCTGAAGATCTGACTGGCTGATTAAGTGTTTACTCATCAATTCCTGGTGGCAGATATATGTTTGTGACGAGGGCATCATTGGAATCGAATTTATGAAACAGCACGGTGTTATTTTGGACATCGGCAATTAAGTTTTGAAGTACCAAAATAAGGATTTTCCAATGACCTATTCGAATGAAAGTACTGAGGACTGTCGTCACGGAAGATGTGGTTCTGCCTCCTTTTTCTGAAGTGTTCGTTTGGAAAAAACTGGAAGGTGAGATTGGAAGCCTTCGATACCTCATGGTGGAACCAGGCCCAGAGTGTTCCTCCCAAAGCGTCATCATTGGCAAAACACTGGTAGCACCGAAAAACAAAATGGTCCCCGTACGATTACTAAATACCAGACCCTACGATGTAGGGTTGGCCAAACTCGCCAAACAAGATGAGGTTGACATTTCCTCAACATATCAACAATGAAGAAGGACGGTTTATCGAAAATTCCAAAAGTCCTTGGGCGTCACCAGTGCTGCTAGTGAAAAAGAAAGACGGAAGCACTCATTTTTGTTTGGATACCGAAGGATGAACGATGTGACTAGAAGGACAGTTATCCCCTGCCGATGATCAGTGATACCCTGGATGCCATGGAGGGAGCCCAGTGGTTCTCGACGTTGGACTTGAAGAGTGGATATTGGCAAGTCGACATCCACCCTGAGATGATAGGGAAAAGACGGCGCTTTCTACAGGCAAATGGCTATGGCAATTCAAAGTTATGCCGTTTTTGCTATGCAACGCTCCGGCAACATTCGAGCGCTTGAATGAGTGCGTTTTTCAAGGACTGACGTGGAAAGCTTGCCTAGTCTACTTGGACGATGTCATTGTTTACGGGAAAACATTTGACCAACATTGCAAGAACCTAAAAGCTGTGTTTCAGAGACTTCGAGAGGCTAACCTTAAACTGAATCCGAAAAATTGGCACTTTTCAAAACCGAAGTTAAGTATTTGGGACACATCATCTCTTCCCAAGGAGTGAAGACTGATCCTGAAAAAGTTGACTCCGTCAAAAATTGGTCAAAACCACAGGACAAACATCAACTCCGAAGCTTTCTTGGTCTTGCCACATATTACCGACGTTTTGTTAAGAACTTTGCTGGAGTTGCAAAGAGTTTGCATCAGTTCACTGAAAAAGGGAAGCAGTTCAAATGGTCAGGTGAGTGTGAGAAATCTTTCCAGGAACTCAAAAACCGACTCTGTAATGCTCCAGTGCTAGCACATCCAACACCTGGCAAACATTCATCATCGAGGCAGAAGCAAGCAACGTTGGAATCGGGGCGGTACTATCCCAAGTGCATGATGGCGAAGACAAACTGGTGGCATACTACAGCAAAGTCCTACCGAAAACCGAAAGAAACTACTGCGTGACCAGAATGGAACTGCTAGCTCTTATCTTGGCTACAAAGCACTTCCATAAGTACATCTATGGACAGAAATTCCTTCTGCGGACAGACCATGGTGCTCTGAACTGGCTGTTGAACTTTAAAAATCCAGAAGGTCAAGTCGCAAGGTAGATAGAAAGACTGACTTATGACTATCAGATTCAACACCGCAGAGGAAAGCTGACTTAAACGCCGACGCATTATCCCGAAGACCTCGCAAAGTGGATTGCAAACATTGTAGGCGGCAAGAAGACAAAGAAAATATTCCCGCTCAGCGACTAAGAGCTGACCCCAAATGCGGATGGAGCAATGAGGAAGTGATGACTGCTCAACAGGAGGATCCAGATATCGAACCCATTCTCGCATGGAAAGAAAATGAAGAGAAACCTGAATGGGGAGACATTTCTGACAGGAGTCCAGTTCTCAAAGCCCATTGGGCACAGTGGAACTCATTATATGTGCAAGAAACAAGTACATTCTGGTTGTAATGGACTATTTTAGCAAGTGGCCTGAAGCGTATGCCATCCCAAATCAAGAGGCCAAAACGGTGGTCGACCAGATTGTGTTTAACTGGGTGAGTAGGTTTGGCGTGCCTATGGAACTCCATTCCGACAAAGGGAGGAACTTTGAGTCAAACATCTTCCAAGGAGTGTGCGAACTACTTGGCATTAAGAAGACGAGAACCACACCGCTTCATCCACAATCTGATGGGATGGGTGAAAGATTCAACCGGACCTTGAAAGAACACCTCATAAAGGTTGTAGGTGGCTACCAGGGAGACTGGGATAGGCACGTACCGCTATTCCTGATGGCCTATAGAAGTGCGATACATAGCTAGACAGGACAAACACCATCTGAAATTCTGTTCGGAAAAACCTTACGGCTGCCCAGCGAACTTAAATTTGGATGCTCCACAGAGGAGCCACAGGACACAAACGAAATGTGGACGGCCTGAAGGAGAGACTTGCATAAAAAATTACGGGCTCGGATGAAAGCGCCCGGATGAAGACACGGTACGACACAAAAGCGACAACAGCAGGATTCCAAGCAGGAGATCGTGTGTGGCTTTATAATCCTCATCGTCAAAAGGGATTGTCTCCGAAACTTCAGTAAAACTGAGATGGTCCTTATACTGTTGTCACGAGGATTAACGACGTGGTCTACCGCATCCAAAGAGGATTAAGAGGCAAGTTAAAAGTAGTTCATTGTGACCGGCTGCATCGATATAGTGGCGAGGCTGCAGATGGAATTATTCGGGACGAGCAATCTTAAGGAGAGGGCAGTGTAATGCACACCCAACATTCAATACCAATTTCCTAATTGAATACGTTCAACCGAAAACACAAGCCACAACTCTATATGGTACATCTAATGACAGGCGTTACTTGTAAGTCAGTGTTTGTGAGAGTATAAATATACCAGGAGGGGAAATGCTTGACAGCAAATATGGAGACCATGTGGAACAAACAGGAACGTTCTAGATGTAATTGTGTTCTATATAAATAGGCCGCTAACGCAACCAGAGGTCAGTTTTGATTATAGAGTGATAATTTTAAGAGTGAGTTAATGTGCTTATTGGTAGAGTTGAGATCGAATAAAGTAGATTCCGAATAAAAGCGGTAGAATTAAATTGAAAAGTAAAATTTTATTTTTGCGAACCAAAGGCACGTTACAATATTTTAAAGCGCAGACAAGTCGTGATCCTTGGAATGGAAAAAAACTTTCAGCTTTGTTTTTGTCAAATAAATAAAAACAAAAAATTAATGTGTTTAAGGTATGGAAAAAGCAGATTTCATAAAGATTACTGAAAGAAACAGTTTTTTGATAGAAATAGTAAGATGACTTTTAGTATCTGGTTGCAAACCTTTTATTTCTTATTAATTTAACATCTCACCAAAGGTTTTCTTTGGATCAGGTTTTGGTAAAGGCCTGGCCAGAACACAGAATCTCTGACCCAATCCAACTATACTTTATATTTTTTTCCGTATTCCCAGGCACATATTTAGGATTTGATGAACTTCGCACATATTCATGGGAACCAGGACTGTGTCTAAGGACGAATTCACTTTCAGCCGTCTATAAAATATTCCATTAATCATAAAAGACCCTATAAAATGCATTCAGTCAAGCCGCATCCTTCCGCCAATAAGTTTTTTGTCATAAGTGGAACTTTTCAACGGGTTTTGGCAGGCGTTGAGATTATTACTAATTATTCTGCTAGAAGTCTCTTCACCTGCACTTAAACTTAACTGCTGTCTTATCTCATAAGCCGGCAAGGGAAAAAAGGTTTCCGAGCATCTGACAATACTCTTTTCTCTTTACTGCACTAAACACTGATCTTTCACTAAATCCGGTCAACAAACTTGATCGCAAGTTTGAAATATTCGCCTCAGTATTAATTCAAGCAAAGGAATCTTCATGTCTCTTAAAAACTCTCAGAGACAAGGAGAAACCACTATGGTGGACCCCAAACTAGATATTCTAAGAAATAAAGTAGGAAACTTTTTAATAAAGCTGATATTGTCTATGTTTGAAAATATAAACTTAGAAATTTTCCGGAAGAAAGATATTCTAAAATAAAAACACACCAAAATTCACTTCTAACCACTTTTACTTTGTATTTTATAACCTGGATTACCAATATCACTTACGTGTTATGCAACCTTTGATGACGGTCGCCTGTGGTTTAGCTGTTGGTTATCTTATTGTCCTTCTCCGCTATTCCATCTTCGCATTGAGTAATTTAACTATTTTTGGGTCTTCTCGTTATGTCTTTTATTTCTTCTAACTTTTAATATTTTATTTCAGTCTTAATTTATACAATTTAATCTTCTTCTGTTAAATTTACTTTAAACTTTCTGATATGCGCAAATGAAAAATATTCTTAGTTTTTAAGAAAATGGCTGAGCAATGCTGGCACGTCCGAATGGCTTGAGTGTCAATTTGAGAAGAAGAAATGTGGGTTGCCGGAAAAGGCATGGCGAGAACGAAAATGCCCATGTATTTGTTTCGTCAACTACCTTGACGAAACATTTTTCGTGAGAGTGGAATGGACGCATTCACGTAAGATGCTGCTGCGTTTTACTTTTCATTTTGCAGCGGCTTCTTTGTTCCGCCATAATTTTATGGATAAAGATTTTTATAATTGTTATTATTATTATTAATAATGTAGATCCGCTACAATTTCGATTTGTATCAAGAATTTTAATCATATGACTTTATGTATAGTAGCAACATTAATTTTAATATAAGATTCTATGTTTTTGCTTACAATCTTTTTGATCTGTTTATTTTAGTATTTATTTTGTAGTTCTAATGTTTATTTGCTTAGTTCTCAGTACATTTCTCCGTACATTCTTCCGCCTCCGAAAAAAAATGGCAAATTCGCATCAAGTATGAAGCACCCTATTCGATCTGGAACTGCAATACCGACATCGTGTAGTGTTCGTCAACAGATGGCCTCTGATATTTACGATGTATTTAATTGGTATAAATACCAATTACCAACTGATCGTCATTGTCCTCTTCTTTCTCATTGTTACATGTAAAGATATGAGATGTTAATACATTACAATAAACATAAAGGGACAATACGAAGAAAGAGTACAGCAGATATCACAACAGACTCCCAGAAATTTTGCCTTTCGTTTTTACTTATACGGTATCGTATGCATGCGTAAGTTGTTTTTTACTATTTTCTCCTATTGAATTTGAGTCGTAGTGTTGTAGGTATACGTTCGTTGCCTTTTATCTTGTGCGTAATTAAGTGATTTAACCTGTGTTGTTGTTCGTTCTTCTCTTCATAACTTCATGTGTAAATTCGTTTTGGTGAGCAAATCATGGTGCCAACATGCTTCCTGCATAATTTAATCGCGAAAATTTTGTTATTAAATTTTGATCAGACTTATTTTATAAAGTTGTGACTTGTGAGGTGTAATTTTTAAATGTCGAACTGGCTTTAGTGTTGTGAATTAGCTTTATGATTGTGGAATAGGTGCATTGAATTTCCCGCACTGTGGATTTCGATGCTGATGTTATGGAAGATTGATTAATGTGTGCCTACCCACATAGTAATTGATAAGTGGTTTTATTTTTGTTGATTTTTGATTGATATTTTTTCGTTATTATTATTAATGTATATCATAAATTTATATTTGATGAATTTTGATATATATATGTTAATTGTTATTGTTGGTGGCGTCGTCGCGCGTTTCCGGCAATTTATCGATATTCGCGATCGCGTTTTTGTGTGAATGTGTGTGTGTGTGTATAAATTATTTAAATGTTGCTTGCGAGTTGCGAGAACTTAAGTAAATAATAGGAAAAACGAAGTAGTTTCGGTCTCTTTCTAGTCGGACACTTTCGGTTCCGACTAGAACTTTGTTTACATTTTTGCAATAAACAAACGCCTATTATTTCGTGAATTTTTTTTGCTAAATAAATAAAGAGTGTAAGTCAAGTGGTGTTAAATGCTTGTAGTGCAATTGCAAGACATTTTATTGCAATAAAAAACTACGATTGCATTAAAAAAGTGGTTGTGAATTTGTGATTTTGTTGAAATGATATGATTCAAATGCAGCTCGGTGCGTAGCGCATATATGGAATCATATTTTGTGTACGTAATAAGTACATTAATCGTCTTCGATGACGTTTTTAAATTCAGTGAATTTTGATTAAAATCTGAAATTGTTTTGTAAATTTTACAGATGAAATTATGCTTTGTGTAGTTTTAATTTTGATTTGTTTTTTATACGCGATATTTTTGATTAATTTCAATTTTGTTTTTGCCGACGGCCTTTTGACATTTGATGTGCTGTCGATGTTTTTCATAAGTTTTGTGGAAGGTGTTTAATTTCCATTCCATTCGAGATTTGTTTGGTTTATTTTAATAAGAATTGTTGAGAGATAAAATTATTTAAATATTATTTCTTTTGCATGCGTTGTGGCAGAGCTTTGTTGAATTGAAAGTTATAAAAATAAAGTTGATAACTTAATATGTGCATTGTCGCAGCGTAGTGAAATGTTGTTTCAATTCGATGTATTTTGTATTGTAATGGAAATCAATAAAGATGAATACAAATTGTATAATTTGGTGTATTATTATGCAGAGCTGAATGGTTAAATATTAAAGAGGAGTTGATTGAAGAAATTATAGCTTTGAATCAAATATGTGTTTAATTTTCAGAACCGGTGTGGGTCATCATGTATATGAAATTTCGGGTTTGATTGATTGCTTGATATTTATTTAGGGTACGATATGTTTTCAAAGATCATGGTGATCTAGTTATCCTTTTGAAGAAATGATTCGTACATCATGTAAGGTTGGTTTGATTGTTGATTCCAGCTTTGCGTTGGACTAAAATTAAGCCTTATGTTGAATCCAGGCGTTTTGTATCAAGTTTGAATAATCATCGAAGAAGATGTAAGTATGATATACTGAATCCGGGGGCGTTGTATTGAGAGAAGAGATACTATCTTCGGAGAAGATAATGATAACAGCAGGTAGGTATATTGTTGTTGATTCGGTAGAATCCAGAGGCGATGTATTAGGTTTTTAATAATCTTCGAGGAAGATGTATGATTCAGCAGGTAAAGTTGGTGTTGACTCGTTTCCTGAATCCAGGGGCGATGTATTTGAAGTTTTCCAGGTATATCTTCGGAAAAGAAATTTAATTCAGCAGGTGTTGATTCGTACTGAATCCAGGGGCGGTGTATAAAGTTTTGGGTTTTGTATATCTTCGAGGATGATGTAAGTGTGATTCAGATACGGTTGGTGTTGATTCGTATGTTGAATCCAGGGGCGGTGTATTTTCAGGTTTTAGATAAATCTTCGGGGAAGATATATATTTCAGCAGATATTGATTCGTACTGAATCCAGGGGCAGTGTATAATGGGGTTTTTTTTTTGTAAATCTTTAGGAGAGATGTTTTACTAAACAATAGCAGTATGTTCCTTGTGATCGTTGCAAGGCAGAAAGGCAGACGACAAATTTTTGCAATTGGCTGCTTTAGGGTTCTACTGACGGTGACGACGCGTACAAGACCGTCTGATCCTGCATGTGTTCCTTCAATTCGGCCGAGATTCCAGTAGGTTGGTGGTAGTCGTTCATCCTTGAGCAAAACTAAGTCTCCTAGTCTGGGAACCTCCTTGACTTGCGTCCATTTTGGTCAATGTTGTAGCCGTGCAAGATATTCTGAACTCCATCTTTTCCAGAACCCTTCCGCCAGCGCTTGAACTCGTTTCCATCGGTCGAGATGTGTGACGTTGTTGTTAAGTTCGTCTTGTGGCACGGCGTGCAGTGACTCGCGCGAAATGCGCAGGGGTTAGCGCATCCAAATCATCGAAAGTATCGGATAGAGGGCATAAGGGACTCGAATTCAAACACGCTTCTATTTGGGTTAGAAGCGTTGCGAGCTCCTCAAACGTGAGCCTTTCAGTCCCGACAACTCTTTTAAGGTGGTGTTTGACAGACTTCACACCTGCTTCCCATAAACCACCAAAGTGTGGAGAAGCTGGGGGAATAAAATGCCAATGTGTACCGCGATTTGCAAGTTTTTCGGCTATCTCCTTCCAGTCATGCGTTTCTTCTTTTAACATTTTTGCTAATTCGTTATTAGCACCGACCAAGTTGGTTCCACAGTCGCTATAAACCTGTTGACAGCTTCCTCTCCTTGCAGTGAACCGACTAAACGCTGCGAAAAACGCTTGGGTTGTCAGATCTGACACGACTTCCCAGTGAATAGCTTTTGTTGCCAGACAAATAAGCACTGCAAAGTATCCTTTCAATATCCTAGCTCCGCGTGCTCTCCAGCTTTTGATCTCGATGGGACCAGCATATTCGACACCAGTGTGGCTGAAAGGTCGAGACATCTGAACTCTAGCCGCAGGTAAGTTTCCCATCAACTGTTGCATTTCTGATGCCTTTTGCCGGTAGCAAGAAGTACACCTATGCAGTTGATACTTGACACTCCTTCTTATCTGACCAATCCAGTATCGTTGGCGGATATAACTTATCATCTGCTGGATGCCGCCATGCAGAGTGTTTTTATGGGCATCTCTAACAACCAGACTTGTAAAGTGGTGGTTGTTCTGCAGCAATATGGGATGTTGCTTTTCATAAGCGAGGAGAGAATTCTCTAAGCGCCCTCCAACTCTTAAGATCCCATTTGCATCAAGAAATGCGTTTAACGCACTAAGGGATTTGGGAATCTGGGACGTATCAGCTATTTGTTGTATCTCCGTCTTGAACATCTCCTTCTGCGCTGTCTTGACGACGACAATACGCGCTGCTTCCAGCTCACTTGGGGTAAGTGGACCCACATTAGCTCCCGATTTAGAACGACACTTAGCAACAAAACGAAGACAAGTAGCGACGACTCGAACGATCTTGAGAAGACTCGAACAGTCATATATTGTTTGCAGTATACTGTCGCTAAGGTTGACCCGTACGCTGAGTACCTTCACAGTACGCTGCTCCTCTTCCGTTTCGTTATCAACAGGTTGATGTGGGAGATCGAAGACCCATTGATGATGTAGAAATTCTGGACCTTTCCACCATGGCTCCAATGACTTCAGTTCCGACGGAAACACACCTCTCGACGCCAGATCGGCTGGGTTAAGATGCGTTGCAACATGTCCCCAGCAATCGATCCCCACTAGCCGCTGGATCTCTGACACTCGGTTGGACACGAACGTAGTCCATCTAGCGGGAGTGGCCTTTATCCAGGCGAGCGCAATAGTTGAATCCGTCCAAGTATACGTTTTGACATCGGGGATGGCCAAAACTTCTTTGGTGTACTACATCAATTGCGCCAAAACTACAGCATCACAAAGCTCCAAACGGGGAAGAGTAATCGTTCGTTGATTTGGTGCCACTTTCGTCTTTGACAAAAGCAGGTTGACATGGATGTTGTCATCGCTGTCTTAGACACGAACAAACACCGCTGCTCCGAAAGCCTTCATCGACGCATCACAGAAACCGTGCAACTCTATCGCCTTGTTGTTTTTACTCATCTGAGTCCACCGTGGAATTCGAAGTTGTTCGATCTGAGGAAGTTCTCGATGAAAAGTTTCCCAGTCTTTCCTTAACGCCGGTGGAATCGGATCATCCCAATTGCAGCCGATTTCCCAGAGTCTTTGCATCATAAGTTTTGCCGTGATAATGCACGGCGATATCCATCCAAGTGGGTCGAAAAATTTGGCAATTGTCGATAACATAGCCCTTTTTGTTGTTGCTTCCTTTGATGGTTGCAGGTTCTGATACGAGAAATAATCATCAACAGGAAACCATTTAATGCTGAGCGTCTTGACATGCTCTGAAGTATTGAACGGCAGTTCAAAATCCAACTCACGGTCTTGGACCGGAACATCATCCACGAGTTCCTTGACGTTGCTCGTCCATTTTCGTAGGTGGAAGCCTGCAGACCCCAAAAGTTGCCTTGCTTCGTCGCGTTTTATGCGCGCCTCTTCGACGGAATCCGCACCACTGATGAGGTCGTCAACGTATATGTCCTCACGGACAACCTTCACCCCCTCCGTAAAATTTCCACTTTCGTCCTCGGCAACTCTCTTCAAAATCTTGATAGCAAGATATGGTGCACTGGCTGTCGCGAAAGTGACCGTATTCATTTTGAAGATTCGTAGTGGCGAAACCTTCTGCTTCCTCCACATTATCAGCTGGTAGTATCGGTCTGGAAAACTAACCAAAATTTGTCGATACATTTTCTCAATGTCGGCCGTGAATGTGACACGATGAGCCCGCCATTTTAGCACGAGATCTATGATACTCGACTGCAACTTTGCAAACGACCGTCTTCTTGTCAAAGTATTTGACGAAAGAAATTTGAATAGAATAGTTTTCGCCGTGCCATTTCCGGTATTGCGATTTTCTCTCTTACATTTTCTGACACCAAATGTAGCAGACGTGTCGGCATTGCCGGGGATTTTTGTCAAAACCCAATATTGTATTATTTAATTCGATTTTTCCCAAATTTTTAAGGAAAGTTAAAATAATAATTTATAAAGTAAATCGGTTTAAACAAAAGTAAAGTAAATAAAACTTGAAAAAATATAAAAATCCGAAAAGAATTATTGGATGCGCACTAGCCTGCGCACAACAGGAATCGGAATTCCTAGGAGCATCATTAGAACAAAACAGTTATCAGGTAACCATCACACAACAGGTTATATTGGTGACCCAGAAGCTTTATTAGAGACAGAAACTCAAATTTAACTTTTCTTATCGATACGGAAGCGAATTTGTCAGTTCTCCCTTGTAACATTTAGTGGACAAAATCAAGAGGTTCTTCAATTTTACTATCAACTGCTAACGGAACTTCGACTCCAACATGCGGATCGAAATTACTAAACCTCGATGTCGTTCTTAGGCAAAATTTCGTCCACGCATTTAATATAGCCGCGGTTAATAGACCAATAGGAGCGCTTTTTTGCGCGCGGATATACGCTTGTTCAAATTTTTGCATGTGAAAAACAAAAAAAAAAAAAAAAAGCGAATAACGAGGATAAACATCTACGTTTAAACTGAATCGAATATAAACTTCAAATACTACCAAAGTTGGTTGGTAAAAATTTATTTCTGGAAATGTCGAAAGATTCATTCAAAATTCATCCGTTTGACAAAGCACATAAAAACAAATTCCCTCTCAAGCACAATCAAGAAACTTTAAAAATTGTTGAGAAAAAACAAAGGGTAAGATCTTTGCTGTTCAATTCATCATATCATTTTTATAATCAAAAGAAAGACTTGGTTAAGAGAAGAGACCCTCGGGCCTCTTAGTTGCTATTTAGTAGGGGAAGATAAATTTAAACACAGCCGAAAAAAAGTGTGCCTATGCAAATGTCCTTGAGGATACGATTTTGCAGGGCATTACGGTTAGTAATTAAAAAATTTTAATAATAACTTTAAATATAATATTATGCTGTTCCTAGAGCTCAAGTACAACCACAACTGCTTTGGAAGGCATAATGCGAACCCTATTGATAGCGTACAAGGACGAATCCATTATCAATCACAGCAACTCGAATTCAATTAGGCCCACAACAGCAGCACCCTCTCCATCGCCAGGACCATCAAATTCATCCAATATACTATTTTCAAATTCAACAAATGCTCTCAAAAGCAAAAATGCACAAGTTGCTTCTTTGAAGCGCATTTAAAAATGGAGAAAAAAATTACTGATGCAGAGCTGGCAGATAGAGCGGAATTTGAACGCGAAGCCTTAGTGATACTCAAAGAAAAGGGATAGGGAATTTGAGTTGTAGCAAACAAAAAAAGTAGTAGCTCTAAACAAAACTGCACTAACCAAAATGTAAAGCTTAATTGTTTTCTTTTTTTTTCTAACTATTTTCGATGAAATGTCTTGTTCATAAGAAATTCTGGCAGGAGTTAAATTAATAAATGAATTTCATTATTTTTTTATGTCTATAATGTTTTTTGCTTACTAGCAATGAAACAAAGTTTGGCGTCGATCAGTTAGAGCATCAAAGCTTTCCGAAATTTTGAATTCAACATACGCTTAAAATGATAGAAAATCAACAGCAATTGTCCAACAAACACATATGTACTAGTTCCACCAATGATGGTGGAATAATTCCCTCTTTTCGGATCATACATCCTTTAGTTTTTGGTGCATGTATTCTCTCCTTCAATTTTAGTTCAGGGACAAACCTTTCTGGATCTTTCAACGCTATCTCATAAGAAGCATTTTCAACTTCATTGTTGTCCGATGACAGGCTTGCCAGGTGTTCGGTATTTTAGATCTGTGTTCGGTGTTCGGTACCACAAAAATACCGAAGTATGGAAGGTTCGGTATTTTTTTTCTGATAATTGGCTATTGATGTTGCGGTTTTACTTTTTAAACATAAAGACTTTTAAAATTAAATAGAATATTTTTTGGAACATGTCCTCTATTTTCAAATATTTAATATTCATCTTAAAAGGAGCTTAAGGCTACTATGTAGTTACAATAAGACTACCGATCCACTCATCATACAGTCGTATTTATATCCTTCCTTATCTTTCTACAAGGAGACCAAAGTATACAATCATCTTGCTTGATAATGAAGAAGAGATAATATTATCTATGCAACATTGTATACAAACAGTATTATCTCTGTTACATAAATAGTGTGGTGGTGGTGAAAGATAGCCGTAATAAATTAAGTGTGGCCATGGTAAAGGCTGAACTATGCATGCGCTGCAATTTCAGTCTTCCAAGTAAATCAAATAAGGCATTGCTAGAAGCTCGCAACAGCTATAAAAATATAAATAGATCAAGCGTTGCTTTTGTATTCTTTATTATAAGTTTATATTAATGTATCTTCATAGTTGATTCTAAATACATGTGTGTTTTGGTTTGTAATGTTTATTTTTACTTCCATGTCGGTTTTTTTTTCAAAAAAGAGCTGGAAACACTGCCGTTGAGTAAAGCCCTTTAAATATTTTGCCAATCGCTTTCAACTTTGCAAAAAGAACATTAATTGAAATGAATTCCTGGTCTTATCTTTGGCAAAGTAATTTCAAAAGTCAGTGATGAATCTTTCAAGCATTCCAGATGTAGCTAGAGCTTGTTGAACTTTCTTGGTGGCAGCTAGTTGAGAATGAATTGAAAGCGATTTGATCACCTTCGAACATTCAATTAAGTTTCGTGCATCCCATTCGTTTTGGAAATGATAATGATCCCATTCATAGCCAGCTCAGAAATAAACAACACTGATTTCTTGTCCGTTTCTTCAAACAAAAAAGAGCAATTATAAAAAATAGCACATTACAAATAAGTATGATATATCTTCATTTCATGCTGTTTTTCCACAACTCACCATCGTAGTCTGGTACAAAGAGGTGTTCAACAAAATATTGTCATTTATGTCATATTGCAGTGCTGCCAAATATTTGAATAACTTGGATCAGACATTTTCTTGGGCGAAGCTTTTACCCGCGTGCAAAAAACACACCTAATATTAGGAGCCGATTTTTTGGCAAAATTCACCCTCTTGGTAGAACACCAAGAACAAGGGACTGATAGACCCTCTAACCAAAGTTCACACACATGCATCTACAATGAGAACTGACGATCCAAATCACGAGTACAACAACATTTTACAAGAATTTCTAAGTTTAACAGCAGAGCCAGACTATTTCGCGCCAGCCGCACTGTGCGTCCTTCATCACATTGAAACAAAAAGGCAACTACTAATTGCGAGGCCCAGACGCCTAGACGCTGCTAGGCATACGGCCGCAAAAACATAATTTCAGCAAATGGCAAAACTGGGAAACTGTCGGCCATCGTCCGCAAGTGTTTGCTCACCACTACATATGGTGAAATAAAAGAACAACCAGGATTGGAGACCATTTGGTGATTACTTACTTACTCACTTACTTAGGTGGGCATTACAGTTCGGGGTGAACATGGGCCTCAACCAACATCCTTCTATAACGACTTCGATTTCGGGCGAGTTCTCTCCAGTTTCGCACTCCAAGTCGGTTAAGGTCTTCATCCACTTGATTGCGCCACCCAAGACGAGGTCATTCCCTTCCGCGATTTCCCTGCAATGTGCTTTCGAAAACCCGTCGAGCCGGAGCGTTTGGGTCCATCCGCTCTACATGACCCAACCATCGCCGTAGCCTCGCGATGAGAGTGCGCATGGTTATGCCCATGTCGCGGTACAGCTCATACAGCTCGTTGTTGTATTGTCTTCTCCACACACTGTCTTCGCATACGGGACCAAAGATCATTCGGCGAATTTTTATTTCGAAACGACCAAGGGTTTCCTCATCCGCTTTCGATAGAGTCCATGCTTCCGCGCCGTAAAGCAGGACTGGAATGATCAATGTCTTATAGAAGGTTTTTTTAGAGAGGGTTTTCTTTCTCAATTGCCTTCTTAACCCAAAGAAGCAACGGTTGGCAAGAGTTATTCTCCGTTTGATCTCCGAACTGATGTTGTTGTCCGTGTCTACAGCCAGCGGATCCTAGGTAGACGAAGTCCTGTACTACCTCGAAGTTATGTCTGTCTATTGTGACGTTTTGTCCAATTCTTACAATCTGTTCAAGTATAATGTTGAAGAAATCGCATGACAGCTTGTCGCCTTGCCTAAGGCCTTTTTCGACATCAAAGGTCTCGGTGAGTTCTTTACCGACCTTGACGGAGCAGCGTGAATTCTCCAAAGTCATCCTGCATAGTCGTACGAGCTTTGCAGGGATACCGAAATTAGACATGGCTCTGTACAGCTCGTCTCTGTAAATGCTGTCATACGCGGCCTTGAAATCGATAAAGAGATGGTGGATATCGATATTATGTTCTCGGGTTTTTTCCGAGATCTGTCGTAATGTGAAAATTTGGTCTATTGTGGACTTCTCTGGTCTAAAACCACATTGATAAGGACCTATCAAGTTGTTGACGTGGGGTTTCAGACGTTCACATATTACAGCAGACAAGATCTTATAAGCGACGTTTAGGAGCCTTATCCCTCTATAATTGGCGCAATGGTGAGGGGCTCCCTTCTTTAGGATCGGGCATACGATACTGAGGTTCCATTCATGGGGCATGCTTTCTTCCGACCATATCATGCAGATCAGCTGGTGCATGCTCTTTTCCAACTGGTCTCCAGCTGCCTTGAAAAGTTCGGCATCAAGGCCATCTGCACCTGCAGTCTTATTTGATTTAAGTTTGCATATGGCAAGCTTAATTTCCTCTAAGTTGGGAGGACGGCATTCTTGATCATCGTCTAAGCTGAATGGGGCAATCTGCCTGACAGCGGAATTTGTGTCCTCATCGCTGTTAAGCAGCCTGCAGAAATGATCTTTCCAGATCCTCAGTAGCGACTGTGACTCTATAACAATATTTCCCTGCTGGTCTTTACAGGCTTGAGTTCGGGGTTTGACACCCTGGCAGGATCTTTTTACCTTTTCGTAAAACTTCCGAATCTCGTTCCTGTCATGGCACCTCTCTATTTCCTCAAACGAGCGCTTCTCATGCTGCTTCTTTTTCTTTTTGAGAAGTCGGTGTTCTTCCCTTCTTTTCTCCTTGTAGATCTTGTTATACTGATCGTAAGCAGCCCTTGTTCGTTGTTGCACCAGCATTTGTCGTACTTTTTGTTTGGCTGCATTTGCGCGCCTGCATTCTTAATCGAACCATGGGTTTCGTTTTGGTGGCCGAGTAAACCCAGAACCTCAGAGGCAGTGGTTCTGATGGCTTCTTGGCATTGCTGCCACTTGTCTTCAATGCTTAATGCTGGCGGCATGGGATTCAAGGATAATTGAAGGGACACTCGATTGGAAAAGGCATTGGCAATCTCTTGCGATTGTAGCTTTCCGACGTCATATCTCTTCACAGTGTTAGTTCGTGCAGGTCGTGAACACGATATCGTCATTCGTACCTTGGCTACAACACGGTTAATTGAGTGGTTCGAGTCAAAGTTGGCCCCTCGGAAAGTTCGGACATCTAGCACACTGGAAGAGTGCCTTGCGTCGATCGCAACATGGTCAATTTGGTTGACGGTTAATTGATCTGGGGATCGCCATGTACCTTTATGAATTTTGAGATGCGGGAAGCGCGTACTACTTACAATAAGATTTAGCCCCGCAGCAAAATCGATTAGCCTCAGTCCGTTTTCGGAGGTTTTGTCATGGAGGCAATGCTTACCGATTGTATTTCCAAAGATGTCCTCCTTCCCTAGCTTTGCGTTAAAATCGCCAAGAGTAATTTTCACGTCGTATCTAGGACACTGCGCATATGTTTCTTCAAGGAGCTCGTAGAAACAGTCTTTCGAATCGTCGTCTTTCTCTACTTTGGGAGCGTGGGCGCATATAAGGCTAAATTAGGGCGAATTTAGCCCTGATGCGGGTGGTCATTATACGCCCATTGACTGGATTTTGGCTTATCACCTTATCCCTGAGTCTTCCTCTAACGACAAATCCGCACCCAAATAAGCGTTGTTTCTGTTGTCTGTAGCAGTCGCCATAGTAGATGTCACAGTTTTTCATCTTCTTCTTTTGGATGGCGGTTATGTCTGCTTTGCAGCAGTCTAGGGCGTCCGGTAATTCTCCAGCTGCACACAGTCCGTTAAGAGATCTTACGTTCCACGTGCAGATCCGGAGGTCGTTGTCCTTGTTTCGTTTGCTTGGGTCGTCAACTTTGAAATCATTATCGTTATCCGAGGCTGCTTGTTGTTTCGGAACCATATTTTTTTTCCGTGGTTGGGTTGTTGACCCTACGCACAACCCCCAACCTGGAGGGCCAGGTCCTTTTGGATCCCTTCGGACACAAAGGGCTGGAATATCCAGTGTCAGTACCCTGCTGCAGGGGTGTGAGTGCTGCCGTTGGCTCACCAGGAGCTCATCCGCCACCATCTCTACTTCAATACCCTGTCCTAGTATTGAAAGACCCCGAAAGACCTTTAAACCAAATATGTTGGAGTAGCTCCTTCAAGGGTTTCTGCTTTTATGGCAGCTGAAGTCCACCGTTGATTCTGTGCTTCGAATTCATCCGCTGAAACATTTACACGAAAGCTATCGTAGACCATTGAGATTCGTGCAGTCAGTCATTGTTCGCAGAGCAATTATAGTGTTGATCGATCACAATTCTCTTGTTCCGGATTCCGTTGTCAACACTCGCACTTACTAGTTTAGCAGGTCAGCTCTAGACGGAGCATCCCAGGTCCCAGTGGATACCGCTTGGAGGTATAGTAAGCACAATTGACGTGTACTATAAGCTACAGCATCTGGGCACCGCCAAGTTGGCACCAGTCAGAGCCTACCCGAATAGTACAACACCCATCCAACACCTACGCTAAGTTACTGAGGGATTATGTGGCATCCCAGTACCGAAAGAATTTTTGAAATATGTCCAGTAGTTTCTTAGTTTCCATTTAAAACTCCGTTTCTGGGTAAACTTCCGTTAACGTGGAAATATGTGAATGAATTATAAATCTATGTCACTGAGGGATAATGTTTAATCCTAGAGTTGAAAAGTTTTTTTTATATCGGTCAAGTGATTTTAAGGGTCCTGTTTTCGTTCCTGTTTCTGTTCCCGTGGGATTATAGGGATGAAATATTCGTTAAGTTACTGAGGGATTTGTGGCATCCCAGTGATGAAAGAATTTCTGTAATCTGTTCTAAGTTTCTAAGTTTCCATTTTCAACCCTGTTCCTAAGGGGATCTTCAAGTAACTTTAAGGTTCCCGTTCTCGTTAATGTTTCTGTTCCCGTGGGATGAAATAAGAGCTTTTAAAACTTCCCTAGACCTACACGAATATTTCAAGATCAAGATAAGATAAATAAGATAAGACTACCTTTACGATAAAATAGTTTTTGCACACTCGCAGAGAAGTAGAATACTTATTGTACCATCTCATAGGTATACTGTTTCCAAAAGACAATTTTTTGTTTACGCTGTTGGGCTGTGGAACTCTTTACCTGCCAATCTGAGGAGAATCAACAACTTTGCTACATTTAAAAGAGACCTCTTTAATCATTTAAGGTGCTAAAATCTTTCTTTAAATCCTTCTTTTTTCATTTTTCTTTTTGTTTTATTGATTTTAAAATAGTACGCAGATTATTTTTTCTATTGTTTTATTTGTAAATTTATTTTGTTTCTATTCAATCATTTTTATGTAGCCCAAAAACTGTACCTCTTATACTAACTATTATCTAAAAAACATTATGTTTTATTATACTAATGTTTAAAATAAATAAATCTAAATCTAAATCTACCGTACAATACGAGAATCCTCTCGTCTCAGGCCTCCTACGAAAGGAAAAAAAAAACAAATGACCTGCTTTTAACTTATACATTCCTTAATAATCAAAAAATACATTGGCCACTTTGATGTCCCGGGCTCGCGCTACAGTTTTCTTTGCCCTCTGGCGGCGTTCAAAAGAAGCGCTGTGGGTTTTGGCCGTCAGTCCTGGTGGTGGGCTAAGGATAAACCCTGGGGTGTGTTCTGCTTTTGATGGTGCGGCGAGTGCCTGTTTGTTCGACAGTCGTCCGTGGCTACGCATGACTCCTTTGAGGCTGGAGGGGACCGGACCCACTGGACATACCTAGCGTTCCTGGGGTTACGTCGAACCTGCTCCTCCGTCATGCGGCTTGCTTCGAGCTGGATATGTAATTGCCCGCCGCTTGCATTTGACCGGAGACGTGTCTAACTCGCGCATCATCCATCCTCGCGGACTTGCCACTGGCGCATTTCTCGCTTCAACAGGGGGGTTGGAGGTAGTTCCCCGATGGTTGCGAGTCGTTCCATCCACAGCTCGTCGGCCTTTCTTTTGATTGCCCGAACATGGGTCATGGCACGGCCTTGGGAGATTGGTGGTCGTATCGGCGCGGTTCCGGTATTCACGACCCTCCTAGCTGTTACTCGCCGGGTTGTTGCATGTTGGGTTTGGGTTGCTCCCAGAGTGATGATGACAGATGCGCTGGTTCGAGGTGGTGGTTGCGGTGCGCCTCAGCTGGCACCGGTCGGCTGCTGGTGGCTCTGGCCTTTTGGTCGTAATTAGAGATGTAATCGGAGCAGGTCTACTGATTTTTACCGGCTGCGCTACAAGGTTAGTTCTGGGATGGGGAGGAAATCGATAATTTATTTTGTCTTGCCCGATAGACATTTCACTTGATGGAGAGCACCATTTTCGAAATTCCGAACCGAGTGAAAACTCTCTCGCGGACGGCCTTTATAAGACTTGCCGTAGTCGCAGCGGGGAGGTTAACGGCTTTAACGCACTTGGTGAATTTATCGATGAAGACGAGGATCACTGTGTTGCCTTTCATCGAACGAGGCAGGGGCCCTATAAAGTAAATGCAGACTACATCCATGGTCCACCCCCTATGAGTTGACCTTGTCGTGGTGGGGGTGCTTAAGGACATCTTCTCCAGCAATCCAGCTGTAGAACCTGGTCAACCAACATAACTCAATCAAAACCTCTGAAACAATGGAAAATTAAGTTAATAAAAGAATTAAAAAACGAACGGGGATATACGTTCACAAGCCGGCAGGTGTCGCGACTGCTGGCGATGGCTTGGCCCCGAAAGAGGATAAGTCGCCAGCGACAAACTTATTAACTATAACGACACAAAAAGCGATTGGTGGAAGGACTGGGGAGCCGACTGCAGTTCGAGGAAGGCCTCACAAGCCAACTAAGAAATGTGGAGAGCCCTCTGGTTCTAACGCCCCTCCTAAGGAGGATGCCCAAACCAGTGGAAGGGTTGCAGTGACTCTCTGTAGCACTTCCACTCATACTGTCCGTATTATAGGGACATCGGAGAAGACTATTGCAGCAAGTAGAGGGGCCGAGACTTTCGGTTCTAACGCGAACTGTGATATGTTGACGAAGGGGCTACCCTCATCAAAAACACTGCTCCAACCTCCCACCTCATCCAGTCTAATGTCGAAGGACTCAAGGTCGACCAACCCGGACGGTACGGGTGCCGAGACCATCGGCTCCGTGGCTGAAAGGGGAGGACCTCCTCCCAGCTCCGGAAACACTCCTACCCTCCCCCAAGTTGTAAGTGAAACTGTGACTTACAGTGGAACAAACAACGAAAGGGTGTCCAATCCCCCTAACCCCAAAGTTGGAGGTGAAACTGTTACTTACATTGGAACTGAAAACAAAAGGGTCGCCAATCCCCATATCCCCCAAGTTGGAAGTGAAACTGTGACTTACAGTGGAACTGAAAACGAAAGGGTTTCCAATCCCCCTACCCCCCAAGTTGAAAGGGAAACTGTGTCTAACAGTGGAACGGACAACGAAGGGGATCCCAACCTCTCTACCTTTCCAAACCATAAAGTGAGGCGGAACGCTGAGAAAATTGCGAAGGTGTTAGGTGCGGTACCTAAACCTAAGCTTGATTCAACGCAATCTGCCAAGCTTGAATGGGCAATGAAAATCATTGCCATAAATGAGAAAAACGGCTCAGGCTCAACGTCTAAGTGCCAACGTTCGTTCGTGGAGTCAACCCCGAACGCCAAAGGCCTAAGGTGCATAAATCAAGCACCCTCAGCTCCAAAAAAGACATGTCGTACAGTGATGCACTGAAGGACAAACGCGAATGATGCGATCTCTTTCGATCAATGGGCAATTATCATGAATAAGCTCCAGGCCTCCTACTGGACTCTTATGATGGAGAACCCATGGTGGTATCAGGGACGCGTCAGGTTAATCGCTTTTGATGGAGAGAGATCGCGTGATCTGTATAAGCTCGCGATAAGCTGGTAAGAAAGACTGTGGCCTGGTGCTAAGCTTGAAGTCGTGTCAAGGGAGGATATCCCTTGCAGGCTTAGGGCTCGCGCTAGACTACCAGCGGAACTCTCCTGCAAGGAAACTATCATGAAAATGATACAATTCCGCAATCCAACCCTGCCGTCTCACGACTGGAAAGTCGCGAAGCTGGAAGAGCCAGAGGGTCACTATAGATTGGCTATAATAGTCATCAATGAATGTATGAATTTTATAAGTACGCATCGGAAAGTTTTTTAAATAAGCTTACAGAGGCCTATAACTATATTTATAATAGTGGAGAAGTCCCATTAAGCTTTAGAAAAAATATAATCTTCCCCCTTTTTAAGAAAGGCGATGAAAACGACCCAAGGAACTACCGAGGTATCTCTTTCCTGAACTCTGTGATGAAAATCTACACTGGAATTATATTGGACAGGCTGACAGTCTGGGTACAACAAAACAACCTCCTCAGTGAATTCCAAGCTGGTTTTCGGAAGAGATATTCAACTGTTGACAACATCTTTTCTCTCACTTGCATTGCTAGATCGTTCCTGGACAAGGGAAAGAAATTATACGCTTTTTTTATAGATTTCAAAGCCGCCTTCGATTCAATCGACAGATGTGCTCTCTTCTTCAAGCTAAGTTGCTTAGGCTTATCGTCCAAGATGCTCAACACACTGCAAATGATGTATGAAAATAATCTGACTATGGTTTGGGATGGAGTCGAGTCCTCAGAATGGTTTCAGACGACAAGTGGGGTAAAGCAAGGCTGTCTTCTGAGCCCACTCCTCTTTTCACTGTTCTTAGATGACCTTACGGCAGCTCTACCAGGTGGTATTCTTTTTGCTGGTGTAACAATTAAAGCATTAATGTATGCAGATGACATCGTCATATTCGCCGAGACTCCAAACATGATGCAGATTATGATAAACAAATTGCAACAATACTGCCGTCTCTGGAGTCTTACGGTCAACACAAGTAAATCTAAAGTAATGGTGTTCCGAAACGGCACAGGACGATATGCAAGAGAAGAGAAATGGACATGGGGAAATGCAGACCTCGAGTTGGTGAGAGAATACAGATATCTTGGAGTCATCATAACACCTCAGCTCTCTTTCAAAAAACATCTCCAGGAGAAACTAGTGGAAGCAAAAAAAGCCATCAACTGTAACTGGGCAGGAGTCCTTGGAAAAAAACATATAGCTCCAAGCGCTAAATATAAGCTCTTTGAAGCTGTGATGAGGTCTGTGATGTGCTATGCTGGTCAGGTATGGGGTTATCTGCAGTATGATGAAGTGGAAAAACTGCTGAGATATTTTATCAAAAGGATGTTCTGGTTACCAGAAAATACTCCCACATATATGCTACACTTGGAGACCGGTATATCACCACTCTACATTTTTACACTTAAATTACACTTAAGCTATGTGAAGAAAACGATGGCTCTACCAAACCACAGGCTACCCAAAATCATTGCAAACTACCTGCTGCAACGAAAATCCCAGTTCTTCGCGGAGTGGTCACTACTGGAACGACAACATGGCATCGAGTTGATGGAAAGAAACAACGAAGTATGGAATGATGCTATACCTGCACTTTTGGGGAGAGTTGAAGACAGTATATTCGCCAATTTCACGGAAGCAGCGCAGCGGAGCGAGACGCGTAATATGTATAGGGTGCTTCAACACAACCTTGGTGCAAGTAACTATTTCAACGACCGATACTCTCTTAATACGATATCTCTAATTTTCAAAACCAGAGGAGAGTTACTACGTTTAAATTACCAGCCATATGGACCTGAAGGAAACACGGAATGCACTTTATGTAATCATCGTGCCACAGAAAATGTTTTTCACTTCTTAACAACATGCCCCATCCTGCAGACAATACGACATGCGCATTGGGCAAAAAATTACTTAACTATCGATGAAGCGAAAGAAGTTCTAAATGGTCAAGATGGGATGATTTTAGCCAGTTATGTTAAATCTGCATTTGAATATCGAAATCAAATTATAAACGAAGCTTTTTAAAACAAAAAACAAAAAAAAAAACACAAAAAAAACTATGAATTATGTAAAATAACTTTTAGATTTATACAATTAATCTTATAAATACTCTTTTTTTCTGGCTGACGGCAAAAGCCAATGCTATATTAGTGAAATTGTAAACATGTTTATAAATCAATTCCATTTTTTGATTAAATAAAAATCACAAATACTACTACTACTACTAGTCATCAATAAGGACTCCCTAGCTCCCCTTGCTGAGACAAAAGGCGTGATTCGGTTCGGCTGGTCAAACATTGCCTTAAAAATATACAAAAAAGATGAAGAACAGAACATGTTTCCATCTTCCGTAACAAAAAGTGCGTCTTCAGTGGAAGAATCCGCAGGGCAAGTCGACCCTCCATCCATGGAGATAGACGAGCTCGGCACATCCTCTACTGAAACGTATGATAATAAACCCTCCACATCCCACTTGGATGCCCAAAACGTCGTCAAATTCTCCGACCTAGAGACTGATGACTCCGCAAACGAGGTTTCGCTCAGCGAGGATGACCTTCTTGGGTCAAACTCTGAGAGCGAAACAGACGACAACCTCAACCAGACCGTGGTGGGGGTTAGTCAACTTAGTTGTTCCCAAGATGGTGCAGCTAACTCAGATTAACATCCAACACTCCAAGCAGGCTTCGGCCTCCCTTCTTCTCCGCCTAAATAAGAGAGGGGAAGATATTGTCCTTATCCAAGAGCCTTCGATCATCAAGTCCATCGTTCGAGGACTAAGGACTCCTGGATATACTCTACTGTATATGAAGGACAAAGGTGAACCCAGATCCTGCATATTGGTAAGAAGTAGCCCTAATGTATTTTTACTCCCTCATTACAGCAATCGTGATGTAACCATAATAAGATACCAGACCAGTGACAACACCTACTGGCTGGTATCTGCCTACCTCGGCCATGACCATCCTGGCCCTCCTCCAGGCGACTTTTTAAAAAGGATTGTCGGGCGCAGCAAAACGGCAGAAGATCTGCCTCATCATTGGATGCGATGCTAATGCGCATCATACAGTATGGGGTAGTACTGACATAAATGAAAGGGGTGAGTCACTTTTTGATTTTATTTTAAGTACTAACCTTATAGTAAAAAATATTTTAAATGAACCAACATTCACTACCAGAAACAGACAAGAAGTCCTAGATATCACTCTTGTCTCCGACTCGGTTCATCATAGGATTACAAATTGGAAAGTATCAACTGAACACTCCTTTTCGGATCATAGATACATTCAATTTGATCTTAATGAGGAACCTCTCAAGCAACCAGTCTTCCGAAACTATCGGAAAACTGATTGGGAAAAATATCGGGTAACACTGGAAAAATTTATTGAACCTGAACTTTTCCAAAACCCTACAAACAAACAGGATCTAGACAAAAAAGTCAATGATCTTACCACTGCCCTTAACCACTAACTTCACAAATCCTGTCCTCTTATAAAAATAAGAGGAAAACGGAAACCACTGTGGTGGAGCTCGGGGCTAGAACCGCTCAGGAAGGAATGCAGAAATCTTTTCAACTGAGCTAAACAATCCAAAATCTCAATAGACTGGGACTCCTACAAGGAATCCCTCAAAACATATAAATATCAACTGATGAAAAGTAAAAGAACTTCCTGGAGAAACTTCTGTGGTGAAATAGAAGATACTTCAGAAGCTTCTAGACTAAGAAAAATCCTCTCAAAGAGTCCGACCATGCCTAGCAGTCTGAAAACAGCTGACGGCTGGACAGAATCCTGCGAAGAAACGCTTAATTTGCTTCTTGACACTCACTTTCCAGGAAGCTCTAAGAACTTATGCAACTATGAGTCCACAGAACCAGGTAGCATAATAACAAACAACCCCGATCTGACTACAAGGGAAAAATTAGTTTGGGCCATTAACAGTTTTGACCCATACAAATCCCCTAGACCTGATGGTATAATTCCAGCCGAACTTCAAAAGGCCGCGGATATTATTATCCCTGTCCTTGAAGTAATTCTCATCGGATGTACCACCTTGAACTATATCCGCACTCAGTGGAGAGAAGTAAAGGTTGTGTTTATACCTAAGGCTGGGAAGTCATCCCACGTAAACCCTAAAGATCTCCGACCAATAAGTCTATCATCCTTCCTTCTTTAAACTTTAGAACAACTGATAGATATCCACCTGCGTACAACTATAGATCCAAAACTGTTATCTACAGCACAACACGCCTACTGTAAGGAAAATCTGTAGAAACGGCCCTACACCCTGGTACGTACTATAGAATATTCCCTCCATCACAAAGAATTCACTCTGGCCGCCTTCCTCGACATAGAGGGCGCCTTCAATAACGTCAGCAACTCTGTAATTACAAAGGCACAGACGAAGCTCAATGTAGATGGTTCCATAGTGGAGTTGATAGATCTAATGCTAAAAAGCAGGAGAATCAACTCTACTCTAGGAAACTTCTCTGCAAAGAAAGAACAAAGGAACACCGCAAGGCGGAGTCCTATCCACTCTTCTATGGAATATAGTCGTCAATGAACTTCTAGTTGAATTAGAAGCTGAGGGATTCAAAGTGATTGCATATGCAGATGACGTCTCCATTGCGTTGTCTGGAAAACATGCTCACATCCTTACGGACCTGATGCAAACCGCTCTAAATAAATTTGTAAAATGGACGGGAAAATGTGATCTAGGGGTCAACTCTCAGAAAACTGAACTCGTTCTCTTCACCAGGAAATATAAAATTCCTCAACTAATAACTCCATCAATTAATGGAATCTGACTTGTACTTTCAAACGAAGCTAAATATCTAGGTATAATCTTAGACAAAAAGCTTAATTGGAAAGCCAATATACAGGAAAGAATCAGGAAATCCACCGTAGCTTTATTTTCCTGTAAAAAAGCCATTGGTAATAAATCACCCACTGGCTCTACACCGCGGTCAACAGACCAATACTCACATACGGAGTATTGGTATGGTGGACCGCTCTTGATAAAAGGACCTACTGCGATAATTTAAGCAAGGTCCAACGAACAGCCTGTTTGTGTATAAGCGGAGCACTGACATCAACACCCTCGGCTGCCCTAAATACACTTCTTAACCTCACACCACTAGATATCTTCAGCAAACAAATGGCCGCCAGTGCAGCCATTCGTATGAGAGCTATCTCCCAATAGACCGTAAATAACATCGGTCACGCTACGATCCTGAATTTATTCGGATCAATCCCTTGCCACTCCGACTACACCATCCCCCAATTGGTTTTTGATAATAAGTTCCAAGTCTCAATCCCACGAGAACGACCTGGGAAGACAAAGAATTTTTGAGAGACGATTCAATTCATATCTATACAAATGGTTCAAAAACCGAAGAAGGGGTAGGCTGCGGGGTGTACTCAAACCGACTTAACGTAAATCTCTCGTTCCACCTTCCAAACCATTGTAGCGTGTTCCAAGCGGAAATTCTGGCGATCAAAGATTTCCTATCATGGCTAAAAGAAAACGTGATATCCTCAACGAATATCCGGATTTTCTCAGATAGTCAAGCAGCCCTCAAATCACTCGACGCTGTTTCTACGAACTCAGTAACCGCCCTCAACTGTCGCTTATCTCTTAAGGAGATGGCTGAACAGCTCAATATTCACCTTTGTTGGGTGCCGGGGCACAGAGATATCGTAGGTAACTGCGAAGCCGATGAACTCGCCAGAGAAGGAACCGTTCTACCGATCTCAACCAGTAGGTTGAATATTGTTATACCAATCGTTACATGTAAACTTATGCTAAAGCAAGAGGCAATGGACAGAACAAATCACAGGTGGAACAATATCACCACGTGCGTGGCAACAAAACGTATATGGCCAGGACTAGATCCAAAACGCACAAAACATTTGTTATCCATTACCAGATTGCAAGTTAGCTCCGTAATCAATGTCATTACCGGACATTGTCTGATGGAAAGACACGCCATAAGACCTGGCGTTCCCTCTAATGACTTCTGCAGAAGTTGCTTAGATGAGGAGGAGGAGGAGACAACCCAGCACCTACTCTGCTCATGTCCTGCACTCTCTTTTAAAAGAAAGCAGCATCTGGAGAAATATTTTCTTGATGATCCAAGCGATCTGGCGAACACAGATCCCCTGCATCTCCTTCGCTTTATTAAAAGCTTCAAATGGTTTTGTTAAGTGAGCCACTCCCTCGCATAATTTCTATGGTATCACAATGGACCTAGTATTGGTCTAAGTGTGCCAGGTGTATTCGATATCGCGACATATCCCTGGCCAATATTTTTGAAAATACCATCCAAAACCATTAAAGCATCCATAAAAATACCATCTACATACCTAAGTGAACAACCAGCGTTAAATTTTCAGAACCGTTAAATCTTTTAATGGTGACTGGAGGTGGCGATACCAGTGACTTCCCCTCCGTGATGTTACTATAGTTAAGTTATGTGATGGCTAGCATGTCCACTTGCTAACACAGAGGTTCGAGGTACGAATCACAGCAGAGGCAAAAATGTTTTTCCACTGGTATCGTCTTTGTCGAGGAATTTGGCAAGTCCTCCGTTAGTAAATTCATTGCCATGAAAAACGCTTTCTCCATTAGCCGTTTGGAAACGGAAGAAAATTGTAGGTCCCCTACATTCCCTCACAAGGCTTTGTTTTGTGATATGCGCTAGGGCCCGAAGCACGCCTCCCTTATGTGCCACCCTATTTATTTTACTTTTTGTTTTTAATAACAAACTAACAAGAAAAGTTAAGTACCTGTAAGACTTTTAAATACCAACCTAATTTGAGTTCCTGCCGAGTAAATATGAAAACAAAGAAATCTAGGATGGTTGTATGTATATTGAAAATAGATACATACTCTTACATTTTATTATAGCACACTGAATTCGGGCAACTTATATATTACTTAGATCTATTACGCTAGTAACTCTTTTTACATCAGTGAAGTCTATCTAACGTATTTGTTTATATGTTGTTAAGAATGAAGTAACAACTATTCCGCTTATCTTAAAGTGTATTGTCGATCAAAGAGGTAAAATTGACTGCAGACGTTGTAGTAATGAGCATTATCATAACTGATAGTGTTTCCCTCATTCTTTTCGATAGATGGGGTTTTTTTCAGCATATAATTAAAGAATTTCACAAGCGTTTGAATGAACACGGTTGTTGCGACCGTTAGTAGGTTGACCGAATCCTGAACAGCATTGATGACCTCGCGATTGCGTAAAACTTTGACTTGTAGACATTTTCGTTTCATGTTTGCATTGATGCGTTGACTGACCATGCGTTGACTTACCATGCGTTGACTGACCATATGTTGATTGACCATGCGTATGCCTTCTGAAAATAGAATATGCAAAAACTCAAATCAAAAACATATTTCATCAATTTACCCATGACTACAAATCCCAGATTCCGATAGGGAATTCGGTAAAGGTGGCAAGCTAAATGGACAAAATTGCGGAATATCTGTCTCCATGACTTCTTCAACCATTTTGTCTAGTTTTTCAATTGCTTTAGACTGCTTGGCGGCCATCATCGCTTTGCGCGCTGCCTTGGAACATATATTTGAGCTGCCACCTTTTTTTTCTTTGCTTGCATTTTTCAATGACGTGTTCTTGGCATCACAAGATCTAAAAAGCAGAAAACCTGATCTTAATTCATTATATTTTCAAAAAACGAAAAGTGTTTAATTTAACAACAAATACTAAATTTAAAAAGATAACCATTGTCAGCCGTATTTATTACGTTTCACTAAAACATGCTTGAAACGCTGACTTCCTCAGACTTTGATCAATGAAAAAAATACTTACTTATAACGTATTGTAGTTAATTACTATTAACTAATACCTTATGCCAAAATCATAAATGTAGTTTTATTTTATTTTATAATTCAAAAAGTTGCAAAAACACCACTGAATGACAACCATGTACTCAAAATAAACGATACCTATGCACTGGAACAAGAAAAAGGTGTTTCTGCATTTAAGTTACCAGTTGTGAAAAATGATATGTAAATAAATGAGAAAGCGTTACTTAAAAAATCGTGGAGTCTAAAACGCGATTATAACTACGGCTGTGAGTAGTTACGCAGTGAATAAGATTTTCTTCAAACTTAAATCAGTGAATAAAATATCCTCATGTATGTTAACAAGAATAAAGTAACATTAACCAACGGAAATGCTGAAAATGCGTCTGGGTCATTTGCACCGCAAGTAAATTATTGGGAAATGCAAAGTAATGCATTCTTTTACTAGGTTGCAGTTGGCATTTGGCAATAAGAAAATCAATTCTTGTAAAATGAAATTGTAGTTAGTCTTAAGTCAACATTCGAACAATAAAGGTGAGCAATCTGCTCTTACCCAAAAACATTTTTTCTTAAATAATTAATAACTGTTTATTTAACTGGTACCAAGCGTGGGGCTATAAATACTCGCGCTTAATAAAGGCTAACCATTGCCAATAACTCGCGCGTTATTTTTTCTTAAATCCAGTGCTAAATAAGTCATTAAACATCTTTAAAGAGAGTGATAGTGATAAAAGCAAATCCAAGAACAAGGCCCCCTAATAAAACGAAAAAGGACAAAAAGGAGCAGTAAATACAACCGCTTGGATCAGGAACAAAAACCACAAGGAAAATAAAATTCGTTAATCATCAAGCAACTATGAATCAACCACTATTCACACTATTATTGTAAGTTATTAAATCATTCAAACTTTGAAAAAAAATTTTTGTGAATCAATTAATAATCCGGCACGAGTACGATAACTTTGGCGACAAAAAATAATAACGGTTTCTGATAGAGGGGTTCAATACAAGCATTTTTTACTATGGGAGGGGGGGTCTATCTCCCCCCGTTTAGGCGGTAGGGGCAATTTTATAAAAATTGACTTAAAATCTAAAAAAAAATATTGTAGATCAACGGGAAAACTTACAGATACAATTTATATGAAAGCCAGCAACTTGCACTTTATAACAAATTTTAAATGAAGTGGTTTCAATTCATAGTTTTTGAAATAACTGACTTCAAAGTCAAAATTAACGAAAAAAATTTTAGAAAATCACTTTGAGTACTGTGTTTCTCGTGATTACAAATGCCAATAAAAAAAATTAGATGTAGTTAGTTGCTTCAATAAATTTTTTATCAAACGATATAAATTACTTTTTTCTATGTCTTATAGTTTTTGAGATAATTGAAAAATAGTAAAACTATTGAAGTATGCATTATTTTCAAAAAATTATGGAAATACGTACGAATTTACAATAATGTTAGGAAATAGACTAGTGAAAGTATAAAAATTCATAAGACAGGTACTTATGTGCAATTAATTTCCGTATGCAACAACTTTCCGCATGGCCCGCTTCGCGGGGACTCATTATTTTAACCCTTTTTTCCGCAGGGTTAAGCTGCTCATGCTAAATATGAAAATAGCAATTAATTTCCGTATGCAACAGCTTTCCGCATGGCCCGCTTCGCGGGGCTCATTATTTTAACCCTTTTTCCGCAGGGTTAAGCTGCTCATGCCAAATATGAAAATAGCAATTAATTTCCGTATGCAACAGCTTTCCGCATGGCCCGCTTCGCGGGGCTCATTATTTTAACCCTTTTTCCGCAGGGTTAAGCTGCTCATGCTAAATATGAAAATAGCAATTAATTTCCGTATGCAACAGCTTTCCGCATGGCCCGCTTCGCGGAGACTCATTATTTCAACCCTTTTTTCCGCAGGGTTAAGCTGCTCATGCTAAATATGAAAATAGCAATTAATTTCCGTATGCAACAGCTTTCCGCATGGCCCGCTTCGCGGGGCTCATTATTTTAACCCTTTTTCCGCAGGGTTAAGCTGCTCATGCTTAATATGAAAATAGCAATTAATTTCCGTATGCAACAGCTTTCCGCATGGCCCGCTTCGCAAAACTCATTATTTTAACCCTTTTTTCCGCAGGGTTAAGCTGCTCATGCTAAATATGAAAATAGCAATTAATTTCCGTATGCAACAGCTTTCCGCATGGCCCGCTTCGCGGGGACTCATTATTTTAACCCTTTTTTCCGCAGGGTTAAGCTGCTCATGCTAAATATGAAAATAGCAATTAATTTCCGTATGCAACAGCTTTCCGCATGGCCCGCTTTGCGGGGCTCATTATTTTAACCCTTTTTCCGCAGGGTTAAGCTGCTCATGCCAAATATGAAAATAGCAATTAATTTCCGTATGCAACAGCTTTCCGCATGGCCCGCTTCGCGGGGCTCATTATTTTAACCCTTTTTCCGCAGGGTTAAGCTGCTCATGCTAAATATGAAAAAAGCAATTAATTTCCGTATGCAACAGCTTTCCGCATGGCCCGCTTCGCGAAACTCATTATTTTAACCCTTTTTTCCGCAGGGTTAAGCTGCTCATGCTAAATATGAAAATAGCAATTAATTTCCGTATGCAACAGCTTTCCGCATGGCCCGCTTCGCGGGGACTCATTGTTTTAACCCTTTTTTCCGCAGGGTTAAGCTGCTCATGCTAAATATGAAAATAGCAATTAATTTCCGTATGCAACAGCTTTCCGCATGGCCCGCTTCGCGGGGCTCATTATTTTAACCCTTTTCCGCAGGGTTAAGCTGCTCATGCTAAATATGAAAAAAGCAATTAATTTCCGTATGCAACAGCTTTCCGCATGGCCCGCTTCGCGGAACTCATTATTTTAACCCTTTTTTCCGCAGGGTTAAGCTGCTCATGCTTAATATGAAAATAGCAATTAATTTCCGTATGCAACAGCTTTCCGCATGGCCCGCTTCGCGGGGACTCATTATTTTAACCCTTTTTTCCGCAGGGTTAAGCTGCTCATGCTAAATATGAAAATAGCAATTAATTTCCGTATGCAACAGCTTTCCGCATGGCCCGCTTCGCGGGGCTCATTATTTTAACCCTTTTTCCGCAGGGTTAAGCTGCTCATGCCAAATATGAAAATAGCAATTAATTTCCGTATGCAACAGCTTTCCGCATGGCCCGCTTCGCGGTGCTCATTATTTTAACCCTTTTTCCGCAGGGTTAAGCTGCTCATGCTAAATATGAAAATAGCAATTAATTTCCGTATGCAACAGCTTTCCGCATGGCCCGCTTCGCGGGGCTAATTATTTTAACCCTTTTTCCGCAGGGTTAAGCTGCTCATGCTAAATATGAAAATAGCAATTAATTTCCGTATGCAACAGCTTTCCGCATGGCCCGCTTCGCGGGGACTGATTATTTTAACCCTTTTTTCCGCAGGGTTAAGCTGCTCATGCTAAATATGAAAATAGCAATTAATTTCCGTATGCAACAGCTTTCCGCATGGCCCGCTTCGCGGGGCTCATTATTTTAACCCTTTTTCCGCAGGGTTAAGCTGCTCATGCCAAATATGAAAATAGCAATTAATTTCCGTATGCAACAGCTTTCCGCATGGCCCGCTTCGCGGGGCTCATTATTTTAACCCTTTTTCCGCAGGGTTAAGCTGCTCATGCTAAATATGAAAATAGCAATTAATTTCCGTATGCAACAGCTTTCCGCATGGCCCGCTTCGCGGGGCTCATTATTTTAACCCTTTTTCCGCAGGGTTAAGCTGCTCATGCTAAATATGAAAATAGCAATTAATTTCCGTATGCAACAGCTTTCCGCATGGCCCGCTTCGCGGGGCTCATTATTTTAACCCTTTTTCCGCAGGGTTAAGCTGCTCATGCTAAATATGAAAATAGCAATTAATTTCCGTATGCAACAGCTTTCCGCATGGCCCGCTTCGCGGGGCTCATTATTTTAACCCTTTTTCCGCAGGGTTAAGCTGCTCATAAGCTTTGGGGTGCAAATTTTTTATATGAAAAGTTTCTCTTAAAATTAGAAAATTTTTTGATTTTAAAAAAGAAATATAGTTTTACTATTTTTCAATTATCTCAAAAACTATAAGACATAGAAAAAAGTAATTTATATCGTTTGATAAAAAATTTATTGAAGCAACTAACTACATTGAAGTCAGTTATTTCAAAAACTATAAATTGAAACCACTTCATTTAAAATTTATTATAAAGTGCAAGTTTCTGGCTTTCATAAAAAGTATAAATTGTATCTGTAAGTTTTCCCGTTGTTCTACAATATTTTTTTTTTAGATTTTAAGTCAATTTTTATAAAATTGCCCCTACCGCTTAAACGGGGGGAGGTAGACCCCCCCTCCCATAGTAAAAAATGCTTGTATTGAACCCCTCTATCAGAAACCGTTATTATTTTTTGTCGCCAAAGTTATCGTACTCTCCCCAATAATCCGGTCAAATTAAACCAAAAATTGATAGTGAAGTTACATAAATTCGCACCAAGCTGAAAGTTGGTGAGATCGTTTAAAATATGATTCCAAATAAAACTTGAAAGTTCCCCAACTTTCCCCTGCATGGGAAAAATTTTATTCGAGGTCAAAGTTCAAAAATATGATTTTTCCCACATTTTTTGCGATTTTCAGCAAAATGGTAAGTTTTATCATAAAAATATATCAGATGCAATTGTAGATTATAAATTTATCTATAAAAAATGTTATGTTACTTTTTTTCTTACGAGTCACTGTTTCGGAGATATAACGATTCAAAAATTTAGAAAAGTTATAATAGTAATAATAAGCGCACGTTTTCACGCCACCTATGAGGTAAAGTATAGCGCGTTTTTTTTAACTTGGTTTCCCAAACATTCTATTCTATCTGTCCGTTATGATCCTATTTAATAAAATAGCCATTAAAATCTTTTTTTTGTTCTTCTTCTTGATCTTCTTCTTGTTCTTCTTCTTCATCTTCATGCTGGATGCAAGTAAATTGCGTCAATAGCGATGTTTCGAATGTCACCTCATTGGAATCAAACGAATCCTCCACTGTTGGTGATTCAACATTAGAGCATGACCGGCCTTAACAATTGGTACATGCCATAGAACAAAACAGTCCAACTTTTTTGCAACCACATTTAGCACTGCAACACTTTTTGCCGTTACAAAAAATTGTGTTCAGCAGTTTTTCCGGCGCAGGTGAAAGTGCAGTTTGAAATGATTCGTCGACGAGAACCTAATGATTTTTTTTTCTCTGAATTGAAGTTTGACCTATCAAATGTATAGGTCAAACGTCAATTCAGGCATTTATCATAGAAATTTTACATTAAAACTGTTGAGCAAATAAAAACGTGGCTGAATTCTCACAAACATACTTGATCAACAATGTTCATATTTTACCAACAAATCAGAATTGTTGACGAAACACAAACGTTGTTATCATGGACAAGTATATTTCTAGTATCACAACCGTTGTTGGTTAACAATGAAATTAAAAATTACGTTGTTGATTTGAGCAATAAAAATTGTAGCATTTAAATAAATAAAATGAAAATGCCAACTTGTTCAATTTAAGTATGTTCGTGCTTGACGCAAAAACAAACAAGCTTCATGTTTGATTTTACCAAGGTTTTTCTTTCGGTGTTTAAAACAAAATTAATAAAGAAAAAAAAAGCAGGGGTAATATACAAATTATTATTACATTAATCAAAATTATAATCAAAACACGAAAATTAATGAGAAAGCGAGTTTATCATTATTCTTATTATTATAATTTTTTTTTTATTACTATTTTATTGCTACTTTTTAAGAATTTAGACGATTTGCAATAAAAGAATTACAATTTTGGAGTGATTTTAAACATAAAAGGTGATACTTTTAGATTAGTTGAAACATAAAAGCACTAATAGGCATTGAGGTTAACTTTCAAAAGCTATTACGATATGTTGAAGCATGTTTGCAGTAATTATACAAAAGAGACCAACCCCGAACACCATTTAATATTTCGTAGAGACTATTAACGGACAAAAAACTTTCTTGGAAATACAACCGTCGTATCTCTTGCAAAATAGGGCACACTGCGATAAAATGGTAAATATCGTCTAACTTCCTTGTATTACACAGATTACAAATTTGCTGACGATCGACTCTATGCGGGATGAAATTCAAGTTGAGAATTTCGACCCTTGCTTTGAATATTGTGCTTATTTTAAACGAAGAGTTCTTCAGATTAAAATAGCTATCTTCAGTAAGTATTCGATGGTTGAGGTTCCTGTAGATAATTCTGGAAGTTGAAGATGATGCCCTGGTTAAGTGTTCGTCAAATATCTTGTCATCAATTTTTGAAATAATCGTCGCAAAAATATTAGGCCACTCATAGACATTGCTTTCAGATAACGACAACGAGAGATCGTGGGATAAGGCCAGCTGGTTCCATTCCCTGAAAGGAAAAAAAATTTGGATTCCCCAAATCAAAGGCCTTTGCTGAGTGGCATCCCAACAAACCCTTCCTACACCAATTCTTAGTTATCAGTTATCCTGGACATACCTTGCATATTGATATCTTTTCGACAGAAAAATATCTAGTAATAACTGCGCTCGACAAATTTACAAAATTTGCTCAAGCCAAAATAATAGCATCCCGTTCAATTGAGGATATTAAGCGCCCACTACGCGATATTATCTTCTATTTTTGCGTTCCCGAAGTTGTGGTGATAGATAGTGAAAAAGCCTTAAATTCAGCATCAATAACCTCTCTGTTGGAAGACGATCTTAAAATAAATATATTCAAAACACCACCACACAAAAGTGGAGCGAATGGCCAAGTCGAGCGCTTCTATTCCACTTTGTTTAAAATTATGAGGTGTCTAAAAACCGACGAACCTTCACGGTCCTTTGAAAAGATTTTAGAAAGAGCTATAAACGAATATATCTTCACCATACACTCCACAACAGGCAAAAACCCATAGAGCTTTTCTATAGACGAGTACCCCGTTTAAATCCCTAGCAATTTGAAAACATACGCAAAGAAACTATCGAAAAATTAAAAGTAAAACAAAAACAGGATTATAGAACCCACACCAAGAGAAAAAACCAATAAAAACTTACGAAATAGGCCAAGTCATATTTGTCAAAAACAATAAACAAGATATTAACAAGAGGTAGTAAAAAAAATAATAATTCCACAATTTTAACCGAATCTGGTCGAATAGTTCACAAAAGTAATATTAGAAATTAATATGCATTATTTCAGGTGTGCTTTAGGCCCAAAAATGCTTAGCAAAAGTCCAAATCCTTGACTTCACAAACTCACAAGTCATAGCGATACACGCAGGACAAGCAAGAATTCAAACCGGAAATTTCAAATTATTGATTCATGTGGTTGACATTACCCAATATGAGTCAAAATTCAACGAGATCACCCCAATAATTTTATACAATAGGAACACCTCTCCCTATCCTTTCCTAAAACAGGAAATTATTCAAATTCAAAATTTAATCCAAAACCTCAAACCAAGAAAAGTCAAAAGATCAATTAATCTCATAGGTACTGCTTGGAAATGAATAGCTGGTAACCCAGATTATGAAGAATTTATAACAATCACTGACAAAATGAACAATGTATAACAAAACAATAATAAACAGGTTATAATTCACGCACTACACAATGAAAGAATAAATAATATTACTGAAATGTCCATTGAGATACATAATAAAACTACTACAAGCGAACAAATTGTATAATAATGAAATATTAAGTGCTGTCCATTACAAAATTTACATATTTAAAGAAAAACTTGAAAATTTCAATTATGCTATACATTGGGCTAAACTTGGTATTATCAATTCTCTAATACATTAACTAAGCCAGAAATAAATTTAGCTGTAAGTACAATCTCTAAAGAAAATTTGCCATTTGCTACTGTAGAAGACGCTTTAGACTTCGCAGAAGTAAAAAATTTAAGTGATTCAGTATCAATACTTTATATTATCAACATTCCTTAAGTAAATAAAAATGATTGCTCAAAAATAATTTTAAAGCCTGTAAAAAAAAGCTATTGCCCCAGATTTGTCATTTAATACAGTTCTAAAATCAGTTAACGAAACTTATGGTTTAAAACACAGTTGTAAAGCATATAATTTTATGTCAATCTTGTTGTATTAAGGCATGGCACACCGTGCTGGAATAGCGTGGCGGAAGAGGCGCCTGAAGGGCGTGGCGGGGGGATCTTGCCCCCAGACTACCTCTACACCTAATACCGCAAAAAAGGAATCAGGCCAGGATCGAAAGTACGAACCTTTATTATACTTTTTTGCTTTTATTATAGAGACGGCGATGGACTTTTTCACCCTCAGGGAGGCCATAGATGGCCAGGTCTGTTCCCCACCCTACCTGCGGAAATTCTCGACCCATATCACACTTGAATTCCCCCAATACTATAAAGCTTTAAGCTTTACTCACCTTCCGTCTCTCTTGGTGTGCGGTCACACTGCCCTGGTCCCTTTTACCACGACATTTTTAACTTTACTTAGAATTCAAAATTTACTTAAACCACATGGCCTTTTTTTCAATTTTACAAATTGATTCCGTTAGTTGTGCCCCCGTTTTCCCTGTTCTTAAGGCTTTGACGCCGTTCTATGTTCTAACCCCCGCTGCCCCGCCGGTTCCTACCTAAGGAGAGCTCTCTGTAAGTTAGCGCTTCCGGTGCACGTGGAACGTGCCCACCAAAAAAAATCCGCGTTGCCCCCTGAGTTATATGTGGGAGCCAGTCGCGGTCCAAAAAAGAAAATAAAAAAAGAAAACAGTGATGAAAATTTGCACAAAAAAATATTCTTTATTATTAATTTTGATCTTTTCACATTGAGATTCACTTAATAACTAACTTAGAAAGTAACTTAAACCCTAAAGTGACCTTCGAATGATCTGTTATGTTTGTTTGCTTACATTATGTACATAAAGGCTTTTAAATGAACAGCCAATCGTCTGTTGGCTTTTATATGATGATGCGATCAAGTACATACATAACGTTTGTTAAATGCTAAGGCTATGCAGGTACTAGCTTTGGTGGGAAGAATGGCTATCTTGTTTTAGAGTTGACTGAGGTATCGATATGATGTTGCTAGGCAATTGTATCTACCGTAACTACGTCACTCGGTCGAATGCGTTGCAAGCATGTAACTCCTCCCCTCTTTGAATGTGCGATCTCATCGAACATCACAACAGGTTTCGATACTGTAAGCTTAATGCCAAAAATAATGTGCACATTTATATTTTTTCCCTTCATATTTTTTTTCTTCTCTTATATAAATATAAATATAGAAACTTAAAATACTGTAACGTGCGCTTAGTTCGAAAATTAAAACTTCACTTTTCAATTTATTTCAACCACTTTTATTCAGTTTATAAACTTTATTCGATCTCAACTCGACTTTTGGACTATCACTTGTAGACAATTTACTCTTCACTTTATCACTCTATAATCAAAACTGCCCTCTGGTTGCCTCGGGCGGGCTATTTATATCGAATGACATTTCATCTAGAACTCTCCAGTAACTTCTATATTGTCTCCACTCTACACTATTTTGGCTGTCAAACATTTTCTCTCCTTCAAAATTTCTACACTTACACCAGTGCTCCCAGATGTGTTTTCGGTTGAACGTTTTCGATTAGGAAATTGGTATTAAATGTTGGGCTCACGTTACACTGCCCCCTCCTTAAGATTGTTCGTCCCGAATAATTCCATCTGCAGCCTCGCCACTATATCGATGCAGCCGGTCACAATGAACTACTTTTAACTTGCCTCTTAGTCATCTTTGGATGCGGTAAACCACGTCGTTAATCCTCGTGACAACAGTATAAGGACCTTCCCAGTTTTGCTGAAGTTTCGGTGACAATCCCTTTTGACGATGCGGATTGTAAAGCCACACACGATCTCCTGCTTGGAATCCTGACGTTGTCGCTTTAGTGTCGTACCGTGTCTTCATCCGGTCGCTGTAGGTTTTCATCCGTTCCCTTGTTCTTTTATGGATGTCAGCGAGCCTCTTCTTGAGGTCGTCCACATACTCGTTCGTGTCCTGTGGCTCCTCTGTGGGGCATCCAAATTTAAGTTCGCTGGGCAGCCGCATGGTTTTCCCGAACAGGATGTCAGATGGTGTTTGTCCTGTCGAGCTATGTACTGCACTTCTATAGGCCATCAGGAATAGCGGTACGTGCCTATCCCAGTCTCTTTGGTAGTTGTCTACGACCTTGGTGAAGTGTTCTTTCAAGGTCCGGTTGAATCTTTCAACCATCCCATCAGATTGTGGATGAAGCGGTGTGGTTCTCGTTTTCTTACTGCCAAGTAGTCTGCACACTCCTTGGAAGATGTTTGACTCAAAGTTCCTCCCTTGGTCGGAATGGAGTTCCATAGGCATGCCAAACCTACTCACCCAGTTAAACACAATCTGGTCGACCACCGTTTTGGCCTCTTGATTTGGGATGGCATACGCTTCAGGCCACTTGCTAAAATAGTCCATTACAACCAGAATGTACTTGTTTCCAGCGCTGGTCTCTGGAAAAGGCCTAGCCACATCTACTGCAATCCTCTCAAAAGGCGATCCAACGTTGTACTGATACATTTTACCTTGAATCTTCTTACCCGGTCCTTTGGTTGCAGCACACTTGTCACATGTTCGGCACCACTTCTCCACGTCATCTCTAGCATGTAACCAGTAGAACCGATGTCGCACCTTCTCCAGTGTTTTGTTTACTCCCAGGTGGCCTCCAGAAGGTCCGTCGTGCATCTCCCGAAGAACTTCACTGACTTTCGATTGTGGTACGATCAGCTGCATCACATATGACTTACCGTCAGTGGATTCCCATCTTCGCCTGAGGACACCTTCTTGCACATATAGTGAGTCCCACTGTGCCCAATAGGCTTTGAGAACTGGACTCCTATCAGAAATGTCTCCCCATTCAGGTTTCTCTTCATTTTCTTTCCATGCGAGAATGGGCTCGATATCTGGATCCTCCTGTTGAGCAGTCCTCACTTCCTCATTGCTCCATCCGCATATTGGGTCAGCTCTTAATCGCTGAGCGGTAATATTTCCTTTTTCTTCTTGCCGCCTACAATGCTTGCAATCCACTTTGCAAGGTCTTCGGGATAATGCGTCAGCGTTTGAGTGCAACTTTCCTCTGCGGTGTTGAATCTGGTAGTCATAGGTCTGCAATCTTTCTATCCACCTTGCGACTTGACCTTCTGGATTTTTGAAGTTCAACAGCCAGCTCAGAGCACCATGTTCTGTCCGCAGAAGGAATTTCTGTCCATAGATGTACTTATGGAAGTGCTTTGTTGCCAAGATAAGAGCTAGCAGTTCCCTTCTGGTCACGCAGTAGTTTCTTTCGGGTTTTGATAGGACCTTGCTGTAGTATGCCACCACTTTCTCTTCGCCATCATGCACTTGGGATTGTACCGCCCCGATTCCAACGTTGCTTGCATCAGCGTCGATGATGAACGTTTTGCCAGGTGTTGGATGTGCCAGCACTGGAGCGTTACAGAGGCGGTATTTGAGTTCCTGGAAAGATTTCTCGCACTCACCTGAGCATTTAAACTGCTTCCCTTTTTCGGTAAGCTGATGTAAACTCTTTGCAACTCCAGCAAAGTTCTTAACAAAACGTCGGTAATATGTGGCAAGACCAAGAAAGCTTCGGAGTTGATGTTTGTCCTGTGGTGTTGGCCAATTTTTGACGGAGTCAACTTTTTCAGGATCAGTCTTCACTCCTTGGGAAGAGATGATGTGTCCCAAATACTTAACTTCGGTTTTGAAAAGTGCACATTTTTCCGGATTCAGTTTAAGGTTAGCCTCTCGAAGTCTCTGAAACACGGCTTTTAGGTTCTTGCAATGTTGGTCAAATGTTTTCCCGTAAACAATGACATCGTCCAAGTAGACTAGGCAAGCTTTCCACGTCAGTCCTTGAAGAAAGCACTCCATCAAACGCTCGAATGTTGCCGGAGCATTGCATAGCCCAAACGGCATAACTTTGAACTGCCAGAGCCCATTACCTGTAGAAAACGCCGTCTTTTCCCGATCATCTGGGTGGATGTCAACTTGCCAATATACACTTTTCAAGTCCAGCGTCGAGAACCACTGGGCTCCCTCCATGGCATCCAGGGTATCACTGATTCTGGGCAGGGGATAGCTGTCCTTCTTGGTCACATCATTCAGTCTTCTGTAGTCTACACAAAAGCGAGTGCTTCCGTCTTTCTTTTTCACTAGCACCACTGGTGACGCCCAAGGACTTTTGGAATTTTCGATAAGACCGTCCTTCTTCATCGTTGCTATCATTTCCTCAACCTCACCTTGTTTGGCCAGTGGAAGACGTCTTGCGGGTTGACGAATCGGTTTTGCATCTCCTGTGTTGATGCGATGCTGCACGAACTGTGTCCTACCATATTGTCCCTTTTGCGATGCGAAGATGTCAGTGTACTCTTGCAGGAGACTTTCAGCCATCCCTGTTTGTTGGTGATCAAGGTTGGATGAATTCAGTATTTTAGCTCTGATGGTTTTGAGCTCCTCCGAAGTTATAGTTTTTCTCGGGGCTTCGTCTGTGATCTTCGTAATTGTTGCAACCGATTCGCAACGTCCAACGACTTCTCCTTTCTTCAACCTTACATCGTACGGTCTGCTGTTTAGTAATCGTACGGGGACCATTTTGTTTTTCGGTGCTACCAGTGCTTTCCCAATGATGACGCTTTGGGAGGAACACTCTGGGTCTGGTTCCACCATGAGGTATCGAAGGCTTCCAAACTCACCTTCCAGTTTTGTCCAAACGAACACTTCAGAAGAAGGAGGCAGAATCAGATCTTCCGTGATGACAGTCCTCAGTGTCGACGTACTTTCGTTCGAATAGGTCATTGGAAGTTCCTTATTTTGGTACTTCAAAACCTGATTACCGATGTCCAAAATAACTCCGTGCTGTTTCATAAAGTCGATTCCAATGATGCACTCGTCACATATATCTGCCACCAGGAATTGATGAGTAAACACTAGATCGGCCAGTCGGATCTTAAGACTCACTTCTCCGTATACTCTTGCTGCTTCTCCCGTTGCGGTTCTTAGACGGTAGCTATTGGTGTTATGAAGCCACGTCGTCTTTACCAGGTCTCGATGTACTATGGATGCTGTGGCATCGGTGTCGATGGTAGCCACATGTTTGTTCCCGTCAATAGTAGTCTCCACAGTCAGACTCTTGTTGTCTCGTTTGGTCTGGGAGACCTGGATGGTGGTTCTGGGGCCATCGATACAAGAAACCAGCCTCTGCCCCTCGAAGTTGGTTCTTACTCGTTTCCCTGATGGGAAACGGGCTGATAGGCAACGCTGGTGTTGTTGTTACCTTGCTCTGGGTTGGATCTCTTGCTTCCACAATGTTGACAACCGGCTTTATTTGGTGGTAGTCGGCATTGACGCTGTAAGTGCCCGGTCTTGTTGCAGTTCCAACATCTTGCTAGTCCGCTCCGGTTCTTTTGCATTTCAGCTCTTTGGCACAAGCATTCTTCGACTATGGCCTCTCTAAGTCGATGTACTCCCTGAGAAGCCTGTTCTGCTGCTTCAATTGTCAATGCGAATGCTAAAGTTTCGGAAAGAGTACGTGTTCTAGCAGTTCGCACAGACCTCTGAAGATGTATATCGGAAATGGCACGAACGAAGGATTCAACAGCAAGCTGGTTGATGATTTCTTCTCCAGCATCCGGGTATGCCAGGTGAACCAGTCTTTCGACGTCTGCTTGGAGCTGCTGTAGACTTTCACCCCTTTTCTGGACTCTGTTATTGAGTTGGACTCGGAAGACTTCTTTCAAGTGGCTATCTCCAAAGCGTTTATCTATAGCTGCCACGAGAGAACTGAAATCGCCGCTCATACCAGCTGGAACTGTTTGAAGTAATTCAGCTGCTGGTCCTCTAAGAGCAAGAGTCAGTGCAATGTACTTATCTTCGTCATCCCAGCCATTTGTTGTCGCGGCTGCCTCAAATTGTCTCTTGTAGACTGGCCAAGAAGACTGTCCATCAAATGTTGGGGGTTTCATCTCCTTTTTCTTTGCAAACTCCCCAGCAGACTCTCGAATTTTGATTTTCCGGATCTGGTCTAATTCCTTGGACAGAACAGAGAACTGTTTATCGCATCGGCTTTCCAAACGATTCTCTACAACAGAAAGCTGTTTTTCCACACCTTCAACTCGTTCGTCAAGGGCACATACATTTTTCTCAATGTTGCCCAATTTGCCTTCTAGAATGTTTTTCTGGCCTTCCAGAACATTCTGTTGCGCCTCGAGTCTTTCGAGAATATTCTGTTGTTCTTTCTTTTGTTCGTTTCGTTGTTCTTCAATCAGCTTCTTTTGCTCGTTTCGTTGCTCTTCCAGATCCTTTTGTTGTACTTCGAGTCTTTCGAGAACATTCTGCTGTTCCTTCTTTTGTTCGTTTCGTTGTTCTTCAATCAGCTTCTTTTGTTCGTTTCGTTGTGCTTCAAGCTGTTCCAGAACATTCTGCTGTTCCTTCTTTTGCTCGTTTCGTTGTTCTAACAAAAGTCTCATCATACTAGAAAAATCTACATTTTCACTTACTTCCTCTTCTTCCACTTCTGTTTCAAAAACAAAAGTGTTTACGTCTTCCCCTTGCTGCTCCAAATAGTTACGCAAGCGCAGGACGAGCTCATTTTTCGATCCCGCTCTAGAAAGATTTCGCTTACCTAACTCACTTTTAAGCTCAATGCAGTTGAGCTCTTCTAACAACTTACCCATTTTCACTGTATATAATTATTATTTCTCTTTTTACTTTTTTTTTTTTTTACACTTTACTGGTCAAATAAGTTTTATCCCGTGCGCTTAGTTCGAAAATTAAAACTTCACTTTTCAATTTATTTCAACCACTTTTATTCAGTATCTATACTTTATTCGATCTCAACTCGACTTTTGGACTATCACTTGTAGACAATTTACTCTTCACTTTATCACTCTATAACCAAAACTGCCCTCTGGTTGCCTCGGGCGGGCTATTTATATCGAATGACATTTCATCTAGAACTCTCCAGTAACTTCTATATTGTCTCCACTCTACACTATTTTGGCTGTCAAACATTTTCTCTCCTTCAAAATTTCTACACTTACACCAGTGCTCCCAGATGTGTTTTCGGTTGAACGTTTTCGATTAGGAAATTGGTATTAAATGTTGGGCTCACGTTACACTGCCCCCTCCTTAAGATTGTTCGTCCCGAATAATTCCATCTGCAGCCTCGCCACTATATCGATGCAGCCGGTCACAATGAACTACTTTTAACTTGCCTCTTAGTCCTCTTTGGATGCGGTAAACCACGTCGTTAATCCTCGTGACAACAGTATAAGGACCTTCCCAGTTTTGCTGAAGTTTCGGTGACAATCCCTTTTGACGATGCGGATTGTAAAGCCACACACGATCTCCTGCTTGGAATCCTGACGTTGTCGCTTTAGTGTCGTACCGTGTCTTCATCCGGTCGCTGTAGGTTTTCATCCGTTCCCTTGTTCTTTTATGGATGTCAGCGAGCCTCTTCTTGAGGTCGTCCACATACTCGTTCGTGTCCTGTGGCTCCTCTGTGGGGCATCCAAATTTAAGTTCGCTGGGCAGCCGCATGGTTTTCCCGAACAGGATGTCAGATGGTGTTTGTCCTGTCGAGCTATGTACTGCACTTCTATAGGCCATCAGGAATAGCGGTACGTGCCTATCCCAGTCTCTTTGGTAGTTGTCTACGACCTTGGTGAAGTGTTCTTTCAAGGTCCGGTTGAATCTTTCAACCATCCCATCAGATTGTGGATGAAGCGGTGTGGTTCTCGTTTTCTTACTGCCAAGTAGTCTGCACACTCCTTGGAAGATGTTTGACTCAAAGTTCCTCCCTTGGTCGGAATGGAGTTCCATAGGCACGCCAAACCTACTCACCCAGTTAAACACAATCTGGTCGACCACCGTTTTGGCCTCTTGATTTGGGATGGCATACGCTTCAGGCCACTTGCTAAAATAGTCCATTACAACCAGAATGTACTTGTTTCCAGCGCTGGTCTCTGGAAAAGGCCTAGCCACATCTACTGCAATCCTCTCAAAAGGCGATCCAACGTTGTACTGATACATTTTACCTTGAATCTTCTTACCCGGTCCTTTGGTTGCAGCACACTTGTCACATGTTCGGCACCACTTCTCCACGTCATCTCTAGCATGTAACCAGTAGAACCGATGTCGCACCTTCTCCAGTGTTTTGTTTACTTCCAGGTGGCCTCCAGAAGGTCCGTCGTGCATCTCCCGAAGAACTTCACTGACTTTCGATTGTGGTACGATCAGCTGCATCACATATGACTTACCGTCAGCGGATTCCCATCTTCGCCTGAGGACACCTTCTTGCACATATAGTGAGTCCCACTGTGCCCAATAGGCTTTGAGAACTGGACTCCTATCAGAAATGTCTCCCCATTCAGGTTTCTCTTCATTTTCTTTCCATGCGAGAATGGGTTCGATATCTGGATCCTCCTGTTGAGCAGTCCTCACTTCCTCATTGCTCCATCCGCATATTGGGTCAGCTCTTAATCGCTGAGCGGTAATATTTCCTTTTTCTTCTTGCCGCCTACAATGCTTGCAATCCACTTTGCAAGGTCTTCGGGATAATGCGTCAGCGTTTGAGTGCAACTTTCCTCTGCGGTGTTGAATCTGGTAGTCATAGGTCTGCAATCTTTCTATCCACCTTGCGACTTGACCTTCTGGATTTTTGAAGTTCAACAGCCAGCTCAGAGCACCATGTTCTGTCCGCAGAAGGAATTTCTGTCCATAGATGTACTTATGGAAGTGCTTTGTTGCCAAGATAAGAGCTAGCAGTTCCCTTCTGGTCACGCAGTAGTTTCTTTCGGGTTTTGATAGGACCTTGCTGTAGTATGCCACCACTTTCTCTTCGCCATCATGCACTTGGGATTGTACCGCCCCGATTCCAACGTTGCTTGCATCAGCGTCGATGATGAACGTTTTGCCAGGTGTTGGATGTGCCAGCACTGGAGCGTTACAGAGGCGGTATTTGAGTTCCTGGAAAGATTTCTCGCACTCACCTGAGCATTTAAACTGCTTCCCTTTTTCGGTAAGCTGATGTAAACTCTTTGCAACTCCAGCAAAGTTCTTAACAAAACGTCGGTAATATGTGGCAAGACCAAGAAAGCTTCGGAGTTGATGTTTGTCCTGTGGTGTTGGCCAATTTTTGACGGAGTCAACTTTTTCAGGATCAGTCTTCACTCCTTGGGAAGAGATGATGTGTCCCAAATACTTAACTTCGGTTTTGAAAAGTGCACATTTTTCCGGATTCAGTTTAAGGTTAGCCTCTCGAAGTCTCTGAAACACGGCTTTTAGGTTCTTGCAATGTTGGTCAAATGTTTTCCCGTAAACAATGACATCGTCCAAGTAGACTAGGCAAGCTTTCCACGTCAGTCCTTGAAGAACGCACTCCATCAAACGCTCGAATGTTGCCGGAGCGTTGCATAGCCCAAACGGCATAACTTTGAACTGCCAGAGCCCATTACCTGTAGAAAACGCCGTCTTTTCCCGATCATCTGGGTGGATGTCAACTTGCCAATATCCACTTTTCAAGTCCAGCGTCGAGAACCACTGGGCTCCCTCCATGGCATCCAGGGTATCACTGATTCTGGACAGGGGATAGCTGTCCTTCTTGGTCACATCATTCAGTCTTCTGTAGTCTACACAAAAGCGAGTGCTTCCGTCTTTCTTTTTCACTAGCACCACTGGTGACGCCCAAGGACTTTTGGAATTTTCGATAAGACCGTCCTTCTTCATCGTTGCTATCATTTCCTCAACCTCACCTTGTTTGGCCAGTGGAAGACGTCTTGCGGGTTGACGAATCGGTCTTGCATCTCCTGTGTTGATGCGATGCTGCACGAACTGTGTCCTACCATATTGTCCCTTTTGCGATGCGAAGATGTCAGTGTACTCTTGCAGGAGACTTTCAGCCATCCCTGTTTGTTGGTGATCAAGGTTGGATGAATTCAGTATTTTAGCTCTGATGGTTTTGAGCTCCTCCGAAGTTATAGTTTTTCTCGGGGCTTCGTCTGTGATCTTCGTAATTGTTGCAACCGATTCGCAACGTCCAACGACTTCTCCTTTCTTCAACCTTACATCGTACGGTCTGCTGTTTAGTAATCGTACGGGGACCATTTTGTTTTTCGGTGCTACCAGTGCTTTCCCAATGATGACGCTTTGGGAGGAACACTCTGGGTCTGGTTCCACCATGAGGTATCGAAGGCTTCCAAACTCACCTTCCAGTTTTGTCCAAACGAACACTTCAGAAGAAGGAGGCAGAATCAGATCTTCCGTGATGACAGTCCTCAGTGTCGACGTACTTTCGTTCGAATAGGTCATTGGAAGTTCCTTATTTTGGTACTTCAAAACCTGATTACCGATGTCCAAAATAACTCCGTGCTGTTTCATAAAGTCGATTCCAATGATGCACTCGTCACATATATCTGCCACCAGGAATTGATGAGTAAACACTAGATCGGCCAGTCGGATCTTAAGACTCACTTCTCCGTATACTCTTGCTGCTTCTCCCGTTGCGGTTCTTAGACGGTAGCTATTGGTGTTATGAAGCCACGTCGTCTTTACCAGGTCTCGACGTACTATGGATGCTGTGGCATCGGTGTCGATGGTAGCCACATGTTTGTTCCCGTCAATAGTAGTCTCCACAGTCAGACTCTTGTTGTCTCGTTTGGTCTGGGAGACCTGGATGGTGGTTCTGGGGCCATCGATACAAGAAACCAGCCTCTGCCCCTCGAAGTTGGTTCTTACTCGTTTCCCTGATGGGAAACGGGCTGATAGGCAACGCTGGTGTTGTTGTTACCTTGCTCTGGGTTGGATCTCTTGCTTCCACAATGTTGACAACCGGCTTTATTTGGTGGTAGTCGGCATTGACGCTATAAGTGCCCGGTCTTGTTGCAGTTCCAACATCTTGCTAGTCCGCTCCGGTTCTTTTGCATTTCAGCTCTTTGGCACAAGCATTCTTCGACTATGGCCTCTCTAAGTCGATGTACTCCCTGAGAAGCCTGTTCTGCTGCTTCAATTGTCAATGCGAATGCTAAAGTTTCGGAAAGAGTACGTGTTCTAGCAGTTCGCACAGACCTCTGAAGATGTATATCGGAAATGGCACGAACGAAGGACTCAACAGCAAGCTGGTTGATGATTTCTTCTCCAGCATCCGGGTATGCCAGGTGAACCAGTCTTTCGACGTCTGCTTGGAGCTGCTGTAGACTTTCACCCCTTTTCTGGACTCTGTTATTGAGTTGGACTCGGAAGACTTCTTTCAAGTGGCTATCTCCAAAGCGTTTATCTATAGCTGCCACGAGAGAACTGAAATCGCCGCTCATACCAGCTGGAACTGTTTGAAGTAATTCAGCTGCTGGTCCTCTAAGAGCAAGAGTCAGTGCAATGTACTTGTCTTCGTCATCCCAGCCATTTGTTGTCGCGGCTGCCTCAAATTGTCTCTTGTAGACTGGCCAAGAAGACTGTCCATCAAATGTTGGGGGTTTCATCTCCTTTTTCTTTGCAAACTCCCCAGCAGACTCTCGAATTTTGATTTTCCGGATCTGGTCTAATTCCTTGGACAGAACAGAGAACTGTTTATCGCATCGGCTTTCCAAACGATTCTCTACAACAGAAAGCTGTTTTTCCACACCTTCAACTCGTTCGTCAAGGGCACATACATTTTTCTCAATGTTGCCCAATTTGCCTTCTAGAATGTTTTTCTGGCCTTCCAGAACATTCTGTTGCGCCTCGAGTCTTTCGAGAATATTCTGTTGTTCTTTCTTTTGTTCGTTTCGTTGTTCTTCAATCAGCTTCTTTTGCTCGTTTCGTTGCTCTTCCAGATCCTTTTGTTGTACTTCGAGTCTTTCGAGAACATTCTGCTGTTCCTTCTTTTGTTCGTTTCGTTGTTCTTCAATCAGCTTCTTTTGTTCGTTTCGTTGTGCTTCAAGCTGTTCCAGAACATTCTGCTGTTCCTTCTTTTGCTCGTTTCGTTGTTCTAACAAAAGTCTCATCATACTAGAAAAATCTACATTTTCACTTACTTCCTCTTCTTCCACTTCTGTTTCAAAAACAAAAGTGTTTACGTCTTCCCCTTGCTGCTCCAAATAGTTACGCAAGCGCAGGACGAGCTCATTTTTCGATCCCGCTCTAGAAAGATTTCGCTTACCTAACTCACTTTTAAGCTCAATGCAGTTGAGCTCTTCTAACAACTTACCCATTTTCACTGTATATAATTATTATTTCTCTTTTTACTTTTTTTTTTTTTTTACACTTTACTGGTCAAATAAGTTTTATCCCGTGCGCTTAGTTCGAAAATTAAAACTTCACTTTTCAATTTATTTCAACCACTTTTATTCAGTATCTATACTTTATTCGATCTCAACTCGACTTTTGGACTATCACTTGTAGACAATTTACTCTTCACTTTATCACTCTATAATCAAAACTGCCCTCTGGTTGCCTCGGGCGGGCTATTTATATCGAATGACATTTCATCTAGAACTCTCCAGCAACTTCTATATTGTCTCCACTCTACACTATTTTGGCTGTCAAACATTTTCTCTCCTTCAAAATTTCTACACTTACACCAGTGCTCCCAGATGTGTTTTCGGTTGAACGTTTTCGATTAGGAAATTGGTATTAAATGTTGGGTTCACGTTACACTGCCCCCTCCTTAAGATTGTTCGTCCCGAATAATTCCATCTGCAGCCTCGCCACTATATCGATGCAGCCGGTCACAATAAACTACTTTTAACTTGCCTCTTAGTCCTCTTTGGAAGCGGTAAAAAGAAGAACATCGACTTAATGGTATTGCCAGAAGTCAATCATGATCGTAAAATTTTAATTTTAATTCATTAATTCATTATTACTTTTCATAAAATATTTTACTTAAATTCATTACTATTTTTCATTTCATTTATTATTTCAAAATTCTTATTCATTTAAGTAATTTTATTAATTTCATTCTCTTCTTTTCAATTACTCCTTTCATTTTGTTCTCTTAATTTATTAGTATCAAAGAATCAATGTCTGATCTCTTGAAATATTTTTTACCTATTGTAATGTATTTTCGTTTTGTGTGCTCAAAGTTTTTTTTCATGTCTATGTGTACGGTTTTTTAAATGAAATTTCTTTCTTTATTTTCCAGTGCCTGCGCCAACCTCCTGTTATGTTTCTGCCTATTTTATTTTTCTTATTTTTGTTAGTCTATATAATTTGATGTCAGTGCTTGAACTGAATAATTCCAGGGATAGAGCCAGTAATGATTTGTTGCGCACAATGTTGAATATTTTTAGTAGACAACAGGAAGGACTAAGAATATGCCATTTAAATGCCCAAAGCTTAGCTCCTAAACTAGATGAGTTCAGAGATTTGTTTGAGGGTTCAAAAGTAGACGTCATCTGTGTTTCGGAAACATGGTTTTCAAATGAAATTGATGACGTTTTATACAAAGTCAATGGTTTTAAATTGTTTCGAAGTGACAGGGTCGGTAGGTCTGGGGGTGGTACTGCAATATATGTGAAAGAAGGTATAAAATGTCGAGTAAAATGCGTTTCGCCAGTAAACAGTGAAATGAACTGGGTGTTTGTTGAACTTTTATCTGCTTCTGGTAACATTCTTATTGGTTCAATTTACAGACCCAATAGAAATGTAGATTCAAAACCTATATTTGATCTTTTATCCAATATTACTACTTCTGCATCAAAAATTATAATAGCTGGTGATCTTAACAGCAACCTTTTAAAAGAAATTTTAATGATCGATGGCTTTTGTACGTTCAATCTTGTTCCTGTCAATGTTTCCTGTCCCACCCATTTTACAAGACAGGCTAATACCTTGTTAGACGTCTTCTTTGTAAGTAATTGTGATGATGCTATTTTTTATAACCAAATGTCTGCACCCGCGTTTGCTAAGCATGACCTTATTTTCCTAACATATAATTTTTTGATTAGTAGTGAAATGGTAACTTACGAATATAGAGACTTTAACGCAATCAATTACAATGCTTTGGAACAGGATATAAGGTCTATTGAATGGGAACAGCTTTTGTATATGAACTCATCAGATCTTAAGGTTGATTTTTTCACGCAACATATTCAATTTCTTTTTAATGCACATGTACCAACTAGAATAAAAACTGCAAGACATGGACGATGCCAATGGTTTACAAATGAAGTTCGACTTGCAATCGTCCGTCGCAATCATGCCTATAAAACTTGGAAAAAGTATCGGCTAGATACTCACTTACAAATGTTTCGTTCACTGAGAAATGAAGTTGTTAAAAAAGTCAAACAAGCTAAAAAAGCTTTTTACAGCAATAAACTTAATCCAACGCTTCAAGGCCGACAAATTTGGAAAAAATTGAAAGAATTTGGGGTAGGAAAACAGGTGTCTGTTCCTGATGAAAATATAGATCTCAATCAACTCAATCAAAAATTTATAACCACCACAACACCACTGTCCTATGTTAATACTGAGTCGGATATTTCTCGTACTTCATCTGAGCCTTTGTTTGATTTTATTTGCATCGATGACGTCGAGCTTGTTTCATGTTTGTTATCTGTTAAATCAAATGCTGTTGGGTTCGATGAGGTTCACCCGAAATTTATTAAAATTGTTTTGCCAATCATTCTACCATACTTGCTCAATATATTTAATACTATTATCACGACAAACGTTTATCCTTCCCTGTGGAAATCGGCTAAGATTTTACCATTAAAAAAGCCAAATAGCAATGATTACAGACCGGTCTCTATTCTTCCGTTTTTGTCAAAAGTTTTCGAAAAAGCGTTACAAAAGCAAATAAACTCGCACATCCATTCAAACTTTTTACTGTCACCGTTTCAATCAGGCTTTAGAAAATTTCACAGCTGTGTATCTACAACTATTAAAGTGGTAGACGATATCAGAGAATCCATAGATGAAGATAAAGTAACATTTCTAGTTCTGTTAGACTTCTCCAAGGCTTTTGACACAGTAGACTATTCAGTTTTGTGTAATAAACTTGCTTTAAAATTTCATTTTTCCAATTCAGCAGTCAATTTAATGTCATCTTACCTTCGCTGTAGAAAACAAGCAGTTTGCATAGGAAATCGTTCCTCAGATTTCTTACAGAATAATAGAAGTGTACCTCAAGGATCAATACTAGGTCCAATTTTGTTTTCACTGTACGTTAATGAATTGCCCTCTATCGTCAAATCACCTGTACACATGTATGCTGATGATCTAGGAATGATTGAAAACGGTGTATACGAATTAAATAAAGATTTAAGTGAAATTGCAATGTGGTCTGAAAGGAACGGATTATTTTTGAATCCATCAAAATCAAAATGTTTAGTAATAAGCAAGCATTCGCTTGACCTTTCGTACTTCCCGGATATTTACATACAGGGCTCCAAAATCGGATATGTAGATAAAGCTAAAAACCTTGGGATTGTATTCAACAGAAATTTAACTTGGAATGATCATATTAATGCAATCATTGGCAAAGTATATGGCGTACTGCGCAAGCTGTGGATAACGCACAACTTCACACCCCAAAAAACCCGCTTGATGCTCGCTAAAGCCCTAATTATTCCAATTTTAACTTACGGTGCGGAAGTGTTTAGAAACTGCGATGCTGTTAGCAAAAGAAAACTTAACGTAGCATTTAACAATACAGCAAGATACGTGTTCAGCATAAGACGTTACGACCATATTTCTGCTCACTCAAGACTACTTTTCAACATGACATTTGATAACCTACTGGCCTATAGAGCTCTGATCCTACTTTCTAAAATAATTGAAACTGGTGAACCTGGCTTTTTATTTGACAAGATACGTTTTGGAACCTCCAACAGAGCTAACCAACTTATCATGCCGCGCTTTTCATGTTTAGCATCTGAGCGACAGTTCTTTATCAGCTCTATTCGTCTTTGGAATTCCCTACCAAGGCATATACGGGAATTGGGTGGCACTGGGCGCTTCAGAAAGGAACTTAAGTTATATTACTCTTGTTAAAATTTATTTTTTATATCTTGTTATTTTTTTTGCATTATACAAAGCGAAGATGTAGGTACATATGCATTATTTAGTATTTATTATTTATTTCCTTTTTTTGTCTTATTCATCAATATTGTTTAATGTTTAAAACTGTAACTGAACGGTGTAAATAATACTACTTTGTAGTTCAATGTCAATGTTTTTGCACCTTAAGGCTTCACTAACTAAAAGATTGTTAAATCTTAATGTGTAAGTAATCAATAAATAAATAAATAAATAAAAATAAAAAAAAATAAAGAAATAAAATGAAAATGCAAGCTTAAGAAAGTCACAGTTGAAGAATATTTAGGACATAAAGCCAAAACAAACAATGATAAAATAATTCATAAAGATAATCTTAAAATTAAACCTAAACATCAGACACACAAATTTAAGAAATATCCTTATTTCAGAACACAATTAATTTACTATCATACATACACAAAACTGCAACACAAGCAGAAATTGAAGTTATAGATTATAGTAAAGATGAATATGTATTATTAGAAGATGGAGATTCAATTATTACAGCAAGTTATAAAAATATATTTTATGTTCCAATTTAAAAATTATTGAGGGTATACTAAAACAAACGAACAAGACAATTAAAACAAACTGTAACGACGCAGTTAGGTATTATAAACAACATATACATAAACATTATGCAGAAATTGAAAAAATTAACAACTTACTTAAACATTTAAAGAAACATTATAGCAGTAGAACAAAGAGATCATTAGATTTTTTTAGTTGCAGTATCAAGCTTATAACAGGTAATTCAGATCATAATGATAAAGAAAATAAAAGAAGTTAAAAAAAATTATAAAAAATGATAATAATCGTCAAATGACCACTAATTCAAAAATGTTTAAAATTATAACAGAATTTGCTTATTTTAATTCAGATGAGAAGATAATCTCAAATCATTTGAAAGCAAAAGTATATGAATAGCAAAACGTTATAAACACGTTAACTTTTGCATAATAGGGTTAATTGAATTGTGCAATTCAACAAGATATTTAAGACATAATAAAGAATGAAAATTAAACATTTTCTGTTACAGATTTAGTTGATGTAAGTAAGTTTAAAACAACATCATGGTTATAATCATAAGATACCCAATTATTGGACATAAATGTAGAATATATATCAGTATAAGCATACCACAAAGAAAAGGGAAATTATTAATTGATAGCAAAATAGCTAAATGTGAAAATTAGAAATATGAAAAGAGAGCAATATTAGCTATCGGTAACCATATTAAATACAATATTATCTATAACGGAACATATTATGTAATCAAAATAAAACAACTGACAATCAAACACACACAAATAATTAAAACATTAAACAAACATATTTAAAAGGTTATTCAAATACAAAACATGAAGTAGTAAAATAATTATATAGACTCAATACATGAAGATTTGAAGTTTCAAAATGAGAATTTTATAGAAACTATTAAGACCAATGCAAAAGAAAATATTGACATAACACCTTTACCAGTATCAGATATCAATTATTATATCATATGCTCTCAAACATATTAAACATTTAAGAAAGAAAAATTATAAAAATATCCAAGAAAACTCAGAAGTGGAGAAACATCAGAAGCCAGACTAAAGTACCGAAAAGGAAGATCGAGGCGCTCTTTTTAGAAGAACGGGAGAAATAAATACCCAAAACACACTGATAAAAATATGAAGTCAAACACTTGAAGAAATATGTATCCAGTCGAGATGAATCACACAACAAACACATTTAGCTATCATACACGAAACGTTACGCTAAGGGAGTCATGTACTGCATTCCGAGAAGCGATAAAGAAACCACAGCCCAAACAAACAAAGTAATAAAACATAAATAGCAGCTAATAAGAATCATACAACTCATCACTGATCAACTTTTTCCGGATCAGTCTTCACTCCTTGGGAAGAGATGATGTGTCCCAAATACTTAACTTTGGTTTTGAAAAGTGCACATTTTTCCGGATTCAGTTTAAGGTTAGCCTCTCGAAGTCTCTGAAACACGGCTTTTAGGTTCTTGCAATGTTGGTCAAATGTTTTCCCGTAAACAATGACATCGTCCAAGTAGACTAGGCAAGCTTTCCACGTTAGTCCTTGAAGAACGCACTCCATCAAGCGCTCGAGTGTTGCCGGAGCGTTTCATAGCCCAAACGGCATAACTATAAACTGCCAGAGCCTATTATCTGTAAAAAACGCCGTCTTTTCTCGATCATCAGAGTGGATGTCAACTTGCCAATATCCACTGGACCACTGGGCTCCCTCCATGGCATCCAGGGTATCACTGATTCTCGGCAGGGGATAGCTGTGCTTCTTAGTCACATCATTCAGCCTTCGGTAGTCCACACAAAAACGAGTGCTTCCGTCTTACTTTTTCACTAGAACCACTGGTGACGCCCAAGGACTTTTGGAATTTTCGATAAGACCGTCTGTTTGAGATTCAACAACCTAACTTTAAATTTTTATATTTATTCTTTAAACTTAAATAATTTGAATGCGAAAGGTTCCATTAAATGCATTTAATCAATTAATTACTTAATCGATTACTATTGTACAATTTAATATTTGAAACTTAATTATGAAGTTCATGCTCTCTTTTTTCATGTTTGCTTTGTGCTTAATTTCTTACCAAAATTCTTTTCTTGGCATGAGTGTTATCAATCACTTTGATCTTTAGAATTTTTGTATTACATGTAATGGTCAATGATGTGGTGAGTGCACACTGATAGCGTTTGTTCTCATTAAGCATTAGATTCCACAACTCACAACAACAATCCATTAAGATGCGTGGGTGTAAGCAAGTTAAGAATTAGTATTCTGAGTTTGTTAATCGTTCACTTGGATCGAGATCGTTGCACGCGCCACATCATTCACCACTAAATGCAGTTCAGTTGGATAAATATAAATCTTATACTAAATTATTAACTAAATTCATTGAACTATTTCGTATATTTATAGCGTTCTACAGAATTTGTTCGTTTTATTGCAAAACACCGTCCTTCTTCATTGTTGTTATCATTTCCTCTACCTCACCTTGTTTGGCCAGTGGAAGGCGTCTTGCAGGTTGACGAATCGGTCTTGCATCTAATGTGTTGCCCCTTTGGCGATGCGAAAATGTCAGTGTACTCTTGTAGAAGATTTTCAGCCATCCTTGTTTGTTGGTGATCAAGGCTGGATGAATTCTGTATTCTAGCCTTGATGGATTTGAGCTCCTCCGGAGTTATAGCTTTTCTCGGGGCTTCATCGGTGATCTTCGTAATTGCTGCAACCGATTCGCAACGTCCAACGACTTCTCCTTTCTTCAACCTTACATTGTACGGTCTGGTGTTTAGTTATCGTACGGGGACCATTTTGTGTTTCGGTGCTACCAGTGTTTTCCCAATGATGCTTTGGGAGGAACACTCTGGGCCTGGTATGAGGTATCGAATTCTTCCAAGCTCACCTTCCAGTTTTGTCCAAACGAACACTTCAGAAGAAGGAGGCAGTATCAGATCTTCCGTGATGACAGTCCTCAGTGTTGACGTAGTTTCATTCGAATAGGTCATTGGAATTTATTTATTTTGGTATTTCAAAACTTGATTACCGTTGTCCAAAATAACTCCGTGCTGTTTCATAAAGCCGATCCCAATGATGCACTCGTCACATATATCTGCCACCAAGAATTGATGAGATCGGCCAGTCGGATCTTCAGCCACACTTCTCCATATACTCTTGCTGCTTCTCCCGTTGCGGTTCTTAGACGGTAGCTATTGGTGTTTTGAAGCCACGTCATCTTTGCCAGGTCTCGACGTACTATGGATGCTGTGGCACCGGTGTCGACGGTAGCCACATGTTTGTTTCCGTTAATAGTAGTCTCCACAGTCAGACTTTTGTTGTCTCGTTTGGTCTGAGAGACCTAGATGGTGGTTTTGGGGCCATCGATACAAGAAACCAGCTTCTGCTCCTCGAAGTTGGTTCTTAGTTGATAGGCAACGCTGGTGTTGTTGTTACCTTGCTCTGAGTTGGATCTCTTGCTTCCACAATGTTGACAAGTGCAAGTCCACTCCGCTGGTTCTTTTGTATTTCAGCTCTTTGGCACGAGCATTCTTCGACTGTAGCTTCTCTAGGCCGATGTACTCCATGAGCTGGTCTGCTGCTTCAATTGTCAATGCGAATGCTTAAGTCTCAGAAAGAGTACGTGTTCTAGCAGTTCGCATAGACCTCTGAAGATGTACTTCGGAATTGGCACGAACGAAGGACTCAACAGCAAGCTGGTTGATGATTTCTTCTCCAGCATTCGGGTATGCCAGGTGAACCAGTCTTTCGACGTCTGCTTGGAGCTGCTGTAGACTTTCACCCCTTTTCTGGACTCTGTTATTAAGTTGGACTCTGAAGACTTCTTTCAAGTGGCTATCTCCAAAGCGTTTATCTATAGCTGGAGACCATTCCAGTATTTTGCTGTCAAGCATTTCTCCTCCTGGTATATTTCTACACTCACACACACTGACTTACAAGTAACGCCCTTCGTTAGATGTACATTATAGTGTTGCCACTTGTGTTTTCGGTTGAACATTTTCGATTAGGAAATTGGTATTAAATGTATGGTGTGTATTACAATACATAAAATAACTACTAAAAGTGCCCATATTATTGTTTTATTCCAACAAGTTTCATAAGTTTTGGAGTTTCATAAGATTTTTTTTATTATTGTTTTGTTTATCTGTAAGAAATAAAGAAACTCTATGTTTATCAGGCATTTTCTGAAAAAAATTGACCTCAAAGTCAAAACATTGCTTGGGGAAGAGAATTTGAACACCATTTAAAATTGAAAATATGGCAACCTCAAACCTATGGAAGCTCAACTTAAATACAGTCTTAAAGGTTGTTTCTTCTACAAAAAAAAAATTTGTCTTAGATTAGGTCTCTATCATCTGAATTGACTGAGTTATTGAATTTAACACTGGTACACCAAAGTTAGCCTTCCCTTAAATTGTCAAAAAGTGATGTCAAAGTTGAGAAACGGACTTTTGTATGATAATTTTTTTCTTAGAATATGACCAAGAATCACATCCCAAAGTGTGTTGCACGAATTTGGATTAAGATGAACAGTGTATAAGGCAATGAATAAGTGAATGCATTTATAAAACGAAATATTCAATGCAGCTCCCTGCGTCCACACAAAAAAAATTAATCAACGGACGAGGACACTCAAATGGTGAATACAAACAATGAGCTGCTGTCACTATCTCAGAGAGTGGTACCTGGTACTCCACACAATAAAAGTTCAGTTGTGCTGTAAGTGTCGTGGGGTGCGCTTCTCATAGTTGCTTATGAAAGTATTCTTTAACTTAAAATATGCATTCATACATATAAAGTAAGATATAAGGACAATGAAATCAACCAGAGTTAATTTACTTGAGAGCAGATTAAATTGGCAACAACAACAATCTCTTAGAAACTGCATTGAAATTACCGGTGTCCCCAGAGTCAACGATGTAAACGCAAAAAAATTAGCACAACAACTATTTGCTTATGCTTTGTCCATTGATGTGCCTGACAATAAAATTGAGCAGTGTTATGTGAAGGAAGTGAACGCAAAGAAAAATGAAAAAAATAGCTTATAATCAACGCACAGTTCAATCATTTGTACCAAATTCCCTAACTCAGCGACCGATGACGTTACTACAAGAGGATAGGATGAATTCCTCTAACAACAACAAACGTCTGCTTAAAAGCTATCCCTATCATGACTAACGAATTGATTTTTTGCTGTTAGGGATTTCGAATTCAAGGTAGGGATATACGACACATAGAATTTAAACTCGGGCCCCACGATGGGCGCCATTTGAAACGAGTTAAAGGAGGGACTTAAAGGATAAGGATGGGTAGGATTTGTGGAAGGAAACCGGAAATTGGATAGGAAGGAAATGAACAAGGTAGGTATGGTGCGATAGGAAATTTTTTTAAGAAGGAAACGGTGGGTAAGGACAGGCAATTGGCAGGATAAAAGAAAACGAACACGACTGGAATGAAACGAAACAGGAAAGGTAAGAGAAGGGAATTTTACATTAGGAGAAGGAAAGGTAGGAAAAGAGGATGTGGACAAAGGGAAGGGTAATGAAAGGGAGGGAATGTACGCCGGGAAGACTGGCATGCTGGCTAGCACGGCTTAGCTCGCCGGGTGTAGGGGGGGGGGGGGGGGATCTTGACTTCCCGGTCGCACCTCACCTCACATCAGTCCAGTGCAGAGACACATACAAATTCATGAAATAATATTTTCTTGTTCTTCAAGCAAAGACCTACCTCAACCTGCAAACCTGCCATATACATTTTTGTTTATAAGCATGTGTCCATGGGAAGAAATGCGAAGGAAAAAGTTTTTTTCTTTTATAAAACCAATATCATGCAAACACCGAAGTGTGCAGAAGCATGGCGGCAAATGAGCACTGGGCTACTGCGCCGGCGCTCTGCACAATATTCACCTGCTCAGACCTCAGAGCGCAAAGAATAAGAGATAACAAACAGATTTACCAACAAATATGACGCTAGAACACCGGGTTATTTTCTTCCATAAGAAGGCATGTATTGAACTGAGCGCTAGGCACCTCTCTGTTAAATACATGAAGAAAATAAGACGATGTTCTACCGACATATTTTTTGGTAAAAGAAAAAGAGGAAAGAACACAAATTTGTTCTACCCAGCAACAAATTTTATAAGACGTAATATTTGGAGTTACCTTGTATGTTATTAAAGTTTTGTGTTTGTTTATGGAGTGAGTTGAAGAGCCAACATGTGTGTAGAATAGGACGGAAAGCAAAGTGGTAGTTGCTAAAAAAATGTTGGCAGCAAGTTCATGTGTATGATTAAGTTTGATTCATGTTGCCAGAAGTCTAAGATGTTTCGGATGTGAATTTCAAAAGGTAAGACGGAAATAATCGACTTATATGGACGCTTCGCCACTGTAACCCTGTATTTTTCGGGATGAGAAGTGAGATATAAGTCAAGAGTGTTTGCCGCGTGGCCTTCAATATCTGGAACCCGAGTGGGCTCATCAACAGGTTGAGTTAATTGGTTAAACTCAACATATTTTCCTTCGGGTGTTGTCTGGCCAGAATGTCGAAGCCAACCTGAATTGTGAACATTGAAATCGCCCGCAATTGCGACTTCAGTGTGAGGATATTGTGGAACAATTCTTATTATGGAGCGCATCAAACTCGTTATAAGTCGAATTGCTACCTAAATTGGGGCTTAATAAAACAATGAATAAAACAATATTGAATGATTTGCTTACAGACAATGAATTTTAAGCACATAAATTAAATTTCGTACTAGAACAAGGGCCGTATTGTAGAAGTTGGTAAGCAATGTCTAACATATACGGCAAGGCCATGAGAGGAAAAGTATAATGGCACTAAGCCATATCCAGGCAGGTTGATCTCTGAGGGATCAGAACCAATACCTACCTGTGTTTCACTCAGTACCAAAACAACTGACTTGCATTTTGCAGTGTGTGCGTACATAGCAAAGAAATTCGATCGCAACCTCCTAATGTTGCTAAAATTGACCATAAATTTACCCAACATTACGAATTACCAACGCAAAAAAAAAAAAAAAAAACAAAGTATCAACGCAAACGCTTTTTAAATCAAACCATTAAGTGTAGGCTCTAGTGAGAAAATGAATGCAAATTACTAGCGGTGTTATGCCCAGCTAGCAACTTGACATGGTTTCACTATTGGAAACACTACCCCTGAGTCGGTTAATATGACTATGCAATCGCTGATTGTGTGATACAGCATGTTTTCTTACAACTTCTGTAACCGCTTCTATTTGTTGGTCACGATGTAAATCGCTATTTCTTATATACCATGGTGCATTTACTATTCCATGAAGGACTTTGTTTTGGAACTTTTGGATGATTTCAGTATTTATTTTCTTTGTACAGCACCATTATTGGATTCCATAGGTCCAAACAGGTCTAAGTACTTGTTTATAAGCCATTATTTTATTTTCGACGAATAAGTCAAAATTTCTACCGAGTAACCAGTACATTTTTCTATATTTCAAAATGAGCTCTTCCCTTTTCTTTTTGATATGCTCTTTCCATTTTAGCTTTGCATCCAAATTCATCCCAAGGTATTTGGCCGTATTGGCGTAAGGTATAGCTTGATTGCTGTTGAATATTTGTACGTAGCTTAACTTTTTATTTGTAAAGCTTATATGTGCAGATTTAGCTTCATTGAGCTTGATACGCCATTTTTTGGTCCAATCACTAACGGTGTCGACGGCATTTTTCAATTTCTCAGCAGCCTTGACGACGCACTTACTGGATGCCAAAATTGCAGTATCATCTGCAAAAGTAGTCATATCCACTGGAATATCCCTTGTATATAGCAAATACAGGGTAGGTCCTAGGACGCTTCCTTGTGGAACACTGGCTTGTATTTTACATAGCTTGGAATATTCTTGATATTCACACCGTACTCTGAAGAGCCGGTTTGTGATAAAAGATTCTAGTATTTCGTAGTACTGCCGGGGTAGGTCCCTTTGCAGTTTGTACTCTAGCCCCTCATGCCATACCTTGTCGAATGCTTGAGCAACATCTAAAAATATAGACGAACATACTTGTTTTTCTTCTAATGCTTTTTCAACTGCATCCGTTATTCTATGAACTTGGTCTATCGTGGAATGTTTACTTCTAAATCCAAACTGATGATTTGGGATTAGATTTCTTTCTTCTATGACTTTGCTTAGTCTTTTCAGTAGAAATTTTTCAAAGACTTTTGCCATTATTGGTATATGCGATATTGGTCTGTAAGACGTCACTTCTGTTGGTGGCTTACCTTGCTTTGGTATAACAATTACTTCAGCGATTTTCCAATTTTTTTGATGGCATTTCTTTCATAACCTGAGCAGTTATTAGATCGTACTCAGGTGATTTTTTGTTTGATAGTTGATTTCGACACATACTTTTTATTTCTTTGAGTGTGACAATTGGTAAGGCAACTTCATCGACTTTATCAATAAACTGTAAGCTGTTTTCAGACGTATTTGTTGGGAATGGCTTAAGAACATTCGCAAGATGTTCTGCAAACGGGTTAGCTTTTTCTTTCGGATTTCCGATCCAATTACCGTTTAAAGATTTTATTGGAGGGTTTTGTAACTGTGGTCTTTTCAGGCGCTTAGCTGCTTTCCAGAGCGAATAATCGGTTGAAGCTTTCGTTAAATTTTTCAGGAATCAACTAAGTGAATCATTTATGAATTCGTAGATTTGTTTTTTCAGTTCGTTGCTTAGCCGGTTAAAAGCTGTTTTGTCGTCTGGAAATTTAGTATTTTGCCATTTTCTTCGAGCTCTTCTCTTCTCCAATATCAACTCTCTTATCTCGACAGGGTATTTTGTTTCAGTTTGCTTCCTACTCGAGTAAGTTGGTGTACTTTCTTCTGCAGCTTGTTGAACATCGGAAATGAATTGTTCTACTTCAAGGTCGATTTGCTCTTTTGTTTCCGTAGGGGATCTGAGATTCATATAGCTTTCAAGCTTTTCTCTGATTTTTTTTTTTTTCATAATTAACTCGCACATCTAGAGGTTATGACTACCCTTATAATGCCATTAAACACAGTGCGAGTATTTAGGAAAATAGGAGAGGATTTGAAAGGAGACATTGATGCACGTTGCTTTGAAATTTTGTGAATCGTAATGAAGGGGAAATACAGAGCCAGGTAAAGCATTCCACATTCGGGTGGTGCGACTGAAATACGAATCTCTATACTTGACTGTGCGCCCGAAATTGGGCTCAAGGAAAAACTGATGAGCGAGGCGAGTGTTGCGGCTAAATTGTTTCAGGGGAGGAACGCAACTGGCTATTTCACTAGAGCACTGTTTATGAAAAAAGCGATAAAAGAGAGTGAGACAGGTAACGTTTCGTCGATGTTCAAGAGAATCAATCGGTTCTACGATTGAACTATCACCTATCAATTTTAACGCTCTATTTTGTACCCTATCAAACAGATGCAAAGATGTTTGAGCGGCACCTGACCAGATATGGGAGTTATACTCCAAATAAGTAATATTGAAATAAGAGACACACATTTGCCACAGAATATAAGGATGCAGTTAAGAACAATTTTAGAAAAACATAAAAATGTGTTTGGTCCTGTAAATGATGACAAAACAATTGACACAAACATCGGAGCAGAAATTAAAACATCATCCCACGTCAAAACTCAAAATTAGTTTTGTAATCGAACAGAAAAAAAAATTTGAGATAGCAATAGATGATAGAAAATACGAATAAAGTGGGACCTACAATTCTGTCTGTCTGTCTATCTGCCGGTCTGTCTGTATATAGATCTACAGCAGTTTGCAGTTAGGGTCTGTGGGGCAGCCTACAGAGGTGTTTTTGGAATTGGGTCTCTAGGTCTTGAAATAACGGCACCTGCCATACAACCGATATCATAATACTTATTTTTCTCGAAAACGGCTCCAACGATTTCAATAAAATTTTATGTAAAGAATAAATTTTAGATTGTCTGTCTTATGATGTAAAAAAAAATTTGGAAAAAAGTCTAAAAACGGTACCTCTCATAGTTTCGTTTTTTTTTTTTTTTTCAAAACCGACTTTCTCGTTATTGGCTTATACGATAGTGATGAAATTTTGTATTTTAGAAGTTCTAAGTTGTTTAAGATAGATTGCATATCAAAATTTGGAAAATTATAATTTTTGAAGTTTTTCATAGATTTTTTTTTAATATTTTCAAGAAGGTATTGATGACTAATTTAAACTTTTTTCTCGAAACATGTTCTGGCAAGATCTTAAAACTTGCATACCTTACGTTTAAAAAGTACTTTAAAAAAAATTTCAAATAAAAAACCGGTTTAAAAAAACGGGTCCCACGATTTTGGTAAAATTTTCAACGTTTATATGAATTAGTAACTGCGAAAAATAGCGTTTTTAGATTTTCGCTTGAAATGTTCGGAATATTTAATTTAATTTTTTTTAATATTGCGTTGTTTAATTCAATTTTTTAATAAAATTTTAGTTGGCTATCCTGTAACACCAATTATATTTAGAGCGAATACAAGATCGTTTTACTCAGCCTTTAGATTTTGATATTGTACTTAGCACACAATCGCAAGTTCGTGCGACCCAATCGTGGCCATTTTTTATATTGTAACTTAATTTTATTCACTATTTACAGGCACTGTCGCACCTGGAGGGTCGTGAATTTTTTGTAGGAAAGGTATGAAATAGATTTAAACATATTAATACATGTTTAAACAATATTTTGTAATTTTACCTACAGCCTATTCATTACAACTGAACTTACATGTAAATAAGTAAGGGCATGTAAACAAATATTTTTCTTGCAGTGACCGCGATTCCGCCTTCAAAAATTATCTGAAACGAAAAATTCAGAAAGGTATCGTTGGATAACATCTTTGTCTGGTGCTTAGTCGTTGGGATTTCAAAAATTTCGATTTTGGAATTTTCGGGGTAATTTGTATTTGTAATTTGTAATTTTAATGGGCTATAAAATCGATTCTATTGAGAATAAATAAAAAATCTACGATTAAGTACTTCGTTTTTCTATCCTAGATAAAAATAAGGACTTTTTTTCTCGAAAAAGCGTATCACCTTCTGTTGAAGGACTTACATAGCGTGCTCATCTTGTTTTTTGATGCCAAAAAATCATACGTTCAATATGGTCAATTTCTTTAAAAAATAACCCTGTTTTACTAGATTTAGCCGCAGTGCGCCCTTTCTTCGCGGTATCCCAAATCTTAAAAATATCAATTCGCTTGATCATATTCGCAGAATATATAAAATAGTGGAAAATAGTGTCTCACTCCAAGCTAAAAATTTACAATTTGCGCACAAAACACTTATAAATTATGAAAAAAGAAAAAAATCTCGAAATCATGGTGCAATTTATGCACCATGATTGATATTGGCATTTATGGGAATAGGATTTTTTGAGTGTTTAGAAAAACACAAAATATTAAAAAATGACAAGCTGTGAACCTATTTCGACAGAGGTCAAATTTAAAAAAAAAATAATTTTTTTCCCACAAAAATCAAAAATTATTTCACTATTTACATATGCACTTTTTTTCAAAATTAACTTCATTACACCAAAAATGAATAAACCTTAATATGGTATTTTTAATTAAAATTATTATTTAAAATTGTGAAAAACACTCAACTTCGTGGCACGACTGATAATCAGTAACCAATTTTAAAGAAGAAAGTCTTTTCCCTTTTCAATGTTCCGTTATCTAAGATAATTATTGCGTTGAAAAAAACCTTGAAATTTCGACTTTTGGCCTATGGGAGAAACCACTGTGCGACGGTGCAACATACAGGGTGTCCCGTAATTGGTGTTAGATACTTTGGGATCTGATTCTTGGTCATAATCTAAGAAAAAAATTGTCTTTGAAAGCTTCTAGAAGATGAAATTACTATGAGGCAATCGAAGAGTCCGTACAACTCTCCATTGTGGGTAAAACTATACCGAAAAAAGTGGACGCAAATGGAAAAAGGAAATTGCGTTGGTCCAAGATTATCGCAGATTAAACAGTGTTACAATTTCTGATACCTATCCGATACCAGACAACAATTACAAGCCTTTTAAAAGCAAAATATTTTACAACAATAGATTTAACGTCCAGTTTCCACCAAATCAAAATAAAAAAAAAAAAACGATATCCAAAAAACAGTATTTTTCACAATGGACAATGGGGATAAACTCGACTCCCATTTGGATTGCGAAACGCACCAGCACCAAAAAATAATTGATGACGTTTTAAGAGAGTACCTATATTGGGAAAATATTTTGCCTCTATATAGACGACATCATTATTTTCGAATCGTCAATTGAAGAACATTTTAAGAATCTAGAGCTCATTCTACAGAAACTAGAACAAGCCATTTTTAAAGTAAATTTAGACAAAACTGAACTTCTAAAAGAAGAAGTAGAATTTTTGGGTTATCTGATAATAAACAAAGTAATTAAATCTCACCTTAAAAGACTGGAGGCAATTCAAAAACTGAGACCTCCCGAAAACCTACAAGGACTTAAAGGATTTCTTGGCTTAACTTCATACTACCGCAGATTCATTAAGGATTTTGATAAAATTGCAAAACCATTAACGATTCGCACTAGAGAGAAGGCTCATATAAGAGCCAACCAATGAAGTTAAATAAAGATTCAACTAACTGAGAAAGAACTAAAAGCGTATAGAAACTTAAAGCAACTATTAACCTCATCTGAAATTATAATTTTTGCCTATTTGAGAAATCATTCATTTTAACAACCGACGCGTCAAACACCGCCACTGGAACTGGAGCCGTCGCTCCAATGGTTTTCGCATTGCAAAAGGGGTTAAGACCGACCATATCTTTTATTTCAAGATCACTAAATAGAACAGAGGAAAACTATGCGACGAAAGAAAAAGAAATGCTCGCCATAATTTGGGCTCATGAAAACCTAAGAAAATGTCTATATCTATATGGTTCAAAGAAAATAAAAATCAACTAATATTCAACGAAGGAAATATCATGCAAATACATGAAGAACCTCACCCGGTACTGGTACTTCATTAAACTTCAACAGATCAATAAGGAAAATTTAACCGAAATTCTCAAACAAAAAATAAACCCAAACATCGGCAGAGTTGGGAAATAGTTATTACTTTTTGTAATGAACTACAGGTTCAATTACAATTACATTATAATGGGTAATTGAAATTTTTTCAATTACATTTACATATATGTAATGGAAAAAAGTAATGCTTTTTTCGATATTTACATTTTTTGTAATTGATTTACTTCAATTGTAATGCATTACATTTTTTTCAATTACAAATATACAAATACCTGCTGTTAAATCAGATTCTTTCTCATCTTATTCAAAATCATTCATTGTTGCAGGCGTTGGCTTAAATACCTTTCTCAAACTAGAAACTTGTATGGCTGTTTGGTTTTTTCAACAATATCCTTCAACTATTTTATAAATATATGCTGCTGCCAGACACTGGAGACAAAACTTTCACTTTGTTTTAACTAAAGGATATGAAACAAAGGTGACGCATCATAAGCTTCTCCTGATAATTCAATAACATGTTTGATAGAAAAGCTTAAGCTGCATATATTTTACGACATCGTTTAAGAACACTAAGTGGTCGATGTTAATCATTCTAACGATTTTGACCTTTAAAGCTTTGGTTTCCGTGCTGCAGATAGTGCTGATGTAGTTGAAGCATTGCTTTCTATAAAGTCAAATGCTGTTGGTTTGGATGAAATTCATCCAAAATTTCTGTACCTTATTCTACCAATAATACTGCCTTATCTCACCTATTTTTTCAACACTATTCTCACGTCAGGAATTTACCCGGATTTGTGGAAAAAAGCCAAAATCATACCAATTCCGAAAAATGCTAAAAGTGTTGAATTCCGCCCCATCTCTATATTACCGTTTCTATCGAAAGCATTTGAAAGAATTTTACAAAAACAAATAAACGTTCACCTTACGGCAAACTCGATGCTTACACCGAAGCAGTCTGGTTTTCGTAAAAAACGCAGCTTTATTCATTAAATCTACGATAATACAATCCACAGATTACGCATTAAGCCAATAAAAAAAGTTAAAAGTTTATATAAAATATTACAATTAAAGAAAATAATATTATTGAGAAAGGTTACTATACATTCTTACTATACATTCTACGCCTAGCTTCAAGAGTTTGCATACCTAGCAACAGACATCTGCTATTGTAGTTCAGAAAGTTTCCATTTCTTGAGAAATGTCTTAAGGCAAACCTCAAAAAGTTTTTTTGAACCTTTTCTATTCTGTCTATTTGTTTTTTTGGTATCTGGGTTCCATATTGAAGAACAATACTCAAGCAGTGGACGAACAATGGAACAAAACAAAGATTTGAGAGTATACGGATCTTTAAAGTCAGTAGAATCTCGCTTAAGAAACCCTAACATAGAATTGGCTTTGGAGACAATATAAGACACATGAGATTCAAAAGTGAGCTTTTCATCAAAAATAATGCCCAAATCTTTGATTTCACTAACTCTGTTCAATTGATTTCCTTTAAGAAAATAGTCACAAATAACCGGATTAGACAGACGACTATATGTTAAAATCGAGCATTTAGCAAGGTTCAAAGACAGATCATTTCTATGACACCAATTTTGAAAACTATTTAAATCTTGTTGAAAAGAAATGCAATCATTATAATTTGTAATGATTTTAAACATCTTTATATCATCCGCATAAATCAAAGTATCACATACTGATAATACTGTAGGGAAATCATTGATAAACAAATTGAAAAGCGGAGGACCCAAATGACTTCCTTCAGGAACACCTGAAAACACAGTTATTGGATGCGATTCCAAATCACCTATTCTTACAATTTGCTTTCTTCCAACCAAATATGACCAAAACCACTTAAGTAGAGTACCATCAAAACCGTAAGCTTTTAATTTTTTAATTAAAATTTGGTGATTAACTCTACTGAAAGCTTTCCTGAAATCCGTGTAGACCAAATCCATTTGACATCGTTTTTCTAATGCTTGAAAGCATGGGTTCGAAAAACAAGCCAAGTTTTTGGAAGTTGAACGGCCAGAAAAAAATCCATGCTGAGAGCTAGTGATATGGGTTTGGATCAAATTAACTAAATTCTTTTTCACTAATTTTTCTAACAGTTTGGGAATAATTGCCAATTTACTTATCGGGCGATAGTTCGTAATCTTACTCTTATCTCCAGACTTAAAAATTGGATTTATGTACGAAACTTTCCAATCATCTAAGAAAGTACCACAAAAAAGGGACTGATTAAAAAGAACTTGAAGGGGTAAAGCTTAAGGAAACAGAACAGTACTTCAACACAATAGGATATAATCCATGGAAATCTGGATAGACTGATTCATCCAGTTCTTGCAGGGCAGAAGTAATCTCTTCAAAATCAACAACAAAGTTACAGCAATCTGTTATAGGCAGTAAATAACTTGAATCAAAATTATTACCGACAACGAGGTCAGAAGGATTGTAAATAGATTGGAAGCTATCGGCGAACCAATTGAGAATAATTCTAGGATCACTAGAAGACTCATCATTATAAACCATAGTTGCTGGAAACCCTATTGATTTTCGTTTCAAATTTATGAAACTCCAAAACTTTTTGGGGTTTTGTTTAAGACTTTTTTCAACTGTTTGAACATAATTACTGAAACAAAATCTCGACAGGAAAATATACTCTTTCCGAAGGCGTGAATATAAAATGCAATCATTTTGATTATTACTTTCTTTGTAAATTTTAAAAGCTTTACTTTTCGCATTTTTTAATTTACGTAGCCTTGCGTTAGACCAAGGAGGATGAGAATGAACATGACTTATACAACGAGGAACAGAGGCAACCAGTTCTCTTTGAAAAATACTTTAAAACATATCAAAATTATCTTTCAAACTGTTATTGAGATTTAACTGCCAATTGACGTTACAAAATTTTTTGTTTAAAGATTTCAGATTTGACAAACTGAATTTATATTTAAATTTATTACAACTTTGGAAATCATTATAGTTCTTAAAACATATATCTTTAATAAGAATCGACATGGTGTTATGGTGGATGGAATTTGAATACAAAGGAATACACTCATTAACAACAATATCAATTTCACTTGAGTTAAATTTAATGCAAAAAGAGAATCAATAAGTTCAAACTCTTTTTCTAATGAAAGAGCTATGGCCACCACCCTATTTTCATTTTGCATCCATTTAATCCCACCCAAATTGAAATCCCCAATTACACAAACAGAAACATTATTATCAGTAAAATAAGATGAACAATTTTCTATATTTTTTAAGTGTAAACGATAAATAGATAATTCAGATCCAGGAGGAATATAGCTTAAGCAAATCAATAAACGATCGCGTTTACCTTCAATACAAACACAAATTTGTTCAATGTTGTCGTCAGCAGGTGATGAATTAAGAGGAATTAAATGTGCAAGAAGCGGGCGACGAACAGCCAAAAGAACACCTCCACCAACTTCATTTCCAATTATATGACGATCACGACGGAAAACGGAAAATTCCGAAGTATTTATTACCTCTTCATTTGAAATTTCATTGTACAGCCAGGTCTCCACGAAAGCAAACACATCGTACTCAGACGAATCAACAAAAACGGAGAAGGTTTGAAGTTTCCCTCTTATCCCTCCCATGTTTTGATAGTACAATGAAATTTCAGTTTTTCTGATAACTGCTCCTACATTATCGCACTCTGAGTATTTTCCTCTATCCCAGGCACAGACATCGATATAATTCAATCTCTTGGTATGAACTCTCTCACAACTACATTCAATGGCCAGTTAGCTTCATTTAATGCAGATTTATAAATGTTCGATGGGATACCAACTTTGAAATTGACATATTTAAGCACTTGAGTAGAACCCTTTATAATGAGTTTGAAGCATTTAACAGTCGAGTCCTCGACACCAAGCTTTTTAGCAACATACTTAGTAATGGACTCCTCAGAAGTTGAAGCAGCAAATTTTGAAATGTGTACCCATTTGTGGGTTACAACAACGTCCAAACCATTCGCAACATCATTACCACACACCCGCAGATCTCGCCTTTGTTGTTTACGTTTTCGTGCTCCACCTACAACAGAAGGCAAATCATTATTGTTGATGTGGTTTTGCTTTTGATCAGGTAACAGATGAGACAATCCAGTTTCTTTTCTCTCCCCATGCGTAGGCACTACCACCTGATCGTTCGAAGAGCGAATCAAAACAGCATTAGAAACAGATGGTATGGCACCATGAGAACGACGATGCACATTACTGCCAGCAGTCTCTCTCATTTCCGCAAAATGCGTTAGTTGAACGGGCTCTTGATGATTAATTTTTGGGTCAGCAACAACAGTAAGTATTTTTTTCACATCGTCGTGAAGTCCAGCAACATCACACATTTTTTTTGCAATAACGTCTACTGTTGATACAAGTTCATTAAACCGAGATAGTAACTGCTTCAAGGGCAAACCAAATTTTGCGCACTCAGTGCAGCGAAAAACTAAGTTTGAATTTGTTACAATTTCTTTGTGCATATGATCTGTAACTTTAGCACACAATTTATGAAACAAGTTACCACAAAAATAGCCGCAACTGACACCTTCATCCTGAATAGGATTTTTACAAGCAAAGCAAGTTTTCAGTTTATTATTATTGTTAGCCATTATCAGAAGAATAAGCAAAGCACAACCGTACACTACGATGATCACACAGTGAATTGGGAAATGATGATCACACAGTGAAATTGGAAAAATTTTAAACGTAACTGAAGATATAAGACAATGCTTGGATAGAGATGAGGTTACTTTTTTGGTTCTGCTCGATTTTTCAAAGGCTTTCGACACAGTCAACCACGTTAATTTATGTCAAAAGCTTAAAAATCAATTCAATTTCTCATTGAGCTTATTTATTATTATTAAGCTGATAGAAAACAAGCAGTCCAAGTTGATGGTAGATTGTCAAGTTTCCTCCCGAACATTATAGGTGTCCCACAGGGTTCTACACTTGGTCCTTTACTGTTTTCGATGAACGTTAATGAACTCCCGTCGTTATTTGATAATTGCTCGTCTCATATGTACGCAGATGACGTCCAATTGTATTTTAGCTGTCCCCTTGGGCTCATAGAGCATGGAGCTTATTGTGTCAACAAAGATCTCGAAAAAATTCAAAGCTGGTCCGAGCTAAACGATCTCATTTTAAACCCGAAAAAATCCAAATGCATCGTTATTTCAAGAAAAAGTCTTGGTCTTGAGTATTTTCCTCCAATTGTATTGAATAATTACCCAATAAATTATGTAGATACTGCAAAAAATCTCGGCGTGACGTTTAACCGCGTCTTGACTTGGGATGACCATATAAACACACTTGTTGGCAAAGTGTATGGTGTACTTCGTACATTATGGGTAACTCAGACTTTTACACCTTTTAAAACACGTTTACTTCTTGCATAGACTTTAGTCAGTCCGATCATGATGTACGGCTGTGAAATTTACTGTAATTGCAATTATGTAAGCAACCGAAAACTCAATGTCGCCTTTAACAGTACCGTACGTTTCGTCTTTGGCCTACGACGAAACGATAGATTATCTAATTTGCCTAAAATGTTGCTGGGGATGTCCTTTGATAGATATGTTGAGCTTCGAAATTTAATTTTGCTTTCTGACATACTCAATATTGTTTTGATAAAATTACTACCGCGACTTCGGTAAGATCTCGTCAGTTAATTCATCCTCACCATTCGTGTTTAACATCTGAGCGTCAATTCCTTATTAATTCCGTCCGTCTCTGGAACTCGTTACCGCAACATGTTAGAGAAATCCAAAACGCAACAAGAATTAAAAAGGTCTTAATAAATCACTTTCGAAGTAATATATAAATGATTTTGTAAATAGTATTTGGAATTTAAAATTTTGTTCAAAATTTTTAATTTTTAATTTTGATTAATTTTTCCTTTTTCTATCTAGCTCTTTTCTGTAAAATTAGCTTATAACTACCTTAAAAGATATTGTATCTTACAGTTGTTAAGCATTCACTAAATAAACTAAACTAAACTAAAGTAAGCTGCCAAAGATGGAATCAGCATACCAAAGTACTTTCCTAGCTCTCATTTTTTTTTAGAACATGAAACTTTGTCATGCTGTATCTCAGTAATTTTTGTGTTGTGTATAAGATCTGAGCATACAGAAATGAAGTCAATTCTAGTCAATGAAGTCAATTCTCTGTTCTAATGAAAATATTTGAAATGTGCTATTGGAGTCATTCATTCATGCAAAACTTATACATCACCCTGTTTTTAAATCTTTATTTTGTTTCTGTAAATTTGTGATCACTTATCTCCTTGTATGTAACGGCTAATATCCAGTTTCTTGTTTTTTTGTACATATTAGAAATATCAGACCATCACGTCATGTCTCTTACTTTTCTAATCAGTATATAATGTTCAGTTAACTAATACTCAATGCACGCTTACAAGTTCATTTATTCTTTCTTCGTCATTCGGCGCTGTTTGATCGTCACACCGTGCACATTAAAATTGTTAAACCTGCTCTGATTAGATAGATAGATAGATAAATAGATAGATATTTTTATTTCGTTTTTAACATTGGTTTGTTACCGCACATTTTACAATATAGTGATTTGATACAATGATCTTTCAGCTAGAATATATTTTTTTATGTTTATTTGAATTGATGTTGATAATTTTAATATAGTAGTTTTAGAGGAAATACGATGGAAAAACATCTATTTAAGTTTACAAAACGCAAAAAAAAAAATAATAATTTTCTTAAGACAAGTGACTAGAAAGTGATGTGAATGTAATTCAAAGAAATTAAAGTTTTGTAGATGTTTACAAAAAGGTTACAAAAGCAGAGTACAAAGAAAAAACAAATGAGAATAAACAAACGAAAACAAATAATAATTACAAAAAAATATATGTATTACTAGATAAACAACATGGAAAAATATTGAAAACAGACAAAAAATATTTGAGTAAATAATAAATAAATAAATAAATAAATAAATAAATAAATAAATAAATAAATAAATAAATAAATAAATAAATAAATAAATAAGTAAATAAATAAATAAATTAATGAATAAATAAATCAATAAATAATTAAAATGAAAAAATAAACAAAATCGGTTAAACAATTTAATATAAGTATAAATAAATATAATATCACAGTTAACGATTTTAGCTAGACAAAAATTAAATTTTCAGTCATAAGTTGACTCACTAAATTGTTCTCGGCGAGTTCAAGCCGGTTATTAAATTTCGTGGTAAGTTTGCTTATTCTACCTTCAATCATCGCAACATTGGTTCTTGTGTGGAGATCAGCAGTTGAATCTTGAATGGTGCCAAGGTAGATTTAGCATCATTTTCAATAGCTTGTTTTGACTAACTTGCAATTTTTTTATATGACTATTCGCGGCATTTTGCCAAACAGGGCAGCCATACAAAAGAATGGCCTGAAATACAACTTTTAAAATTATTATTTTGTTTTCCTGCGAAAGTGAAGACTTTCTGTTAATAAAGGGGAAGAGGAGGTTGGTTGCTTTCTTGACTTTTTTGATTATTTGAGTAATATGGCAGTTAAAAGTTAGTTTTGGGTCTAAATAGATGCCAAGGTATTTAACTTGGTTTTCCCAAGAAACCGGAGTACCAAGGATTTGAAGTTGATTGCTGGGAAGAAAACAAGCTTTTCTTTTTCTCGTAAAAAAGATGGCTTGTATCTTTTCAGCATTGAGTTTTATTTTCCATCGGTTATAATATTCCTCTAATACTCTTATCGCATTACTTAGATTAGTCTCAATGCTGAGACCTAACTTGTGCGAAGATATTATTGCTGTGTCGTCAGCAAAAATTGCTGCTTCACAGTCTGGTAACTCAGGAAAGTCGGAAGTATATAAGTTATATAAAATCGGCCCCAAAACTGATCCTTGAGGGACACCAAAGTCAAAACGCATCAATTCTGAAGCACTGTTTTTAACATAAACCATAAAAGATCTACTTGACAAGAAACTTTGTACAATTATGCACAGGTAAGAAGGAATATTGAGTGAAATCATTTTATAAATAAGGCCATTATGCCAAACTGAATCGAATGCTTTTCCAATATCTAATAAGATCATTCCTGTTGACATGCCTAGGTCTCTATTTTGTTTGATCAAGTTGCATATTCGAAGCACCTGATGCGAAGTACTATGATACTTCCTAAAGCCAAATTGTACATTTGGATATAAATTATTGTCCGTAACTATCTTTAGTAATTTATCTTTTATTATTTTTTCATAGACTTTGCTGATATTGCTGAGTAAGCTAATTGGCCTATAACTGTCAGTCCTGACAGAATTCTTACCTGCTTTGAGTATTGGTATGACCTTACCTGTTTTCCAGACAGTAGGAAAGTATTGCAATTTTAAACATGCATTCAGTAGAAATGTCAGAAAAATGATCCCAAGTCTCGGAAACATTTTTAAATATAGATTTTTAATTTGGTCAGACCCTTGGGATTTCCTTGTTTTAAGCGTAGCAATGATTTCAGCTACTTCTTCATGAGTTACTAAAATATTTTGAGGTGTTTCACTGACTATTTGGTTAAAATTTTGTATGGCTGTATTTACTAGTTGATCAGTTGACATATTGCCCAGATTTTGAGATACCGAATGATTTTGAGAGAAGTTAAGTGCGAGTGCATTAGCTTTTTCCGAGTCTGTGAAGTGAATTCTTGAGTCCGTTTTTAAGAAAGGTATTTGTCTGTGTTTGTTTTTTATAATTTTGACAATATTCCAGAATGGTTTGGCGTTTTTATCAAGTGAACGTAGTTTAAGACTCCAATCCTGGTTTCTTTTGCTCAACAATTCACTAGAGATAAGTCTATTTAGGTACGAAACATTGTCTCTATAAATAAGTTGACGATATCTTTGCCAGTTTCTTCTTTGAATGTTTCTATTTTTGATGAGTTCTAATATATAAGGCGAAATATTTGAGGAAAGGGGTTTTCTGATAGCTTTTGGGACAGAACGATCGACTGATGATAAAATTTCTTGAGTGAAGTTATCCACAATATTGTCGACATCATTTTTAGAATTTACGCTTTCCAGGTCCATAGGAACATTACGAAGTTTCGATTTCAACACTGACCTAAATCGTGTCCAGTTTGCATTTTTAAAGTTTTGGTAATATTGTTCTGTTTTAATTCCCGACCAGAGAAGTTCGCATAGAACTGGGTAGTGATCAGAACTAAGTTCATTTAAAGTGACAGGTGAAGTAATAAGACTAGGCATATTTGACACGAAAAAGTCAAGGACAGAAGGACTTCCGCGAGAACTGTTTGGGACATAAGTAGGACTAGGAGGATACATTTAGTTTATTGGCATTGTAAGGGATATGTCATATAAAACATTTCCATAGGAGTTTGCCCACTCTCTGTGCTTGCAGTTAAAATCACCACCAATAAGAAAATCTCCCCTTATAGCAAAAAGTTTTCTAAAGTCATGATTTAGACTTGATCTTTTATTTAACGAAGAAGTGCCGCCAGGAAAATACGCGCAATAAATTTTGAAAGCTCTATTATTTCTTAGTTTAATCTCTTTACCAATATTTTCAACAATTTTTGTTTCAATTATTGGCAAGAGTGAATGTTGTATTGATTTCCGGATAAGAATTGCAACCCCTCCACCTGGTCTATCAGTCCTGTCAACTCGATAGCACTTATAGTTAGGTGTTGTCAAATGAATATTATTGTCTAGCCAAGTTTCTGTTATTAAAGCAACATCTATAGTATGTCTATTTAAAAAGTAAATTAATTCTAAACGTTTATTATTAATGCTCTTGGCATTCCAAGTAACGATTTTTATAAATTTGTTTGTATTGTTATTTGCCATGGTTAAATAAATACTTAGTGGTTAAATGTGCGATAACATTAAATTGGTCTATCTTAGTCTTACATGCTGACAATTTAGAAATCATTTCCATTAGTAATGAATTTAGCTCTTCGTATGAAAAAAGTGTTTCACTGTTGGAGCTTGTATTAGTATGTGCATTATTAGCAATTGGAGAGTGAGTATGGATATACTAAGTATTATAACCTGGACCATTCAATCTGCCAGCACTTACACTTTGTACATTCTGAGAAGAATAACAACGCTGTGGCTTTGGTTGCGGGAGAGATGGAAAGTCTACCATGGAAGGTAATGAAATTTGTTGTTGTTGATTGGAGTGAACAGCACTGTGTGATGCTGCTGTTGTTAATCTTAAAGCCATCACACAATAGCGCGTTTGCCTCGCGTCGACCTCATTTGACAGAAGAATCAAAAGTTCAACTATACGAAATCTGTAGAGTCTCACACAATCACGCTTTGTCCTCAGACGCGTCGTTTGACAAACGTAAGCAAACGTAACGAAGCGACCAAAAGTTCAGCTATGCTGAACTTTTGCTCGCTTTCTGACATATCTCTCCTCTTCAGTTTTACAATAGGGAAGAGTAAAAAAATCGATGTAAGTAAAACATCGATTTACGAAACAAATTATCGATATGTCGGTATCGATGTTGGAATGTGTTTCAGCTGAAATTTATCGATAAAAATGCTAAACAAATATTTAAGTTCTCGTTGTTACAGCTGTATTAAATTTAATTTTTGTTGGATTATTCAATGTAGGTGTTGTTGAAGCATTTTAACCTATGAATTTGCAATTATGTTTTGAAAAATCGAGTTATACTTTATGTTATATTTTTCATATCGGGGATTTCGATGAATTTTCGATATATGAGTGAGTATAAAGTCGATTATAGATTTTTGTGGCAAACAAATCAATCAAATTGTACTTCATATTTGTGCGTGAAGTGTACTTAAGCTGAATTTTAGAGTGTTTTAGCAGAACTTTGTCGATGTAACTAGTATATAGATATTTCAGCTATCGTTGTTAAACCTGTATTAAACTCGACTTTTGCCAGACGAAGGTGATGTTTAATCACTTAAACTACTATAATTCTGAAAAGATGTTCTTAAAAATCGAGATTTCGATTGATTTTCGATGCATGGCCGCATGGGTTAATATAAAGTCAATCAATATGGGCGATATTGAAGGATTTAAATAATTTTATTTTTGTAAAGGTGCTCGACCAACAACTTAAGCGATAATTTCATACCGTATATTGCGATAACATTTTTGATATCTGTATGAATATATCGATTATGTTGAAAAAATCGACAAGTTTTTCATTTTAAACAGCAAATGTTATCACAAACATGTGATAACACAGTATAGAAATGCAACTACGCACATTATACTTAGCTCAATTGATTACACTACACATTTTACTTAGCTCCTCATTCATCCCTTTATCAGAAGTAACTTACAAATTAGCAATCGATTTAGTTTTCCATGTATTTAATACAAAAGAAAAAATCGATTTTTGTTATCGATAGTTACTGATAACGACGATGGTCGTTCGATACTTCAATCGATATATATTCTTAATTTTGCACAAGCTTAGACGAATGAATGACAGTAGGGCGTTTTGAGGATTTCTCATGTAACGTGAAGCCTACGTGAGGTCGACGCGGCGCAACGCTCTATTGTGTGATGGCTTTTAATGATCGTGTAGTTTGCGGAGTTATTGAATGCATTGAATGCTCTCTCTTAGTTGATTTATTTCTCAGCTGAAGGTATTGTGCTCTGTGAGCACACGTTGAGTCAGAAGATTTGTGGTTCTCGTTGCAATTTGCAGTTTGCACATTTCAGCGTTGCAGGATTTTCACAATCGTCAGTGTTATGGGAGCCAGCGCAGTTTGCACAATAGGTTTTGACGTGGCAGTTTCTTTCGCCGTGGCCAAACATTTGGCAGTTGTGACATTGGGTCACTTTACCTTTTAGTTTCCTTTGGAAGCTCCAATTAATTTGGGTGTGAAACACCGAGCGATAGTTTTTTTTTTAAGTCAATGAGCTTAATTGAACCATTTTGAAGGGAAACAATGTGAAAGGTGTCTGTGTAAGAATCGTATTTTTTTGTTATGGATTTAACCTCTAAACACGAAAGCCCGAGTTTAATTAATTCAGTTTTTACTTCATTGTCATTGATTTCACCTACACGGTAAAGTACCACTTTAAAGGCTTTGGCACTTTTAAGATCGTGCGTAAAATATTGACAATTTTCGTTTTTTAATTTAGATAACACTTTTTCATATGATTCGGGGTTATCACAATTTATTCGAATTCCGATTGATAGTTTTAATAGAATAGTCTTTTATGTCTAATGATTTCATCATGGTGAAAGTAGTCATGTGACTTTTGTAAGAGTTTAATTGGCGGCACATAGGCTCTTTTGACACTTGGCGAGATAATTTCGTCCATTTCAACAATATCGTCGTCGACTTCAACTTCAGCCTGAAATTGCAATGGGGCCCAGAATTTGGGGCTTTTCCAATTTTGTGGATGTTTTTGGGCGTTATTCATGTTGGAACAGTGCTTTTTATCTGAGGACAATAAATTGTCCTCAGGTTTAGGGGATCTAACACGTTTGGCAATGATTGTGTACACTATCACACTGACGAGTAAGATATAAAAGTCTTTATTTGGGGTTCGGTTGCTTTTGCCCGTTAGGCAAAAAGAAAAAAAAACTCAGTCAATTGAGAACGATCTTATCGGGTTGAATATAAGTCGGTGACTGACCTGCTCTGATTAAATTAAAGAGTTACCAAATCAAAAATGGATTTTGCTTTTTATTTATTTAATGTGTCAATACATTTAATGGTCCTTCTGAAGCCGAATATTTTGTAAAACGATTTTCTTGATAATTAAACGGTTGCGACAATTAAGTTGTAAGACACTAAAGGACAAAAGGTAAAAACACTAATCGTTGTACTTGGCATCTCATGGTGCTTGAATGATTGATGAATGCATGCAATAATAAAATCTAAAAAGCTTTGTAATGTACACCCAACATTTAAACCAATTTCCTAATCGAAAACGTTCAACCGAAAACACAACTGGCAACACTATAATGGAATGGTATAAAAGAAGAAGTCGTTTGTGAGTGGGTGTGTGTGTGTGCAAAAATATACCGGGAGGGGAACTTGTCTAGACATCATGGTTCATAGCAAAACTACCAGAAAGCTCTCGATGTTTCACACTTCTATATAAAGAGGGAGCTGATGCAGCCAGAGGTCAGTTTTATTTAGAAAGTGATAGTGTGAGTATTGAATAAACGTAATTGAGTTGAGTTCGAATAAAGTGTATATCGAAAGTAGATACTGAATAAAAGTGGTAGAATTAAATTGAAAGGTAGAGTTTTATTTTTGCGAGCTACGCGCACGTTACATTGGTGTCAGAAGTGTAAATAAAACTTATTTGAAAAAAAAACGAGTTGATTAGTAAAGTGTAAGAAAATGTAAAAATAAAAATAAAAACAATATACAGTGAAAATGGGTAAGTTGTTAGAAGAGCTCAACTGCATTGTGCTTAAAAGTGAGTTAGGTAAGCGAAATCTTTCTAGAGCGGGATCGAAAAATGAGCTCGTCCAGCGCTTGCGCAACTATTTGGAACAGCAAGGGGAAGACGTAACCACTTTTGTCTTTGAAGCAGAAGTGGAGGAAGAGGAAGGAAATGAAAGTGTAGATTTTTCTAGTATAATGAAGATTTTATTAGAACAAAACAAGGAACAGCAGAATATTCTCGAAAGTCTGGAAGAGCAACGAAACTATCAAAAGAAGGAGCAGCAGAATGTACTCGAACGACTCGAAGTACATCAAAAGAATCTGGAAGAGCAACGAAACGAACAAAAGAAAGAACAACAGAATATTCTCGAAAGACTTGAGGCGCAACAGAATGTTTCGAAAGGTCAGAAAAACATTCTAGAAGACAAATTGGGCAACATTGAGAAAAATGTATGTGCCCTTGACGAACGCGTTGAAGGTATGGAAAAACAGCTTTCTGTTGTAGAGAATCGTTTCGAAATCGTAGAAAGCCGATGTGATAAACAGTTCTCTGTTCTGACCAAGGAATTGGACCAGATCCGGAAAATAAAAATTCGAGAATCTGCTGGAGAGTTTGTAAGGAAAAAGGAGATGAAACCGCCAACATTTGATGGACAGTCTTCTTGGCCAGTCTACAAGAGACAATTTGAGGCAGCCGCGACAACAAATGGCTGGGATGACGAAGACAAGTACATTGCACTGACTCTTGCTCTTAGAGGACCAGCAGCTGAATTACTTCAAACAGTTCCAGCTGGTAAGAGCGGCGATTTCAGTTCTCTCGTGGCAGCTATAGATAAACGCTTTGGAGATAGCCACTTGAAAGAAGTCTTCCGAGTCCAACTCAATAACAGAGTCCAGAAAAGGGTGAAAGTCTATAGCAGCTCCAAGCAGACGTCGAAAGACTGGTTCACCTGGCATACCCGGATGCTGGAGAAGAAATCATTAACCAGCTTGCTGTTGAGTCCTTCTTTCGTGCCATTTCCGATATACATCTTCAGAGGTCTGTGCGAACTGCTAGAACACGTACTCTTTCCGAAACTTTAGCATTCGCATTGACAATTGAAGCAGCAGAACAGGCTTCTCAGGGAGTACATCGACTTAGAGAGGCCATAGTCGAAGAATGCTCGTGCCAAAGAGTTGAAATACAAAAGAACCAGCGGATCGGACTTGCAAGATGCTGGAACTGCAACAAGACCGGGCACTTACAGCGTCAATGCCAACTACCACCAAATAAGGCTGCTTGTCAACATTGTGAAAGCGAGAGATCCAACCGAGACCAAGGTAACAACAACACCAGCGTTGCCTATCAATCCGTTTCCCATCAGGGAAACGAGTAAGAACCAACTTCGAGGGGCAGAGGCTGGTTTCTTGTATCGATGGCCCCAGAACCACCTTCCAGGTCTCTCAGACCAAACGAGACAACAAAAGTCTGACTGTGGAGACTACTATTAAGGGGAATAAACATGTGGCTACCATCGACACTGGTGCCACAGCCTCCATAGTACGTCGAGACCTAGTAAAGACGACGTGGCTTCATAACACCAATAGCTACCGTCTAAGAACCGCAACGGGAGAAGCAGCAAGAGTATACGGAGAAGTGTGTCTTAAGATCCGACTGGCCGTTCTAGTGTTTACTCATCAATTCCTGGTGGCAGATATATGTGACGAGTGCATCATTGGAATCGACTTTATGAAACAGCACGGAGTTATTTTGGATATCGGTAATCAAATTTTGAAGTACAAAAATAAGGAACTTCCGATGACCTATTCAAACGAAAGTACGTCGACACTGAGGACTGTCATTACGGAAGATCTGATTCTACCTCCTTCTTCTGAAGTGTTCGTTTGGACAAAACTGGAAGGTGAGTTTGGAAGCCTTCGATACCTCATGGTGGAACCAGACCCAGAGTGTTCCTCCCAAAGCATCATCATTGGGAAAGCACTGGTAGCACCGAAAAACAAAAAAAATTGTGGTCCCCGTACGATTACTAAACACCAGACCGTACGATGTAAGGTTGAAGAAAGGAGAAGTCGTTCGACGTTGCGAATCGGTTGCAGCAATTACGAGGATCACAGACGAAGCCCCGAGAAAAACTATAACTCCGGAGGAGCTCCAAACCATCAGAGCTAAAATACTGAATTCATCCAACCTTGATCACCAACAAACAAGGATGGCTGAAAATCTGCTACAAGAGTACATTGATATCTTCGCATCGCAAAAGGGGCAATATGGTAGGACACAGTTGGTGCAGCATCGCATCAACACAGGAGATGCAAGACCGATTCGTCAACCCGCAAGACGCCTTCCACTTGCCAAACAAGGTGAGGTTGAGGAAATGATAACAGCAATGAAGAAGGACGGTCTTATTAAAATTCCAAAAGTCCTTGGGCGTCACCAGTGGTGCTAGTGAAAAAGAAAGACGGAAGCACTCGTTTTTGTGTAGACTACCGAAGGCTGAATGATGTGACTAAGAAGGACAGCTATCCCCTACCGAGAATCAGTGATACCCTGGATGCCATGGAGGGAGCCCAGTGGTTCTCGACACTGGACTTGAAGAGTGGATATTGGCCAGTTGACATCCACCCTGATGATCGGGAAAAGACGGCGTTTTCTACAGGTAATGCGCTCTGGCAGTTCAAAGTTATGCCGTTTGGGCTATGCAACGCTCCGGCAACATTCGAGCGTTTGATGGAGTGTGTTCTTCAAGGACTGACGTGACGTGACGGCTTGCCTAGTCTACTTAGACGATGTCATTGTTTACGGGAAAACATTTGACCAACATTGCAAGAACCTAAAAGACGTGCTTCAGAGACTTCGAGAGGCCAACCTTAAACTGAATCCGGAAATATGTGCACTGAAGTCAAGTATTTGGGACACATCATTTCATCCCAAGGAGTAAAGACTGATCCTGAAAAAGTTGACTCCGTCAAAAATTGGCCAACACCACAGGACAAACATCAACTCCGAAGCTTTCTTGGACTTGCCACATATTACCGACGTTTTGTTAAGAATTTTGCTGGAGTTGCAAAGAGTTTGCATCAGCTCACCGAAAAGGGGAAGCAGTTTAAATGGTCAGGTGAGTGTGAGAAATCTTTCCAGGAACTCAAATACTGCCTCTGTAACGCTCCAGTGCTGGCACATCCAACACCTGGCAAAACGTTCATCATTGACGCTGATGCAAGCAACGTTGGAATCGGGGTGGTACTATCCCAAGTGCATGATGGCGAAGAGAAAGTGGTGGCATATTACAGCAAGGTTCTCTCGAAGCCCGAAAGAAACTACTGCGTGACCAGAAGGGAACTGCTAGCTCTCATCTTGGCAACAAAGCACTTCCATAAGTACATCTGTGGACAGAAATTCCTTCTGCGGACAGACCATGGTGCTCTGAACTGGCTGTTGAACTTCAAAAATCCAGAAGGTCAAGTCGCAAGGTGGATAGAAAGACTACAGACTTATGATTACCAGATTCAACACCGTAGAGGAAAGCTGCACTCAAACGTCGACGCATTATCCCGAAGACCTTGCAAAGTGGATTGCAAGCATTGTAGGCGGCAAGAAGACAAAGAAAATATTACCGCTCAGCGACTAAGAGCTGACCCAATATGCGGATGGAGCAATGAGGAAGTGAGGACTGCTCAACAGGAGGATCCAGATATCGAACCCATTCTCGCATGGAAAGAAAATGAAGAGAAACCTGAATGGGGAGACATTTCTGACAGGAGTCCAGTTCTCAAAGCCTATTGGGCACAGTGGGACTCACTTTATGTGCAAGAAGGTGTCCTCAGGCGAAGATGGGAATCCGCTGACGGTAAATAATATGTGATGCAACTGATCGTACCGCAATCGAAAGTCAGTGAAGTTCTTCGGGAGATGCACGACGGGCCTTCTGGAGGCCACCTGGGAGTTAACAAAACTCTGGAGAAGGTGTGACATCGGTTCTACTGGTTGATTGCTAGAGATGACGTGGAGAAGTGGTGCCGAACATGTGACAAGTGTGCTGCAATCAAAGGACCTGGTAGGAAGATTCAAGGTAAGATGCATCAGTACAACGTTGGATCCCCTTTTGAGAGGATTGCAGTAGATGTGGCTGGGCCTTTTCCAGAAACCAACGCTGGAAACAAGTACATTCTGGTTGTAATGGACTATTTAAGCAAGTGGCCTGAGGCGTATGCCATCCCAAATCAAGAAGCCAAAACGGTGGTCGACCAGATTGTGTTTATCTGGGTGAGTAGGTTTGGCGTGCCTATCGAACTCCATTCCGACCAAAGGAGGAACTTTGAGTCAAACATCTTCCAAGGAGTGTGCAGACTACTTGGCAGTAAGAAAACGAGAACCACACCGCTTCATCCACAATCTGATGGGATGGTTGAAAGTTTCAACCGCACGTTGAAAGAACACCTCACCAAGGTCGTAGGCGACTACCAAAGAGACTGGGATAGGCACGTACCGCTATTCCTGATGGCCCATAGAAGTGCAGTACATAGCTGACATCCTGTTCGGGAAAACCATGCGGCTGCCCAGAGAACTTAAATTTGGATGCCCCACAGAGGAGCCACATGACACGAACGAGTATGTGGACGACCTCAAGGAGAGACTCGCTGACATCCATAAAAGAACAAGGGAACGGATAAAAGCCTACAGCGACCGGATGAAGACACGGTACGACACAAAAGCGGCAACGACAGGATTCCAAGCAGGAGATCGTGTGTGGCTTTATAAACCTCATCGTCAAAAGGGATTGTCACCGAAACTTCAGCAGAACTGGGAAGGTCCTAATACTGTTGTCACGAGGATTAACGACGTGGTTTACCGCATCCAAAGAGGACTAAGAGGCAAGTTAAAAGTAGTTCATTGTGACCGGCTGCATCGATATAGTGGCGAGGCTGCAGATGGAATTATTCGGGACGAACAATCTTAAGGAAGGGGCAGTGTAATGTACACCCAACATTTATACCAATTTCCTAATCGAAAACGTTCAACCGAAAACACAACTGGCAACACTATAATGGAATGGTATAAAAGAAGACGTCGTTTGTGAGTGAGTGTATGTGTGCAAAAATATACCGGGAGGGGAACTTGTCTAGACATCATGGTTCATAGCAAAACTACCAGAAAGCTCTCGATGTTTCACACTTCTATATAAAGAGGGAGCTGACGCAACCAGAGGTCAGTTTTATTTAGAAAGTGATAGTGTGAACATTGAATAAACGTACAGTTTTATTTTTGCGAACTAAGCGCACGTTACAGCTTGATTGATTTTCGAAAACTTATCCGAGTACATTTAAAGAAACACTACATACACATAAACACGTTGATTCATAGACTTGTTATATTGGTCCCATCGCGATGAATTCGATAAAAATTAAACGAGGGCAGACAAAATCAGCTTTGACACGTGCGGCGAGTTATGCTGAAACGTTACCTAAAGATATTTACTTGAGAGCTTGAAATACGGTTAGAAAGGATCATCCAAGTTTGGTCAGATTTTCAAGCTCTCAATAATGAACCTTGTGACTATTGGGAAGATGAAAATTTCGTTGGTCCGAGTCTTGAGGTTGAAGAATATGAGGAAAAATACTTGAATGCTCATTCAATTTTCGCAAATCGAATTCGTCAGCTAAATTCTTAGCAAAATGGTGGAAATGATTCATATATACAAAAATGGGAAGCTCAACAATCTTCGTTTTTGCAAACATTAAATTCTACTTCACAAAAATCTTCGGTGAAACTACCTATTGCCAACATTCCAGTTTTTGAAGGGAATTCTGAAAATTGGCTTCAATTTAAAGATCTTTTCTTGTTTGTGGTTGACCGGAATAAAAACTTGACTGGTTCGCAAAAAATCCAGTATCTCAAGTCGTTTTTGAGAGGTAGTGCTGCGGGATTGTTAAAGCACATGCTGTCTGATGAATCATCTGATGAAAATTATATAGAGGCATGGGATAGGCTTGAAGCTAGATATGATAAAAAAACCTTATTGTTCAAGCTTTTGTTGAATCGTTTATTTCGTTGCCGTCGTCAAGTTCAGAAAAAAAGTGAATGTTCTTCGTAAGATAACCGATGAAGCAGACGAAGTTATACGGGGATTGAACGCATTACAGTCCAAGAGCCGGGATCCATGGCTTATTTACTTGTTATTACAAAAGGTCGACCCAGACACGCGACAGGCTTGGGCTGATAAGGACGGGTCTCTTGATGTTGCTACGATTGATCAGCTTCTATCCTTTTTACAAACTAGATGTAGTTATTTGGAAGCATACGTACATAATTCGCTTGGTGCAACTCGGAAAAAGTCATCTGTATTAATTAAATTACATTATGTGGAATCTACACAAACATGTCCCAAATGTAAGGGCAATCACCTTTTGTCGCAATGTTCAGATTTTATAAGTCTTAATTTAATTACTCGTCGCGATTTCGTCAAACAAAATTCACTTTGTTTTAATTTCCTTCGTCCTGGTCATGGTTCAAATAAATGTCGGTCAAATTTTCGGTGTAAAACTTGCAAATCTCGATATCACTCATTAGTGCATCTTACGCAAACCGACTCTACGAAAACTAGTTCCTCGAAAACCACCCTAATGTCACTACTAATTTCTACGATTGTATTTAATTATTGGCTTGAATCTTCTTGCCCTTTTCAAACAATTCTACCCACAGCAATTGCTAAGATTCAAGACAAACAGGGATCATTTCAAGATATACGCATTTTGCTCGATACGGGGTCACAAGTTTCGTTTGTAAACGAACATGCAGTTCAACGCTTGGGCCTTAAACGTAAACACTGTCGAATTCCAACAACGGGGATAGCATCAACTTCGGTGTAACTAATGGATTAGTTACCGCTAACATTTATTTTCGATATAATTTTAGTGCAATAGAAGTACATTGTTTCATTATTTCGAAATTAACATTTGTACTACCATCGCAAACCATCATCAACGTCAACTCTACGAAATCACTAAATGATCTAGCAGATCCAACGTTTGCAAAGCCTGGTGAAATCGATATTCTGATTGGTGCGGACAAAGTTTTCAGCATTATTACAGGGCCAGCCATTCCAGCAAACCATCGAACACATGAAAGAATCCCCACGATTTTTGGATGGGTTGTGGTTGGTCAATTCAATGAAAAACCATCTGAGCTGGTAACATTTTGCACACAATTAGATTTAAGTCAAACTTTCGATTTGGAAAAGTTTTGGAGATTGGAAGAAGTTTCGAATGTACCGGTCTTGTCCTTAGAACAACAAGCTGAGAATAATTTTGTAAACACACACGCTCGCCACTCAGATGGAAAATTTATCTTCGAATTACCCTTTTAATCAAACCAAAATACAAATTTCGCAAATTCCTTTTCAATCGTTTGCAATCAATCCAATGAAGATTTGCATCCAATCCCGACCTCAAAAACCAGTATTCAAATTTTATAAACGAGTATCTATCGTTGGGGCATATGGAAGAGGTTCCTTTAAATGATGTCAAGGCCGACAGCAGCAGGTGTTACTATTTACCCCACCATGAAGTTTTTAAAACTGATGGTTTTTAAATTAACTTAAATTCAAACTTTGCTTTTAACTTTTACTAATAATTATAGGCCATAAGGCCTAATGTAAAAGATATACATATTAAATAAATGAAATGAAATGAAATGAAAATGAAATAGTAGCACCAGCAAAATCAGAGTAGTCTTCGACGGGTCAGCCAAAAGTTATTCTGGTATTTCGCTAAACGATTTTCTCCTTGTAGGGCCCAGAATTCAACGGGATCTCTTTTCAATATGTCTAAGATTCCGTCGTCATAAATATTCCATATCGGGAGACATTGCAAAAATGTATCGCCAGATATGGGTTTCATCTAAACATATTGACTTTCAAAGGATCTCATGGCGAGAGACCCTTGAAGATCCAATTAAACATTATCGACTGCTAACAGTAACATATGGAACCGCTTCAGCACCTTTTTTGGCAATCCGATCTCTCAATCAAGTGGCTCTTGAATCCATTCATTCCCATCCAGTTGCTGCGTCGACAATACCAAACGATTTTTATGTAGATGATGTGATTATAGGAGCAGATTCCATCGACGAGGTTATTAAACTACGAGAAGAGTTAATAGATTTATTGAAATCTGCTGGCTTCCATTTAAGAAAATGGAAAACTAACTGTTGGCCATTGCTTTTAGCGATACCTGAGGAAGAGAGGGAATTATCTCCAGTAGAATTCGAAAATCTAGTTCCGTTAAGTTATTGGGTTTAAAATGGTGTCCATCTATGGACTGTTTTTCTTATAAGGTATGTTTGGATTCATCTAAATCAATTACTAAACGTCGAATACTCTCAGAAGCATCCAAAATTTTCGACCCACTCGGATTCTTAGCTCCTATTAATTGTTGTTGGTGTAAAAATAACCATGCAGGATCTCTGGAGGGAAAAGTTATCATGGGATGAAGATGTTCCAAGTCATCTTGTTCATCGTTGGATAATAATTCATCAACAACTTCATTTGCTTGAACATTTGAGAATCCCCAGAATATTATGCTCAAATAAACGCAACTACGAGCTTCATGGGTTCTACGATGCATCTTTAAACGCTTATGCAGCCGTTGTCTATTGCATAAGTGTGAACGCAGATGAGAGTGTAACCGTTTCATTAGTAGCAGCTAAGAGCAAGGTTGCACCTATAAAAATACTTTCGCTTCCCAGGCTTGAACTCTGCGGAGCTCTACTTCTAACCCGCTTAGTAAATAAAATTCAGATTTCTTTACAGGAGAAAGATACACGAATTTTCGCTTGGACGGATTCATCCATTGTTCTTCATTGGCTGTCACAGCCACCGAAAAAATGGTCCGTATTTATAGGCAATCGAACATCGGAGATATTTTCATCGTTACCTCGAAAGATGTGGAACCATGTACCTTCTCGTGGCATTTCACCATCTCAGTTGTACGATAATGAGATGTGGTGGAAGGGACCTCGTTGGCTTATCTTAGATAGAAATCTTTGGCCGCAAGCAGCTACAGTTTCCCAAGATTTCTTACAGGAAGATCTAGAAGAGAGGAAACTTCACACTTCACATACACAGGTATTGGCTTCTCGTTTACAAACAAGCAGTGCCTTAAATTCTAATATAATTGAATCTTTAATCGCAAAAATATCTAGCTGGAATTAACTTATTCGGATAGTAGCTTTTGTTCGTCGGTTCTTAAGAAACTTTAATCAAGCAAATACTAATCGCAATTTAGAACCCTTGTCTACTAAAGAATTATCGGATACAAAAATTGTTACCATAAAAGAGTTACAATATTCGTTGATTTCCTTTGAAATCGGTCAACTAATGAAAAATAAACCCTTACCAAAGAAAAACAAACTTATTTCCCTATGCCCATTTCTTGATTCTTTTGGAGTGCTTCGAGTTGGTGGTAAAATTCAAGAATCCGCTTTAAGTAAGTAAGTAAGTAAGTTAGTAATTAATTCATTTTTTATTTGTTTTTCCAAAGTTGGTTTATAATACAATGAATGAATTTAAAGCTATAGCATTGCCGTCTGCTCGGTTAGCAATTTTATTCAATGAACATTTAAATATAAATATATATAATTTAAATTTTTATATTTTTTATTTTTATTGTTATTATTAAGCTTTTTTTATTACTTTTTTAGAAAATTTGAAAAGTTTATCATATTCTGTTATCAGTAGAGTTCTATACTTGTAGAGTTGATATACAAATTTGTAGAGGTTTTTCCAGTTGAACTCGTTCAAGATTATAATTGTTTCTTTCCGAAATATTCAAGGCGCAGAGAAGAGAATATCGGACAGATACTTAAAAATTGAAAACAATCTTCTTTTGCTTTCAGGTTGCACATTGCACAATGAGCAGAATTGGTTGAAACTTCCGTTGTATGGACTTCCATTTAGATGAAGGAGATCACATCTTGTTTTGAATACAGTGGCGAAGCGTCCATATAAGTCGATTATTTCCGACTTACCTTTTAAAATTCACATCCGAAACATCTTAGACTTCTGGCAACATGAATCAAACTTAATCATACACATGAACTCGCTGCCAACATTTTTTTAACAACTACCACTCTGCTTTCCGTTTTATTCTACACACTACACACATGTTGGCTCTTCAACTCACTCCATAAACAAACACAAAACTTTAGCAACATACAAGGTAACCCCAAATATTTCGTCTTATAAAACTTGTTGCTGGATAGAACAAATTTGTGTTCTCTCCTCTTTTTTCTTTTACCAAAAAATATGACGTTAGAACATCGTCTTATTTTCTTCCATAAGAAAGCATGTATTAAACAGAGAGGTGCCTCCTCTCTGTTCAATACATGCTTTCTTATGGAAGAAAATAACCCGGTGTTCTAGCGTCATATTTTTTGGTAAATCTGTTGTTTGTTATCTCTTTGTGCTCTGAGCACGTGAATATAGCGCCGGCGCAGTAGCCCAGTACTCATTTGCTGCATTGCTTCTCTTCTGCACACTTCGGTGTTTGCATGATATTGGTTTTAAAAAAGAAAAAACGCTTTGCTATTTCTTCCCATGGACACATGCTTATAAACAAAAATGTATATGGTAGGTTTGCAGGTTGAAGTAGGTCTCTGCTTGAAGAACAAGAAAATAACACGCTGGTCTCCGACTTATTTCATGAATTTGTATCTGTTTCTGCACTAGACTCATGTGTCAAAGCTCAAAGGTTGCCACTTTGATAACAAATATGCGTGGATATTAGATCTCATAGCATAAAGCATATTTTTGGGAGAAAATGCAAACTATAATTGGAATTTTTCTAAAGTGGCACAACTGGCCTAAATGAATTCAGTTCCCAATGAGCCGTATTTTATTTGAAAAACGCAGTTTACCAGCAGAACGCAGTGCAATACTTATTTAAATTGATTTGGTGCTTTTCGTGATTTTTTTAAATGTTACAAATATAGGCTTTAAAAATTTAAAAGTGCAAGAAGACTGAAAATTTTTCCGATAGTAAGTTTCAGTGGTTTAATTATGGCCTTGATATCTGTTGACTGTTGCTTAACTGATTTTCACTTAGAGGAAACAAATAGTTTTAATTAGCTTAGTTTTATGAAAAAACAAGTTATGACGCTCTACCTTGGTAGAGATACTTGACTTTTTGGCTTGATGCGAAGACAAGCATTGCACAATAAAAATTTTAAATAAACTTTTTTTTGTTGGTGACTAAGTTTCCTTCGAGTTACCTTTTGGAATTATTCACCCCTCGCCACTGTTTGAATATAAGAGATATTTCTCTGTAGCTGTACATATCGTTGAAATAATTCATGTTTAACAGAGTAGTGTATGTTGCGAGTCTGACAAGACACAGTTTATCTTCACCCAAGTCTCTAATCTGTTAACTAGTATCCCACAGAATAATTTTGCAAGAACATTCATAAAAGAGATGCCACGATAACTTTCTACATTGTTCAAGTCACGTTGTTGTGTGTCGGAAAAATTACTGACCTTTTGAATGATGATGGTATTTTTTCCGTCGAGAATATTTTATTGAACAACGAATGAAGTTGTGAATAAAACGTTTGAGTAAAATTCGTACGGGACTCCGTCTTCTCCAGGGGCTTTTTCATTTTTTCCTTTGAGAACAGCCGATTTTAACTCTTCAAGAGAGATTTCGGAATCCAAAATTTCGTCAGATAACCATGGATCGGCATACAAAAATTTTAAATTAGTTTGACCATATAGTAAAGAACTAAAATAATTAGACAGATCATCAGCTGAAACTCCTATTCCAATTGTAAAGTTTTGACAGTTAATCTCTCTTACTACCTTCCAAAGTTCTTTCGAGTTTTTAATTTGGCCAAGTCTATTGGCTTGATTATTTTCAAAATTAATTTTCTTATCGTAACACAATTTTTTGTACGCTGCATTCGCTTCGTTTTACCATTTCTTAAGGGTTTGAGAATACGAGTTTCTCAGTGTATTTAACAAGTCGAACGACACTTTTCGGGCCAGCATACATTCCTTGTCAAACCATTTTGCTTTGTACTTTGAAGCTTTATTTTGAAAAATGTCGTTTTTAACGCTTGGACGAGTTTTTCTGCAGTTATTTCAACTGACTCAGCCAATGTATCGATTGGTGCTAAATTTTCATTCAATTTCTACTGGAAAGAATTGACATTATTGTGGTTCCACTTTAACCGCGGAAGGAGTTTAAGGTTTTTTTCCGTAGCTGCATATTCGCTACTCAGTTTCACAATTATTGGCATGTGATATTTTACTTTGAGCTTCAAACTTCTTCACTACATCTTTCCAGTTATAATTCACCATACAAAAGTCGATGACCGATTTTCCTTGTCCTCCAAGGAAAGTAAACCTGCCTTCATAATCACCATAAGTACATCCATTTAAAATTTCAAAGTGCTACAACTGCATGAATTCCATTAAATTTTTTCCATTTTGATTACATACTTCATCCATTGAAACTCTATGGTTGATATTTAACTCCATATTGTTTGTATTGCATCCTACTGCTACTTGTAGATTAGCTATTCTAGCATTAAAGTCTCCATTAAATAAAATACTTTTATTTGCAATATTCGTCATCATGCTGTTAAGACGATCGAAGTCTTCGTTCCATTTATTGCAGTTGATATAACAGGGAATGATGATAAAATTAGGCTTCCGGATTAGTTTAACGACAGTGATTCCTTCGTGTTCATCAAAGTTGTAGTATTTCAAAAGCGTTGTCTTGATTCCATAGAGAGTTCCGCCACTAGCACTACCTTTGGTATATGTTTTCACTGCAGCTTTCCATATTAATTTGAAACCGTTAAAGTATTTGGTAAATTTGTTAAAATTTTCTAGTGTTATATGAGTTTCATATAGAAAAAACAAATCAAAGCTTTTTACATAATTAAAAAAATCAATAATAAGAGTTTATTATTGAGACCTGACACATTATACGATAAAATATTACAATTACATAAAGGTAATGAACTGACGGCATCACAATTTCAATTTTGTACTATCGTACTAGTCTTCGTATTATTTTGATACAAAGGCATCTCTGGTATATTTCCATTGGTTGGTTTATACCATTCATTCTGACGTTTCCTTGAAAGTGTCAGCATCTTGACAGGTTCAAAATCCAGATTGCCATACAAAGTTGTTTTTCACCATCTTCATTTTAATATTTTAAAATATTATATTTGCTTAGGTTAGGTTAGGTGGAAGTGGCTGTCAGTCAATGAGTACATTGCCTGACACACTTAGGCCGCAAGGGCCCATTGTGATACCACAGAGATCAGCAAGTTAATCACCTACTGATCTCAGAAACCCGATGTAAGATTAATGAGTTGATCACTTATTAATCTTCCATTACGGGACTAGCCGGTTAATCACCTGCTAGTCGAACCACGTGGAACTTTTAATGTATTTTGAAAGACTTTTAGGGTCTATGTAAGCTAGGTCGCTAGTATCATCGAAGAATAATTCACCGAGATGAGTTTTCCTCCTATGAAGTAGTGCAGGGCATGAGCAAAGAAGGTGTTGAACGGTTTCTTCCTCCTCCTCGTCCATGCAGCTTCTGCAGAAATCATTGGAAAACACACCAAGTCTTTTGGCGCGTCTCCCTCTTAGACAGTGTCCCGTAAGAACGCCTATGGTAGAACCTAGATACAGACGGTTCAGGGCCAACAAACTCTTCGAGCGTTTTGAGTCTACACACGGCCAAACTTTTTTGGTTGCAAGGCAGTTCTTACTCTCAGTCCATCTAGTGTTTGTTATCCTTGAAGCGTCTTGTCTAAGTAGGAGGTTACATGTAGCGATAGGTGCACCTATGTTGTTCCATTCTGAGCGTAGGGAAGTGGTCGTGCCCTTTTTGGCTAGTTCGTCTGCCATACAGTTGCCTGGTATGTCCCTGTGCCCTGGCACCCATGAAAGGTGAATGTTAAACTGATTTGACATCTCCCTCAGAGACATCTGATAGTTTTGGACCGTGATGGATTTTGTAGAGACAGAGGCAAGAGATTTAAGGGCAGCTTGGCTGTCTGAGAAGATCCGAATATCCGTGGAGGATATGACGTTTTCATTATATTTGCTTATATTTGCTTAAATAAAATACTTTTTCTGCAACCGCAATTGAAGTGTTTTTAATTTGGATGGATTCATTCGGTCTTTTTGTTTTGATGACCTTTCTATAGGCAAGAAGAACTCGACCTTTCAACTGCATTTGTTTTGATAGGTCTCGTTGAATAAAAACACCTGTTCCTTTAAGTTTTGCTGAATTTCTTAGCATTTTTGCAGCATTATCGTTGGAGCCGGTGTTGATTTTCAATTTAACGACCGTGTTATTTTGACTGATTTTTGTCATCTCAGTGATTTGGTTTGAGTCGCCAAGTAAAATGTGTCCTATGTCTTGCACTTTCTCTCTAGCATCGACGTTACTTGGAAGAGTGAGGATGATGTTTTTTCCTCGCAGGATGCGACTTTGCATTTCTAGCTCATCTTCCAGCATCTCACACCTCTCCTCAAAATGTTGTACCTTCCTTTTTAGTTCTTCATTTTGCAGGCTCAGAACACTGATTTTTTCGTTCAACTTGAGTACGTCATCTTTTGTGGCAAGCTTTGCAGTCGCTAAGTGAGCTCTTTCTGCAGAGATGAATCGATGATTTGTTTAATTTTTTCGAAGTCAGCATCAAAAATGGACATGTTCTTGACAGAAGGGCATATATTTGTTACACGATTGGAGAATTTTGGTTTTGGGGTGGGAACATTTTCGGGGGAAGTTTGGTTAATTTTCCTTTTGTGATCGGACATATGAAACCGGTGACAGCCAAGCAATTTTATTTTATTGATATTTTCTTGTTTACCTTTTGAATCAGCAAAATATTGTTTGTGCTCGTATTCAAACTGACTTGAAAAACACGAATATATTAATTTTGAAATTAATGACATGTACTTTTCCAATTAAAAATAAAAAATTATCGGAGCAAAACTAAAATTGAAACAATCACATTTACAGCAGAGTTGCCAACCACTCCGCTTTAACTTATGATCAAAAACATCCCATCATTTTATTCAAGACTCATTCGCTAACAACATTTATAGTAACCTACAAGCACAAAGAATATTTACATTCGGGAGTGACATTAACCTTTTCGTTAATAAAGGCAAACTTTTATATGCTCGGGTGCCGAAATCTCGTACGAAAAATTGTACACAACTGTGTCACCTATTTTCGGCAACGCACCACAACCTCACAGCAACTAATGAGAAATCTTCCAATCGATCGGGTAATCTATTCGCAAACATTCAGTAAAGTAGGTATTGATTACGCCGGTTCCATCACCTTGCGATCGTCACGGTTACGAAATCATAAACAGATAAAATCGTACATAGCCTTATTTGTGTGTTTTGTAACGAAAGGAATTCATCTCGAGTAAGAGGGAGATCTAATGGCAAACGCGTGTTTGCTAGCCTTAGATCGTTCGTAGCACGTTGCGGAAAACCGAGCGAAATATGGAGCGACAACGGTACGAACTTTCATGGTGCAAAGCGCACTCTTGATGAAATGTTTAATCAACTTCGTACTCAGCATCATAACACTTTAGTTGCTGACCATCTGTCAAAGGATAATATATCTTTGAAGTTCATACCTTCCTTAGCCCCACATTTTGGGGGGATATGGGAAGCAGGTGTCAAATCTGTAAAGACGCACCTCAGACGTGTTATTGGTGACACCAAATTAACATACGAAGAGATGCACACCTTGCTGGCGAAAATCGAAGCTCTGTTAAATTCGCGCCCTATGTTGCAGGTATCAGGTGGAGAACCAACTGCATTAAGTCCTTCTCATTTTATGATTGGTGTACCAAAACTAATTGGTTTGCTTTACAGACACTCTTAAAAGGTTTTTGGAAAAGATAGCACCAAGAGTATATGACATCTCTTCAACATCGACCAAAATGGCAGCAAATTAAACCTAATATTCGTATAGATGACATCGTTCTTCTGAAGGAGTCGAATTTACAACCCCCCAAATGGATTATCGGTCGTATAACATAAATACATCCTGGCAAAGATGGCGAAGTAAGACTCATCACTATAACCACAAAATTTGGAACATATTATACTCGTCCCATCACGAAGGTTGCTCCACTTCCAATTGCTGAAAGACCGGAGTCTTCCAGGGGGGCTGAATGTTCTGAAATGTGCTACTTGGAGTCATTCATTCATATGCAAAACATATACATCACCATGTTTTTAAATCTTTATTTTGTTTCTGTAAATTTGTGATCACTTATCTCTTTGTATGTAACGGCTAATATCTTATCAGTATATAATGTTCAGTTACCTAGTACTCAAAGCACGCTTATAACAAGTTCATTTATTCTTTCTGGGAGCGGGTCAAAATTGTGGCTTCAAAATTCTGCTTTTCAAAATTCTGCTTTTAAAACGAAAATTCTGCTTTTCAAAATTCTGCCTTTTTCATTCTGGCTGACAAAATTCTGCTTTCCAAAATTCTGGCTTTTTAAAAAGAAAAATTCTGCTTTTGTCATATTGTTTTTTATTTGCAGAAGAACAAAAACAAAGTAGGAGAGCGACAAGAAAGTAAGAGTTTGCAATTATTATCAATATTCTGCCAATTATAAAGAAAAAGATGGTGTAGAAAATGTTAAGCACGCGCTATATACTCTTTCTTTTTTCCTTTATCCTCTCCCCATGGTTCGTGCGCTCAATTTCTGTTTTGGCAGGGCACTGATAATGATGAGCTCCTTTCGTAGGTCTCCAATTAATTTATAGACACCTGCGTGGCTTCGGGCAAGGGCAACTATTACTTTAAGCTGACGTGACGATGCCAAGCCTCTGCTTTGTTTTGCGTTCATGGGAATGCATTTCTAGTTTTATATAGTCTTATCATAAACTAACTGAATTCTATAATTCTTTTGAGTAGGAGAGCGACAATGAGGAAATCAAAAAACTAATTCTTTACTTTGAAATTCTTTAAAAAGCAAGTTTTTGCAATTTATTATCAATATTCTACCAATTATAAAGAAAAAGAAGGTTTGGAAAATGTTAAAAAGCGCGCGCTTTTTTCTTTTTTTTTTAGAATTTTGAAAAAAGAATTTTTACCCCGGCAGAATTTTGACCCCAACCCATTCGTTCTTCGTCATTCGCTGTTTGATCGTCCCACCGTGCACATTAAAATTGTTAAGCCGGCTCTGACTAAATTAAAGATTTACCAAATTAAAAATTGGTTTTGCTTTTTATTTTTTTAATGTGTCAATACAAATATATTTATAAAATTTTTTCAGAATCTACATTTTGACCAACATAATCGCAACATCGCACTCTCTTCTCCCACTTTCTGACAGTTTTTCACCAATAACTTTGTATTGTAAGGAGTTGCCAAAAATGTCCCACAACAAAGGTTTTAGAGAATACACTCACGAACAAAACAAATGAAAAAACAGTACTCTACGAACTACGACAATGAGTAAACGAGAAAATGGCTTTGGAAAGTAGAAATGGTTTTTTCAAAAATTCATTCTGACGTTTCGGGAGATTCGGTGCCAGTTTTGGTAATATAATTTCTAAAAAGAAACTTTTTAAAAATATGGAAGATTTTCTTCGCGATTTAAATGTTTTCAATGTGTTTTTTTTTTTCAGATGTCATGATTAATAAATAGAAAGCTCCACAGTGCTACAAGGCCAAACGCTTTGTTCTCGCAACAACCATTCTCATGAGTGCGCCAGTGCGGTTATGAAAGGCTTAATTCGAACAGCATTTTTCAAGGCATATTTTCCTGCTGTTGAGGTGATACCAGAGAAAAATCATTTTGGATGTTTATGGTGGTCGAACGCCCACGCAGTAGTTACGCTTTATCCATTTCGCCATGGATGTCGTGTTCTTACAACCTGAGTTAAGAAATTGTTAGGGAACTGCAGTTTTGCTTGGCAAAGAATGATTGTTCCATGGTCGCACGGTCGATTTGCTACTCATAATAAGATACATTTTAAATGAAAATTCGAGAGAAATTCTCATCACATTTTTGGTTGGTGATACTCGTACATAGTGTTTTTTTTTTTTGATAAGCAAAAAGGCAACACATTTGTTTACAAACGAATGGTTGCCAAAACGCTGTTTAAATTGGACTAGATTTCTGTTTTACTACTTTATTTTGACACAACTATCAATTAGTTTAGCATCAGCACAGAATCGATTATCGATAAGAATTTAATCAACCTCTCTTAAGTTCCAATTAAATTTTAATTGAAACTTAACTAATCAACGTCTAAGAGACGTCTTAAGAAAATCTAATAAATACGGCTGTTTGTTTTTAGAGCTTCTGAAGTTAGACTACGAACGCTACTCGTCACTTAACAAAAAATGAATTCGACGCAGTAGGTGATCAATTCCATTTTTGTGTAATGAATACTGAAAAAAGTAATCTTTACAGAGTTTTTGTAATAACTTAGGTTTTCAATTACATATATGTATGTAATTGTATTACAAGTAATTAACACTTTTCAATTAATAGTAATGGGTAATTGAATTTTTCAATTACTTTTAGTCGCTTCAATTAATACATAAAACAGGCAATCTTCGGAAGCCCTCAAGAACAGCTCCGATTTTGATGATTTGTTTTTTTAATTTTTTTTCTTATATTCTTTAAAGCAAGAAACCTCTTAGAGCGGGGACGGAACTATTTATATTGTATAAACAACATCTGTGATATTTATGCACAAAAAAATTTCTACCGTACAATATCCCTTAAAAACTTGTAAATATACAGGGTGTCCGGTAATTCGTGTAACATACTTTGGGATGTGATTCTTGGTCATATTCTAAGAAAAAAATTCTCATACAGTAAAGTCCGTTTCTCAACTTTGACATCACTTTTTGACAATTTAAAAAAAAATAACTTTGGTGTACGAAACGAAGGAGGGCACTTTGAGGACTTGTTATAATTGTATTTGTATAAAATACATAAAAAACTAATAAAAGTGCCCATATTATTGCTTTATTCAAACAAACCTCAAAACTAAAGAATTTTTTGTTTAACTTTACCCATTTTGTATTTTTTTTTATACTAAAATGTATGGGTTTTTGAGTGTACTTATTAATGAGTTTTTTTTTATTATTATTTTTTCATCTGCAAAAAATAAAGGCATTACCATTACCATAAAAAATAAAGACATTAAAGTAATGTCAAAGTTGAGAAACGAATTTAACTGTATAAAAATTTTTTTCTTTGATTATGACCACAAATCGCATCCCAACGTATGTAACACGAATTACCGGACACCCTGAATATAATTATATAAAAACATTAGCTGTGCCCGCAACTTCGTCCGCGTGGAAAAGTGACTTTCGGCAGCATTCTTAATTTTTTACACTACTTATTTTGCAAATAAGACACTTTCATGCGTTTTAGTAAACTATTGTTATATTATTCTATTTAAGTTTAAGTTTGCTGACGACGTTCTTATTTTTTCCATCTTTTGCGAAATAAAAAGGTTTTGTGGGATAGATAAACGTGATTCTGCCACATAAAGTTGCCATGGGATTTTTTTCTAAACAAACACCTGCAACTTAAAGCGTCTGAGCCTTATTTATAATGACCAATCAGTGGGAACTAAAGGAAAACAGGGAATCAAAACGTTTTCTCCTTTTGCCGTTCCAGTCATTATTAAAATTTTTATAGTGCCGCATCCCAGATGTGTAATTTCTAGCTGTGTACAATTCTGGATTACTCATTATTGAATTACTGGAACACCAACTTGCTGTCACTTCTTATAATCCTAAAAAAATTGAGAAACTCTATATGGTATGATTTGACTTGCTCAGTGTCCATAATATTGTCTATTGATAGACATTTACTAGCATCCCCCAATACGTCAAACAGAATTTATTAGTTCATATGGTTAACTATCTCATTAGTCGGCTCCGAAATTGACCTTTCACACAGCCATTTTATTTGAAGATCAAGAAGACATTTCTGCTCAGGTTAAATGTATTTTCAACAGTTTGACAGAAATCAACCCGCAGCGAAAGAACTTTTATCGATCCAGCAGTTTTAAAGTTCCCGTTTACGGTGTCGGTCCTGTAGAAATATAGGGATTACTTACTAAGCCCATGTCCTTCCTGAGGCTGTAGGCTACCTCTGAATAAAATTCCATTTAAATCGGATCAATGGTCTGGGCGGGAGATGGTAACAAAGAAACACGATCAGACAGAGTTAATTTTGGATTTGTAATATTAGTCTGGATGTCTCTATTTTCGAAATGTTCAATTCTTCGATCTTCGGGTTCTAGACTATCTCTGTACCAAAATTCATATAAATCGGTGCAGTAATTTGGGTGGTAAATATAAACAAAGAAAAACAGACAGCCAGGGTTAATTTCGGATTTATAATGTTACTAAAGTTTTCCATTCCCGTGGGAATATGAGGGCCGTTTCCAGTGGGTGACTTAAAGTTTATTTATGCTGTATTTTGCAAGTTCCCGTTCCCATTGGAATACAGGGATAAAACATATTGCATAACATATATGTCCATCCTCAGGTTCTAGACTGTCTCTGTACCAAAATTCATATAAATAGGTTCAATAGTTTGGGCGGTTAATGTTAACAAAAAGAAATAGACAGACAGATTTAACTTCGGACTTATAATATTAGCAAGGACTCCCGGTCCCGTGGAAACATGGTGAACGATCCCTTAAAGAATATGGGGATGAGTGAAAGTTTATGTTACTCGTGGATTATGGAGCATTCCAACGGTGGAAGAATTTTTAAAATCGGTACAGTAGTGTCAAAGTTCCCGTATAAGTTCCTGCTCCCGTGGAAATATAAGGAAAAAATATGCAGCCTATGTCCTTCCTCAGGTTCTGAACAATCTATGTACAAAATTTAATTTAAATCGGCTTATTAGTTTGGGTGGGAGATGGTAACATAGAACGACGGAAAGACAGAGCTACATACTTTCACACTTATAAATCAGTAGAGACTTCCGTTCAGTAGGAATATGTGGATGAATTAAAGTTTATGTTACTCAGGGATAGTGTAGCATTCTAACGGTGGAAAAATTTTTGAAATCGGTGTTGTTGTTTCTAGGATCCCGTATACGTTCCCGTTCCCGTGGGAGTTTGGGGATAAGATATATAGCCTATGTCCTTTCTCAGGTTCTGAACAATCTTTGTACAAAATTTCATTTGAATCTGTTTATTAGTTTGAGCGGGAGAAGGTAACATAGAAAGGTGAACAGACTGAGCTACTTCTGCATTTATAATAATAGTGAGGACCGGTTCCCGTGGGAAAATTCGAATGAAATACAGCTTATATCCGTCTTTAAGTTCAGAACAATCTTCGTACAAAATTTTATTTAAATCGGTTTATTAGTTTGGGCGAGAGATGGTAACATAGAACGATGGACAGACAGAGCTTCTTTCACACTTATTACATTAGTAAAGACTCCCGTTCCCGTAGGAATATGTGGACAAATTATAGTTTATGTTACTCTGGGATAGTGAAGCATTCTTTCGGTGGAAAATTTTTTGAAATCGGTGTTTTAGTGTCTAAGCTCCCGTATACGTTCCCGTTCCGGTGGGAAAAATAGGGATAAAATATATAACCTATGTCCTTCTTTAGGTTCTAGACTATCTCTGTACAAAATTTTATTTCAATCAAGTCAGTAGTTTGGGTGGGAGACGGTAACATAGAAAGCCGGCCAGACAGAGTGACTTTCACATTTATAATATTAGTTAGGATTAGAAGTTCACTTATATCTTACACCCCCACAGAAAAGTGAAGTTAATGGAACTATAGAAAGGGTGCACTCCACCATAATCGAATTGAGTCGGTGTTTAAAGATAGATTACCCAGATCTTACTACAATGGAAATTATATGTATGTAATGTATAGCTGTCGATCGCTACAGTAATTCAATTCACTCTGTCACTAAAAAGAAATCCAGTGATATATTTTAAGGCAAGGCTCGAACGTAATATTATCAAAACCTAGTTGATTTTCAGTCAAAAGTAAATGAGGATTTGTTAGAATATAAAAAAATCAGAAAAATAAGTCAAAAAGAGCAAACCGAAATAGACACCGACCTAAAATTTATCAAGTATTAGATAAAGCTTATGCTGCAATGAAACGTAGAGATGGCAACCAAAAGCCTATTTTTCAAAAGAACTCGTAGCAAAGAATAATAGGGTTACAGTTCTAACCGAAAGTGTGTGCTTCTAATGGGCACTTCCCAGTAGGAAATTTGCTCCTCAGTGAAAAAAAAATGATGAATTCCTCGAGGAATTCATCTGGTGCTTTCATAAGGGAAAAGGTCATCAATGAATTCACTACTGCACGACTGCAGTCGTACGAAAAACCCTTTTGTACAAAATATATATCTTCTCAAATATAAAAATGAATCGCAAAATGTGTTAGTAACCCAGTAGGAAATTTGCTCACCAGTGAAAAAAAAGGATGAATTCCTCGAGGAATTAGAATTAGGGAAAAGGTCATCAATGAATTCACTAATGAAATGTCATGCAATTGGTAGGCAGTCTGCAGTTCAAGTTGAATCTTGTGCGTTGTTTTCAAAAGAAAATAAAGAAGAAAACACGATGTACAGCAAAATCCTCTTTGAGAAACGCCAATCAGGTAGCGACAAAATTAAGTATGAGAAAACAACCCTTTCTTTTCTCTTTCTTTCGTTTATTGGCTTTAAAATATCTTTATTTTTGTGTCACATGTTGCTTCAATGGGTCTTGGATTTAGTTTCAATTTTGTGATCAAGCAAGACAGTTGTGCAGTTTATATGTACATTTTACATATAACTCACAATAGATGTATGAAATAAACAACAAAGGACAATTGTGAATAATTCAGTAATAATAAATTCATTAGATTCTTTTTCATGGTTTTGAAATAAATTCATAATATTCTTTAATTTACATCTCAAATGAACAGGAGAAGAAAAGAAACGAACGAGAGGCCATGAAAAAGAAGATGCCATGGGTATGGTGATTTCCTTACATCTCATTCGTCGAGAAAGTGTGCAGGTGCTTCTTGCCAATGACAAGCCCATGTTAAATTCAGCAAAGGATTCAGTAGGAAATGCACTAGTGCAGCTACTTTTCCCTGAGGAAAAGGCAGCATTTTCAGTAGTGAATTTTTGGAAATTTCCTAGCCATAATGGCGTCAATTTGACTTGCCCACTAGCGTAACCTAATCCATTGACGCCATAAAGCGTCAATTTGACTAAACCGCTCGCGTAACATAATCCAGGGCCCCAGTAGGAAATTTCCAAAAATTCACTACTGAAAATGCTGCCTTTTCCTCAGGGAAAAGTAGCTGCACTAGTGCATTTCCTACTGAATCCTTTGCTGAATTTAACATGGGCTTGTCATTGGCAAGAAGCACCTGCACACTTTCTCGATGAATGAGATGTAAGGAAATCACAACACCCATGGCATCTTCGTTTTCATAGCCTGAAAAAACTGGTTCTATGTGTGTAATTTGAAATTTGGGAATTTGTGACAGAAATGTCCCAGTAGGAAATTTCCAAAAATTCACTACTGAAAATGCTGCCTTTTCCTCAGGGAAAAGTAGCTGCACTAGTGCATATCCTACTGAATCCTTTGCTGAATTTAACATGGGCTTGTCATTGGCAAGAAGCACCTGCACACTTTCTCGATGAATGAGATGTAAGGAAATCACAACACCCATGGCATCTTCGTTTTCATAGCCTGAAAAAACTGGTTCTATGTGTGTAATTTGAAATTTAGGAATTTGTGACAGAAATGTGTTCTGAGGAGAAAGAATGCATTTGGGAGAACACATAGATAATGGAATATGTACATAATATACATAATATGTACATATAAACTACACAACTAGGTATGTCTTTCTTAATCACAAAATTGAAACTAAATCCAAAACCCATTGAAGCAACATGTGACACAAAAATAAAGATATTTTAAAGCCAATAAACGAAAGAAAGAGAAAAGAAAGGGTTGTTTTCTCATACTTAATTTTGTCGCTACCTGATTGGCGTTTCTCAAAGAGGATTTTGCTGTACATCGTGTTTTCTTCTTTATTTTCTTTTGAAAACAACGCACAAGATTCAACTTGAACTGCAGACTGCCTACCAATTGCATGACATTTCATTAGTGAATTCATTGATGACCTTTTCCCTAATGAAAGCACCAGATGAATTCCTCGAGGAATTCATCCTTTTTTTTCACTGGTGAGCAAATTTCCTACTGGGGTGTTCTGAGGAGAAAGAAAATGCATTTGGGAGAACACATAGATAATGGAAACAATGAATGCATTTGAGAAATAAGCGTTTGTATACTTTATTACATTTTTAAATAATATTCAGTAATTATAGTATTTAGAAATTGTAATGCAGTTTTCATTACTATTTAATAAATACAAAAAGAATATTATTAAAAAGAATAGATAATGATGATAGCGACTTATGTTTCATTCTTAGGCTTCTTCTCCTGTTCATTTGAGATCTAAATTAAAGAATATATGAATTATTTCAAAACCATGAAATAGAATCTAATGAATTTACCATTACTGAATTATTCTTTTTGTCCTTTGTTGTTTATTTGATACATCTATTGTAGTTATATGTACATATAAATTACACAACTATGTCTTTCTTAATCACAAAATTGAAACTAAATCCAAGACCCATTGAAGCAACATGTGACACAAAAATAAAGATATTTTAAAGCGAATAAACGAAAGAAAGAAAAAAGAAAGGGTTGTTTTCTCATACTTAATTTTGTCGCTACCTGATTGGCGTTTCTCAAAGAGGATTTTGCTGTACATCGTGTTTTCTTCTTTATTTTCTTTTGAAAACAACGCACAAGATTCAACTTGAACTGCAGACTGCCTACCAATTGCATGACATTTCATTAGTGAATTCATTGATGACCTTTTCCCTAATGAAAGCACCAGATGAATTCCTCGAGGAATTCATTTTTTTTTTCACTGGTGAGCAAATTTCCTACTGGGGCGTCGCCATTGGTACCACCACCAGAACCATTACATTCATTGGTTTCCGGAAATAGGCCAGATTCTAAACATTTTTTGATTTATATTTAGCAGTACAATAATTTTTTTTCAAATGACGTCATTTGGTGCAACAAAAGTTATTGAAGAAAATTTTATTTTTTTATTTTATATATCATTTGACAGGTTCTTTATTGCCAACGCCGAATAGTGACTACAAACTCTTAACTCTTGAAAATTTATTTTATGGGCGATTTAGTAAGACAAATCGATCAGCGTTGTGTACACAATAATTCGGTGTAAAGACCAATAGTTTCAATGCGCCAACAATTGACGAAGTCGCTATCGTTGTCGTGGGTGAAAATTTAGAAAAACGAGATATTGTTTTACATCGGCGTAGGAATCAACTCCAGCGTGTGTCCTAAACACATCGATCAATGATGCGCTACAATATCTTATCTTATTTTGGCAAGGATATCATTTTTAAATGAAGATGATACATAAGTTCCGAAACTAACAAAAAAGTTAGTTTATTATTCATACAGACTGATGGTTCGGGAGAATGAGGACAATCATATCTTAAAATGTTGGCGTCTCTTCCACCAATATGCTGTGGATATGTATGTGAAAGTTGAAACTGAGCGATTGACATTTATCAGGTTGAATCAAGCAAAACTTCGTGCTGGAAAAAATATTCATCTACGGGATGCTATCAAAAATGATGGAAATGCACAGAATGTACGTAGAACAACTATTCTCCCAGCTACATACTTCGAAAATCCGCGACAAATGCATAAATACGCTCAAAATGCTTTTCGTATGTATGTAATTTAGTACAGTCATTTGGTAGGAAAAATAGCGGTTACCCTGAAAATTGGCAATTTTATAGATTTTGATGTGCTCTATCCGAATTTCAAATTTGCCACCTCGTACTTTTGCCGCTCGTGCCACCGTTTTGGAAAAATGGCGCCCAAAATTGGATTTTAGGGAATATCTCCCTCCCGACTCAGTTTGCGATAAAAACATTTATAAACAAAATTAAACTAGAGAAAATTTCCTACAATTTATGTGTTTACATTTTTTTTCATAAAGTCAATAATTTTGGCGCACGAGCGCCACAAAGTGCACTCCAACACGCGTTTTTGCCAAAAAACTCATTTCCACACCACCTTGAGGTAGAGTTAGCGGCGCGTTTTTTTTTATCGTGGCATCCCCTTGATAGCTTCGTTCAAATTTGGATTTTTTCGGAGCACATTAATAAATTTCATTTTTCCTTGATGAAATAATGCTGACGTTGTGTCGCAGCCACTAAAGGCATGCAAGAATAAAATATGCTCTGCAGCTTTTTTATCTATGATACTTTTAGTATCATATATTTGTTCCGAAATTTTCCCTTTTCCTGGTTTGATAAAATATATGTTTGAGCGCGTAGAAAGAGCCGTCAAAAGAATAAGAAGATCTATCGATCTTCGCCGACAACTATCACGGATTCAAATGCCGATGAGACGCTTATTGCGGAATTGATTATTATTAGCGTATCTGCATCTTCCGTGGCTTGTTTCACCATGAAGTTGTCAGCTTCAAATTTTGTCTTCACCATTCAATAAGACGGTTCTTGTTTGTGTCATTGCCTAGGAATTTATTTTGTGACACAGTTGCGATCATTGTCTCGTCAAAAAGTATGTCTACTGACGCATTTTTTCGTGATCGTCGGGATCTCTCCGCATATTTAGTACCAAGACTCATTGAATCTTCCGGATATCCATCAAATACGATAATGGCATTGGATGTATAGTGCGATCGAACGTAAGTAACGTATTGGTTGCAAATGGATGAAAATGATGCGCCGCGATTCCATACTACTCGGTGTAATAAGTATCCTCCGTCGATAATAAACATCGTATTTTCAAAATTCATATCATCAGAACGTTGCTGAAATGCCTTATACATAGACGATTTGATACACTTGCGCATGCCTTCCTCATTGAAAAGGGATAATGGAAATGGAGCAAGTTCGTACGTAAGGAAATTTTCAAGTCCCCTTTCAGATTCTTTTGCAATGCACATTCTTTGGAAAATTAATAAAGGATTAATCGGGACAATGTTATCTTCGATCTGGATGCCTGCATTCATAACACCAAGTGATTTTATACGGTCATTTCGTTTGAACTTTACGGTATAGAAATCACTGCCAACGATTAACTTGTCATTGTTATATCGTTTCCGACATGCATCGTGAACCACTATCGAACTCAGTCCCACCAAAATTCGATTCTTGTCGTCCATTCTTTTAATACTTGACTTACGAAAAGTCTCCAATCCTTTTTCTTTTACTTCTATCACTTCCCTTTCTTGTAATGGATTATTACAAATAAAACAGTTTACTTCATTGGAAGCCATGGCTGTATAATTGTAAATGACTCTGTGGAACGATAAACTTGTACTGATGGCTCAGACTAAATATTTCTTTTGAGCTCTACCGGCAAATGCTTCGTAGTTTTTAAATTTAAATGATTTTGAAAATTAAATTGCATGTGGATTAGGCCTATTGGGGATACCATGATAAAAAAAACGCGCCACTTCCTCTAACTCAAGGTGGTGTGGAAATGAGTTTTTTTTTTGCAAAAATGCGTGTTGGAGTGCACTTTGTGGCGCTCGTGCGCCAAAACTATTGACTTTATGAAAAACAATGCAAAAAAACACATAAATTGTAGGAAATTTTCTCTAGTTTAATTTTGTTTGTAAATGTTTTTATCGCAAACTGAGTCGGGATAGAGATATTCCCTAAAATCCAATTTTGGGCGCCATTTTTCCAAAATCGCGGCGCGAGCGGCAAAAGTACGAGATGGCAAAGTTGAAATTCGGATAGAGCACATCAAAATCTATAAAATTGCCAATTTTCAAAACTCCCGGAAAACTTTCCAGGCAAAACTACCAAATGACTGTACTAATTATGGTACACCAAATTTGTTTATAACAAGAATTATTTCTTGGCCAATTCACCCATTGATCGCCACGACATTACCGCACGGGTATTCAAAAAATTCCCGATAATGATATAGATCCCGTGTTACGTGAAATTGTTACAAAAACATGATTCATGTTCCTTGTGGAATATTAAATCCAAATTCTCCGTGTATGGTTGATGGAAAATGTTTGAAACACTTTCCAAAACAATTAATAGTAGAAACTATTAGTGGAAAATGATAGTTATCCACTTTATCGACGGCGATGCACTGATGACAACGGAAAGTCAACAGTAGTCAAAGTGAATCTGCTTGAAGTTGATAATCGTTGGGTTGTTCCGTTTTCTCCGTTACTCTCCAAAACATTCAAAGCACACATAAATGTTGAATATTGCCATTCCGTAAAATCGATAAAATATATCTGCAAGTACGTGAACAAAAGTAGTGACTTGGCTGTGTTCGGAGTTGCTGCTGAAAATTCGAACGATGAGATCACTCATTTTCAAATGGGAGCTATGTCAGTAGTATCGAGGCGATCTGGCGTATTTTTTCGTTTTCAATACATGAAAGATACCCCACTGTAGTTCACTTGGCCGTACATCTGGAAAATGGTGAAAGGGTGTACTTTACAACGGAAAACGTATTACAACGAGTTGAGAGGCCGCCATCCCTGACACTGACCAGCTTCTTTGAAATGTGCCAGCATGATGACTTCGTTAGAACCTTGCTTTATTCCGAAATGCCACGATATTATTCCTGGAATCAATCGTTAAAGAAATTTTAACGACGGAAACAAGGAAAACCAGTTTACACAGTCCATCCGAGCCAAGACGAGTGTTTTTATTTGCGTTTACTGTTAGTCAATGGGGGCGTTCAACAATCGTATCCGGATAGCTTTTTGTTATTGTTTACGTGCTACATTGTTTAGCAGAGTCACAAACCCAATTCTACTAAAAAGCTATCTAAAGATATCCGAGTATTTTTGGTATACCTTTCTATTTTCTAGTGATCAGATGATAGGAATTTTATTTTCATTTCTTTTCATGTTGACTTTTTGTTTTGGTTTGCATTTATTTCAGCACTAGAGTCTTGTAAAACGCATGGAAAATTGAAAAAAAAAAAATATTTTTATCGTATAGCAAAGATATTTTGAATGATTTTCTGTTTTCAAAAGTCGAATTTTAATATTTCACAGCTGTTGTCTGGAAAAGATATCTGAATCGTTCAAAAAGGTATCTAAGATACGGCTATCCGAGATAGGCTATTCGATAGGTTCTTGAACGTGCCCAATGTTTGTGGCCCAACATCATTCCAACATCTGCGAATTGTTGATGGTATATTGTGCGGCACATAAAGAGAAGCCTGTCATTGTTTGGGATTGCTAGAAAATGATAGTCATTGAGACTACACTCTTGAGAATGCTGTAATTTCGTCAAATGCTGAACAAACACGAACATTGTTTTCGATAATCTTATCTACATGCTTCCCATCAACACCGATTGATTTATGGAACAAATATAAAGATCACATCGAATGCAAATTTGCAAATGAATGAAGATATGAAGCATTAATTTTAATTGAAGATATGTGGTTGATGTTTACCAACAAAGGATTAAAACAATTAGGAATGACAACGCCCAATCGCCCAATGCACGACGCATTTAATCAAGAGTTGAGACCCGAAACCCAATACGATACCGAAGCATTAAAAGAAACTGTTCTAAGAAACGTTCCCCTTTTAAATTACCAACAAAAAGAGGCCTACGAAACGCTAATGAAAGTAGTAAACGATGGAACTGGAGGATGTTTTTTCTTAGATGCTCCAAGTGGGACTGGGAAAACGTTTTTAATATTATTGATTTTGGCAGCGATTCGATCGCAAAATTGTATTGCACTTGCACTTGCTTCATCAGGTACTGCAGCTACGTTATTGGATGGCGGTCGGACAGCTCTAACAGCTCATTCCGCACTCAAGTTGCCGTTGAACTTGCAAATAAATGAAATACCAACTTGCAGCCTTTCGAGAAAATGTGCGATGGCCAAAGTGTTGCAGCAGAGCCAACTAATAGTTTGGTATGAGTGCACGATGGCGCACAAAAAATCTTTGGAAGCATTAAATCGCACGTTGCAAGATTTGAGAAAGAACCAAAACAGGTTTGGTGGTGCAATGATTTTATTGGCTGGTGATTTTCGCCAAACACTCTCAGTAATACCTCGATCAACTCCAGCTGACGAACTTAACGCATGTTTAAAGACATTAAAACGCTCAAACTAAATATGAACATGCGAGTCGAACTGCAGAACGACCAATCTGGAAAAGTTTTTTCAAAACAATTGCTCGATATTGGTAATGGCAAAATAGCTGTTGACTCATCGTCTGGTTTAGATTCAAAACAAAATAGAAGGAGAACTAATGACATACAAATCGATTGATTCCGTTACAAATCAAAACTATGTTGTCAAATATCCAACTGAGTTTTTGAATTCGCTGGATTTACCACTACCACTTAATAATCTGCAATTAAAAATCAGATGAGTAATCTTTATGTTGCAGAATATTAACCAGCCACGTCTTTGTAATGGCACCCGACTTGCGTTGAAGAAACTAATGGAAAACGTCATCGAAGCCCCAATTTTGAAAGGGAAGTATAGGGGCGAAGACGTCTTGATTCCACGGATTCCTTTGACTTCGAACGACATGTCATTCGACTTTAAACGGCTGCATTTTCCAATGCGGCTAGCATTCGCAATGTCGATAAAAAAAATCTCAAGGGCATTCGCTAAGTGTTTGTGGGATCAATCTTAAAAATCCATGTTTATGTCGGCTGTTCCCGTGTCGGAATGCAAACAAAACTATTTATGTATAACAATACGCTCCAGAAAAAAATCTAAGAATATAGTATATCATAAGGCATAGAATAATAAAAACACTTTTTCTATTAGTTATACCAATTCGAATTAATTAATCATCGTTAAGACAGGACAATGTCTGTCGGGTCAGCTAATTTAAAATATTTTTATATGAAACTAGTAAACTACTTACCCAACAGTATCCTTATTAAGAGAAAATGTTGATCCGATATTTTTTGTTGCAGGAGCTGTTCGGGGAGGGGTTGACACCTCTATTCCCATTAGTTCTTCTTCTGTAAGCTGATCAGGGTTGTTTGATCTTGGTTTAGACGGTGCTGTTCCAATTCTAAATGGTGGAATTGGACTGAAACATGCTGATGAGCTAGGTGAAGATGAATTGTAGACATTGTTTGCCAAGGAACTTCGATGCGTCGAGGATTTGCATATATCCTCAAGAAATTCTTCAGTGTCACTTATAAGAGAACCAAAAACATCACTGGGGGAACGCATAAATACATGTCCGGTTGAGTTCGAGCGAGATTCTCTGCCTTTTTCTGCGCTAAATAAATTTCTGACGGGAGAGTTGACAATGCTTCGTTCAACGACATCTTTGAACGTTACTGGGGAGTATATACGTCGGTCATCTAAGGTTGAACCAATATTTACTGGACTTGAAACAAGTGCAACAGAACCAGTTTGAACCAGGCTTTCTCGCCTATCAGAAGTAGAGAAGGCACCGTTAAGCTGTTGACTTTCAAAATTGATTATTGAGTTCTGAATAGCTGGTCCCAATTGAAGAATCTTTCGGTTTTCTCTTTCGTCTAGCCAATATGTTTTCATAGTACCTTTCCCTTTCACTTCAATTTCTCCTCTATCGCTTACTCTGTAGCTTGGACATAATAGATCTTTTGTGGATTCTGATATGTGTATTTTCATTGCAGAGCTTGTGGATTCCATTCTTGAAGCAGTATTAACCGAGTCACCGAAAAGGCAATATCTGGGCATTTTTAGGCCAACAATACCAGCAACTACGGCACCAGAGTGAACTCCTACTCTTATTCTCAAGTGTTGTCCCGTTGAAGGATCCTTAAGATCTGTTATAGCATCAACCATATCCAATGCCATATCACAAACTTTTTCCGCGTGGTTGGTATCTTTTTCTGGAGCTCCTGAGACCACCATGTAAGCATCACCGATCGTTTCAACTTTGTAAACGTTATTCCGCTCGGTAAGAGTATCAAATATGGAATACATGGCGTTTAACATTGAAACTACTTCCATCGGAGTAATCCTACTGCATATTTCAGTGAAAGTTACAACATCAGAAAAAAGTATTGACACGCTATCGAACATCTGTAAGTGATAGAAAATAGTTCTACAGAATACAAGTCAAATGAATTGAATTAATGAAATCCTACTTCACAAGTATCTATCGGATTTTCGCCCCTTCGCAGACGGTCAGCCACCTGTTTCGGTATCATTTGATATAAAAGTTCATCAGTTCTCCGCATTTCTTCATCTAATTTTCTCATTGACTCTTCAAGTTTTTTCGATTTTTGTTGCTCTTGATCTAGGGCCAGCTTTAGTTCTACTGATTGTTGGGTTCCGGCTAGCATCAGATCTCTACAAAAAGTTGTTGGTTTTGTATTGAGAAATAAAAACGGCACATTTTAGGAAAAATATATGTAGAATACTAAAATCAGAATAATTATTTATTTAAAGAAAAGTTTCATAAGTTAAATAAAGCAGGTAACAACTTAAAAAAAAACTTTTAAAGCTGTTTTTTCAAAAATTGGGTAATTCGATAACAAGTTAATTAAATGATGTATTATTACATTTTCCTTATTTCTTATAACTTATACTAAAATAAAATAAATACTTTTATTTGGTCACCCAATTTCAGTTACAATTCAATTTCGTTTACAGTACAAATTTGCAAAACTTAACGATATACGCTCAAAACCTAAACACTTTGTTGTGTAACAGCCTCAATTACGTGCAATAAAATAGCTGTGTTGTGTAGTCTTTATTATAAGAAAACCAATATAGTCTGTGATGTATTTGCGGACATAATCACAACTTTCATAGTATAAAGTTCTAACAGTTTTTGGAAATGGTAAGAAATCTTGTCTTCAGCAACGGAACGGAAGCTATTTAATGTTGCCGAAGAGGCCAAGCGAAAAATTGTTCACAGAACTACTAAAATAGTTACGAGATCATTTTACTCCAGAAGAGAACTAAAGGGCAGAGCGCTATAGGTTCAATACAATTTACCAAAAAGAACGTGAGTCGTTGAATGAATTTATTGTCCGTCTCAAACCTGCAACCGAAACGTGTCGATTTGGAGCTTCCTAGATGATATTGAAGATTACGAATTACCAAAATACAAATCTCTCATTCTGATTGATATTCTGGCAGACAGGTATACCGCCGAAGTTAAATGTAATAAGATTCAAGAAATACTGTTATATGACGACTCATTTACATTTGAAAAAGTAAATCAACAAGCTTTGAATGTGGAGGCTTCTCATATCGCATCACATGCAACCAATCTCAAAATTTGCGATATTCAATCAAACAAAGGGTTTTTCATGACGAAATATGCAAAAAAAGACTTTAAAGAACTCCACATGCAGCGGAAACGAACACAAACTCATCTGAAACGGAGCTGCAGTGTCCAGTAAAAGAACGGCAGCTTTTGCCTGTGACAAAAAAGGGACACGCAGTAAGCAAGTGTGGTTCGGTCAAAGAATCTGGGATAGGTTATCTTGGAGGTTAGGAAGTCGAAGTGAGTTTAGGTAGCCAGGAATGGAAGTTAGTTACCCATTGTTGTTGTTTTTGAAGATGTCCCGATAATAATATGATGGGACTTAAGTTGACTGACTAGTTATATCCTAGTTGGAGACAAGATTCGTTAGTCAAATATTTGTACTTAAATAATCAAGCTCAATTTTTAAACAAAATTAAGTCTAGTGCTTCGAAAATAACGGAATCAGAATTCGTCCGTTTGATAGTGGTATTCGTGGCAGAAACAGTATTAAAAAGTTACCAAACAACAATTTTTCATGGCGCTAAATAAATACCGAAGAAATAGAGATTGAGTTGTCAAGGGTAAAGGCCCCGACCCATAGAATCCGTTGCGTCCGTTCGCTTGCCAGATTCAACTGACAGCAGTGAGTTTTACCGGACACAACGGATTGCGGTGTGAAGAGAAAACTTCAAATTGGGTTTGACTGCGCATGTCATCAGTTCTGCCGGACGCAAAAGTTAAAAATTGGGCTACTTTTTGCGTTGGGTCCGTTGCATTCGATGCTTATGGGTCACCTCTCATACGATCGAGCTGTCACTTGAATCCGGCAGCGAACGTACGCAACGGATTCTATGGGTCGGGGCCTTAATAGAAGTACGAATATTTATTCCATTTGAGTTTAGCCAGTGAGTCTGTAATAAATCCAAAAAAGGAAGGTAGCATAAAAATGTGTGTTGACTGCACCGTCCATATTTCATGGATCGAATTCTTCTAAGGTTGAAAAACGTTTCTTTTTATTTAGACGATATTTTAGTTTGAGGTGCCACTGCTGCGAATTTTGAACGCAATCTTATTGGTCGTCTAAGAAAAGCATTATGATCATATCAATATGTAAAAGTGTAATTTTTTTTTTGTAATAGCGTAGATTATCTAGGTCATAATAGCCGTGTTTAATGAAAAAAAGAGTAGAGCAGCGTAGCTCAGAGCAGAGCAAGAAAGTTCATAAATGTCAGGCAATTTAGAGCAGAACAGCTGGTATCAAAAGTCAGCTGGCTGTGACCTTAGCTAGTTTGCAAAATTATGTTTGTATAATAAAAATCTATATTCGGAAACATTGGAATCAAAACTAAACTAACATGCGATGTTAATTCAATTGATTTTAAGTTAAATTCGATTTCAAATAGATTGCAAAACACAAAATATAAGCAAAAATATTTGAATCAAATGTCAACAGCTGATTTTGACACTTTTGCTCCACTCTACTCTTACTCAAAAGCAAGTGCAGAAAATGCTGCTCTAAAAGCTCTAGAGCAGGTCATTAAACACAAAAAGTTCTTGCTCGGAGTAGAAAAATTTGTCATTAAACACCAAAAAGCTGCTTTTTTCTGCTCTAGATCGATCTAGAGCAGGTCATTAAACACACTTAATATGTTCTGTTCTAAAAGAATTAGTCATAACGAAAAGAGAGTTGAGGCAAATTGCATTGAGCTTAAAAGTGAGCTAGGTAGGCGAAATCTTCCTAGAGCGGGATCGAAAAATGAACTCGTCCTGCGCTTGCGCAACTATTTAGAACAGCAAGGGGAAGACGTAAATACTTTTGTTTTTGAAACAGAAGTGGAGGAAGAGGAAGTAAGTGAAAGTGTAGATTTTTCTAGTATAATGAAGATTTTATTAAAACAAAACAATCAACAGCAGAATATTCTCGGACGTCTCGAAGAGCAACGAAACGATCAAAAGAAGGAACAGCAGAATGTTCTGCAACAACTTGAAGCACAACGAAACGAGCAAAAGAAGCTGGATGAAGAACAACGAAGCGAACAAAAGAAGGAACAGCAGAATGTTCTTGAACAACTTGAAGCACAAATAAACTTCAGCAAAGCTGGGAAGGTCCTTATAATGTTGTCACGAGGATTAACGACGTGGTTTACCGCATCCAAAGAGGACTAAGGGGCAAGTTAAAGGTAGTTCATTGTGACCGGCTGCATCGATATAGTGGCGAGGCTGCAGATGGAATCATTCGGGACGAACAATCTTAAGGAGGTCGCAGTGTAATGCACACCCAACATTTAATACCAATTTCCTAATCGAAAACGTCTAACCGAAAAACAACTCTATAAAGTACATCTAATGACAGGCGTTGCTTGTAAGTCAGTGTGTGTGAGTGTAGAAATATACCAGTAGGGGAAATGGTTGACAGCAAATGTGGAGACCATGTGGAACAAACTGGAACGCTCTAGATGATTGTTGATTTATATGAATAGAGCGCTGATGCAAACAGATGTCAGTTTTGATTATAGAGTGATAATGTTAAGAGTGAGTTAATGTGATTATTGGTAAAGTAGAAATCGAATAAAGAGAGATCGAATAAAAGTGGTAGAAATAAATTGAGAGGTTAAGTTTTATTTTCGCGAACTAGGCGCACATTACAATATTTAAGAAACTATGATAGAGATCTAAAGCTTGATATTCATCAAAGGACGGAGCAAACAGTGAGCATCATTTACGCGCCTGAAATGGCTGCAAAGCGATAGAAGGTTTTTGATTTCAATTATTGTGAGAACGAAAACTTATGATAGAGAGAATGCAGTCGAAGGTAAATATAAATATACATTTTTTCAGTGGTACCCGTGGTTTGATGGATAGCATGTCCGCCTGTTAATCGAGAGGTTCGAGTTCGAATCCCAACAGAGGCATAAATAATTTTTCCACGGGTATCGCCTTTCGCGAGGAATTGGCAAGTCCTCCGTTAGTATTCATTGCCATGAAAAGCGCTTTCTCGATTACAGTAGGGGAGCCCGAGATGCTAAATTTGCAGTTACTAAAGCGTCATGGGGACTTATTGGATTGTGAAGTTTACGTTCTAAAACGAAAAAAAGTGTATGGCAGTTTTTCATTTTAGTGAGGCGATGGGCGTGTATGAGCTTTTAAAAATGTAAAAAAAAACAGTTAAATTGAAATACTCGAGCGCGTCAGATTTTCATAGAGTATACGCGCTTTGTCTTTCTGATAACCGATATATATTAATCTGACGATTTACTGGGGGCAAATGGGCGTAAAGAGAGGTTGAAAAATAAAAAAATAAAAAGTTATTCCAGCGTGTCAGATTTTTAAAGTGTATGTTAAGTGTACTCTAAAAAGTGTATATTTCAATAATCTGACAATTTGAGTAGGGCCTTAGTAAGTAGGCGAGTCACAAAGATGTAAAAAAAAAACACGTGACCTTGAAATACTCGAGCGCGTCAGATTTTTATACAGGGTCAACTTGATGTCTTCGTCCTCCAGGATGATAATCTGACAATTATATGGGGGCGTACTCTTAGTCTTACAATTTTAAAGTAACAATTCTTTGTTGTTTCTATTTTTTATTACTGGATGCAATAAAAAAAACATGTAGACATATGTATATACAAATTTTGATTTGAAATTTTGTAGAAGATACTAAAAAAAACCTCCCTGAAAGTTTGAGCCCTTAATATTAATATTAAGTCCTCGATCAAAAGGTGTGAAGATTTCCCATTGAAAATACACGGAAACTCTGACTTTCTATTTTTAAATTTCTATAGCTCAGCGGCATTTCATGGAATCACTTTAACCAAAAATGGTTTTTTCTCAAAATTGAACGCTCTACAAAAGTGTTCTTTGTTGCAAAGTTGTTACTCATACCGGCCAGGTGGTACGGGCCACTAAACCAGATTTTTCCATAAAACTCAAATTTTTTCGCAGTTATCTCGTAAATAACAAAAGCTACGGAAAAATTATAAATTACAAACTTGTAGAAAATTTAGTTTCCTACAAACAAGGTCTTTAGACTGCTAATATCAATATTAAGCGAGATATTAACCATTATATATAATACCTTTTATTGACGATTTTACCTAATCGCCCCAAACAAAATGTATGTTAAATTATATGTTTTACGTAATCCTGATAAAATTACCTTCAAAATAAAAAAAAAAAAAATAATCGCGCTCGAGGATTTCGAAACATCGATTTTTTTTTACATCTTTGTGACTCGCCTACTTACGAAGGCTTCGCTCAAATTGTCAGATTATTGAAATATACAATCTTCTCGATGTAATCAACCTACCATCTCTTAATCTGACGCGCTCGAGTATTTCCGATGATCGACTTTTTTTTACTAATCTGACGGGCTGCCCTCAGCGAACGCCCCAACATTAAGGTTTACCTACTATACGGTAGGAGTACATTACAGTGTGCAAGGTTTCTCCCCATATGATTTTCTGACGCGCTCGAGTAACGCGCAAAATCCCCTCTTGGGCTCCCCTACTATTAGCCATTCGGCACCGGCAGAAAATTATAGGTCCCTTCCATTTCCTCACAAGGCATGGTTGTGAGAAATGCGCTAGGCCCAGGGGCTCCTCGCTCGGTTGCTCCAACCTATTTACTTATTTATACATTTTTTCAAATTGAAAACGAAAATTCCGAATTATTTTTCTGAAAAATGAACGAGGAAGGGTATTTGTTTTCGCCACATGACAATAAAAGCAAGGTGTAAGAAAAAAACTTTAGGAATGTTGTCAACCACAATAACAAGCCAGGGAACTACAAACTGACTTCTTCACATTTATGATTATGTGATGTTTTACTTTTAAATATTAAAAAACTAATGTTTTTTTATTTTCACTTTCAATGAAAAATACGAACTGTTCAAAGACAGAGCAAACATGTTCCCTGAGTTTTGTCTTGGAAGCAGCAGAAAACAGATACCGCTTTGTAGAGAATCAGGACATTGCAACAACGTCTGGGTCAGCACAACAGTCCTGCATGTCTTATTTTTGTATGGAACTCTGGATTATAGTTTTACAAACAAGAAAAGTCGTTTGCTGTTTAGAGAGAAAAGCAAAAAAAGATCTGCTAAAGACGAAGCGGATTTCAAATACAAAAAAAAAAAAATCAGCATCATGTGCCAAAGAAATAGGACTTTGGAGCGGGAGCTTATTTGATTATTTATTTGTAAATGTTAAAAGACAGAATTTCTTTTTTGGTACTTTTTTTTAATAATATCTGTTTAGCTACTTTTTTGATGAATATGTAACTTTTTTAAACCCTTTCTGTTGTGAGTAGTTTTAAATGTTAAAGACTTAATTTCTTTTTTTTTATATAAAATTTTTATTTTTATACTTTTTTTAATGAATATTTATTTTGATACTTTTTTAACGAATATTTTTTAACTTTTTTCCGCTTTCGTTTTATGAATTAATTTTTAGGTTATGTTTGTAATGCCTACTTCTTAATAGTTTTAAATAGACATTAAGACAAAAAGTTATTTTCTTGAATAAATAGTTGTTGTTATATCAAAGTTGCTTCAATTGCATCGCAGTAAGTGTAAACTACTTTGGTAAAGTTCTTTTAACTACTATGAGGCTGTTGAGCAATTTGATTCCTATTATTCTTTCCAACAGTGCTGTCTTGAACTTCAAATTGATCCGTTTGAGAGTTTAATGGATATGTAGTTGTGCCTTGTATCCTGAGTTACTTCAACTTTCAGAAGTTCCAGCTCACTCTTCCGACAAAAGTTGTGTAAAACAGAACATGCTCTAAAAAATGGGACAGGGCCGCCAGCGCTAGCGTCTCCATTCTATTTTAAAGCGCTATAAATCGAAAAGTTAATTCTATTTCTATTCTATTGTTCTTTTATGGTGTCAGCAAGTATTTTCTACCAGGGATACGCAGAATCACCCAGCAAATGAAATTCTACCAAATTAAATTATGGTATAAATAAAATATGATATGTTTGTATGTACCTCCATCTCCACATTAATTCCGTAAATGTGGGAATATTGTATAGAGTTTTTCAAAACTCTACTATCGTGAGCAGATCCTGGAAATCCTATTTTTTTATAGGGTTACTAGGAATTTCAGAGAACCTACACTCTCGCAAGTTTCATGTATACTTATGCTGAAATTATGTTTGATGTCTATGTAGCCATCTTTGCTACGTCTTGGTTGGTCAATTATAGTACGGGTTCCATCAATATATCCTAAAAACTAAAACGATGTGGTATTCATAATACATTCATACATTTTGTTCTTAAATGAACTTACCAAAGAAGGAGAATAAGCGCAGGTTATTCTCCTTCTTTCAATCGTTGGCCATTTGATAACTCGACTTCTTAGTGAGCTAAAAAAAAACTCATTCGTATGATAATAGCATGGACCGTTGAGATGGTTAAAACGATTAGTGATGTCTCTAACGCGGGGAATACACGATACAATTATCGTACCGATAATCGTACATCGCTTGGGATGATTGTATAGTGTGTGTGTATGCAAAAAATATTGATTGTTTCGACATCGCAATGTCGAATGCCTTGAACTGAAAACCAAATTCGATCGTATGCGATCCAAGTCGCATTCGACGATTGTATTCCCTGCTTAAATGCATAGGCTATGAACAACTTTTTTCCGCACAACTTCTTCTTCACTTTCACTTCCACGTTTCGTGAAAGTCATCGTCGTACACATCTTCGTCATCACAAAGCCGCAGAATTGTGTTTGTTTATATTTTCAAATTTTAAAACTGATCGAAATTTGAATAAAAATTTTTTGGTTTAGCGGAGCTTACACATACAATTAGCTGCACAGATTTGGTTTGAACGAGAAATGTTAAATGGTTTTCAAATATTATTGAAAATTTTGAAGTTGGACGGAGCCGAGGAATATAAGTCATGATGTTGAAAGACAAGCCTGATAAGTCTGAATGCAAACTACATCCGATCATCCATCAAACAAAGTCTGTCAAGAAAACCTAAGTAAGCCAAAGGTAAAGTTTAACGAACGAACCTTATGTTGATTGTAAGCTTAAAGGCAGAGAGAGCTAAATTTCTGTTGCAATTCTTATGTTCGTCAGTACCTGTCTCAAAAACTCGAGATATCTTTCCATCTACTTTAAAAAGTGACTGGCAATATTCTTTAAATAAGTTTTCTCATATACCCGGGTCAGTAAAATTTTGTTATAAAAACTATCATCACTCAAATAACCAGAAAATTTACCCAATTTTTGTAGAAACAACCATAAATAAAATTGTTTATACCTTTATTCATACATACCTACTGAAATCATGCATTGATAAATCATTGATGTATAATCCACTGGTTATTAAAGATGTAAGGTCCGGCATAACCGGTGTTCCCAAAAACATAATCATTCTCCAATTGTCCATGTACACCATTTGACCTATTTATTTGAAAATTAATTAGATTCTATAAAATTTTTTAAAGTACATAGCATGACATCTAATTTTTTTTTATTTATATCAGTGATATTTCATTTCATACAAAAAAGACTTTTTTATGCAGAATGACCGAACAACAAAACTGAAATGATTTTCGGAACGCTATAGAAACAAAGCCCTGACCGAAAAATCTTTGTAAAAATTGAGATTGAACCTCCAGCCGTATAGGAAATTCATAACAAAAGAACTGCGCACACTGATGTCTTACGCAAGTCAGTTGGTTGCTCTATCAAAAGAAACCTTCTCAGTTAGGTAGTAGGCTTCAATATAAGCTATTCGAAAGGGATAGATACCTGCAACCAAAGCTCAAAAAATTGGCATGGGTAGACAAGGATGATAAAGCACTTTGCAATTTATTGTTTTGTGTTCAGTCTTCACAACTGATACACATCAAAAAGTGTGCGTCATCCACAGAAACATGGAAAAAGTTGGAACATATTTAACAACCTTATCGAAAGATAAGACTTTTCAAACAGCTCCTATCTTTCAAAACTTAACTTTAAAAATGTTCACGGTTGTTTATATGTATAAGACATCTGTTTTGAGTTTTTGGATCAGCCGTCTTATACATTTAAAGTGAGATCAGTATCGTTCTCACCCCGAACGCTTCGCTTCAAATTGCATTGAGAGTGGTCACTGGGACATTGCCATTAAGGTGTTAGTAACGAGTTGGTGGTTGGGAACAAGCTGCACTGACCGTATCGCTGTTTTTGTGAAAATTTGTCCGAACCCTGAGATATCAATGAAAGCGTCCCACGTACGAGACGGCTTCAAATTGTTATCCCGATTTATACTGTTTTGGCTTTTGTTTCAATCGCTTCACGAACTAAACGATTGATAAAATGTGGCTTATTAGCTAGAACTTAAGCCTGGTCAAAATGGATCCAGATTTTTTCTTGCGGCACTTTTGTGTTCTTTCAGCCGTGCCGACTGCATTTTACCGCATATACTCCAGGTGTTTCAAGTGAAAATCGATCTTTAGGTGATTAGAAGTAGCTTTCACTTTTTTGTTAGTAAAAATATCGATTTTACCCCATAACATATATTTTTCCCACTCTGTCCACCTAACCTTTAAAATATGGCAGGAAAGCCTTTTTGTCAAGTTGGATTCCTTCTTTTTTTGAGGTTATAGATTACACGCTCTTTGCTTTTATGAACAACCATTCGCTTTCAAGACGTCATCCAACAAAGATAATTCAACTTTGAAATGTTCACTGTCACAGATATTGTACGCTTAATGTGGAATAATCAACATTATCTCAACCAGACTTTTGGTTTTTGCTGTTGAGCTACTCTGAGCTTTTTCTCAAAATTCTCCATCCATCAGATATCTACAATTAAGAGAGCTAAAGCCCAAAGGGAAACCCATTGAAGCGCTTATAGTCTTCGCTGAAGCCACCAGTCGAGATTTATTCTGGGATGATAGTGAGTACTTCTTGTACTGGACCATTCGTTAAAAGTGACTCAACATTAATACACAGCATCTTTTCATCTGCTTCTACACTTAAGCCACTTAAAACTGACACAATATGTGCGGAATCCTTAATAGTGTTATCAGTTAAGTCAACCAAAATCAAGCTTTGAAATCAAGTTGCAAGGAATATTAACCCCTATTACCGATCTCGTCTCGTCTCGTCGTCAACTCTCGTTTTCTCTGTCGTGTCGTTTTTTAAATGGCATTCCATAACTTAATTACAATTAAATAACGATCACCTTAAATTGATTTAACCGGACAAGATTAACGTACAACACTTAAACGAAAATTGCTTTAGCTTTACACGTTAACATACCTTGTATGCATTTCGAAACACATTCGTTTCATCATCAGCAATGCACTAACTGAAGCGTTGAATGTTTTTTTGTTTTTTGGATTAAAGCGAGATGAATCATCGATTGATAACCGGACACAAATTACGCACACAGCTTTTATATTTTGGCAAAGAGAACCGATTCTACATTGCCGTAGCTAAAGCAATTTTCGTTTAAGTGTTGTACGTTAATCTTGTCCGGTTAAATCAATTTAAGGTGATCGTTATTTAATTGTAATTATTGTCGGATTTAACGCAGTTCAACAACAAAATTTGATTGTATAATGTTTACCAAATCGGAGTTGAACAAATACGCTCAATTGAAGCGGCGAGTGCGGTCGGTTTTATGTGATTTATCTTTTTTGAGAACATGTAAGCGATTGAACATAACACCTAATTTCGTGAAAGTAAAAGCGGCGGTCAAAAATTATAGATCGGAATTTGCTATAAAAAAAGCAAAACGAGTGTGGCTTGATGGTGAAATTAAACATAAATATAAGGAATTGTCATCGACTGAGTTGTTGGCATATAGTTTGCACTTGAAAATAACAAAAGATTTAAGTGAAGTGGAATTTCTGGAGTGGTTATCTTTCGATAAAAAAGTAAATACCGATACAGAACGACTAGTGAAACAAAAAACTTTAACACACAATCGTAAGCTACAAAATCTTATTAAAGAAACGCAAACAACAAAACAAAATCATCCTCAATTTATCCCTGATTTTATTCAAAACGAATCAAATGTTGATTTCAATGAAAAAGAATTGGAATTACTTAATAAAGGCTTAAAATTTACACCCAAACCTTTACATACACCTTTATTAGAAACTGTTGTGGATATAGAAGCTTGTTTGAAGTATAAAGTACCGTCAATACAACAAGATATCCGAAAAACAACAGCAATTATTATAGATTCGAATAATAATAAAAATGTTAATAATGTGAATGTTTCAAAAACACATTCAGAAATAATAAAAAAGTTAAAAGAAAAAGATGTTGTGTATGTCAAAGCCGACAAAGGTAACAAAATTGTTATTTTAGATAAAAATGATTACAAAACCAGGGTAAATGAATTAATCGAAAAGTGTAATTATGAAAAAGTTAAGAAAAATCCCTTACCTAAAATGATTCGAGACAGTGATTCACTTAGAAAACGCATTGGAAATATATTTTGTGCGCGTTGAAGCCGTTCGTTAATAGTTTCAAACCCAAAAATAGCCTATTTATATGCTCTACCGAAAATCCACAAAAGCGGTAAACAAATGAGACCCATTGTAGACAATATAAATACCCCCTGTTACAAACAAGCTAAATGGTTAGTACAAGAATTTAAGAAACTACCACCACTAAAATCTTTTTCGGTTAAGAACTCTTTTGATTTCGTGCAAAGAATAAAAAATGTAAAAATAAAAACGAATGAAATCATGATCTCTTTTGATGTTTGTTCTTTATTTCCAAGCATCCCAGTGGATCTTGCTTTAATTGAATTGAAAAAACACTTAGAAAGAAGTGGAGTTTCAGAAGATAAAAAATTAATTTATCAAGACAAAACTCAACTGTGTATGAACCAAAGTTTCTTTCAATTTGATAAGGAAATTTTCAAGGTAACAAAACGTACAAATATGGGTAGTCCTTTGAGTCCTTTAATTGCTGAGCTGTACATGTCTTCATTTGAAGTAAGTTTAAACGAAAAAGGTCACTTTCCACGGGTTTGGTGGAGATATGTTGATGATGTTTTTGCAATCGTCGAAAGAAAAAACGTTACAAAAACCCTCGATCTTCTTAATTCCCAAAATAGTTCAATAAAATTTACTTTTGAAGAGGAAGAAGATGGGAAGCTACCATTTTTAGACTTAGAACTAAAACGTTTTGGTGAAAATATTGAAGTTGGAATCTATCATAAACCAACAACCACAATGAGAACAATAACATCAGACTCACATGCTCCCATTCAACATAAAAAAGCAGCATACCATTCGCTAGTTTATAGACTTTGTAATTTACCATTATCAGTAACGAACTTCAAAACAGAGTATGACTACATAAAAAAGACAGCTACAGTAAATGGTTATGAAGAGTCAATGATTGACGAACTTATTCGCTATCATTCAAGAAAAGCAAGAAACTCTAATCTAACAACTTTATTTTCACAACAAGAAAAAATTAAAAACCAAAGAGTACTCATAACCTTTCTACCAGAAATAACAAATAAACTCAAAACGAAATTCAAAGAACATGGATATGACATTGTTTACAAAAATAACAATAAACTAAGCAACTATCTAGGATCAACTAAAGATAAAACAGAGAAGCTAGATAAATCAGGAATTTATTCTGTCAAGTGCAATATTTGTGATAGAGAATACATCGGACAAACAAAAAGAAGTATAAAAAGAAGATTTAATGACCATTTAACCTGCATACGTTTATTTAAACCAACCCTCACGATCGGCTGTAGCAGCACACGTATTAGAAGAGAACCATAGTGTTAGCTTAGAAAATATACGCTTGATAAGAGAAGTGCGCAATGAAATGCAATTGGATGCTTATGAAAGTTTTTTCATACAAAAGAGTAGCAATCTTTTAAATCAAGACAACGGCAATGTAGAATTGGTTCTCTTTGCCAAAATATAAAAGCTGTGTGCGTAATTTGTGTCCGGTTATCAATCGATGATTCATCTCGCTTTAATCCAAAAAACAAAAAAACATTCAACGCTTCAGTTAGTGCATTGCTGATGATGAAACGAATGTGTTTCGAAATGCATACAAGGTATGTTAACGTGTAAAGCTAAAGCAATTTTCGTTTAAGTGTTGTACGTTAAATCAATTTAAGGTGATCGTTATTTAATCGATTTAATAAGTCGGATTTAACGCAGTTCAACAACAAAATTTGATTGTATTCCATAACTTCTTCGATACGAAAAATACGTAATAGATTTTAGGACGACTAAAAACTAATAAACATCTGTCAAAATCAAAAGATATTGGAAGAAAGTTTGAATGAAAAATCATTGTTGAGCTTGAATGCGGTTGTACATTTATTAGCACCTAAATAAATGGGATACTAAAATTATAAGTATAGAAATGTATTACAGCACAAGTAGTGAAAGTGAAGAAGACTTAGAAGAAAGTATCCGGAATGAAAAATTGATTATAAAACGAAAACAGATACGGCACAATTCAAATCCATTCGACTTGCCTGATTTAAAGTGAGTTCACACTTTTATCCCAATAGTTGCTTATGAATAAATCTATTGTACGTTTTAACAGATTCAAGCAGTTCTTTAGATTGGCAAAAGAAGCGTTTAAGTATTTGTTTGATGAAATGTGATAAAATCAGGATTCGGCATCGTTCATCATCGATTCCAATCACATTCAGACTTGCAGTCATCCAAAGAATTTTAGATGAGGGAAGTTAGGTTAGGTTAGCTTGAATGGGGGGTGCAGCCACAAGTGGCAACACCTCACTCGGATCTCAAGGATCCATTGTGCTCCCCGGGAAATCAGAGGATGAGGAAATGGGAGGATCGGAGAGGTGGTTGGTTATTGTGGTAGGGAACTCCCACTGAACCACTTGGAGCCCTGAATAAATTTCAGGACGTCGCTTAGTGGGAGGTTAGAGATGTCGCCCAGTTCGTCGAAAAAGTATTCTCCGAGGGTTTTTTTCGAGTGTGGGCCAAGCTAGGACACTCACAGAGGAAGCGGAATGATCCCTCCTCTGCCTCCTCATCTTGGCATCCTCTGCATAAGTCGGATGTGCTAATTCCCATTCTCATCATGTGGGTACCCAACGAGTTGTGTCCCGTGAGAATGCCAATCAACAGAGAGAGCCGAGGTCTGCTTAGCTGGAGTAGAGATTCTGTTTTTTTCTTGGAAGTATCTGGCCAAAGGTTTCTAGAGACTCGGCATGTTTCTAAAGACGACCGCCTGTCATTGGCGGTTTTTAGAAAATTGTGTTTGACTCTGTTTTTTTCTTGCTCAAGTGGCCTTAGAACTGAGGTGTTCGTTTCACTGGATTCAAGTGCTGACCCGATTTTATCCAGCTTATCCGCCATTTCATTACCGATTATGTCACAATGTCCTGGAACCCAGGTTAAACTAACTGTGTTTGTTTCGCTGAGCAGTCTTAGGTTACTGCGACAGTTGTCTACTAGTCTGGATTTTGTGATAATGGATGAGATAGTTTTAATGGCCGCTTGACTGTCTATAAAGAAGTCAATATTTTTGTTGATCAGGTTTTGCGTAGCTAGGTGCTTCGCGGCTTCGCACACTGCGAGTACTTCTGCCTGAAAGACACTGCAGAAGTCTGGAAGCTTCATTGATCTGTTCATGGTGGGGTAGTCTGAGAAAATACCTGACCCTACCCCTTCTTCCGTTTTGGAACCATCTGTGAAAACGGAAATGTGATTTCCTTTTATAACCCTGTTTTCCTTCCAGCTTTCTCTTGTCGGGAAGACTGTTAGGGCCACTGGATTGAAGTCAATATGCGGGGGGGGGGGGGGGGTATAGTCTGTTTGAATGTCTATATCTGTATGGTTCATGATGGTTCTATGGCCTGATATGCCTGTTTTCCAATTGTTGTATTGTTTGAGTCGCAGTGCGCTTTTGGCCGCCATCTCCTTAGTAAAAAGATCTAGGGGGGCTATCGACAAGAAGGTTTCCCGAGCTGCAGTTGGTGTTGTTCTCATGGCACTAGTTGAGCCAATGCATGCAAGCCTTTGGATTTTGGTCATGGTCTTAAGGTTTGAAGCCTTCTCTAATGATGGCCACCAGACTAGACAGGTATATGTGAGGATTGGTCTTATTATGGATGTATACATCCAGTGAATGGTTTTGGGACCAGGTCCCCATTTTTTCCCAAAAATTCTACTACAAGTGTAGAAAGCGATTTGAGCTTTCCTTTCTCTTTCTTTTATATTTTCTTTCCAGTTAAGTCTACGATCAAGGACAATTCCGAGATATTTTGCCTTACCAGATAAGTTTATTGGTATACCATTAATGGAGGGAGGAAGTATATCTGGAATGTTGCGTTTTCTCGTAAACAGAACAAGTTCTGTTTTTGTAGGGTTGACGTTTAGCCCACAGTTTTTTGGCCAGCTGGTGAGCTTGTTTAGAGCTGTCATGAGGGAAGTTACCGCAACACGTTGATAATTTCTTTGAAAAATTTGCTAACTGTTGACAGCATGTTGGCAGGGTTCTACGATAAAATTGTTCCGATTGAGAAGGTAGTACGTTTAATGGGGTCGACAGGGGGCGATACCAGCGCTTTCCCCGCCATGGTGCTACTATAGTTTCCTTATACAATGGATATACCAATGGCGTTTCCGCTCGGGCTTACCACTTTTTCTATATGTAATAAATTTGCTACAGCTTCTTCCAGTGGAGATAAAATCTTTAGTTTGTTTGGACCTCCTCCAGTCGCATTCAATTCTTTCGAATTGTGTATCAAACCTGATAAAAGCAAACATTTATAAAAATGTATACATATGTATGTATTTTGAAAAAGTAATTCAATCCTTTTGCCAACCGTCCCTCTTACTGGAGGACCCTAGCTTTTAAGCTGCTCAGCTATTGCAGTATTCCTTTTTTACATTGGTTTTTTAAATTCTATTCAAAAAACCTCTAGCTAACTTTTCGTTCCTCCCTATCAACTCGACGAGCGTCTCAAACAGGTTTTTGGTTTGTCAAATTCAAATTCAAGTCAAACAAATGCTTTATTAGTTATAAAATTTTTCAAAATAAATTCATTTAACAAGGTTACTTTTTTTTTGTGGCCTTTCATTTCTATGTCGCGATCAAATTTTTGAACGAGACATATCAACGTTTTTTTTTTTGTCGTCGTCGTATTTTTTCGACTTATGGAATGAAGAATATCTGCATTCAACGACATTTGACGTTTACAGACGACTACACACGACATCAAAACGAGTGTACAAGGTCGAAAACGAGTTATGGAATACAAATTGAGTCGTGTCGTTTTTTTCGATGTCGTTTTCGACATCGGTAATAGGGGTGATTTATTTTATTCACACTTTGTCACTTAGGATATCCTTCCTTGTGTATTTTTGTTAAACCATACAGTAAAGTTAGTTGTGTGCATGGGTAAGAGTTTAATTTTCGTTTATCAGTCGCAGCTCGCAGCCGAACTCAATTGTGTAACAAATTTACATCGGCTTTGCATAAGGCGATCGTGTTGACTGGTTGTTGTTGTTTATCAGTGCAAAGTTGTTGTATGTAGCAGAGATCAAAATGAGTATGTTCAAATCAGTTCAAACACATCCAAAATTTCTCAACGATCGCTCAGACTTGATCATTTTCCACCCCTATTCACAAGCAAACAGCTCGCAAGCATATTTACTCACAAGCAAAAATGCTTCTGAACAAACTAAATAAGTAAGGATGCTCACAAGTCATTTTTTCTGCATTGCACTCACAAGCAAATGACTTGCAAGCAGATTGACTTGTTTGAATTTGAACTTACTTGAATATATTCAAATACTCATGAGCATGCAAAATATTCACAAGCAGGCAGTGCGTTCACAAGCAGGTAGCGTGCTTACAAGCAGGCAGTGTGTTTATAAGCAGGCAGTGTATTCATCGGAAAGCAATGCGTTGAACATTTATACCTAAACAAAAAAAGGCATACAAAGAAAGGCATATAAAGGCATAAACTACCCTTTTTGGTATGATCAGTGATCACATTGCTTGCTTATGAATACACTGCTTATTCACAAACACACTGCTTGTTTACGATCAAATGGCTTGTGACCACTTTTACTCACAAGCACTTTGCTCACAAGCAGTTTAACTCAATGTTATTCAAACTCATTTTGACTTGCAAGCAAGTCTACTTGTTTGGTTCGTTTGAAAATAGGGGTAATATCTACATACTATTTTAGTTCATTTTGCAGAGAGGATTGCCTGTCACACACACTAAAAACTGAAATCTACCACACTTAAAATGCGTGTAGGGCGAGAAGTAAAAATTAAAAGAAACCTCGCCACTATGTTACAGTTATTGTCTTTTATTTTTCATGGAAAAAAACTGTAGTGTGTAATATTAAATTATTTCTAGTTAAGGTATTTTTTTATTCTTCGGCTTGTTCACTGCTTACTGCTTGACGGCTTCTTTTTCAATGCGCTCTTCTTCGTCTTAAATACTTTGGCTGTCATCTCAATCGGTTCATCTCAATCGGTTCATGTGACCTGCCAGTCGCAAGTGTTGTTCAGTGTGTGATTGACTGACAGCTATTTTACTGTTGAACTGCCGGTGCTGCCACTTTTCCTACATTCGGCCATCCTGCGTTTCATACGTCTCGGATGAATGACCACTTTCCTCACCAGATCTGCTTTCACTTCGCCATGGTTTCATGAAGTCACAGCTGGTTGTAGTGTTATTGGGACCTTCATGAGCAGCTACCTTCTTCACCGAATAACGTCCACCTCTGCCTTTGGAAACGACTTCGTATGGACCTAGAAAATCAGAAAAAAGTTTGTTACCCACCCCAAACTGCGTTCTCTTGACTGCTACAACGTCGCCCACATCGTAATTCTTCGCTTCTTTTCTCTTACGGTTAAATGTTTTCGTATTTTCTGCTTGTATTTTTTCAATTTGCTGTCGGACTTCAAACCTCATTCTCTCTCTGTCGTCATCATACTGCTTTAGTAGCTCCAGCTTCACCATCTCCAAGATATCAACGTCATCTTTTTTCCGCATTTGTACACCAAACAATACTTCAAATGGTGTTCGCTGTATCGATCTTTGCAGTGTGCTGTTAATGGCCATTTGTACTCGCGACACAAATTTGTACCATTTCTCTGGTGAATCCACTGTTAACCTCCTAAGAACTTCGATGACAACACGATTTGACCGTTCAGCTTGTCCGTTACCCCTTGGCACGCCCGTCGTTACTGTTATATGCTCTATGTTTTCTTCAGAGCAAAAATCCTGAAAGATTTTGGAACAAAAAGCTCCTCCTTTGTCTGTGATGAATCGTCTCGGGTTTCCAAAATGTTGTTGCAACTCCTTTATCTTCTTTAAAGTTTCCTCTGCAGCGACTGTCTTGGTTGGAAAAATCCAAAGAAACTTTGAAAATCCATCGGTGACCGTCAAAATGTATTTGTACTGCTTCGTTGTCAGATCCATGGGTCCGATATGATCCAGATGAAAAGTGTCGAATGGTTTTTCTCCTTTATCGATATGGTTGAGGAATCCCTCTTGCTTGCCAGCCTTTCTGTTTGCTAGTATGCATTTAACACAGTTATTTATGTGCTTTTGAACTTTGTCCCTTAACTGGGGAATGAAAAACTCCTGCGATATGAGATGCATTGTTTTTTGTATACCAAAGTGCCCTTCCTCGTGTTTCATGTTGATGATTTCCGCTTCCATTTTGCGAGGAACGACTAAAAGTAGAAGGCCATCAACTTCTTTAAAAAGTAACTCACCCTGGGTTTGAAAGTTATCGAAAGGTTTCTGCTTCAACACCTCTTTAGCTGCCGTTATAAAACTGTCTGCTTCTTGTGCCTTCTTCATTCGAACCAATAGCTCCCGATGAAAGACGTAAACGACTGGTGAACGACTTAGTGAATCCACATGGGTCATTCTTGAGCCTGCGCGATGTTCAACTTCGTAATCGTAATCCTGCATATATAAAATCCATCTTTTGACAGAATTCGGCAACTCTTTTTTGTTTACAGTTTGACGAAATGCAGCACAGTCAGTCAAAACTCTAAACTTGGTACCTAGTAGGTATATGCGAAACTTTTCAAGTGCTTTGAATACAGCGTATGTCTCTAACACAAAACTGTGCCACCTCTGTTCAGCTGCATCATTCTTTTTGCTATAGTAAAAGACAGGGTGTAGCTGATTATCGATACTACGTTGCAAAAGAATCGCGCCTATGCCTTCTTGACTGGCATCTGTATGTACTTCCGTATCTGCTCCTTGGCAAAATATAGAGAGCACAGGCTTGCTCGTCAAAGCCTGTTTCAATGCTGCAATTGCCTCTCTTTGAGGCGCTGCAATTACAAATTTAAAATTTTTCTTTGTTAAATCAGTTAATGGTTTAGCAATGATTGAATAAGAATTTATGAATCGCCTGAAAAACCCCGTGAGCCCTAAGAACTCTTGCAACTTCTTAAGATTTTTCGGCTCTGGAAACTTTGACACAGCGTGTATTTTCTCCTCTGTAGGACTTACCGTACCATTCATTATAACGTGCCCCAGAAAGGTAACTCTTTTCTGCAGGAACTTGCACTTCGACCAATTAAAAATCAATCCATTTTTTGCAGCAACTTCTAAGGTAATGATTAGTTTATCCAGACATTCTGCACTGCTTTTCCCGGATATGATAATGTCATCCATAAATGTTTTTAATGTCTTCTGCCTTACAAGGTCTCGAAAAACAAAAGAAATATATCTTACGAAAACTGCAGGACCATTTTTCAGTCCGAATGGAACGAAATTAAACTCCCATTCACCATCCTCTGTCGCAAACGCAGTAAATTTTTTGCTACTTTCCTCGATAGGAACATGAAAAAATCCGTTCTTTAAGTCCAACGTGATAAAAACCATATCATTTCCCAAATTGTCTAATACACTTTCGATCAGTGGTAGCGGGAATCCATCTCTCAGTGTCTTAGCATTTATTCCTCTATAGTCAATGCATACTCTAAAGGCACCGCACTTCTTTTTCACAACAACCACTCTACTTGTAAAGGATGAAGAAGAGGGTCGAATGATATTTGACTTAAGCCACTCTTCCACTTGTTTTCTAACAACCTCAGCTTCATTAACTGGAATCCGTCGTGGCGGTGAATAAATAGGCGTTTCATCACTCAATGTTATTGACATCTTGATGGGACAATCTACTACCTTTTCAGGTTTGTAATTTGAAATAAGTTCCTTCACTTGAGATTCGTGTTCAACCGGTACTTCAATATCAGAATTTACATCAACCTCTATGTTCATGATTGAGTTAGCTTCATCTTTTGCATAGAACGTTGTCTCTCCATCTATCATGACGACCTTCGCTTTTGCCATAATTTCCCGTCCGATTATCGCTTCGAAACGAATACAATTGTCCGGTACCACGTGTATAGTACTCTTTAATGCAACATCGTCAATCCTTATTTCGGCTTCAAAATTTCCCAACGTACTGTACCTTTCGGAGCCCAGACCGACTATATTTATCTTTACATTTGAGGAAAGCTTTATTTTGTCCAACCTTTTAAAGCAATCATTACGAATCAAAGAAATCTCAGCACCTGAATCTATCAATGCGTCGATGGAATAATCGTTCACGTAAATCTTCTTTGACTTCATAATAGAAAACGCATTAGCCTCTTTAGATTTTGTTGATGGGCAGTTATTTGACATGTGTCCCGTACCGCTGCATTTAAAACATTTGGTTCCAGCACGGCAGTCTTTTCTTTTATGCTCGGATGATCCGCAATTAAAACAATGCTGCAAGTGTGTACCACCTGACATTTTACCGTAACCCTGTCCGCTAGTTCTTGATGACGAACCGTTACTGAAATTACCGCTGCTACTACCACCAATGCTTTTACCATTTCCACTACTCATCCCAACTTTAGCTCTAAATTTCAGAAATAGCTCATACTTTTCGAAAAGTTCTGAGAAAGTTCTGGCACCATATAATATGATCTTATAGTCTTCACGAGCCCAAATGCCATTGATTATGTATGTAATCAAAGATATATCGTCAACATCCGCTAATTTTCCGATTTCTTTCATGAAATAGGCGTATTCCCGAAAACTTTCCTCTTTCCCCATTTTTCTATTTTGGAGACGCATGTAAATATCAGCTTTGCAATGTGTTTTTTCGAATTCAGCACACAACTTTGTTTTAAATTCTCCATATGAGGTACAAGGGCACGTTTTCATGAAGCATTTTGCCGGTCCTACCAACTGTTTCCTAGCAAATATTAGTTTTTCTAGCTCCGAAATTTTAAGCAACAATGCGACGTCCTCAAATTCTGCAAACCATTCCTTAACTGACGAACTTTCATCGCCACTAAATTTCGGCAACATATCTCCCACATCTTTCACCGAAAAACGAAAAAAGGAATTATCGCCATCACCACGTGGCAAACCAACTGTATTCAGCCCCTGCTCTTGTCTACTGCTTGATTGACCAACTCCTGCTGAAAAAGCCGCTTCAGATAGCTTTCTCGCCATCTCAGTCGCTTTCCTATTAGCTAGTTCCGCGTTGGCCTCTTTTAGCCGTTCAAAAAGTACAAGTTTGACACCCGTTGTGTCCAAACCCAATTTGGTCAGCTCAGCTTTTAATTGTTCCACGGTCCAGAAATCCATTGCAATAATTTAGGCGAAAAGGAAGAGAAAAAGAAAATTTTATTTCGTGAATGAATTAGATTGGAAGTAAAATTTGGTTAAAATTTTTCCCAATGCCTTAGGTTGAGCCCCCAAATGTAGGGCGAGAAGTAAAAATTAAAAGAAACCTCGCCACTTTATGTTACAGTTATTGTCTTTTATTTTTCATGGAAAAAAACTGTAGTGTGTAATATTAAATTATTTCTAGTTAAGGTATTTTTTTATTCTTCGGCTTGTTCACTGCTTACTGCTTGACGGCTTCTTTTTCAATGCGCTCTTCTTCGTCTTAAATACTTTGGCTGTCATCTCAATCGGTTCATCTCAATCGGTTCATGTGACCTGCCAGTCGCAAGTGTTGTTCAGTGTGTGATTGACTGACAGCTATTTTACTGTTGAACTGCCGGTGCTGCCACTTTTCCTACATGCGTGCATTGGTGAAGAAGAACTTTTTAAGAGCCGTGTATGTGGTTCATTAGTTTTAATTTAACAAAGACGGGAATTATGCTACAATCGCGACATCTTTTAAGAAATGCACATTAAAGGTGCGAGTTATACGGGTGCGACAAAAGTATGGAAACCCCTGAAAATATAAAATATGGAAATATGATGATAGATCAAATTATTTTCCCTTATGATGCATCTGTGTTTAGATTCAAAACAAGTGAGAAAGTAGTACGCATGCAACGTCCGTGGGTATAATTTTTTGCACAACGAAGGATCTTAGAAACAAGTTATGCGATGAATAATGTTCTGAAAAGTGTCCATAAAAAATAAAAATTAAATGAATTTTTCAACGTAGAACTTCCCGCTTTTTCCAAATCTACAATAAAAAATGGGGGTTTCCATTTGAAAAATCGATTTTTGGGTCGCTGGGGCTTCAAGGTTACGTCCAAGGTCAAATTCAAGGTCACCATCGGATTCCTCGTCGAAAAATACGTCGGATATAGGGTCTTTGATTTTTTTTTAACGCATATTCTGCCATATTTCCAGGGGTTTCCATACTTTTGTCGCACCCTGTATAACTGAACGCCCATCGCTCACATTACTATCAATCTTTTTCTGATCTCTTTCAAAGATTCTTGTTCGATCTCTTGCTTACGACCAAACAATACAGGCAGAAAGTAAATGAGATGATTTGTGTGAGAATATTATTTACATAATGTAATGATGACTTATTTATTATATAAAATGTAATAAAGAAGATATGCTGATCAAGTCAAGAAAAAGTGTTCAAGCAGTTGGTATGAAGCATAGTAATAAAGGTGTTATACCAAATAATAAGATGTCGTTTAAGTTAAGTTAAAAGGTTTTTGCTGAAGTCAAGTAAGCACATGTTGCTCGCGCGAGTTACGTACAAAGACCATGTCAGATTAAATGGGGACTTTACTGCGGGCGTTGCTATTTTAAACGGAAGGGCTCCAGGTGACTTTGAAGGAAATTTTACATTTCTTAACTCTGCAGGGTCTTCCGTTAACGATATATGTGGTGTGTCATATAATTTACTAAGCCAAGTGGATGAACTTAAAGTAGATGAGCTGATCTATTCAGATCACATGCCACTTAATTTAACTCTGCACGTATCCAGTAGTCAGCTCTCTGAAGATTTAAAACTGCTTCCAAGGCTTGCTTGGTCAAAGCAAAATGAAGAAAATTATAAACATGAAATAGAGCAAAGGATCCAATCTCTGGAAGCAGAAGACCCAAGAAATGAAATATGGATGGCAACTAACATAATAGATTTGATAAAGGATGTTGCAGGTGAACAAAATAACAACACACCGCGAAGGATCTTTAAGGAGAAATGGTTTGATGGAGCCTGCATGGATTCAAGAAAAAATGCATTTCATTGGCTAAATAGATGGAGAAGAGATTCATCAGAAATTCTAAAAAAAATCTATACCGACGCAAACCGGAAATTTAAAGAAACGTGCGCAAGAAAAAGAAAACTCTATTTTCAACAACTAGGAGAAAAGCTGAGAACCGTGCATAGCTCAAAAGAATGGTGGGAGTTGGCAAATGAACTACGCAACAAAACCTTCAAAATCGGAGCAAACATAAAAAGCAGCGATTTTAGAGATCACTTTGAAAAACTCTTAAATCCCCCACTTACCACCTTGGGAACAGTATTTGAAGAGACACTGGCAGATTATTGGAGTGAGCAGCTTGACGGAGACATTACTTGCCAAGAAATTCTTGAAGTACTCAGCAGGGCTAAGACAAACAAAGCTGCTGGCTTCGATCGCGTTCCTTACGAATTTTTCACTCATGCTCCTCGGGCTCTCATTGAACGACTGGTTGGGCTTTATAACAGGATTCTTATCACGGAAAGAGTAGAACCATCTTTCAAAAGGTCCTTGATATTCCCAATATTTAAAAAAGGAAATGTTAATCTGGTGGAGAATTATAGAGGCATCTCTTTTATGGATGCTATCGCCAAAATTTTCACCGGTATACTACTAAGAAGGCTACAAATTTGGGAACGACTGCATAATGTTCTTAACGAATACCAAGCAGGATTCAGAGAGGGCTATAGCACTGCGGATAATATATTTAACTTGTTCAACATTTTAAAATTAAGGATGGAAGAATCCAAAAAAACGTACTGCTTCTTTGTAGACTTCAAAGCAGCGTTTGACAGTATAAGTCGAGAAGTGTTGTTTATCAAACTAAAAAGAATAGGAATATCGACCAAGTTTTTGAACACTCTTAAGAACTTCTATGAAAATACAACGAGTGCAGTTTGGGACGGAACAAAACTGTCAGAATGGTTTAGAACCGAAATGGGCGTCAAACAGGGTCGCCTTTTAAGCCCGTTGTTGTTCGCACTTTTTATAAACGATATACATGATTCTATTGGCGGAGGCATTTTTATAGATGAACTCAATATTCGACTGCTGCTATATGCGGATGATATAGTTATCTTCGCAGACTCACCAATAGAACTACAGTCAATGATTGATCATTTGGAGGAATATTGCAGTAAATGGAATCTATTTATTAACCTGGAAAAGTCCAAAATAATGATATTTAGGAAAAATGGTGGGAGAAGAAATAATTTAGAAAAATGGACACTTGGAACAGAACAAATTGAGGTAGTTCGAAAATACAAATACTTAGGTATATGGGTAAAACCTAGATTGTGTATGACTGAACACTTCAATCACAGAGCTCAGCAAGCAAAAACGAGCCTCAACTTGACTTGGCACAGATTTATCTCGAAAGATGATGTAGACTTTGCTTGGAAAATGGATCTTTTCAACGCGGTGGCAAGATCAATACTGGGGTATGGTGCTCAAGTATGGGGGCATCAGCAGTATGACGAAATAGAGAAGGTTCAGCGTTATTTTATCAAAAAAATCTTGAGAATTCCATCAACATCTCCGAATTACATGCTGACAGTGGAATGTAAAATGAAACCACTCTTTATCTACACCATGAAATGTCACATGTGTTACATAAAGAAAATTTTAGTCTTGTACGATGAGAACCGTCTTCCACGAATACTAGCAAACAAAATAATAAACGAAAACATATACTGGTATAGAGACTGGATGTTATATACTGAGCTAGAAGGTGTAGCTATTCGTGATATTGTTGGAAATACAAGATATTTTCATGATGTAACAGAACAGGTATATACACAGATCGCGAACAATGCATGGGATATGGCAATACAAAGAGCTCAAGCAACAACGTCGCATGGATTGTACAACGCCCTCAACTACCACGAAGGAAATAGATACACACAAGAAGAACGAAACACATCTATGATAAGTTGGATTTTCAAGGCTAGGGGAGGTCTCCTATTCTTGAACGGAACGTTTGTGTTTAGCAACCGAAATACGCAATGCACTTTGTGCAATCTTCGAGAAGATGAAACTTTTATTCACTTTTTAGGTGTATGTCCTGTGCTTAAAGAAATACGATTGCAACTCCTGGGATCAAGAGCACTCAGCACTGAAAGGATGATTAACATCCTGAACGGAGAAGGCAGCTGGGTCTCTCTGATAAAATATTTAACACTGGCTTTAAAATATCGCTCCGAACTTATCAGAGAATACAATGGTTGAAAGTAAAACAACAATGTCGTGCCAAAAATAACATAGGCTACAAATAAAACAAGAACAATCGCACTGAATAACAACATCAATATGGATCAACAACATCAGTTAACAACAACATTAACAACAAAAACAAAGACTATCCAATAGCAGCAACTGAGACCAAGTTCTAACAACTACAACTACATTAACAACAGAAACCAACAAAATCTACAGGAAAAATAGCAAAGAAAACTGCAATAACAGTAACAACAGAAACATCAACAGCTTGAGTAATATCAACAACAAAATCAACATCAGCAACAAGAACAACGACACAATCTTCAAAAACAACAACAACATCTATCAACAACAATAACCAACAACGAAATCAATCAACAACATCATTCAACAACAACATCAATCAAAAACAACATTATCTAACAACGACTTCAATCAAACAACAAAATCAAATAACAACAACATCAATCAACAAAACCATCAATCAACAACGAAATTAATCAACGGCAACAGAAATCAACAATAACAGCATCACCAACAAAAAACAACAATATCACCACCACATCATCATTACCATCAACATTTTCATCTTCATCCTTAGCATGACAATAACGACACAACAACATAAATACAACATAAAATACAAAAACAAGCAACAAAATCAACAACATCATTATGAACAACAACAACAACCAACAACATTTATATACAAGTACAAGTAACAAAATCAATCAATATCAACATCATTCAACAACAACATCAATCAACAACAACATCAATCAACAACAACATCAATCAACAACAACATCAATCAACAACAACATCAATACAGAACAAAATCAATCAGCTACAACAAAAATCAACAACAACACTGTCACCAACAACAACAACATCAATAACATGAACAACCATAAGAAAATCAACAACACCAATCATCATCATCATCATCAGCATCATCATCATCATCATAATCATCATAGTAACAATAGTAACAATTAAGTACAACTCAATCACTGACCTAAGGTTCAAGAAATGGACATTCGATCGCAACAGACGGCCTAAATAAGCCATTGATGCATAATTTATTGTTTAATGCTAAATTCACTGAATATTATCTAGAATAAAAAAAAAAAAAAAAAAAAATGTTTTTTTTACTTTTAGTTAGTTTTATATTACGTTGTTAAGTTACAATTATCTGAATAAACAAATTACTTACTTACTTCCTTACTTACTTACTTACTCAGGAAGTTGCATCTAATAAATAGATACCTACCACAAAACCACATTCGTGGTGATGAAACCTTAAGCCTCGCTTCCTTTAGTACGTATGCTTATTTGGCAATTAGATAAACATAGGTATTGTATTATAGTGTTAAGAAGAACGAAATAAAAAAAAATTAATTTGTATTTTGGACACGAAGGTAATCGATTGTTTTTAATTGTGAAATTATAAATTTAACTAGCGCAGTCGTACGGAAACGAGAACACAAAAGCAAACAAGAAAAGATCTTATTGAAAATTAGACACGACGCGTTTTGATCGCGAAGAAACAAGCTTTCAAATATCTGCTGTTGTTTTAAAACCGAGGTTGTCCTCTTCACGAGACGTAGAAAATTGGCAAATTTGACCCGCTAAAAGGCGTCAACATCCCCTTTTCAAATGAAGTAAAAAAACTCGGAGTAATTCTAGATAACAAACTTCTTTAGTCTAACCATGTCGAGTCTAAAACTACTAAAGCGCTGTCAGTATTCTGGCCAAGATAAGACCAAAGCGTCAGTTGTTTGGTGGAATAAGCTCTCGCGTTAATACGTTATTGCCTCGTTTACCAACCTTCAAAGAACAATTTGTCTTGGTGTTACTGGGGCCTTCCCCTGCACACTGGGAGTTACTATCGATGCACTGCTGAATCTTTCTCCTCTTGATACCTGCATCATGGAGTGTACTCTCAAGACCATTTCTCGTTTAAAGCGATGTGGTCTCTGGTACGATTCGCATTGAAGCTTTGAGGAACTCGCATGCAGCATATCCTTTGACTCACGTCTAATGGATATGCCGTCTGACACGATGATCCCAAGGTTCAAACTGCGTTAAAAATACTTAGACAAATTTTCTTCGGTTCAGGAGAGGACTGGTTCGCTCCAGAATCTGAACCTGAAAAATGGAAAGAACTCTTTACTGTTATCGGATCTTCACAGATGGTATGACAAAGCCGACTGGGGGTCTGGCGCTGGTGCTTTTGTGAAGAACGACGACATACGACTGCACACCCCTTTAGTGGGCCTTAAGCTACGTTACGAATAATAACTTGGAAAGTAATCCAGGAATGCAAGAGCTCTCTGAATGCAATCGGAAAATTTAATTCCTTGAGTCTTATTTGGGTTCCGGGAGATCACGGCATAACTGGAAATGAGATCGCCGATGAACTTGCTATAGGCAAGGATCTCATACAGCTTTCTCAGGACCTGAACCATCGAGTCGCTAGGTCTGCCAGCGCCCTCAGTCAGGGCTTCAATCAACGATTGGATCTGTGACCACAACCGTAAATGGCATGCCTCCATTGGATGCAAACAGACCAAACGTATGCTCCCCAACGTTGATAAGAAAACTGCAACATTTTTGCTATCACGTAGCAGAAAAGACTGTAGATTGTAGAAAGCTAATTGGCGTTGCCAGCGGGCACTTCTCTTTTGCCAAGCATTTAAATGTGTTAGGCTTAAGTGATACCACACTCTGTGAATCTTCTGGAGAAGATGAGGACACCGCAGTGCACTTCCTCTGTGAATGTCCTGCTTTTTCTCGCATGAGGTTACAGATACTTGGCGCAGACACGGTGAGAGCTGTAAAAAATAAGGTATTTGTTGCCTAGATATTTTAATTATTTTAAAAATAAAAGAAATCACCGCAGGTGGTTTACTTATCACAAATAAAAAATAGATACAATTTAAGTGAAATTAGAACCGCCTATAACGACAAAGGTCAAGACAGTTTTAATTCAAAAACCGTAAAAATAAAAAAAAGAATCTGGATATAAGCATCGAGCTTAGCCGAATCTTCATCACAATAACAGTGCCAATGCAGTTCGAGTTCGACATAATGCAGAAAACAGTTATAATAATAGGCGTGTTTTATCACAATGATCCAGGTCGGTTCATTGATTTACTTGCATTAAAACAACAAAGCGAGATCCTGCTTTGCGGTTGGATCTTGTGATCCGAAAATTAGCTCTTCTATTTCACACAAGATTTAATTTTTCATTGAAGACGTTGGTATCATTTCCAGTATTTTCAATAACAATAGTATTACCACACTAACACTTTCACTAACGCCATTCTTTTGCAATTACTAATACATATTGTAACGTGCGCTTAGTTCGCAAAATATAACTTCAACTTTCAATTTATTTCTACCACTTTTATTCAGTATCTATACTTTATTCGATCTCAACTCGACTTTTGGACTATCACTTGTATACAACAATTCACTCTTAACTTTATCACTCTATAATCAAAACTGACATCTGGTTGTCTCGGGCGGCCTATTTATATCGAATGACATTTCATCTAGAACTCTCCAGTAATTTCCACATTGTCTCCACTCTCCACTGTCAAACATTTTTCCTTCTGGTATATTTCTACACTTACACTAGTGTTGCCACTTATGTTTTCATTTGAACGTTTTCGATTGGGAAATCGGTATTAAATGTTGGGTTCGCGTTACACTGCCCCCTCCTTAAGATTGTTCGTCCCGAATAATTCCATCTGCAGCCTCGCCACTATATCGATGCAGCCGGTCACAATGAACTACTTTTAACTTGCCTCGTAGCCCTCTTTGGATGCGGTAAACCACGTCGTTAATCCTCGTGACAACAGTATAAGGACCTTCCCAGTTTTGCTGAAGTTTCGGTGACAATCCCTTTTGACGATGCGGATTGTAAAGCCACACACGATCTCCTGCTTGGAATCCTGACGTTGTCGCTTTAGTGTCGTACCGTGTCTTCATCCGGTCGCTGTAGGTTTTCATCCGTTCCCTTGTTCTTTTATGGATGTCAGCGAGCCTCTTCTTGAGGTCGTCCACATACTCGTTCGTGTCCTGTGGCTCCTCTGTGGGGCATCCAAATTTAAGTTCGCTGGGCAGCCGCATGGTTTTCCCGAACAGGATGTCAGATGGTGTTTGTCCTGTCGAGCTATGTACTGCACTTCTATAGGCCATCAGGAATAGCGGTACGTGCCTATCCCAGTCTCTTTGGTAGTTGTCTACGACCTTGGTGAAGTGTTCTTTCAAGGTCCGGTTGAATCTTTCAACCATCCCATCAGATTGTGGATGAAGCGGTGTGGTTCTCGTTTTCTTACTGCCAAGTAGTCTGCACACTCCTTGGAAGATGTTTGACTCAAAGTTCCTCCCTTGGTCGGAATGGAGTTCCATAGGAACACCAAACCTACTCACCCAGTTAAACACTATCTGGTCGACCACCGTTTTGGCTTCTTGATTTGGGATGGCATACGCCTCAGGCCACTTGCTAAAATAGTCCATCACAACCAGAATGTACTTGTTTCCAGCGTTGGTCTCTGGAAAAGGCCCCGCCTCATCTACTGCAATCCTCTCAAAAGGCGATCCAACGTTGTACTGATGCATCTTACCTTGAATCTTCCTACCAGGTCCTTTGGTTGCAGCACACTTGTCACATGTTCGGCACCATTTCTCCACGTCATCTCTAGCATGTAACCAATAGAACCGATGTCGCACTTTCTCCAGTGTTTTGTTGGCTCCCAGGTGGCCTCCCGAAGGTCCGTCGTGCATCTCCCGAAGAACTTCACTGACTTTCGATTGCGGTACAATCAGCTGCATCACATATGATTTACCGTCAGCGGATTCCCATCTTCGCCTGAGGACACCTTCTTGCACATATAGTGAGTCCCACTGTGCCCAATAGGCTTTGAGAACTGGACTCCTATCAGAAATGTCTCCCCATTCCGGTTTCTCTTCATTTTCTTTCCATGCAAGAATGGGTTCGATATCTGGATCCTCCTGTTGAGCAGTACTCACTTTCTCATTGCTCCATCCGCATATTGGGTCAGCTCTTAATCGCTGAGCGGTAATATTTTCTTTGTCTTCTTGCCGCCTACAATGCTTGCAATCCACTTTGCAAGGTCTTCGGGATAATGCGTCAGCGTTTGAGTGCAACTTTCCTCTGCGGTGTTGAATCTGGTAATCATAAGTCTGCAGTCTTTCTATCCACCTTGCGACTTGACCTTCCGGATTTTTGAAGTTCAACAGCCAGTTCAGAGCACCATGGTTTGTCCGCAGAAGGAATTTCTGTCCATAGATGTACTTATGGAAGTGCTTTGTTGCCAAGATAAGAGCTAGCAGTTCACTTCTGCTGTATATAATAAAAAAAGCAAAACACCCAGTAAGTAAGTATCCTTCACCCTCACTTTTTGCATTCTCAGACAAGTAGCTCTTAAACCAACAAAGTTCATAGCCACGCACACCATATTTGTAAAGTTTCTTTATGAAAATTTCTCTATCTATTGTTTCAAATGCTCGCTTGAGATCTAGAAAGACAGCCAAGATAGTGTTTCCGATCTCTATTTCCTTTTTCCATTCATTAATTACGAAACAAATGGTGGTTTCGCAAGAGTGTGCCTTTTATAAATTTGGTAAGCTGTGAGCAGACTACAACCTCTAAGATTTTCTCATATATGGGCAATATATTGATTCAGGGCTCTTAGCATTTTTAACTTTTTCAACTGGAACAACATCAGCAACTTTCCAGCTTTGTGGAAACAATCCATTTTGGAGCGACGATTTATTTATTTTTAGGAGCGGAGGAAACATGTCTTCCTTGCAATCAAAAATTATATTACAATTTAAACCATAACCGTCATTTTTTTATTCATTGATTTAACAATTGTTTCAAGCATACTAGCATTAATTTGTTGAAATTGAAAAGTTTCTTCACACTGCGGTATATTTTCAGAATATAGTAATGGTGGAATATTATTATTTATGTCCATTACACTTTCTACGAAAAATGTATTTAGCTCGTTTGCAACTTCTTAATCATCATTTAAGGTAATCCCGTTAATTTCTAATTGATTCAGTACACTTTTTTGGTCTTTAAAAATAAGATTTTCCATTGTTTTCCACAGAACTTTTTGATCACCCGCTTTTTCAATAAGTTTCGATTCAATATACTTTCTTTTTGATTTGAAGCATTCATTTTTGAAAACATTCCTCGCGATTTTGTATTTTTTCCAATCTTCCGATGCATTTGTGTAAACAGCTCTACCATATAAACGAATTTTTTTAGGTTTTAAATAAACTAATTCATTGCCATACCACTCCGCGCAATTTTCATTTATATTTATAGTTTTTGTCAGCCTAAGCAATGAATTTTTAACCGAAATTTCAAAGCGTAATTATTTAAGTATTCGGTTGTTATACTAGAAAAACTATTTTTAAACTCACTAATGAAACGATCCTTATCATGCTGGACATATTTTATTTTATTTGGTTTATATTGCATGGACTGATTTATATTTACTTTAATCCATAAAGATTCGTGATCCGAGATCTTCCAATCATTTCGCACTTTTATATCTACATCTACCGTAACGTCAATCAGCACATTGTCAATCAAAGTTTTAGAATCGGGTGTTATCCTAGTTGGTTCTTTCACAATTTGTTGAAGCCCGATAAGGCATTTAAACTGATTAACATGATTCAACTCATAATTATTTACATTTAGGTAGTTTTTACTAAAATCAGCTGCTATGAACAAGTATTCGTTTTCACTAATATTACTAGGTATCCACTGATTCAAAATCTCACAAAATTCAATCCCACTAAGATTTGCAGATCTATTCAGCACAATAAAGCTCCATACTTCATTTTTAATTGTTATTTTTACCGACAAAATCCAAATTTTTTTTCCGATCACTAAAGAGTCTTTATAACATAATTTGAGTTAATTCTTGACATATATTGACACGCCACCAGTATATCGAGTATTAGACAAGCAATCATATCGTCTATAACCAGGTATGAACACTTCACAACCAGATATAGCGTCCGTGAGGTGGGTTTCAGTTAACAAAATGAAATCAATACTATTTTCGGCAATAATATCTTCAATGAAAGTAAAATTACCTGTGATGCCTTGTATATTCAAAAACAAACCATTTAAACATGAAACAGACTTTTCAGAACACTGATACAGTGGTTGCTAATAGAATGCTCAACTCCTCTTAGCTTCTAGCTTTTTTAAATAAAAGGGATAATTATAGTCGAAGGTTTTTTGACCAATATCCAAATTAAGATCTAATCTATCATTCGCAAAGTTGCAATTTACACATTCACTTTTTTCAGGCTCTTCACAATTTCGAGAATCATGTTCACCACAACACTTTCTACAGACTGGCTTTTTAGTGCACTCTTTTAATTCATGATTAAATCCTAGACAACTAAAACATCTTTTCACTTTTAAATCATCAAAAATTTTGCACCTGTCCAAACCAATATTTACTTTATCTACGCCCATGGCTACTTGAAAGCTTTTGGAATCCAATTCTACCATAGCATTGAAATATTCATATTTTCTCTCATTTTTCTTTTTTTCCATTTTCATAACCTTAACACATTAGATCTCACTCTCACTCAATGATTTGTTTTGAGCTTTTAGACTCTTCTCAATTTGTTTCTAATTCATTTCTTCACTAATTCCTGTAATAAACACTTTTGGTTTTTTTAGTACCGGTACTTTAACTTCATATGTATTACCAAGCTCTTTTACAACTGCTTTCACTCTATCGCTTTCACCTTCATTATCACACATGATTTCAACTAGTCCGTTGTTTCTTAAAGCTATATCACTAATCATGAGGTTCGATGGGTCAACATGATTTTTTAAATCTTCCTTTGTTTTTTTTCACTTTGCTTTACTTTGGGTTTTAATACGACCGGCGCGGCGGACACTTTTGTAACAGACTCGCTTTTTCACACTTTTTTGTTGACATTCACCATAGCTTAGTGTTTACTAATTTTTCTTGTTTCGCGGCACTTTCTTTGTTAGCATTCACTTATTTTAAAATTTCTTTTAGCGATTTCTCAATTACTATTTTATTGTCCAAGCAATAAATTACTACCATAAATGTATACCAGACTTATCGACAAAACTACAAACACTTTACCATTAGCTTAAAGGAGGAAATATTCAAGTGGACGGCAGAGTGCCAGCACGCATTCGAGGGACTAAAGAAGGAAATGATGAGTGATAATGTGTTAATACCATTTGATGAAAAACTTCCTCTTTTGTTAGCTACAGATGCTTCGCCCCTTGGATTTATCAGCAATATTATCTCTTTTGACTGTTCTAGGAGATAGGCCGATTGCGTATGCATCCAGAAGTTTAAGTAAATCAGAATCGAACTAAAGTCAGTGGGATAAGGAGGTTACTGCAATATTCTGGGGTCTGCACAAATTTTTCAATTATTGTTGTGGTAGGGAATTTACCCTTATAACCGATAATAAGCCCCTGGCCTCCATCCTTCATCCATCAAAAAATCTACCATTACTTACGGCGGCGCAACGTCTCTTACATTATGCGCAGTTCCTAGGCGGCACAATTCAACATAGAAATACAAAAGAACATACTAATGATGATTTTCTTTCTAGGAACCCAATAAATACTTCCGATGTAAATTCTAGCAACTATCACAAAGTGTACCAAATCTGTAACGGATACTTGCCGGTCACTTACAAAGAGATTTTAAATGAAATCAATCCCTATTGAGTTGTCTTCGTTAATAATTAAACTCCAAAATGGGAAAGGCTTAGATCAGACAAAATATGAGAAAATGACCAGTGGGCTGATGCTGCAAAATGGATGTATTTATCGCGGAATACGGATCGTAATACCTAATTCGTTACGTCCACGAGTACTAGATAGATAGATAGATAGATAGATTCTTTATTTTATATTAAATTACAATATTTTTGTCTTATGAATACGAACATGGCAATTTTGCCGTCTGCCGGAAAGACATTCCATAAAAAAAGATAAAAAAGTTAAAGTATAAAATAGAATTACTAACTTGTCAAAATATACATAAAAGAATTTGTATTTTAAAGAACTACGAAAATTTTGATTAATTAACAATTTTAATGAAAACTTTCAATTGAAGCGAAAAAAATAAAGTTAGAGAAACGTTTACTATGATTAAAATAAAAATGAGTTATTATTTAATTTTATTTATTTATTTATTTATTATTTAATGTACATCATGTAAAAATTACGTTGAACAGAAAAGAAACTGAAATTGAAAAGACGAGTACAATTTCTAAAATTGGCTGAAATAAGAAAGCGAGGTTCCGAGATCTTCTACAATTTGAATAATCTGCAACCCACATATAGGCTTAGTTACAAACTTGAAGGGTGATTTAACACAATAACTGGTAGAGGAGTTTTTTTTTTTTTAGAAACTATTGCGATAAGTTAATGCATGTTTACAATACTTGAACAAACACAACCAACCACTCTTTCCATTCAAGACTTCGTAAAGGCTATTTAGGGACAGACAACTTTCCCGGAAATACAAACGACGAATTTCTTGTAAAATTGGACACACTGCGATAAAATGAAAAATATTTTCAGGTTCTCTTCTGTTGCATAGATTACAAGATTGCTGCAGATCATTTCTGTGTGGAATGAAGTTCAGATTTAGAATTTCAACCCTAGCTCTGAAGATGGTGCTTATAACTTCTGAAGAGTATTTGGAAGCGAAATAGCTTTCCTCGGTTAATAATCCATGATTGAGATTCTTATAAATTAATCTAGAATCTGATGTTGAAGCTCTTGTTAAACATTGATTATATAATTTGTCATCTATTCTCGATATGATCCTGGCAAATATATCTGGCCAATCACAAACGTTATCCTCTGTAAGAGATAAGGCTAGATCATGAGATAACGCTAGCTGGTGCCATTCTCTGAATGGAGAAGCGTTTGTTAGCAATAATCTGTTCATGATTCTTTTATGGAGACTGGAGCTACTTCTCTTCATCACTCTAGTTAAGTAGTCTGAGTGAATTTTGAGGTTTTGGATGTAAATGGGTGGTAAACCAGACTCCACATGTATAGCATAGGTCGGTGTTGCGCTTGGTAATCGAAATAGTCGCTTGAAGAAAAATCTTTGAACAGCTTCGAATTCTTCTAACGGGTTGACTCCGAAAACCTGCACTCCATAACACAAGCAGGTGTTAACCGTGGCCTTAAACACTTGGTATTTTGAAGAAAGATCAATATTTTGATTTGCGAAGAATTTCGGCCACATCAGATTGAGAGCCAACTTAGCTTCCCTGCTTTTTTCTTTAGCGTGTTTGCCAAAGTTTAAGTTGGATGTCAACAAAACACCTAAGTACTTGAACTCACTTACTACATCTATTTGCTGGTTATTAAGTCGCCAATTTTCCTCACGTGGTCTTCTTCTCTGTCGGCTTTCGAAGATCATAACTTTTGTTTTCTGCACATTGATGTGTAGATCCCAAGTTGCGCAGTATGATTGCAATTTATTAATTTGTAATTGAAGAGCATGAGGATTTTCAGCTAATAGCACTAAGTCGTCAGCGTAAAGTAGAACTTTTATGACACTTTCGGCAAAAGTTACACCACCAGGAAGAACATCACATATACCATCGATGAACAAAGCGAATAGAATAGGGCTCAAAATGCATCCCTGTGGGACACCAGCAGACGTATCAAACCATTCTGACAGCTTGGATCCATCCCAAACGGTTGCTGTTGTTGACGTCAAAAATTTGAAGTACATTAATAAAAATTTTCTTGACACTCCAAGCATTTCAAGTTTATATGTCAGAGCTTGCCTGTTGACAGTATCAAATGCTGCTTTAAAGTCTACAAAACATGCATAGAGTTTTTTGTTTTTTTCAATATATTTTCTAGCTATACTAGTCACCGCGAAAATATGATCTATGGTTGAGTATCCAGAACGAAAACCAGCCTGAAAAATGCTAAGAAGATTGTTTTCTTCTATCCAATTGGAAATCCTTCTATACAAAATCGTAGCAAAAATCTTTCTTAGAGAGTTTAGCAAAGATATTCCTCTATAGTTTTCGGCACGACTTGCATCTCCTTTTTTGAAAATTGGAAATATAAGGGCTTTAGTGAAACCAGCTGGAATACACGCATTGTCGTACATTAAGTTAAAGAAATCCACGATGTAACTTTGCAGTTGCAAAGTTGAGTTCTTAAAAAACTCAACTGGGATTCCATCACTACCTGGAGCTTTGTTGTTCTTCATAAGCCGTAAACATGCTTGCAATTCGCTCAAAGATATAGAGGAGTCTAGTTCAGACACTCTCACGTCTTGAAGTGCATAACAAAAGGTGTTAGAATTCTCTTCCGCTGTCAAAAGAGTTTTGAAATGTGCTGCTAATGTATCAGCTTCAAGAACAATTTTAGCACTTTGATGACGTCCTCCCAAGTCCCGAACACTATTCCAGAAATCTCTCGAATTTTTACAAAGCTTTAGATTTGATGCTAGGCTTTTTAGATGAAGCATTTTTTTCTGTAAGCAAAGTTGCTTGAACTCTTTGTTGGCGCGTAAGTACATGTTTTTGTGAGCAGCAGTATTAGACGTTCTGAACAAATGCAGGTATTTGAATGAGAGCTTGCGAGCATTGCTGCAATCTCTATCGTACCATCTGTTTTTCGGTTGAAACGTGTGATTGGTGTTAGATTGTGGAGCGGATGAAAAGATTATCCTTTTGATGCTTTCTTCAATTTGTTCAACAGCGTTCAGCGATTGAGGTGGGAGAAGATTATAGTAGTGGTTCAAGAGTGTTCTGTAACGAAGAGCTTTGTTCTCAATCCATTTTAGTCTCAGGAAATTATCTGAGCTCCTCTGCTGCATTTCCTCTTCGAAATGCGCTTTAACACATATTGGCATGTGAGCTGAGAAGTTAGCAGCGCAAACCTCAAAATCTAAGATTGAGCTGTACCATTCTCCCGATATTGCACAAAAATCTATGACCGATTGACCCTGACCGCTTATAAAAGTGAGCTCACCTTCTTTGTCACCGTTAGACACCCCATTTAGCACAAACAGACCAAAATCCTCAAATAGTTCCGTTAGAAGCCTACCATTACGGTTTATTGTTACATCCTTAGATAGTCGCCTTGTCCCGAAAAACCACTGATCTTGCGAAATAAGAGCATGGGAATTCTGAAAATCTCCAATTCGAGCATTTAAGTCTCCAATAATCATTAAATTTTGAAATGAATAATTTGTAATAAAATCTCGCAAATTTTCGAAATCATTCTGCCAGTTATTGCAGTTAAGGTACACCGGAAGGATATAGAACATTGAATTCTGAATTACGAATTTGATTATAATTCTGTTTTCAATAATTCTGAACTGAGTAAACGAATTAAATTTGGATTTGATGCCACATAAAACACCTCCACTCGCTCGCCCATGTACACTACTTCTTGTTGCTGGAATAAATGTTATTTTGAAATCTTTAAAATACTTATAATATTCGTTTTCATTATTTTGTTCTAAAAAAGTTTCTAAAAGAATAAAAATATCAAAATTAAGCACATACTTAAAAAAATCGGGTTGCATTAGTTTGCTTTTAAGCCCTGTAATATTATATGCTAAAATTGAGAAATTTATAGTACTAAATATTTTTGGGCAGACGGCAACACTTTCCTATTGCGTTTTGTTTGTTATAATAAAAGGTGATTCACGCCTAGATGGCTCTGGCTTCTGTTGAGAACCTGCTGGTACTGCTTGAAGTTGGTTATCATTCGGAGCAAACTTCATTAATCCCTCGCTGCAGTCAAAATATTCAGCTGATCTGTCACCAAACATATTTTTGACAAATGTCACCTCAGTCGAAGATTTTACAACCAGGCCTCGTGTAAATTTGTAAACAAACGTGTGATTATTTATTTGCATTTTATCGCCTTTTAAAATAATCTTCGCTTCCGGGTTGATTTGCATGAGTTGCGTTTTATATTCAAAGAGTGTTTGCCTTTTCTGTCGGTGCATCAACGATTGTTCGCGGTGAATACTTATGCCACTTCCTTTGAGTTGGCTAGCTGCGGACATTATTTTTTCGACAGTTTCTGCAGAGTGAAGCTCCATAAATACGGTTCCCCTTTGCAAGCGCGTATTGTGAATTTCTCGCGTTTTCTTCAAGAGAATATCTTCACCTTCTTTTAATTTGAGAAGTCCCTTGCAAGTTTGTTTTGCTAGATCAACTGCATTGGTTTCTCTATCTAAGGAAGGTGTATCACCAACGATTTCTCATGACATCTGCGAGAAATAAACTCAAGTTGAGACTCCAAAAGGTCACAGCGCTCGGTCATCGCAGTCAATCTTTGACTTAACTGTGTATTTATTGTCTTCAGAGCATCTAATTCCGCCGACAAGGAAGCAACATCAGATTTAGTGGCTAGATCCTTTATTTGCTCGGAGATTGTGCTGTTCAACAGTGTTTTTAATTGCGCTACTGACATTTTGCCTACTTCCATTTTATTTGTAATTAATTTCAAATTCAATTTTTTACTCAAATTATTTGGTTCTGGTGAAGTGTCAGTTAACGTTCTTTTCTTGCCGTTCATCAGTGAATCCCGTTGTGCAAGTTGGATTTTGTTTAATATTTAAATTAACAAGATTTCCTACCTTGAATAATGATTTTTTTGTTTTGTATTTGCACCACAAATCCACTTAGTACAGTTTTAAATGTGTATTGTATTTTTATTTACTTAATTTTATCAAAAAACTAGAAAACTTTTTCCACGAGTACTAAATGAGTTACATGTTGCACACATAGGCATCGTCAAGATGAAAGCGTTAGCGAGAAGTTATTAGGTCTGTTCGTTGAACTTTCCCCAGGGTTGACCCCGGTTTTCTTGACAACCCTCTGAGTTGTCAAAAAAACCTGGGGCTTCCAGTCCTCAAAAAACGCTGAACCACAAATCACCACACATCCCTGTCATGAAAAAAAAATACATACCATTTGACAGCCCTCAAATCGCCACAGCAAAAAGCTAGGGCGAGTTTGGGGAAAACCTATGGCAAACCTATGGCTCAAAAAACACTCAATTTGACATTCAGGGCGAATTTAGGTTTATCAAAAAATGCTTTGTGGTGACCCTAGGGCAACCCCAGGGCTTCAACGAACAAACCTATTGTTTTCGGCCGGGCATTGATCGAGACATCGAAGAGGTTGTTAAGGGCTGTTGGGATTGTGCAAGAGGGCTAAGAGAACCAACAAAGGTAGTCACGTACCCTTGGGAGGTCCCAACCCTACCGTGGCAGCGGTTACATGTGGATTTTGCTGGGCCATTTATGGAACGCTATTTTTTCGTTATTGTTGACACTAAAACAAAGTGGTTACAAGTCATCTCAATGAACAGAATCACGAGTTTTCATACTATGTGCATTGAGGGAAATATTCGCTCGATTTGGAATTCCGAAGGAAAGAGAGAGAACGCGAACCGATATAGACGTGTATTTAAATTTGTCCACAAAATATTTTTTAATTTAGATCTAAACCTTATCTAAATTCGAAAAAAGTAGAGGTCGCGATACTATGGAAGGGTGTTGCAAAAAGTGTACCGATAAATTCTCGGGAAAAACAAAAATTAAAATTAAATGCAGTGTTTTCTGTGAAGCTTTATTTCATGAAAAGTGTACGGGCTTGGCTGAATATGATTTAAACGTCATAAGGTCAAAGAAAAACATAGTTTTCGTTTGTGATGATTCTTCTTCTTCTTTTTCATTTTCGGCGTTACGAGTAGTGATCTTGAAGCGATCACAACTCTCCCACTTTTCTGCTTCACACTAGTGATCCGCCTGTGGGGTACGCCACATGGTAGTAATTTACCATACCACGAAATTTCCATAGCTCTGTTAGCTGAGTGGGTGGTTGAACATTTATAATGGCTTCGATTTTTTCTTTGGTCTTGTGCAAGCCATCTTTGTCAATGGTATGGCCCAAGTATACAACAATTTTTCGAAATAATTTGAGCTTCGAAGCATTTAAATGAAGATTGAATTTTCGTAGTACGTTCAATAATATTACTGATGGCTCAAGAAGCTGCTCAAGAGTTTTTGCCGCCACAATGATATCACCAAAGAACCAAGCCACTCTCTTAAGATCTCGGAGTATATTATGCATAACTCTTGTCCAAATGTTAGGTGCTGTCTTGACTCTATACATTAGTTTCTTTTTTTGTTTTTAGGTTTGCATTTGGGCACTTTCCTCTGACATGTTGAGATGTTAATAAGCCTTGAATATGAATATATCGAACGTAGTATTCACCACCCTTTAACTTATCATACAATTCTTGAACTTTTGGAATTGGATAATTATCATTCATAATGCATTTGTTCAATGTTACCTAATCCGCACACAAGCGAATAGATTTGTCCGCCTTAATGATGGGTGCAATAGGAGTTGCCCAATAGGAATGCACGACCTTCTCCAATATACCCTGCTTTTCTAAGCGTCTTATCTCCTCCTCAATCAGCGGCCGGATAGCATATGGTGCTGCCCTAGCTTTGACAAAAATAGGAAAAATTTGTAAAGAATTTAAAGATGTTAAATGATGTAGGCGACTTCTATTTCGGTTGACCTGAGAATATAACCTCAAAACTGAACAAAACTTTGAATCTGACAATCCACTGAACTCCAACCTTTACACCCAATAGAAATCTCCTGCTAACCTTCCACCTTGGAAACCCACCATTAGGACCTAATGCTTACAGGGCCATTTGGTCCATCCTGGCAGCAAGGAGAAAGGGTGTCTGGACCACAACCGCTAGGCATGCTTGCTTTCGCACGGAGTAGCTCGTCGGAGGGGGGGTCTTTGCTGTTGTAGGTCTAGACGGTCGTCACGCATTTGCATGCCTATAAATTTAAAAAAAACAAGAAGCGAGGCCTTCATTTGTTCCGTTAGCTTACGTGTTCTGGAGTTGTGATTTTATGAGTGATGGAGAGCTTAGGTGTTGTTGCTCTCGGAGGAATACCCGCCCACATACCTTTGCCTTAAGGCTTCGGCACATCCATGGCTATCACGTCCTCAATTTTAGTGATAACCCCTAATTTGTAAATTATTACAAAAGAACTAAACCATTACTCGTAGTTATACCTCTATAACCAAATTAAACTTATCCTCAAAAATATCTTCTGTATTTTTCATATTTATTTCCGGTCTGAATGAAAAAAAAACCACCAAAAGAAATCATACTCCAAAAAAACAAAATTTCGTATACCATCGCTGTGTGTCATCTTAAATTTGCATCATCACAACCACCGAAAAATCTCTAAAGCACGACAATTCATTTCAAAGAATCTTGATATCAAAAGCGTAATTCATATGCATGAATCAAAACAACCACTTAACCAATGAGAGAAAAAGAACTCGATGTTTTAACCTTGAATTTATACATATGAAATTCATGTATATGTTTATTAAAACCAAAAAAGAAAATACTAAAATATAATATAAAATATGATTCCAAGCACATGAGTTTTTTTTTTGTTCGATTTCGATTTTTTTTTATAAAATGACTTTTGACTTTTTTTTTTTGGAGACGTATGAAAGGGACATGTGACGTCCCTATTAAAATTGATTGAATCAAACTCTTTTTTTTCTTTTATTTGGTTCTGGATTACTTTCTTTTTATTTTGACTTTTTACAAATGGAGATTGGTAGGTCACTTTTTTTTTGGTTTTTATTTCTCTTTTTATGGAATTTTTGGTTTTTCAAGGCAAAAACAACAAATGTCACAGCACTTAGCGAGTGGAATTCTTTGTTGGGGTTTAGCATTGATTGTTTTCTATTGCATGAGTTTTATGTTTCTCGTATTTTTAATTACGAGCTCGCGTGGCAACAAATACTTTTTTGGTGCACGTGTCGAATTTTTGTACGTAAGTTTTTTTTTTCCGTAACGCAGCCTTTAAACTAATTTTCTGCACAAAAGATTAACGAGGATTTTTGGGATGGCTTAACCCGACAATTTTTTTAGGTTACTCTTTCTTTATTTTAAACTTTTTTTCTTTTAATTTGCAAGGTAGCACGCGATTTTTTATTAACGCTTTCGCCGGAGCGATCGCGGCTTTACTTTCTGAGGGTATTTGGTCGACTCGATGATTTAATTACAAAGAGAGCGAGACCGACTGCGGGCTCAGCTTTTATAGCAAAAAATTTTGTGGATTTAGGTTCCACAAGCTTCAGAAAGGTGGTACCTCCGGGCACATCTTATATTTCGTAAGGTTTTAACCAAAGAAATATAATTTTGGCATCAAAAATTAAGTTTGAATTTATTACAAATAAGTGTGAGGCTTACAGATTTTTCAAGTTTAAATCCTACGAGATAAAAGGTATCGGAAGTCTTCCATAACCCCATACATTGACATTATTTTATGACGTGGGAGTTCGTTTTGGGTAGTGTACAACCTCGTCATTCATTAACAGATTAAACCAGAATTTTAAAGCGATCTCTTAAAGAGAAGTTTTTTTGATGGGAAATTTTTCGATAACGATTCATAAAATCATCTTGCACAAGTCACTACCTTATCGACGCATAAAGGTTATGTATAAGAATCTTGATTTTTTTCCTTTTTTTTAAGATGTCGCAATATTTTGAGATTTCCTACGAAGCATTTTCTTTTTATAAGGTCTGCCGCAAAAAAACGAAAATGCAAACGAAACGGACCACTACTTTTAGAATTTGAAGACATTTAATCTAACCCACGCCCGAGAAACTGTCTCATGTTCACACTGGCTAGCTGGATGTCAACAAAAATTTTAGTCACTTCTTGATGTCTTTTGAATGAAATACCCCTAATCGTTTACCTTGCTCATCTTCCAGCTCATAGAGATTGTTGCCCACAATTGAAATTACCTTAGCTTTTATGAACTTGGGGCACAGCTTTGAATTCAAATGCTTAGATACTTTACTCAATATGAAGTTTCTCTTAAGAACCTGATCCCCGGTCTTATATTTTGCAACTTTGCTACGAGTATTGTAGGTATTTTCGTAAGTTACATGAGCTTTTTGTAAAGATTCTTTTAGATTAGAATGAATAATGTTCATTCTTGATGGTTTTGGAATCAAACGGATATCTGAACTGTTAACGCTCTTTAATTTTCTGAGGAGCTTGAAATCGGATCCGTGTTCTATCATACAGTGCCCAAATAATGCCTCGTAAGGCGACATTCCAATTACCGAGTGGATAGAAGATCGTAAAGCACATCCGATTGATGGTAGGTGAAGGTCCCAATTCCTTTGATCTTGTTTGATGTAAGACCTTACTGCAGCCAATATTGAGCGGTTGACCCTCTCACTGGCGTTTGCCTGAGGGGCATAAGAAGCTGTTTTGATGTGTTGAACGCCGTAATTTGACAAAAACTTTTCGAAAACAGAGCTGGTAAATTGCTTACCATTATCAGTCATAAGAGTTTCTGGCACTCCAAAAATACAGAAAACCTGTTCATGCAGAAATTTTATAGCCGTGTCCGATGTTGCCGCTCTGAGAGATTGAATCGTTGTAAATTTGGTGAGTTGATCGAGACAAATGATAATGTAAAGGTTTCCTCTCTTTGAACGAGGGTAAGGCCCTAAGAAATCGACGTAAACATGTTGATATGGGCGTTCTACAACAAAAGGTTTCCCCATAGGATGTCGCAAGGTTTGGTTCGATGCCTTCGACATTTTGCAAACGTCACAAGAACCGATGTAATCTTTGACCTGAGTGGCCATGTTGGGACAGAAAAAACGTTGACGAAGCCGGTAAAGCGTTTTGGCTATGCCACCATGCGAGGCTTTCGGCGGCCGGTGAGCCAGAGTGATCAGTTGGTTTGTTAGCTCTGACGGAATCCAAAGTTTCCAGGTTAGGTCATCCTCAAGAGGATTCCCTGTGCTGTGGTTTACCCTTTTATATACGAAACCTTCCGATACAATCAGGTCTGGCAGCTGGTCTTTATTATTTTCGATGTTGTCTATGATCTAAGCATATTCCTCAGATTGAAAGCTGGGGTCTGCTAGATCTATTTGCAGCACATCGGAAGGACAATCATCTGATAAGGCATCTAGGCTCACAGCTTCTGCCGCATATACATTTGAAAGGGTATCTGCCACAACATGTTGTGAACCTTTCCTGTGCTCTATATCAAAATCATATCCTTGGAGCTTCAAACTCCATCGAGCCAATCGTCCACTGAGGTCTCTCTGACTCATCAGCCACTTCAAGCTCGCATGATCTGTTATTACCGTGAATTTGTAACCCTCAATGTATTCTCGAAACCTTTGAATACCTAACACTGCAGCCAAACATTCTCGTTCCGTCACACTATAGTTGCACTGTGCGGAATTCAATTTCTGCGAAAAGTAAAATATTGGACGTTCAACACCATCAACTTTTTGACATAGGACAGCACCGACTCCACTAGCTGAATCGTCGCATAATATAATGAAGGGTTTGGTGAAGTCAGGATGTATGAGGACTGAATCTGTTGTCAACCTATTCTTTATTTTTACAAAGGCTTCTATAGCTTTACTTCCAAACTCGAACTTTTAACCTTTTTTAGCGTGTCTGTGATCGGAGCAGCAAGTGTGGAATAGTCACGTCTGTACCATCCGGACATTCCGAGAAACCTTCTAACTTGACGTACTGTTTTAGGTATAGGGAATTCAAATATGGCGGCTACTTTTCTTGGATCAGTTTTAATACATCCATCGCTCACAACAAAACCTAAATAATTGAGTTCTCTATAACAAAATTTTGATTTTTCTACATTAATTGTAAGTCCGGCATCCTTAAAACGAATTGTAATCAACTTTAACAATCTCATATGTTCTTCAAAAGTTCGTGAAATGATCAACAGATCATCCAGGTATACAAAAACATTTGTTCTCAGTTCATGGGGTACCACTTTGTCCATTAACTGGCACATGCGTTGAGGAGCATTGCACAGGCCAAAGGGCATGACCTTGAATTGGTAGAGAGGTCTGCCAGGAACCGTAAAGAAGATCTCTCCAGCGGGATTTGCCAAAAGGCGTCTTTTAGATCCACACTCGAGATATAGTGTGTATCTGCCAGACGACTAAGGACTTCTTGTAATTGAGGACGCACTCTTTTTGGTTTTTGCGTTTACCTTCCTGTAGTCCAGGCACAGCCGGTTTTTTCCGGGCTTTTGTACCAGAACTACAGGAGAACTCCACGGGCTGTTACTGATCTCTATCAAATCCATTGCAATCATGCGATCCAGTTCCTCATATACAAGTTTTTGGACCGCTGGAGATATCGGGTAGTGCCGTTGCTTAATCGGTTCCGCATCTCCCGTATCGATCACATGTTCTTCAAGCGATGTTCTTCCTAAACCAGAAGTGGCAAAGGACGGAAACGTGCTTATGGCTGTTTTTAGTATACTGGACTGCTCTGGTGTCAATTCATGCGCTTTTAAACATTTATTATCTACTTTTGGCTCTGTATCTAACGAAATTCCTGAAATTATGTGAGGGGCAGTATTAAAAGCCTTCCAAAAGTTAACACCCAAGTATAAAGGTTGTTTTAGGGAAGGGACAACAAACAATTCAATTTTCTTTGTCACTCCTTCGTATGTGACATCAACTTCTAATTTGCCTTTTATGGCTTGTTTTTGGCCATCAGCTGTTTTGACGCTTGAAACAAATCTTTCGAAAGGAATATTATTTTTTTCTAAATACTCAACACCTCCAGATCCCAAACAGCTTATACTTGCACCGCTGTCAAGCAGTCCTGACATTGTTTTTCCTAATACGGTGACAGAGGCATAAGGACGCGGATCATCTTCGCAAATCAGAGTAGTTGCATCGATATGTCGATGATTAAGTTTTTTCTGTCGAATTCTAGAAATTTTCGGTGAAACTGGTGCTTTCGAATAACCAAAGATTCTCTCCCTAGCCTTGTGACACGCAAGAAGACGTTCGTGCAATGTTTTAAAATGGGCACCCACTTGGTCTTTGCTATCACAAGTCTTCGGCTGAGAATCTAAGGTTCTTTCATGATTTTTTAAAATAGTTACTGTTTGATTGGGTTTTTGAAAGGAATTTGCATCTAAAATTGTTGTTGTTGGGGTTTGGACTCCGGTGTTTGGGGGAGCAAACCGTCCCGGAAGTCGGTATGCTCCGCTGAGAATTTTTTGAGCATCGCGGGCATTGCGTCGAAATTGTGTCCTCTTTACCACAATTAAAGCAAAAGAAAGAAGTTTGCGGGAGAGAACAATCTTTACGCCTATGGCCTGCTTTCCCACAATTCCAACAGACAATACTAATGGGTTCTCTTTTAACATGAACGGCTTCAACACTAGGTGTCGAGTACTTTAAATCTTCATGTACAATTTCATTCACGTATCGGCGAAATTGAGGTTGTACTGGACCTTTGGCTTTTGGCGGATCGTGATCCATAATATATTTTTCAACTTAACGGCAGACATAAACTAACTCTTGTAAACTTGAAGTACGAAAAGTTACTAACAGTTCTCCGAGCCTACTATGAACGTTTTCTTTAAGGAGGCCGATAAGCTCGAAATCTGGTTTTGGGATCAACCGTCTGGTATTCATTTGCTGTATCGCCATGTAAAAGTCGTCGAACGACTCGGTAGGCCCTTTACGTCGATCAAAAATTTTTCTGGATAGTTCAGCATCTGTCTCCAGACTACGAAACTGTTCCAGCAAAGCCATACGTAGATTCAACCAATCAATCTTTGGACGAAATCTAATGTAGACCCAATACCAGGATTCCACTTGCCCAGTCACGAACTGTTGAAAGTGAAAAACAATATCTGGCCAGGATACTCGATACGAATCCTTAAAACGCTCCAAGCGAAAAATAAAATCATCTACTGTCATTTTCTTACCGTCATATTTTGCTCCCCACCACTTGAAGAACGTATAGTGTTCATAAAACCAGGACGAGTATCAGGTCTTTGGTGACTAGATGTATCTCCGATCGTTCTCGATTGAGGTTCACCAAGATTCAGGTTGTGAAACTGAGCTAGAAATTCGTCTGCTGTACTTTGCGGTCTGGTAGCGTTCGATGCATTGCCAGTTGCAGAAGGTGGATTTGGAATTGCAGAAGATGAATGTTGAGTTGCAGGAGATATATTTTGAATAGCAGAAGATGTATTTAGAGTAGCAGAAGCATTTTCACAATTTTGCTCTGTGCGTCTTCGAACATCGTAGTTTACTTCGGGAGTTGATTTTGACTGAGAAAGTGTTTTTCGAACTATATCCTCAACCATTTTTTTCAATCTGACCTCACTAAGTTCAAGTTCTTTCTGAATAAGCTGTCGGTCTTCAGTTCTACTAATGCCTACAGTAGCTTTGACTATTTCTTGAATATGCCAGTTCGAGCACTTGCATCTGTAAGTTTCTGAGGTGGATTGGTAGTGGAAGTATTACCTATGGCACCCTGTGCAGTGCTTGCTACACGTTGGCCTACATTTGAACAAGATGGTAAAGCATTATCATCAATGGGATTATCCCTATAAGGACGTGATCTTTCCGGACTTGACAAGTTAAGGGGGGAGTTTGGCACTCTCGCTTCCTCATCTTGGTCACTATTGTCATAAATTTCAACGTTTTCCCTGCTTCGACCTCTCCTAGGAATAGTCGAACGACCTGCACCTCTGCTTCTCATATTGTAAATTGGTAATGCACTATTTTTGTTGGAGCTCATAACAGTTTATTTTTCCAAATTCGAAAACCTATCAGATCGAAGATCGTTTCAGAATCGAAACAAAAAAAAAAAGAAGGAATATATGGCCTTAATTTGATTGCAAAAATTTCTTAAACCTTTTATTTTATTATAACTTTATCTATAGTATTCAAGAAAATATACTGGAATGTATTTATGAAATAATCAATCTCAGAAGTTTATTAAAACTACAAGAACTAAAAAAAAATAACCTGTCTAAATATTTTTTTTTTCTCTATACATTATATGGTGGATGTGAGACTTAACCTAACGATGATATATAGATGGCAACTAAAATTTAATCTTATATCACACTCATAAAAATCAAGCTCGAACATAACTTAGTTATGTGGTAAAAAATACATTGTATTTCTCTCATGCACGCAATCTGATTATTTGTTGGGAAATTATATTGAACAAATAAAATGGTGAAAAAAGAAAAAGATATGCCTTTTCGAAAAATGCAAAAATCTTGGGGACAAAGATCGACCCATTGACTAGACATCTGTTTATACATAGGCAATCTGCAAATAAGATCCAAGGCAGACACATCAGACTAAATGGAGACTAAGATCAACCCAGTTACTGGCTATCTTGCCTCAAATCTCAATTATCATTGGAAAATAAGAACTAAACAAAATGTAAATAAAAAGTGAATTATATGTAAACAATAGTAACATAAGTAAGGCACAACAGACTAAATAAGGACAAAGTTCAACCTATTTACTGGATACCTGACGTTATATCACTTAGCCCAAATTAAAATAAAACTTGAAAATGATCTTTTCGACTTTTCCATAACCCAAACACAGCAGACTAAATGAGGACTAATATCACTCATACCCTGGATATCTAATTTCTGATCGGAAAATTCAATAAAATTGATCATTAACTAATTTCGACAAAAAAATTTTTTATGAAAATGGAAATTAAAAAAAAAGTTAATAAACTAAACTATTGAAATTTGAAACCAACAATAATATCAGGCATGCAAAGAAAAGATACATTATCTGTATGTTACTATAAACTGTACAATTGGAACAAAATCGGGCCCCATGTTGGGCGCCACCTGTAACGAATTTAAAGATGTTAAATGATGCAGGCGACTTCTATTTCGGTTGACCTGAGAATATAACCTCAAAACTGAACAAAACTTTGAATCTGACAATCCACTGAACTTCAACCTTTATACCCAATAGAAATCTCCTGCTAACCTTCCACCTTGGAAACCCACCATTAGGACCTAATGCTTACAGGGCCATTTGGTCCATCCTGACAGCAAGGAGAAAGGGTGTCTGGACCACAACCGCTAGGCATGCTTGCTTTCGCACGGAGTAGCTCGTCGGAGGGGGGGTCTTTGCTGTTGTAGGTCTAGACGGTCGTCACGCATTTTCATGCCTATAAATTTAAAAAAAAAACAAGAAGCGAGGCCTTCATTTGTTCCGTTAGCTTACGTTTTCAGAAGTTGTGATTTTATGAGTGATGGAGAGCTTAGGTGTTGTTGCTCTAGGAGGAATACCCGCCCACATACCTTTGCCTTAAGGCTTCGGCACATCCATGGCTATCACGTCCTCAATTTTAGTGATAACCCCTAATTTGTAAATTATTACAAAAGAACTAAACCATTACTCGTAGTTATACCTCTATAACCAAATTAAACTTATCCTCAAAAATAACTTCTGTATTTTTCATATTTACTTCCGGTCTGAATGAAAAAAAACCACCAAAAGAAATCATATTCCAAAAAAACAAAATTTCGTATACCATCGCTGTGTGTCATCTTAAATTTGCATCATCACAACCACCGAAAAATCTCTAAAGCACGACAATTCATTTCAAAGAATCTTGATATCAAAAGCGTAATTCATATGCATGAATCAAAACAACCACTTAACCAATGAGAGAAAAAGAACTCGATGTTTTAACCTTGAATTTATACATATGAAATTCATGTATATGTTTATTAAAACCAAAAAAGAAAATACTTATAAACTAAGAAGAATTCAAACAAAATTATCAAAAAAAAAAAATTAAATATGAATTTAAACAAAATAAAAGAAAAATGTTCATTAAAAAATGTAACGTTACTGAACGATCTATAGCAGAAACAAAATAGATCTGAATGGAAATTAATTTTGACGCTAGAGCATAAAGAGCACAAAATAGTACGTCATCAAATAATATAAAAAAAAACAATGTTTATTTAAAGCGAAAGAGAGATGGCTATACGCAAGATTTAATTATTTATGCGATAGCTTTTACTCAAATTACAGTAGAAAATTTTGTGTCATAATCCAACCAAAAAAAATTATTCAAATGATTACTTCATTTGTAAATAAGTACTTTTAAATTTTATGTAGTTAAACTGTAGATAAGTATTTTTAAATTTTAGATAGCTTAATTGTAGATAGGAATTTTTATTTATATTTCATTTTTATAAAAAAAAGGTAGTAAAATTTTTTGATTATAGCTTTAATTAAGGGGAGAATGAAATGCTTGAATATTTATATCATTATCTTTTTTTTGTGTCTCAAACTTCGTTTTTTTTTTTTTCTGTAGCTAGTAAATTTCGTTCGAAATATATTTAAGATTATCAAACTTACCAAAAACGATTCAGAAACTTTATAAATCCAATATGATGTGCGCACAGCATTCTTGGCAGGCAATTCATTACTGTACCTGTATAAATGAAAAGAAATATACCCGGCGAAATTCCGAACGAACTTTTGCCAACGTTTTGATCGAACTTTATATTTTTACTATTTTTGACTTTTGATTTTTTTAACAAAAAGGACTTAACAAACTAAAATACTACAAACTAAAATAACACTAAAAAAAAAATATACACTAAATTTAATATAAAAAAAACTGCAGCAGATGACTAAGAAGATGATGATCAGGGTAGGGTTGTCGACAGGGAATGTCATTTTTTCTTCTTCTTTTGCAAGCAAAGAGAGAGTACAATCATTGGTATCGATTACGATCTTTTGGGGGGGGAGCTGATTCCAAGCACATCAGTTTTTTTTGTTCGATTTCGATTTTTTTTTATAAAATGACTTTTGATTTTTTTTTTTTTAGAGTTTTTTTTAGGTTACTCTTTCTTTATTTTAAACTTTTTTCTTTTAATTTGCAAGGTAGCACGCGATTTTTTATTAACGCTTTCGCCGGAGCGATCGCGGCTTTACTTTCTGAGGGTATTTGGTCGACTCGATGATTTAATTACAAAGAGAGCGAGTCCGACTGCGGGCTCAGCTTTTATAGCAAAAATTTTGTGGATTTAGGTTCCACAAGCTTCAGAAAGGTGGTACTTCCGGGCACATCTTATATTTCGTAAGGTTTTAACCAAAGAAATATAATTTTGGCATCAAAAATTAAGTTTGAATTTATTACAAATAAGTGTGAGGCTTACAGATTTTTCAAGTTTAAATCCTACGAGATATAAGGTATCGGAAGTCTTCCATAACCCCATACATTGACATTATTTTATGACGTGGGAGTTCGTTTTGGGTAGTGTACAACCTCGTCCTTCATTGACAGATTAAACCAGAATCTCTTAAATTTTAAAGCGATCTCTTAAAGAGAAGTTTTTTTGATGGGAAATTTTTCGATAACGATTCATAAAATCATCTTGCACAAGTCACTACCTTATCGACGCATAAAGGTTATGTATAAGAATCTTGATTTTTTTTCTTTTTTTTAAGATGTCGCAATATTTTGAGATTTCCTACAAATTCCTTCGCGCAGTTTTAAAACACCTTTGAAGTCCGGAACGGTTCCTACTCTTTGCTGGAACAAGTCACTAGAATCCTCAAACATCTTCTTTTTCACATGTTCTACATCTACATTTCTTGCAAAGGTATCAACAGTGTTTATTCCAGAGCATTTTTCCCACTCTCGCCCCATGAGCGAGTCGAATTTGCCATGCACTAGGTATAACTGGGAAGTAATTTTCTGGGAAAATATCATTGCTATAGGTTTTGAGCATGACCTTAGTAGGTTTAATTTTAGCATTTGGCCAGTGGGTCTTAAAAAAGTTGGCATTCATGACAGATATTGCTGCTCCGGTGTCTAATTCCATTTCAAATGGAATTCTATTTATTTTTAGATTAACGAAGTACTTACCACAGCGATTGTCAATACAAATTGTTAGTACTTTCACTGCTTGCATACCTTCTCTCTCGACATTTGCCAAGTTCAGTGCGTTTATTTCGTGTGGGTTATCTGTGTTAACCGTCTCTTCATCCTCCTCCTCCTCCTCATCCGTTATCACTTGCACTTGGAACGTACTAGTATCTCTCGAGCGCAGATGATCGCCTTTTAATGCAGACGGACGTAGTATGCCATGGCCTGCTTTTCGGCACTTCTTGCAAAACAAGTTCGTCTCTCGACACCTGTTTGCCATGTGGTCTGGCTTCCCGCATCGAAAGCAAATGATTCCTCCTTCCTTTTGAGAATTGTTGGTGGTCTTTCGTACATTTGTATGTGCCATGGATTCAGCTTGGTTTTCCTGTGCCGATCCCCATGTTTTTCTCTTGACTTGCATCTGGTGAATATTATTCATTGTGCGGCATTCGGTTTTTGATAATTCTATTGCAATTGCAATTGAGAGAGCCTTATCTAGTGTTAGATCTTTTTCTTGAAGAAGTCTCTTTTTAACATCGGTGTCTCTAAATCCTCTGATAAACTGCGAACGCAAATGAGTAGCAAGTGTAGGTTTTTTACATGAATCGCACGAGAAATTGCAGTAGTAGCTTAATTTCTTTAATTCTGTTAAGAAACTGGTTACTGATTCGCCTTCGTGTTGCACTCTTAGTAAGAACTTGTGTTGTTCGCAAATCTCATTCGGTTTGGGGCTCAGATGATTGTTGAGGATCTCAATTAGATAATCATACGATTTTATCTCAGGTTCGTCTGGAGCTGTCAAATTTGATAAAAGCAAATTTATCAATACTTTCCGTTTTTTTGTTGGATCAGTGATACTTCGCAGGGCAAGGTAATTTTCTAATCGCTTTATGTAATTCGGGAAAAGTTCTTCATTTTCGTTGTAGGAATCAAAATGCAGGTTAGAAGCATTTGATAATGCTGGTTGAACTTGTAAGTTCTGTAGTGCATTGGTTAATGCGTCTATTAATTGCTGGGCAGCGGGGTCCATCTTTTAAGATTTTTCTTAACCTCAATTAAAATTCTCGTCGCCACTGACTAATTTCTAACCTTGTAAGTAAAAGTCAAACACCTTCTTCAACTCGTAAAATGGAATAGTTTTATTTCAATTGTCAAATGACAGTTTCCGTTTTTCTGACATGATAAGTTAGGGTTCTGACATGATAAGTTAAGGTTCTACCATAAGAGAATTACAGGGTGACATTATTGAAACATGTCAAGTCGTCAGCAAAACAGTTGAGAGGATTAGAAGTTTCCGAAAAGAGATCATTTATAAAAATGAGGAAGAGAGTCGGAGACTAAACGGAGCCCTGGGGCACACCAGTATTTATGAAATGAGTATCAGACTTGAAACCATCCAACACAACTTGCTTGTCAAAATGGTCGGAAAGGTAATTTCTAATCCAACGAAGAAGAGACTATCGATACCAAAAGCACGCATTTTCGATTAAAGAGCCTGATGCCAAACTCTATCAAATGCTTTAGAAATATCAAGCGCAATAATCTTACTTTCTCCCGAACAATGTAAAGATTGGTTCCACTTTTCGATGAGATAAGCCAATCACCAATGGACCGTTTGCTACGAAAGCCGTACTGACGGTCATTAGAAACTTTCGTTCTTCAAGATATTTCATAAGTTGACGGTTTATCAACGTTTCCATGGCTTTAGAAAGAACGTAAGTGCAATTGAACGATAATTGGAAGGGGAGGAGGATTCGCTTTTTAGGGACAGGCTGGACAAATGCCTTTTCCATCTACTCGGAAATAACCCAGAAAAATAGGATGAATAGAAAAGCTTACGCAGTGGTTTTGTCAGCATTGAAGAACACCTCTTCAGAATAATAGCAGGAATACCATCCGGACCAGTGGATTTATGTATATTGAGATCGTTTAGGACTCTTGCTACCGAACGAGTACGGAAAAATATCTGCTTCATTGCACAGTTCTTACTCACAAGCTCAGGTGGAACTAGAGTGCTAGTAGTGTCGAGTTGGCAGCAAGCTGAGCTGCCAGCAGATTTGCTCTGTCGATGGAGTTGACGTTAGCATAGTCATTGAAGACGAGCGTAGGTACCGATGATTTGGTTGAGTTCTTAGTATTCTTAGCAAAAGACCATAAAATTTTTACTTCCTTTTGGACACAATGGTATTTTTGCCCTACCTTTTGGTTATATAAAATCTTGGTCTTCTGTATATGAGTATTGCAGATGTTCCTGGCGGGCTTAAACTTATGTCTATTTTCAACGGTATTGTCATTTTTGAAAATCCTAAAACATTTTTGTCTTTCCCTTATCATCTCTTTACTGCCCGAATCGAAGCACGAATTTTCTTTAGGGATGATGCTCTTTGATCTATGCGGAACAAAGTTAGTCATGTCGTTGAGAATTACGTTAGATATCATATCAGCTGATGCATTCACGTTACCGTCGAGAAAGCACAAAGACCAGTTGAAATTTCGAAAAAAATTGTTCAGGCCGTCCCAATTGGCTTTCGCATATTGCCATACATTCCTTTTTTGGACTTTTTCTATTTTTACTGTGACGGAAACCGGGAAATCTACCGATATGACACAATGGTCCAACGTGCCTAGAGGTGATGACACTTTGACCCTATATTTTTCAGGATGAGTGATGAGAAGCAAGAAACAAATCTAATGTGATGGCCGAATGGGCAAAAATATCCGGAACCCAAGTAGGCTCATCAACAAGCTGAGTTAAAAGATTTAATTCAGCAAAGATCTCAACACACCGACCATCGGGTGTAGTCTGGCCAGAATGTCGAAGCCACCCAGAATTGTGTACATTGAAATCGCTTGCAATAGCGATTTGAGTGTGAGGGTAATGGGAAACAATTCTTGAAATGGAGTCAGATAGCGCATCAAACTCGTTAGAAGTTGAATTACTATCCAAATTGGGGCTTCTATAAGTAAAACAGTAATGGATGATATGCTTATCGACGGTGAGTTTTAACCACATGAAGTTTAAGTTCGTATTTGAACAGAGACCGTACTGTGGTAGAAGTTGGTAAGTAACATCGTTACGGATATACACGGCGTGGCCATGGGAGGAAAAAAATAATGGCACTAAGCAATACCCATGAAGGAAAAACTCTGAAGGATCAGAATCCGCACCCACCTGTGTTTCTGGCCTGCATATAGCAGTGTGAGCGTACACTGAAAAGAAATTCAATCTTAGCCCCCGGATGTTGCTAAAATCAATACTGAAAATACCCCTCATTACAATACACAGAAATGAAAAAACAAAATACCAACAAAGACAACTAAGTCAAATGTTGGTGGTGTTATGCCCTAGCGCAATATGAATTCGGTTATCTAATGAGAAACAACACACGATGGTTAACTGACCGCCTTACAATACAAATCAATGGGCTCCATTCAAGCATACATTAACAATGCATGCAAGCACAGAGACCATGGACTTGCCAGGAAGAGGAGATGAAGGGCAAAGGAAAAACGAACCGCTCGCTGAGATAAACTGATTGAGATTGAATGCTTTTTTTTTTGTTTTTTAAAGCTATGATAGGTGCACTGCACTACACTGGATTTTTATTTCACTGAATTTTTTTTTCTGCGCGACGACGGGAGTGTGGGTTTTAATTTAATTTGAGATGATAGATTTGCTTATTTAGGTTTATTTAATTCGGTTGGGAATAGGTGACACAATTTGATTTAATTAGGACGTAAAGGCAGATACGGCGCGGCGATGGTTTGTTCTTCGTATGATTGTTAAATTACTTTTTTTATTTGTTACCACTCAAAATAACACTTGAATTTTATACGGAAAAAACTTGGATTTCACAAATTATTTTATGATTTGTTAAGCGAATGAAATTCTATTTGACAGATTGGAAAATACTCATGGACCACCTAACAAAAATCCTCTTTTGGGAATTTATAACTTGATCAAGAAAATATTTGACTATATTCGACAGTAAAATTGTTTATTTCATATAATATTTAAGATTTGATCAAACACACAGATCTATTATAACTTGTTTCAATCACAAAAAGTGCAAATAAATAAATTTTTACTAGAAAATAAAAATCGGTAAAAAAACGTGTTTAGGAAAAGTTGAGGGATTTTTTTTTAAATTTAGGGATTTTTGTTTCTACTGCTTCGAGTATTTATTTTGACATAGAACAGCCGACTTCGAAAATGGACACTATTTTTTCAATCAGGCAATGCTTTTTAAGAATTTGTTCGAATCTTGTGATAGCTTTTTTCCGGGATTCGTATCGTGATTTTTCATTCGGAGATTTCTCCGAATGAATTTCGCGATAGGGGTGAAAATCATAGTTGAAAGTGAATAACCAGTGTTTGACTTTACTATTAAATGAAGAAAAATACATTGTTTGTCTTATATTTAAAGGTAATTTATTGAAAATGTTAGGAGCTGTAAATGAGTAAAAATGCGAAAAATGAGTTTTGTGTGCAAAAGGAACATTAACTGTTCTCATATTTACCCCTATCACGAAATCCATTCGGAGGAATCTCCGAATAAAAATCACGATTCGAGTCCCGAAGAAAAGCAATCACAAGACCCGAAGGGATTCGAAAATTGCATTGCGACTACTATTTAAACACTCTTAATCTGTCAATTTCGCTTAAATTTGAAAACGGGCACTGCAAAGACAGTCATTTGTAAAAATGTAATTTCTTTCGGAAATACTTCTATTCATTGATATGTATTTCTGTTTATAATAACCGATTTTCTTAAAGGGTGAAAACAACAAAACAAATAACAGGCTATATGAAATGTTATCCTGTAATCCAGACAAAGCAAAAGGATACGCTAAAAGTTCAAAAGAGCAAAGAGGAAGTTAATGACCACTGGGAGGAAATGAAAACAGAGTTGGGTATTATTTAATTTGCGAAATAATTTTTGTTTTTGTTGGTCTTTCTTAAGTAAAATTATATTTTGTTAAATTGCTTTATAAAATGTGCTATTTTAACAAATGGATTTTACCTATGGCTCTACGCTCTTCGACAGAAGAGACTTGTCGTAGAAAAGAACGTCATATTTTCGTTTCATTCGGAATTAGTGATACCAAATCTACGAATTTCGAAATTAGTTCCACTCCGAATGGATTATGTGATAGTTACATCGGGAAACTTAGACTTTTTTCGATTACGATTGAATCTGTGATAGGGCTGATTTATTAATACGCAGGCTGTGCATTTGAGCTTTCCTGATTGGTATATATTCACTTTTTTTTATAGAAATCTCTCAATTCTTTAAAAACATTTGAGTGTCTCATTGGGAGTATTCGCAATTCCTTAAATGCAAACCGAACGGCTGTGGTATTAGTGGTACTGTACGAACTTCCCCAGCTAGTAATACCATATTGTAACTTGGGGTGAGCAAGACCATAATAAATAATAGTTAAAACCTTTTGAGAACAAAAAGGTTTTATTAAATACATTTTACGTGTGATTAGCAACATGTTGGTTTTTATCATTTGATTGTGATGTTTCTAATTCAGGTTAAAATCAATTACAACACCTAAGTACTTAAAATGCTCAATTGAGTAAATTTTTAAGAAGGAATCACTGCATTGCATATTCATTACAAAATTACTTCTACCACATTATGGGTAAGGAAAACTGTTTATTGTCATGAGCATGAAACCATAGGCTGATACCAGATAATATTAGAGACATCGGTTTCGTTTCTTCACTTATAATAATCTTTGAAAATTAAACCATACTCTTAGTTTGCAAGATCTTCCTGTATCTTAGCTATGTATTCAAATGCAGTTTCAAACTCGTTAAAAAAGACGATATCATCTGCAAATGCAGTTGAAACACCATTTAATCCAATTTTGAAAATTGAATTGATATATATTAAGAAAAACAAAGGGCCGAGTACAGATCTTTGAGGAACTCCGTTTTTTAAATTTCTCTGTTCACTCAACACTCCTTTCACGTTGAATCTTTGTTTCCTATTTTTTTAATTAAAAACAGTCTGTGATAAGACTTGAACTAGACCAACGAAAAACAGCTGGGCTCACATTAGGGCATCATCACTGATCAAGTGAGAGAGTCATGGGCGTAGCCAGGGGGGGGGGGGTTTCAGGGGTTCAACCCCCCCCCCCCCCCCCCTCGAAATGTAAGAATATATTTTCTTAATTGGCATAACTTACTTTTATAACGTATAGTTACACTAGTAATGTATTTTCGATTCGCTTTCTCTGCCGCCCGCCAGTTGCAGCGCCGGCCGTAGTCGATTGGCTGATCGCATTCGGTAGCTATCGTATATTTTCGTGCCGTATCAGTACGCACTATTAGGCCGATAGGTTATTGATTTAGAATGGTACAAAGAAAAGGCTTATTTAAAGAATTTTCTTTTAGAAATTGCAATTACTAAAAATGCTTGCTTGTGACAAAACCTTAGCAAAACCCCACAGAACCCCTGCATAATGGTTCTCTAAAAGGATTCTCACTCTAACCTGGAAGCTGGTTTAGAGCGTGAAAAAATGGGCATAGATTATGATTTTTTTGTGACTCAACAAAAAGATCAATCGAAAATCTGTGAAAGGGGTTTTATAATTTAGGTTTTAATATACAAATACAAATTTTTTCGTGTCAGTTAAATTTAAAATGGCGGCTGTCCAGCATTTCTTCGGAGGCGAAATTTTCACTATAAAAAAAAAGACAAAATGTTGATTAAAAATGTTGATTAAAAACAAATGTTGATTAAAAAAAGCTATGCAATATATAAAAAAAAAAATCCTACGTACGTCTCCGCAGAGAGGTATTGCGAATGTACTGTGAAAATTTCGTATAGATCGGTGAAGATTTGCTCGAGTTATGCCTTCGGGCAGTTCCAAAAAAGTGATTTCGAGAAAAACGCGTTTAAAGTTTTAAGTACTATAAAATCATATGGCATACCTGTGGGGCGCTGCCGCAGAATGGAAAGTTTGGGCATTTAGACATTTTTGCGAGCATTCATCCTTTGGTATGCTATTTTTAAGCCCCTAAAGTACCTTTTAAGATAAAAAAAACTTTGGTTTCTTCAAAATTCTAGACCTGCTCCCCCTTAAGAGAATTTTTTCCATTGTGGGTCACATAAGACTATTTTTGAGATTCGCTTTGTTTTAAGAAGATTAAAACCAGAGTGTATCTAATAATGAGTGAGTATTTGTACGGTGCCCAAGCGTATATTCGTAAGGAATGTGGTATAGCTCTGTATATACAAATATACATACATTGTAGTGCACACTCTCTCAACCTTGCTATTGCTGACTCGTGTTAACAAGCAAACGTGCGAAATTGCTTTGGGATCGTGCAGTCTGTTGGCTCCTACTTTAGACATTCTGCTCAACGCGCTGCTGTTTTGAATGGTAAAATTCGGAACCTATTACCGGCCGGATATAAAAAAACCCTGTTGGCAATGTGTGAAGCACGGTGGGTTCACAAGCATGAAGCCGTTACGAGATTTAAGGAAACTTATTCAGATATTGTCAATGCTCTCGAAAAACTCCAAACTAGCCACAATAAAGAAACATCGCAGCAAGCTGTTCAAACGTTTAACACACTTCGATCTTCGAATTTTGTTATGTGCCTAGTAATTCTTCAAAAAGTTATGAGCTTTACATTTTCGCTATCAAAACAACTGCATTCAGTAAATACCGATCTCATAACAGCATTCAGTCACGTGGATAATGTTATCAATGCTTTGCAACTTTTGAGAAATAAAGTTGACAAAGAGTACGGTCATCTATATGAAGAAGCAAAGGTGATCCTCGATGAAAATGGTGGTATACTGCAAATGCCACCTATCGATGGAAGGCAACTTAATCGCTCTAACACTTCTGCGTCGGATATGCACATGTATGGCAAAATAAATTTATTCGTCCCATTTCTACAGCACACTACAGCACAACCGAGAGGTTTGCGAAACACCGTAAAGTAGTATTACCATCATCTGGTGTGATGCCTTCAAATTTTGCAGTCAGTTCTGAAATCGAAGACGCAATTTTTATATATTCGGCAGGGCAGTGCTACCCGAAAGAAGCACATCCGTCGTCAAAGCAGAACTTGAAGTGTGGAAAGCAGCTATGACTATCTCCTCCCCTAGTCCCAAATCCACTTTGGAATGCTTGAATAAGTACGATAAGACATTATGTCCAATTATTTACACGTTGCTACAAATATTGGCTGCCATAACTGTTTCCACACTTTTTCAAGCCTACGGAGACTTAAAAACTACTTGCGGAACACAACGAATGAAAACATACTGAACGGCTTGGCTCTTATGAATATTCACTACGAGATAGACATTGACGTAGATGAAGTAGTGAATATATTTAAAAACTAAAAGAGAAGGTTGATTATACATATAATGCATATTATCAAATGAACCTTCTTTTTTTTCATATAATATAACGGTTATTTATTTCATGCACTTCCATTAGTTTTATTTTCTAACCCCCCCCCCCCCCCCCCCCGAAACTTAAACCTGGCTACGCCCGTGGAGAGAGTGAGTTTCATTGCTCATCTGAAATTCAAGTTAAATAACACAATATCAGTTGGCTATTACCGTTACTTGGAAAATGTTATCTAAAGGTTCTGTCACTTTTCTTGGTTCATATTGGTCAAAAGCACAAGATTTTAAGATTACAACTCAGATGACAGTTAGATTTTAAGTTTTTCGAACTTAGATTTTTATATTTTACTTGTCAAGACAAGGAAAACAACATATGTATATGGCAGTCGAACTTTACTCCGTATTCTTGGTGTTAGGGCACTTTTGAATAGTCCCCTTTTCCGTATAGACTTTGAGAATCTTGTGCGGATACTCACACACTTTTTGTTATATATGTAGAACCGAGCAACTTTAGAAAAAAGATCCGATCTCCTTGGAGGTTAGTAAAAAGTAAAAGAAGAAGGTTTTATTTCAACTCTATCAGAGGAGAACCCATAAATGGAGGGACATCCCCCATCAAGGCGACCTCTTACATAAAATACACGTAACTTAAATCTAGTACAATTAAAGATTTGTTGCTCAAGCCTAGTACGCTGCTGATCCGAAACGGAATTTTTCGTTGATCTATACGAGCACGTCGAAATCGTGAACGAACACTCAGCGGAAAATATTTGTGTAGAGTATAATCAGCTGTTTAGAAAAAGTGACAACCAAAGTCAAGTCAAAAGTGTCACAAGAAGCAATAAAACAAATTAATATTTTTAACATAAAATGTGTTAGCAAAACTAACTAAGAACCATATCCGGGAACTACACTTCCGAAAACTCTGCTTGAACATTAGTGTGGGTGGATCCGGTTATAGGTTGACTCGTCCCGCTAAGGTAAGCTCAGGACTATATAGTGCATTAGTTGAATACTCAACGAATAAACATTTTTTGTCAACTTTCAGGTATCGCAACTGGTAAACAACCAGTGTTTTCAAACACTCGTTATATCGTACCTTCTTTCGGCATCAGACGTAATGAAAAAATCACTGTTCACTGTACAGTTCGAGGCGCTAAGGCCGAAGAGATTTTGGAGCGTGGCCTTAAGGTCCGTGAATACGAGTTGAGGAGGGACAACTTCTCATCCACAGGAAACTTCGGTTTCGGTATCCACAGGAACATATAGATTTAAGTATCAACGTTGGATTCCAACATCGTTTGACAAAGAAGGACGCCACGAAAGTGATTCCAACAAAATACGAAGGAATCATCTTGAACAGCAAGACGAAAATTTCCCAGTTTTCAACTATTTTTCAAATAAAAGATAAAAAATCCAAAAGTAAATAAACATTTGTATTCAGTTTTCATTAATTCGGTCTATGTTTCGACTACAATGGGTGTTGGTGTGTTGAAAAATAGTTCCTCTTCCTGGTTGGGTGTCTCTTGAAATATTCGCCACCTTGTTCTTCATTGTCGGTTTTTGTTGTAACAAACTTGTCTCACTGCGAGCGATGTCACTTGCTCCAAACCAGGCGTCCAAACTTGCTGAATCAGCTTTAATAATTTTGTGCAGTGGTTAGAAAGGCCTCATCTCTAGTATTTCTTTAGAGATCCGCTCTTTGAGTCCTGGAAAATGATTTTTTTTGAAATTGTAACTTGAAAGTTACCTTATTAGAAAGTATACCTGGCAATTGAGCGCATCCACCGGTCATAAATAGATTCTGTGCTAATAGAAGCTGCTCATCAGAGTGAAACATTTTGAAAATAAAATCAATCAATTAGGCAAGGCCAAGTTCAGAGATTCCTATCATACTTGGTTGGAATAGCAATTCGGTTGCTCGTATTGATTTAATTTCATGTAGTTTAAACATTACTTTTTCAAAGCCCATGTTCACAGCTTTTATCGATTTATTTCAAACAATCTAAATAAAATTCTTCCATTTTCTCTTTTATGAAATTCTAATCAAATGGCACTATATATATGCTACAGCCAAAGTAATAAATCTGGATATTATGTATAATGGCTAGCCATTATGCATAATATCTACTCAGTTTGGTTAAAGTGATAATGGACACAAAACTAATCACATTAACTAGCTATTATATATAATATCTTCGATGACTTGGATAATGTAATAAAACACGTAGCACGTAGGTATGCGTCTAAAATTATAAAATTATATTTCAATTTGCCTTAACTAATCACAAAGATTATGCAAAAAATTATTATTATTATTATTATTATTATTATTATTTATTGAAATATACATGAATGTACAAAACAATACTTAAAAGCTAGTAGCTACCAGGGCTTTTAGCTGAGTTTAAAAAGAATAAATGTTAAATATTATTATGTATGTTAAAAATTTTTAAGATTTTGAATACATTTCTTATATTATGTTCGGAAGGAACTAAAAGGAGGTTTTTTAAATTGTTATTGAAAAGTCTTTTGCAAGTTCCGTTGATTTTCGCGCAATCCGTAGTTAAATGGTTGATGGAAAGCTGGAGGTTACGTTGGCAAAGGTGGCATATGGGTGGCGGTTCCTTGTTAAGTAGATGGCTGTGGGTGAGCTGGGTGTGTCCAATTCTCAATCTGATAAAGCATTTGTTCATGATTCCAGAGGTAGTGGTTGGATAGACAGCTGGGTTGCGATTCTGGTTGATGGAGGAGTAGTGGTGGTTTCCGATTATTCAAATATGAACTAGTCAGTTTCGAGACATCTTGTTTTGTGGGCTGATATTTAGAGATAGCTTGGTTGTTGTTCTTAGCAGTTGATTTGGCTTCTCGGTCTGCGTGTTCGTTTCCCTTTACACCAATGTGCCCTGGCACCCAAAAAATCTTGAGTCGCTCTCCAAGTTTGATGACGTTGTCTCTAATTTTACAAATGAAGGTCGATCGGTTGTCTATGTTTTCGATGGCAGCTAAGGTTGAGAGACTGTCCGTGCATATCACTGAGTTTTTCTTGGACTTATACGCTATTTGTGTGGCTTTGAGAATGGCTAATGCTTCGGCAGAGAAGATTGAGAAAAATGAAGGTAGTTTTTCTGCTGCGAGAAGATTATTGTTCGAGTCAACAACAGCGAAAGAAGTACCTTCCTCGCATTTAGAGCCGTCGGTGAATAGGATACTCCAATTGTTTTCAATGAAGGGGCTCAGTAATTCGTTAAAATGTTGACGATATACCACATTAAGAGTAGAAACTTTTTTAAATCGAGCGAGGTCCGTATTAATAGATTCCCTTAGAAGTAGCCAAGGAGGGTGATTATTAAAATCTTTTTTCTTAATTTTAGGTTCAAGGCCAATTTTTCTCGCAAAGATTAGAGTTATATAGAGAGCTGATGGCTTTTTTGGTGTCTTGGACCGTTGTATGATTTTGGCTGAATCGGAGAGAATCGGGGAGTCGTATGAGTCAAGAATTTTGCCTACAAGTCTTGCAGTAAGGATTTCTTTTCTTTCCTCGATTGATGAAAAACCTCCCTCTGCGAGGATATTCTTTATTGGGCTGGTTTTGAAGGCTTTGAGGCTAGTTCTGATTGCAGTGTGATAGGATGATTGAATTAGTTGGACGTGAGATTTTGCACATTTGCCATAAATGATGAGGCCATAGTCTATTTTTGATAATATGATTGATTTTGTGATGTTGATTAAAGAGTTGGTATGGGTCAAACTATTTTTTGAAGCTAAATATCTTATGATGTTAAGCCTGGTAGCAAGGTTTATACTTAATGCTAAACAATGTTCCTTAAAGCTAAATTTACAATCAAATATAATTCCGAGTATGCTTAACTTATTTACAGAAGGGATTGTGAAATTATTTAACTTAATAATAGGACAAGAACATGTAAGTTTTCTACAAATGTGTAAGAGGCTGCTTTTGCTCAAGGAAATTTGAGCCCCAGAGTAGGAGCACCAAGAGTTGATTCGTTCGAGGATTTCCTTGAAGGAGTTTCCTGTGCGAGTATTGTCTTTAAACTTTGAAAGTATGTAAAGATCGTCTGCGTAGAGCGTGTGGTCAATACTCTTAGATTGCAAAATTATTTCACTTATATCATTGTAGGCTATTATGAAGATTATCACTGAAAGTGGCGATCCCTGGGGTATACCGTTATTCAGGTTGTAGATGTCTGAAAAGGTGTTATTGACTTTAACTCTAAATTTGCGATTAGTTAAGAAGGATTTGACAAAGCTGAATATCTTGGGCCCAACTTTCCATTTAATTAGCTTGTTTAACACAACATGGATACCTATACGGTCAAAGGCTTTCTCAAAATCAATGGATAAGATTGAAACGTGATTTTTGGTTGAGATCGCTGTAGAGACAAATTCGTCAATATGAAGCAATGAGTCGATTGTACCACGACCATGTTTGAAAGCCACTTGATTGAGAGAAATGTAATTATATTTTTCTATAAACCAAAGTAGTCTCTTTGAGATAATTTTTTCTAACAATTTGCTCATGCATGATAACAGAGATATAGGTCTGTAGCTTTTTGTTTCCGTGGGGTTTTGTTTTGTTTTGGGGATGGGAACTAGGGTTGCAGTTTTCCATGTTTGTGGAATCACACCAGTGTTTAAAATGTTGTTAAAAAGCAGAATTAGATTTTGGTTTATTGCTGGCGGAGCATTGCGAATCATTGGGTAAGAAACTCTGTCGAAACCTGGGGTTTGCCCTTTAACGGAGCTGATGCAGCTTTCGAACTCGATGACATTAACCGGGGATTCAATAGCTTTGGCCGATGGGCTAAGGTGAGTTGGAGAATAAGTGTTATTTATGGCTAAATATTTAGATTCACGAAATCCAGGGGAGAAATTAGCGTTGTGAGAATATGAGGACCAACATCTGGCAAAGTGATCAGAAATTTTGGCGGAGTCTTTAAGAGGGGCGGATGGAGTCGTTATGACTTTGATGGTGTTAGGGGAGTAGTTGCCAGTGAGGGTCTTTATGTCAGACCATATCTTTTTGGTTGATGTTTTTGGATTGATACATTCTGTAAACTTTTGAAAGCTTTCGGCCTTGGATAATTTTACATTTTTGCGAAATATAGCATTAGCTTTACGGAAATTAATTAGGTTTATATCGTTCGGGTGTTTTTTGTAAATCTTCCAAAGGAATTGCTTCTTATTACGTAAGTCGTTTAGCTCAGGGTTCCACCACGGAACGAATTTTTTGTGGAATATGTTTTTAGATTGCGGGATTGATACGTTAGCAGCTGATATTATGCATTTTTTAATAAAGGCGGATTCTTTGTTAACATTATGGGACTGCGTTTGGGCTACGATCAAATCGTTGGCGATACGTTGAAACACTTGCCAATTAGCACGTTCGGTTTTGAATTTCGGAATGGGTTTAGTGTGAAGTTGTTGGGAACCTAAGTTGATTGAAACCATGATTGGAAAATGATCACTTCCGTGAAGAAACGAGTTTCTCTTCCAGGAGGTCGAAGGCAGGAGTTGCGGGGATATGAAGGAGAGGTCAATATGGGTGAACGTTTTGTGCGTTGAAAAGTGAGTCGGGCTGCCGTCGTTCAGCAATGATAGATCTGTGTTTGTGAGAAAATTTTCTATGACTTAACCTCTTGCATTAACTGCGGGAGAACCCCATAGCGGACTCCATGAATTGAAATCGCCTGTTATTAAGACTGGTTCACTGACCGAGTTGAAAATGTTGTCTAGATCATTGCACGAAAAGATATGCTTTGGGTGGATATAGATTGAGACAACTGTCAGTTTGATTTGAAGTTGAATTTCAACTGCTATAGCTGAAATATTTGAGTTTGAGTTCAAATCAATATTTGTGCGGTATGGATCTATGAATCAGCAACCCAACGCCTTCCTTAGCGGAAGTATTGCCATCGAAGTTGTGAAAGTAAGATTGATATTGTTTTGGTGTTTTAGGTTTAGCTTGAGACGTAATATGTGTTTCTTGTAATGATATGATATTTGGTTTGAGCTCGTTTATAAGAAGCTCAAGCTCATGATAGTTATTAAGATAACCATTTAGGTTCCATTGTAGAATATTTATATTCGATTTAGTCGTATGAGGAGACTTTATACTAGTATAACGAGTGTTATACTGTGGTGCCGTGACTTAAGGCCAAGTGACATAAGGCCAAATTTGAATGTTTGGCCTTATGTCACTTTGCGAAAGCGACATAAGGCCAAAATTTAGGAGTTGGCCTTATGTCACTTTCCCATAGCGTCATAAGGCCAACTTTTTTTAGGACATAAGGCCAACTGTTCAATTTATTGTTTGTTTATGCAGTATGGATTGTTATCAACATCCAGCTTTTTACATCTTGCGCTCATTAACATTCTTCTTCTCAATTATGTAAAAACTAATTTTTTGGACGGCCCTTTCATTTTTCGCAAGACAATCATGTAAGCCTACTTCCCTAACTTATATTTGAGAAAAACATTTTTCCGTTATTAACTTCATATCATAATTTTGCTTGATGGACGTGATGCATTGTTTTATAAAGGAAGATACAGTTATAATTAAAAATGCGAGTGCATACATACAGAATATTTTTAAGTATCATTAGCCGTGTTTCATTGGGAATTTGCATATTCACTTCACTAATACGCACAATAAGACGCTGTACTCACTAATGCAACTCTATTCCATAAACTCCATTTACCAACCATCCCTGTTGTTCATCTCTGCAAGTGACTTATTTTTATTCACTTATCGTTGTTCACTTAGAGTTATTGTTTTCCCATGTGCGATGTTCTGCTATGTTTTGCTGAAGTGAATACAGATTCCCAATAAAACTCGGCTATTGATACAAAGAGATATGCTTTCAATTAGTTTAATTTAAAGATATAAGTTAAAAAGCTTTTAAAAAACATTCGCCGGGAATTTTTTAAAAATATTTTTTCAGTTTTATTTTCAAATCTTTAGGTTTTGAGCTTAAGATAAAGTAAAAGTAAAAAATTCGCGCGAATCAACATCCAGCTTTTTACATCTTGCGCTCATTAACATTCTTCTTCTCAATTATGTAAAAACTAATTTTTTGGACGGCCCTTTCATTTTTCGCAAGACAATCATGTAAGCCTACTTCCCTAACTTATATTTGAGAAAAACATTTTTCCGTTATTAACTTCATATCATAATTTTGCTTGATGGACGTGATGCATTGTTTTATAAAGGAAGATACAGTTATAATTAAAAATGCGAGTGCATACATACAGAATATTTTTAAGTATCATTAGCCGTGTTTCATTGGGAATTTGCATATTCACTTCACTAATACGCACAATAAGACGCTGTACTCACTAATGCAACTCTATTCCATAAACTCCATTTACCAACCATCCCTGTTGTTCATCTCTGCAAGTGACTTATTTTTATTCACTTATCGTTGTTCACTTAGAGTTATTGTTTTCCCATGTGCGATGTTCTGCTATGTTTTGCTGAAGTGAATACAGATTCCCAAATTCGCGCGAATTTTTTACTTTTACTTTATCTTAAGCTCAAAACCTAAAGATTTGAAAATAAGACTGAAAAAATATTCTTAAAAAATTCCCGGCGAATGTTTTTTAAAAGCTTTTTAACTTATATCTTTAAATTAAACTAATTGAAAGCATATCTCTTTGTATCAATGATACTTAAAAATAATCTGTATGTATGCACTCGCATTTTTAATAATAACTGTATATACCTTTATAAAACAATGCATCACATGTATTTAATCAGAAATACAATTCATAACAGAGGACTGCACTCTCATTATCTTGCTGTCCACTTTTATATATGAAAAACAATAATCCAATTCTCTGTCCAATTTGTAGACAAATTGTGACGAATAACACCCACATTTTTTTATAATTGTAAAAAGTATAAGATCTTTTTTGAATTGTTGTCAATTTCTTTTGACTTAGCGTTTATTTTTATTGGTATTCTTTTATGTCGCTGTTCGTTATATATATGACTTTCTTGTTTAATAGTAATATAATTAAATACTAATGAAAATACTTACAATATAAACTTGAATATTAAACCATTTTTCGTCTTTTGTTTGAAGTTATGGAATATGAACTTTGTTCTTGGAATCCAGGTACAATCACTTCTGAGTTCTGAGTGACATAAGGCCATATTGGCCTTATGACGCTTTGGGAAAGTGACATAAGGCCAACTCCTTAAATTTGGCCTTATGTCGCTTTCGCAAAGTGACATAAGGCCAAACATTCAAATTTGGTCTTATGTCGCTTGGCCTTAAGTCACGGCACCGTGGAAATGGTTTGGGGACTCTGCCGGACCAGAGTTGGATCGTCCAAATTACCAGTGGAATTTGGATGTTCCAACCCTCGCTCGGCAGAGTCTGTATTTTGGGGAAGGCAATTATTTTTATATTTCATCATCATCTATACTTTCATAATAATTATTGGAAGTGTTTGTAAACATTTGGGTGGCACTGTCCATAAGGACTGAGTTTGTTTGGAGAGATTCAGAGATAGTGTTGGAAATTGAGTATGAGTGCTTAGTATAAGCATTAGTAGCTTGCTTTGAGAAGACAAAAATTGAAAGTCTTTCTAATCTCACCCCACATTTTCTTAAGCTCAGATTTAAAGGTCTCTAAAGAATGTGTGGTTTGATCCACCAATGGAGTTTCTTGAAAACATTTCTGAAACTCGGTTAAAAGATCGGTTGCCGTAATAAATTCATCAGTTCCAATCATTTTATGTGAAAAAAACAAAGATGTGGTTTATAAAGTTTACTGATATGACTTTTTTTTTGGTTTAAGTTTAATAGAAAACTGTTTAAATCGACTCCCCCAATACAAACTTATTCGTTGAAGAAAATTATAAATGTATCCGTTTGATTCTATATATTGATTCTTAACTGTTCTCACTTAACTGAACACACCTAACGGATTAAACTGCACTTTGATCGCGATTTAATTTATAAGACATTGGTAAGAAAATCTTACCTCTATGAGCCACATGTAGCTTCAAACCACTTTTTTTTTTTAATTTTAATTCTGCTTTTTGTAATATGACACCAGATTCCTATGTGTGCTCCTAATTTGATTAAAGAACTTAAATAAGTCCAGGTAAGCTAATTTAAATGGTGTACACTACCGAAACTATTTTGCAAATAAATCTAGCGATTTGTTGCAGGAATTTAATAAATTCTATACTTCTGAATTTGCAATGCAAGACTTAAGATTACGCAAACAAATTTTAATAAATAATTTGACCACTAAGCTGATTGAAAATTAATGTTCACGTACCTGTTACACAATGTTAACTGATCTTCTCATTGACAAGCAACATGTTGACTCTGACGACAACTAGGAAGCGGTACTTTGTATGTTCTGCTGTAGATGACTGTGTACTATGAGCAATGAGCATACGGAAGTTGTTTTGATGCAGGTAAACGTCTGAATACGAAATCATTTGTAAAAGAATAGGAAAGCGATGGATTACTGTAGATGATATGGCGTGAGAGTGCTGATGATGATAATGCGTGGAATAAATGTTAGGGCGCTTTTGAATAGTCCTCTTTTCCGTATAGACTTTGAGAATCTTGTGCGGATACTCACACACTTTTTGTTATATATGTAGAACCGAGCAACTTTAGAAAAAAGATCCGATCTCTTGGAGGTTAGTAAAAGAAGAAGGTTTTATTTCAACTCTATCAGAGGAGAACCCATAAATGGAGGGACTTCCCCCATCAAGGCGACCTCTTACATAAAATACACGTAACTTAAATCTAGTACAATTAAGGATTTGTTGCTTAATCTGAATGCACATGAAAACTTGGGTTAGTTTTTTGCTCTACAAGTTTTCGCTTATTTGTTGAATTGATATTGATTATTGGATAGGTATTCGGTCTTGCAAATTAATTTTAATAGTGAGTCTATCAACAACCAAAATACATTATCAAAATTAAGTAAAATGAATACAATTTAAAAACTGCTGTACACAAATGCTTGGAAGTCAAATTTTTGAATTTTAAACAGAGAAAAATTGTATGTTTTGCAATTAATTTTAATACTGACTATGTTGAATCGAAACAGTTCCTCTTCAAGACTGAAACAAAGTTAATATATTCGTTCATAAGCTCACAGAGTCTTAAGATAAGTTTTTCGAGCTTTTGAAGTTGTTCTGAATACCCCCAATGATTGGAGAGGGTAACTCGAGATAACTCTCTATCATGTTTACAATACAATATATTGATAAAGGAGGGCCGTTAGACATAATAAAGGCAAAGCCTAGGAGTCCATGGATTTTCATGAAATTTTCGGAAATGTGTTTTGAATAGCGTATAAAAAAAGTTCAAATAAAATTTTCACCGCTCTCAATGTTTTAATTATTTTTAAAATTAATTATTAATTTTAAAATTGTCTTTTATTTATGTAGGGTGTTTCAGATACGGATTTTCAAAGGCTCAGGATGGATAGGATTGGCCAAGACAAAAAAAAATTGTATGAGAATAGGGTCTTTATCCCTCCTTGTAGGCGCGAAGGGCAATCTATTATGAAATTTACTCAGTTTTTTTTTTTAAATTATTAAAAATCAACTAAGCCACTTATTTTCTCATACTTTAGTGTTTTTGAAAGCTATTGCTTTGTTCCTTAATAAAAATTTTAATTTTGATTTCACTCAATGAAAAGTTTTTGAGAGATCAAGCCTCAAAGTCAAAATTTTGAAAAAGAAAATATTTTTCCTAATTAATTTTTTTTGAGCCATTTTTTCTTTCCATATTTAATGCTTTTATTAATTTTTACTCAAAAGCAAAAAACCAAACGAAAAAATCTTTCTTGGTCTTAGAGAAATTAGAAAAAAATATGAAATGTGTTTTAAATAGCATATAAAAAAAGTTAAAAAAAATTTCATGTGATCTTAATTTCAATATAAATTTTAAATAATTATTAAAATTTTAAAGTTATCTTTTAATTATATAAGTCTTAAGTTAAAGTTTAGAACTAAAACCTACTACAAACTTGAACTTTGGTCTCAAAGGACAGTACATGTACTGATTTGTGCTCCAAATGCTGTTTGCGGTCAAATGAGTTGTTGACACCGAAAAAATATGGCTTTTTGCCAAAAGCTCAATGACAAAGCGAAATCCTCTTGTTATAATCAACGAAAAATTGATTCTTTGATTAAAGCGAGAGATCACAGAGATTACCTCAAGTAATCTACTCGAATAACTACGCGTAGTAAATCGGGTAAACAAAATCTCTCTCAAATTACCCTAAAAGGATTGAATATACATGACAATGACAATTTAAATTACGATATTTAATAAAATTAAAATTTGAAAGTGTGAAAAGAGAAACACGATAAAATATAGAGCAGAACTGAAATTTTGTATTCAAATATAAAAATTAATCTTCAAAGAAATCCGTTTGAAAAAGTTAAGAGGCTTGTCAGATGTGACGATTTTTAGTTTCATTTGGCGAAACGTAACGTTAGGAAACGATAGGAAATATTTTTTGAGTTTGGCGAATATTTTTACTATCGAGTGTGTGTTTTCATATTTTTTCCTAATTTTTGAATATAAAATTTTTTCATTGAAATTTTTAGAGCGCAGGGACTGGAGTATATGTATTAATATATGCCCGAAATTTAAGCAAATACTGCTTTGAAAAAAGTAGCATTAATCAGAAATGCTACTTTTTCGTCTTTTGTAACTGTTCACTGGCATTGATGATAAGAATAATAATAATCTTATTTTAGCTTAAGCATACCTTTTTGACAGTTCCAATCGAAAACTATTAATTTAATTCACTGTTTCTAACAGATGGTTTGCTTGAAATAAAATACAATAAAAACTTATGATAACTGCAGTGCCAGTAAAAACTCCCCTATTCTTACTAAATCTACTATATCAAACGAACATTTGTTGATCTGACCTATAAAACGTAAATAATATTGAAAAAGTGGAATGCGAAAATGGAAACAAAATTTTTCACAAAAAGTTTTAAAAATTATAAAACGCTTTCAAAATACAAAAAGTCAGCCAGACGTGGCCTTAGTATGGTGGAAGCTGTACTCAAAGTAGTAGAGGTGAAATCAGCTTGTAGGCAGTTTCAATGTATGTGTGAAGTTTGCCATCTACAGTGCTCCCCGGTTAATTGCGTCACCTTAAATGCACAACTTTAGACGCATTTAACAGGGGAACGCAATTAAAAGAATCCCGCTTAATTGATCTGCTGTCCCATTTAGAAAAACCTCGCTTAATTGAAATGAAAACGCAATAAAGCGATTTTTTTTACGACTTTGGCAAGAAAGTCAAGAAGAACCTTTTTAATGAAAATCAAAATTTTATTGAACGGAAAATTAACATATAATGGTAAGACATAAAAAAAGAACAAAACAATTTCAGCCTAGGAATGATTGAAAAGAAACAATTTTTCATAATGTACACAACACATAAACTATGAATTGGTACATAATCCGTGCGTATATCTTTAGCAAGCGTACAAGAGGGAATTAGTCAGATTTGCTTTTTATTTGGCTAGAACATTATATCATGGTAAGAATCTGTAATTTTCACCTGCATTGTTTCCTTACACATTTTCAAGATTTTAATTTGCAGTCGCTAAACTCTGATGTTTCAGCAAACAATAGACTAGTTCGTTGAACTTTACCCAGGGTTGACCCAAGTTTTCTTGACAATCTTATGAGTTGTCAAAAAAACCTGGGTTTTCCAATTCTCAAAAAACGCAAAGCCACAAAATCACCACACATCCCTGTCATTTGAATAAAAATACATGCCATTTGACAGCCCTCAACTCGCCACAGCAAAAACCTAGGGTGAGTAGAGGGAAAACCCAGGTCAACCCCAGGGCTAAAAAACACTCAATTTGACATTCAGGGCGACCTTAAAAAAACGCTTTGTGGCGACCCCAGGGTTTTAACGAACAAACCTAATAATAAATAGGTGTGTTTCTTTACTGAAAATTCGCACGAAATGCACCGAAATTCGGTGAAAGTCAGTCTAATCCTGTTCCAGCACAGCGATTTTTCGTAGCAGTGCACAAAAGAGAGTGCTCACGAGAGAGTTAAAAATCTCACAACGATTTAAGTCATGTCAATTTGACTATTAACTTGTAGGCGCGCAACAATGCGACCAATTCATCATCAATCATTTAAGGTGTAAGCAAAAAGTGACTTCAATGATTTGGTTTTTTTCGTTCAATTAACCGGGCAATTTTGCTTCAAATTGAAAAAAGAGTTTTGATTTTTGGACCATTTAACCGGGAAACGCAATTAAGCGGAATGCATTTAAACGGGAAATTTTATGTATATTTCTTATGTGATCTTTTTTTTGCCTAGGATTCAGGTCAATTAAACGGGTAACGCAACTAAGCGGGGGGTATTTATCCGGGGATTACTGTAATTAATTTCTTATCTCTGGACTGAATGTAGAATCCTGTACTAACCTGAAATTTCTCCGTCTTTATCGATATTATCTTACATTAACGTGAAACGGGCCCCCACAAAAATTCCGCCTATGGGCCGTAAAAAGGTAAATCCGGCACTGTATATGCCCAAATTTATGAACCCAACCCAATTTAAAGTCTTAGGTTGATATTTCTTTTATGGCATCTATTGTATTATCATCAATAGTCGGTGCCAGAAAGCCATCTTTATCACTGCCGGCGTAATCACGCTTCCCAGTAAATGTTAGTCCTTGTGATTCTTCTTCAAGTTCCTTAATTACATATAGTGGTTTTCAATTAGCTCTTACTCTTATACAACAGTTTTCAAAAAACCATATTTTGCTGTTCAGTGAGAAATTTTTTGGCTCTTTTTTCATCTGATCTTTTTTGTGTTCAAATAGCTGTTCTGAGAAAGTTTAGTTACTGCTTTTCTGCACCTCCTTCTTAGCAAGATCAAGTTTGGCGCAAACTGTCAAAAGAAGCTTTTGACCTTTGGCAAGTAGTCTTTTCAATGCAATGTATTTTCAATTAGTCATAAAAAATTAAAAAAAAAGAGTCTGAAAAATATTATTTTTATATTAAAGGAATTTATTGATTAAAGTTTATTTGATAAAACTATTTATGAGAAAACATTTGATTAGAATAAAAATGAAAAACAAAAATATTAAGCTGAGTATAAAAACATAAAAACCTGATCAAAATTAAAACTGCTTAATTAAAATGTAAAGTAGATTAACATTAAAGATAATAATTTCAACAAAAAATAGTATCTGATTTTAACACAAAAACTACTTATTTAAGAAGAAGTAAATCGGTGGTTGTTTTGCTTTTCGTTCCTGTTTTTGCTTTTTCTGATAGGTTTTGCATGTTCTAACTTTTCAGAAGTTCTTACTGTTTCTGTGCTGTTCTGATCAGAGATCAGGAAAATTGCCTTTGAACACTCTACTTAGGTATGAACAGTTTACTTTTTTAATGGTTTGCAGGTCTCAATTTCAGTTTTTCTTACTCAAATGAGTATTATAATTATCTATATTGAACTCTCTTCTGAATAATGCTGTGTCAATCGTTCATTTCCAGTGAACGAATCAATCATCAATCGTTCAATGGAAAGATTCGGTCATTTCAATCAATCATTCAATCACTTGAACTGGCCGAGGCGATCGACCGAAACTGAAACCAATAGACGCTTGAGAACGAGGAACGACCGAAATTGAAACCAATCATTTGCAGTGTAGCGTATAGCGTTGTATTTTTTAATTTTTGTTACTCTCTGTTTACGTTTCGTGTCTACCTACATACTTATGTACATAGGTGCAGTCGAGTCAACATCGAAACAGAAACGTAGGCAAGAACCAATATGGTACTGAGTTGTGGATGGGGGATGGTTTTCTTTTTTAGATGTGCATATACTACATACACACATTACATTCATTTTACGTTTTCAGTGAGAATGGCTTTAAAAAATTCGAAGTCGAAATCTTTCAATATCGCTTTAAAACAAGGACTAGAAAAGTTCTAAATCATTCAAATTCTAAAAGCTGAAAATATAAAATAAACATAAGTATGTATATATGTGCTTCATCTGAAATGAAATGCATCGCCCACCTTCTCAGCAATAGCACCATTCTATGAGCATCAAAGTAGACAGAGTACTGTAGTACTTGTTTGATTGGTTTCAGTTTCGGTCAATCGTTTCGGGTCTGGTTCAAACGATTGGTTTCAGTCTAGGTCGTTCGTTTGGTTCAAGTGATTGGTGATTGGTTTCAGTCTCGTTCGTTCGTTTCGTTCAAACGATTGGTTTCAATCTAGGTCGGTCTTTTGGTTCAAGTGATTGGTGATTGGTTTCAGTCTCGGTCGTTCATTTCGTTCAAACGATTGGTTTCATTTTCAGGCGTTCGGCTCGTACAAATGATTGGTTTCGGTCTCGTCGTTCGTTTCTATCAAATCATTGGTTTCAGTTTCGGTCGTCTTCACCCATCTCATACAAATACAGCATTAGTAAAATACTGAGTTTCTTTCAGTGGCGTTCTATGGAAATGATTGAAATTGTGATTGATTGTTTTAGTTTTGTATGATTGCAATCATCAATCATTTCCAGTGAACGGGTCGAAAAGACCGAATCAATCGCGATTGACACAGCACTACTTCTGAATGGGTGATCGGAACATTTCGGCGATTGGTAAGAAACAAATTTTTGAAATTTAATACAATTGTGGAAAAAATTTAATTTTTGCTCATGAAAAAAAGTTGAATTGGGATTATTTTATTTGGTATTATGCCGGCAATGGAATTTTTTTCTTTGGACTGTTTGCATTTTGATTGCCTTAAAAATATTTTTTTAATGTAAACTGTTAACCATAACTTCTATCTACACCATGTTTACTTCGAAAACGAAGTAAGTAATTGATTTAATTTTACCGATATAATATGCAAGTTTACTTCGACAGCTTTTGGTTTGGTAAACTCAATAAGGTTGTTTACAAAAATTCGCGCGAATTAAATTAAAAACTATTTGATGCAACTAGTTTTTTAGTTTAAGTTTGAGAAAGATTCAGTTCGCATTTCGAAATTTTTCAGTTTGGGTTTGAGAAGAGTTTTATTCAAATGTGTCCATAAAAAGTTTACCATCATATTGAAAATGTTGCGGATGTCTTTCAAATAATTTTATGGTATTTCAAAGCGAATATGTTGTTACTATACCTAATTTTCCTTACGAAAGATTTGGGAATTGATAGCGATACTGGTTGAAAACGTAATTTTCAAACTCTTTTACTTGAAACTTCAGCAAGCTACCATGCAAAAAAATGTTGGCACGATTTGAAACTTTATTTTCCCAGAACAACTGACCGCTTTTGCATGCTATTCTTACCTTTTAATCGAAGAGTTTTCTCTACATCGTTTCCATCGACGTTGAATAACAGTTCTTTCTTTTTCTGTGCATCAATTCGTTCCGGCACTGGATCCACAGTTACAAGCTCGAAAATGTTATTTGTCCTGTTTAATATCTGGAAAAGACCTTTATTGTAGTCCCTAAAATTACTTCAAACACATTATACTCACAGTTTGGAATTTAAATGCAATCAAAGGTCTGACGAGATCAAACCAGTTAGTGATTGTTTTTCCTATCAGCTCTGGTAAAATAACCATAAGTGAATTGCCTATACTTCTTATGACCATGTCCGATCTAGAAACGATTACAATTATACTATACTATTTGCCAAGCAATAAGTTTGCTTCCTTACCCAAAGACGATGCAAAATGGAAAAATTTCAAATAAGACGTGGGCACTTATTGGAAGATGTTTTTCTTCTCTTGTCATAGCCAATGATGCAAGTGTAAATGCCCTGTTGTCAAAGGTAAGTTGAAATGTTACATGGACAGTGTCAAACAGTATTTCTTCTCGTACAAGGTCAATATGCATATCCTTATGGTAAAAGTGTCGAGCAACCTGTTGGGGGAGAACATAAAAAGTTGACTCACAGTGTGCTAGGACTTAACTTTAAAAAAAAAAAACTTACCTCCCTTATTTGGCCCATTGTATAGTATACAAATCCTCGCCTTTTTGATCGGTAATGCAACGTTAAACCCTGCTTGGTCTCGTTCTCGCAAATAAAGGATGGTGCTCGCATCCTGGGATACGAAAACTTGAGATATTCATGGAGGTTGTCTAAGCCATTGAGAAAATCCCTCATGTGTCTACCCAGGACCGATAGTACCCGATCATAGCCATACTGTCCAACAAAACCAACGAAATAAACACCCATTTGATCCATAAACTCACGCTCTGACACCCCCAGAACTTGCTGTGCTTTTTTAGCTAGCTTGTTGAGCAAATTTTCTGGATATACTTGATGAACGCTAAATGATGGAGCATCAATGCCAGCTTGACGGCGAATATCCTCCCATTTTTCTTCTCCATAAACTGATTTTATGTACTCAGAAAGATTTTCTAAAAGTAGCCCATACATTTTGCTTGGCTTTTCAGTTCAAATAGCGTCTTAAAATTTTATTTTTTATAGTACTTTATAATATTTTACAGCACTTTTATATATTTAACTTGGCATTGTTTTCTATTTGAGAGCCCTTTGAGAATTTATACAATGATAGAAGAAATCACTGAAGTTAAGTTGAAAATATCTGAAAAGAAGATAAAATATTATCAAAAAAAGTTTACTGGTCTAAAAAAAAGTATATTTTCGCCTTTAGAACCAAAATGTAACGACTTAGGTGGAAACTGGGAAAACCGCAGTCCTGGGCCGATTGAGTGACTGACAGTCGAGATCGAATGAACGAATAACTACTTTGGGATTTGGCTTCTGCTACTCTTACCTAACGTATTGGTACGTTCACTAGGCTCGAGAAATAAAACATTTCTTTCAAGTTCTCATTTTAAATGAAAAAATTATTATAAATTTTAACATTTAAAAAATTATTAAAATTTTTACTAATTTTTTCATTTTTTTTTTTAAAAAACTATGGATCATCTCAACCACAAAATTTTCATCCTACTTCAATTGCACAACTGTTCTTATTGTTTCAAATTGTACTAAAAACTACAAAATAAGTATACCACTTTGTCTCTATCCAATCTTTACACCATAAGTTACTTCTTTACGGAAACATACCACTACTATCAAACTTTTTATTCACAATGATTCTTCACGAACGATTGAACAGGTGGGTGCAAGAAGAAAACAAGCTGAGTGAATATCAAAGTGGATTTCGCAAAGGATATTCCACTATGGACAATATTTTCGTATTGCGATCGCTTGCGCAGTGGAAACTCAACCAAAACAAAAAACTTTATGTCTTCTTTGTCGATTTTAAGGCAGCTTTTGATTCCATCAATAGAAACGCATTGTTTTATAAGCTCCTCAATTTAGGAGTCTCAACTAAGTTTGTCCGAATTATTGAAAAATTGTACCAACAAACAACAGCATTCATTTACAACGGCAAGGAAAGATCGGACTGCGTTCAAGTTAACCAAGGAGTTAGGCAAGGCTGTAACCTTAGCCCGCTGCTGTTCGCTCTTTTCCTAGATGACATTGTAGAATGCCTTACTTGTGGAGTGGAGTTTGAAAATAAACGAGTGAAAGTTATAATGTATGCAGATGACATTGTCATACTCGCGGAGTCACCAACATTTCTCCAAATGATGATCAATAAGCTGCAAAGCTATTGCAAGGTATGGAATTTGATTGTTAATACAGAAAAGTCAAAAGTCCTTGTGTTTAAGAATGGTTCCGGAAGAATGGCGGGTGAGGAGCATTGGAAGTATGATGGAAAAATTTTAGAAGTAGTGAAATCCTATACGTATCTTGGAATTGAGTTCACATACAACTTGAAGCTAGAAAAGCATTTAAAAATAAAATTAAATAAAGCTAAAGCCGCAATTTGTGTGAACTGGGAAAGAATCTATAACAACAAACTAATTGCACGCTACAGCACAGGCTATCTTGTTTTATGGAGCGCAAGTGTGGGGTGTACAGAGATATGAGCTAGTGGAATACTTGTTGCGTTTTTTCTTAAGAAAAATTTTCTTTCTACCAGTTAACACACCAAAGTACATGTATTATTTGGAAACGGGATTGTCGACACTTTTTATATCTACCCTAAAGCTGAATGCAGACTACATAGTGAGAGTCTTACAAATGGAGGACCATAGACTACCAAAAACATGTTTACAGTACGCGATTCGTCAAAAAAAGCTAGTAGTAAACGACTGGAACTTGCTAGCCGCGGACTGCGGCTTCACGATAAACTGGAATATGAATGCCTTTCAATGCAAAAGAGCACTTTACGAAGTAATAGTAGTTACAGATGAAAATGAGAGATATTCTTTTATAGAAAAAGCACGTGCATCCACTGAAAGACACTATTACAATAAATGCGTGTATAATTAACTCCAGGAACTATTTCAGCAGTAATTTCAACAGTCAAATCATAAGCACTTTATTTAAAATTAGAGGAGAGCTGATAAATCTAAACTTTAAGCCCCATCGCAACGATGGTTCTGATATTTGCACGCTTTGTAATCTTCGACTGAGGGAAGATGTCCTACATTTTATTGGTGTGTGCCCTATGTTGACGGAGATAAGACGTGCTCATTTTGGGAAGAGTTCCTTGCAAGTAAACGAGGTCCGTAATTATCTGGATGGTGCAAATTGGATGCACCTTTATCAATTTTTCAACGAAGCAATGTCTTACAGATCTCAAATTATAAGAGAAAGCTTTTGATCCAAAAAATGTTCATATCACAAACTAAAAATCATTTCAATTTTGCTTACAAAAAACTAGAATCACTTTTGTTTTTGTCAAAAGTCCTTGTGTTTAAGAATGGTTCCGGAAGAATGGCGGGTGAGGAGCATTGGAAGTATGATGGAAAAATTTTAGAAGTAGTGAAATCCTATACGTATCTTGGAATTGAGTTCACATACAACTTGAAGCTAGAAAAGCATTTAAAAATAAAACTAAATAAAGCTAAAGCCGCAATTTGTGTGAACTGGGAAAGAATCTATAACAACAAACTAATTGCACGCTACAGCACAGGCTATCTTGTTTTATGGAGCGCAAGTGTGGGGTGTACAGAGATATGAGCTAGTGGAATACTTGTTGCGTTTTTTCTTAAGAAAAATTTTCTTTCTACCAGTTTGTTTGCATTTTAAAAAAAAATTTGTTCTGTTTTGACTAAACTAAAAGTCCATTTTATTTTTGTTTTAACTAAACTAAAAAGCACTTAATTATAAAACATTACGCTTTTGTAAATTAAAAAAAAAAATACTGATTGAAAATATTGTTCTACATTTTTTGTTATAAAAAAGAAATAATCATTAAGTTAACAATATAATTAAAAGCAAGTATGCCCCAGGCAGACGACTTTTCATGTCATGCCTTTATTAATTATTCAAGATCAATGAAATTGTACCTTTTTAAAATTTGAATTGAAGAATAAACAATATCTATCTATCTATCTATCTATCAAACTTTATAGATTGCAAAAATTCCATAAACCTACCAAGTTTTCCCATACATTTCTCTGTCTTCATAAGCGAGATGTTTTCAAGTCGTTTTTGATCAAACTAGTGGTGGCTGGAAAAATCCTAACTAATATTATAAATGCAAAAGTCACTCTGTTTGTCCGGCATTCTATGTAACCGTCTCCTGCCCAAACTACGGAACTGATTTAAATGAAAGAAGGACATAGGCTATACATTTTATCCCTATATTCCCACGGAAACGGGAAGGTATACGGGAACTTAGAAACTACAACACCGATTTCAAAAATTTTTCCTCAGATTGAATGCTTCACTATCCCAGAGTAACATTAACTTTAGTTCATCCACATATTCCTACGGGAACGGGAGTTCTTACTAATATAATAAGTGTGATAGAAGTCTGTCTGTCCGTAGTTCTATGTTACCATCTCCCGCCCAAACTAATAAACCGATTTAAATGAAATTTTGTACAAATATTGTTCTGAACTTAAAGACGGCTGTATTTCATTCGAATATTCCTACGGGAACCGATCCTCACTATTATTATAAATGCAAAAGTAGATCTGGTTCAAAGTAATGAACCGATTAAAATTAATTTTTTTACAAAGATTGTTCAGAACCTGAGGAAGGACATAGGGCTCTATATTTTATCCCTATATTCCCACGGGAACGGGAACGTATACGGAAAATTAGAAACTACTACACCGATTTCAAAAATATTTCCACCGTTAGAATGCTACACTATCCCTGAGTAACATAAACTTTAATTCATCCACATATTCCTACGGGAACGGGAGTCCTTTCTACTATAATAAGTGTGAAAGTAGCTCTGTCTGTCCGTCGTTCTATGTTACCATCTCCCGCCAAAACTAGTAAACTGAATTAAATGAATTTTTTTACAAAGATTGTTCAGAACCTGGGGAAGGACATAGGCTATATATTTTTTCCCTATATTCCCACGGGAGCAGGAACGTATACGGGAACTTTGACACTACAGCACCGATTTCATAAACTCTTTTACCGTTGGAATGCTCCATAATCCCCGAGCAACATAAACTTTTAGTCATCCCCATATTCCTTACGAGAACGGTCACCATGTTTCCACGGGAACGGGAGTCTTTACTAATATTATAAGTCTGAAGTTAAATTTGTCTGTCTGTGTCTATTTCTCTTTGCTACCATTAACCGCCCAAACAAACTTTCGGTACAGAAGCAGTCTAGAACCTGAGGATAGACTTATATGTTACGCAATATGTTTTATCCCTGTATTCCCATGGGAACGGGAACTTAGAAAATACAGCACCCATTTCAAGAAATGTCCACCGTTAGAATACACACTACATTATTCCCGAGTAATATAAACTTAAAGTCATCCTCCGGAAACGGCCCTCATACTCCCACGGGAATGGAAGACCTTACTAATATTATAAATCCGAAATTAACTATGTCTGTCTGTTTTTCTTTGTTTATATTTACCGCCCATACTATTGAACCGATTTATATGAATTTTGGTACTGTAACGAGGCAAACTTTAAAGATAAAAGAATACCTCGTCACATGCTTTTCATTTAACTAAAGCTAAGAGTAGAGAGCCGCCATCTAGCGCCAAACTGAGGAGAAGGAAAGTTCACCCGAGACAACACCCAAGACAACTACCATAAATTAAGCTTTAGCCAAGACATGGTACCTGGTGGCGAAAAGTACGCAAGTTTGCCACAGAGGTAGAAAGCTAACCGCGCCAACATCGATGGTAGACATTAAGGTATTGGGTAGGTGGAAATACCACCCAACGACCAACTCCCCATGCACAAGCAGTGCATGCGACGACGGTCGACAGAGCTCGATGGTGAGTTATTATTATTTTATTAACCAGTCTCAATGGCAAGCATATGGATATGCGAGGTGTATTTATTTTCATAATGAATGTCATATAGGCAAGCATAGGGATATGTAAAAACAATGCATTGCGCTTTAGAAAGATTATATGGGAGTGGGGGATATCCCATTAAAGTATATGGGAATCGAATAATGTACCGCTGCTCCTGTGGGGTATAAATAGAGCGGCTCAACTCGAAGAAAATATAGTTCGCCGGCACCAGTCAAGTGGTGCACATCTCTCCAGGAACAAAGGGAAGAAGTTGCAAAACAATAAGTCTCTGGCCAAATAAGGAAGACTAACGAACAGAGCAGACGTTGGTAAGATACGTAGTAAGTTTTCTTTTACAAAATTATATTTCTTACGTATTGTGCCACCAGGGGCAGAGACTAGTACCTGTTGATCCCCCAGCTATTGTCTGGACCGAGGTCTTCGGACGCGCTCGTGTTTCACCTACCGAGGTCTTCGGACGCTCGTGTTTCACCTACCGAGGTCTTCGGACGCTCGTGTTTCACCTACCGAGGTCTTCGGACGCTCGTGTTTCACCTACCGAGGTCTTCGGACGCTCGTGTTTCACCTACCGAGGTCTTCGGACGCTCGTGTTTCACCTACCGAGGTCTTCGGACGCTCGTGTTTCACCTACCGGGGTCTTCGGACGCTCGTGTTTCACCTACCGAGGTCTTTGGACGCTCGTGTTTCACCTACCGGGGTCTTCGGACACTCGTGTTTCACCTACCGAGGTCTTCGGACGCTCGTGTTTCACCTACCGAGGTCTTCGGACGCTCGTGTTTCACCTACCGGGGTCTTCGGACGCTCGTGTTTCACCTACCGAGGTCTTCGGACGCTCGTGTTTCACCTACCGAGGTCTTCGGACGCTCGTGTTTCACCTACCGAGGTCTTTGGACGCTCGCGTTTCACCTACCGGGGTCTTCGGACGCTCGTGTTTCACCTACCGGGGTCTTCGGACGCTCGTGTTTCACCTACCGGGGTCTTCGGACGTCCGTGTTTCACCTGCTAGGGTCTTCCGACGCCTACGCGCACCGCCTTGCCTGTGACTACCTATAGGGTGAAGGTCACACGGGATCCTGCCGCTACAGGCAGTAAACTACACTAATCGAGTAATTATTAATAGCTTCTCTCCCGCAGACATTGTGAAGCTAGAGAGGAGGACTCAGACCGCCGAACCCAACCAGAATCCCCGCCGTATCGGAGATCACAAGACGCACCCAGAAGCGCCTGCAACCAGTAACCCCGAAGAATATATATCACTGTATTGTTAATTGTAATCATAGTATTATAAGTTCGAATAAAAGAGAATTTCTTTGACCTTTGTGAAGTTTGGTGTTTTTCTTCACCTGACCTTGGCTAGCCGTGAGCGATACCTCGGCTGGAAAACTAAAAACACGTCACAATTTGGCGCCCGAGCAGGGACTATTAAGGTCCACCGTTGTAAAAGAAATTCTCTTAGAACTATAAAATTTATACTACGAAAAATCCAGACATGTCAGAATCCGAGGAAAGCTTCGACGTGTTCGCCAGTATAGGAGCAATATACTTGCTCAGCAAGCCAGAACTGGTGACACGTATGAGTCAGTTAGGGCTCGACGCTGAAGGCACTTTAGCAACGCTACGAGCCCGATTCAGCAGTCACATCAAACAAGCTAGACTCCGGAAATCCACGCAAGATCTGTGCGCGGATTTGGAGAAAGCAGTAACGGAACGGGAGTACAAACCGGTACCAACCCAAGAAATCGAAACCGAACCAAAGTCACCGATGTACACCGAGATCTCCTTCCAGGTACCGTCCTATGTACCAACTACCGCCGCACCGTCCACCGAAGACGACCTGGCAAGGGACTCGGAGTCGTCAAGGGCCGCGCTCCCCAGTGCAGTCGCTACCCCACCCCCTGTCGAACCAACGGCCACCAGGCCAGCTCTCTGCCCAACCGGTCGGTTTATCCTCAGCTACGAGGCCGAGCTGATGAATAATGTCCGCAAATGGGGATTAAGGTTCGACTCATCCGGGAACGCGATCGAGTTCATGGACCGACTCGAGGAGTTAACCGCGTGCTATGACATACGCCCTGACGATATGATCAAAGCCTTACCGGAAATACTACGCGGCACCGCTCTAGAGTGGTTCCGCATAAATAAAGACCGTATGAAATCCTGGACCCAGTTCCGCAATGTTTTCCTAGACCACTATCTGCCAGCACGGTACCTCTGCAAATTAGAGGAGGAAATATTGCGAAAGAAGCAAGGGCCACGCGAAAAGGCAAAGGATTTCATACAGGCAACACAATACCTGATTTACCGGCATCCACACATCAGCATCGAAGACAGTATCGACCGTATTTACGATAGTTTGCCATCCGAATACCACCTGTACATCAAAAGGCGTGATTTCGATACCTTGGACGAACTTATGAAGCTGGCCGAGGAGTATGAATACATACGCGGAGAAGACCGCACACCTCGCCAAGCGCAGCCAAGCGTTGCCCCTGTCAAAAGTAATGTCAGCATATGTTAAAAGTATTGTCAGCAATACTTCAATTGTGGGAACAATTCAATAATTCAGGTTCACGCATATCGTGTATCAATTATAAATGTCTGGTCCCACAGTTGAGGTATTGCACGCGCAACACAGTTTTGCATGCTTGCAATTCTTGTGTATTGCCAAAACCAAAATGTATTGCCAATCGAAAAATAAAATGTGTTGACTGATTTGAGTCTTTATTAAACCGTCATTGCATTCATACTTGTTTCCTCTTTCTACACCGTCGTTGTATTCGTACTTGTTTCTACTTTTTACATTTTGGCGACCGTGACAGGACAGTTAACTAAAAAAGTTTAGTTGCCTGCTTTATTTTGATCAGTTTCTCAGTTGAGCTTTACTTTGTTTTCTTTAAAATAATTGTAATTTCAAGTGATTTTTTTTTTGTCTTTGTTGTTGTTTGCGTTGTTAAGTGTTGTGTGAACGAAAAAACTAAAAAAAAAAAAAATTAAAATGAGTCAAGCAGAAAGTGTTAGTGTAATGGACTTGGAGTATTACTCAGAAAACCAGGAAAGGTTGGGAGAAGAAATGTGCCGCATAAGCCGCAATTATGCAAAGGATTCCGAAACAAGGAAAACCTTAAGCTATTTGCTGGAGCGTCGGGCCAATTTAGAAGCAAATTGGCAGAGCTTCGATGAGACGGATAGCATTATCCGGGAAAAATTCGCTGAACAGCTTGACCATCCATACTTCAAAAAAGACTACTACGAAGCAATACGAAAGATCAAAGAGCGAATGCTAAGTGATCTTAACATTCGCATAGACGGAATAGATAAAGGACTTCAAGAAACTTCTGCTGAGGGAAAGGCACGAACTCAGAAAGTTTCCAAGACAGCTGCTGTTGACACAGAAGCAAGCCAACAAACATCTGCAGCGGGAGCTAATAATCAGGCTTCCATAACGACCACCAAGGAGATCTTTCTATTGCTCGTAAGCAACCTTGAGAAGACGCTGGAGAGAATTTCCACCGAGCTGGCTCTGGGACAAAGCGAGGCTTACTGCAAGATAAAGTCCAGGTCAATTGAGCGGAGTTGGAGCGATGTTGTGGAACTATTCAGGAGACTCGGCCAAAACTTATTCATTCACGAGGTCGAACGCTATTTCGACGTGCAAGACCGAGTTGAGCTGGCGTTGGTGGAGCTGTGTGATCGAATAGATAATCCCAAATCTACTGAGAAGCCATCACAGTCACCAGTGGCTCCAACTATAAAATTGCCCAAAATTGAGCTGCCAAAGTTCGATGGGAACTATCTCAACTGGCGGCAATTTTATGATCTGTTTAAACAACTTATACATGACCAACCGATTCCTGATGCCCAAAAGCTATACTTCCTACGTGCGAATGTGACAGGAGAAGCGCACAATCTAATACAGCATTTCCAGCCCACTGACAAAAATTATGACGTGGCATGGAATACTCTGGTTGATCGGTTCGATAACAGAAGGTTGCTGCTGACAGCTCAATTGTCGAAATTGCTGTCACAATCACCAGCAATTGGGACAGCTTCCAGTCTGAGACGATTGCATGATGCCACAAAGGAGGGAATGCAGGCAGTATCCAATCTTGGATACGAAGTCACCAATTGGGACCCTATAGTGGTCTATCTAATGCTCCAAAAGTTGGACAAGGAGAGCAGAACGCTGTTTGAACAAACCTTAGAGGATCCCAGAAGCAGTCCCAGTTTAGATGCTTTCTTCAAATTTGTGGAATCACGCTTCCAAACATTGGAAGCAATTTGCAGTCGTGAAGAGAGAAAAAAAACATCAGCGTTAGTCGCTTCCACTAGTGCCAATAGTATCGATTGCGCTATGTGCAATTCAAGTAAGCATGGTATATACAATTGCACTAATTTTTTGTCTCTTACAGGTCCGGAACGAGGCAAAGCAGTGTACAAGCTGATGCTGTGCAAAAACTGTCTAAAGAAAGGACATTTCGCCCAATCATGCCAGTCCCGAGGATGCCAAAAATGCGAAGGAAGACACAACACCCTTCTTCATCCACAGCAGACGAAGCAAGAAAATAGGCAGATCAACAAATCAGCAGATAATTCAACAAATGTTGGTAAGCGTAATAAAAATTTTCTAAATTTAAAATCTGCGAATACTGCATCAGGGCCTGAAAGAGTGCGTCAGGTATATCTCGCCACAGCTGTTATTAACTGCATTTCATCCAACGGAACGAGAATCCCTTGCCGTGCAATGCTAGATTCTGGCTCACAATTAAATTTCTTAACGCAGTCCCTTGCCACTGAGTTGGGCCTCAAACAACGTCGCAAGAGTGTGCCAATATCGGGAATAGGGGGTAAAGAATGCAAGGCAGATTTCGTCACTAATGTAACAGTTGAGTCAAGAACATCCGGATTCCAGGCAACTATAGAGGCAAGCATTATGCCTCGCATTAGTGACTATAATTCGAGTACGCATATTGAAATGTCTCGCTGGAAAATTCCACCCAATATACGACTGGCAGATCCTTCAAGCTTTAAAAATCAACGTATAGACATGTTGATAGGGGCCGGCATATTTTTTGAGCTATTCTTGCCAGGAGAAGTCAAGATTTCAAATGATCTTCCTTTGTTACGAAATACAAAGCTTGGTTGGATATTGGCTGGATGCATACCACCAATTCAAACAGACACATCAACTCCCGTTCATTGCCACATAGCTACAGGTCCTACGCTATCTTCTTTAGACAAATTGGTGCGGAGATTCTGGGAAACGGAAAATCATGATATGCCAGCAAATACCATGAGCAAAGAAGAGCATGACTGTGAAGAACATTTCAAGAAAAACGTAAGAGTTAATGATAGCCATCAGTTCGTTGTGCGGTTACCATGTAAAGAGGATCCAAGCGTTGTTTTGGGAGACTCGCTCGAAATAGCTAAAAGACGCTTCCTGGTGCTTGAGCGGAAATTAGACAAAAATCAAGAGCTGAAATTGTTATACGGAGACTTTATGCGAGAGTACGAAGCTCTTGGTCATATGAGTCCAATTGATGAAAGCAAACTGTGCAACACTCATTTTGTAATCCCTCATCACTGTGTTATAAAACCCGAAAGCACATCAACAAAGCTAAGAGTGGTATTTGATGCATCAGCTAAAAGTACCTCTGGATATTCACTTAATGACAGGTTAATGGTTGGTCCAACAGTTCAACCAGACTTGTTTTCCATTATAACCAAGTTTCGAATGCACAGATATGTTTTCACGGGTGACATTAGCAAAATGTACCGACAAGTGTTAATAGATCCTTGTGATAGAATGTTGCAGCTAATTTTGTGGAGATCGGAACGCAGCAGTCCACTCCAATTGTACCAGCTGAACACAGTAACTTATGGTACAGCATCAGCGTCATATCTGGCCACTAGATGCTTAGTAAAGCTCGCTGAAGATGTTGAGGAACAATATCCTCTTGCATCGCAGATTATAAAAAACAATTTTTATGTAGACGATTGTCTTGCAGGTGCTGAGACTATAGACGAGGCTAAAAACCTATTAACAGATGTCAACAATGTCTTAAAAATGGGTCACTTTGAGCTAAGAAAATTTTGTTCTAATCATCCTGATATATTGCAGAACATTCCTGAAGAGCATAAAGAACAACTAGTTGCATTTAATCAATCTGAAGTGATCAAAACGTTGGGATTAATCTGGGATCCCTCTTTGGATGCATTCAAATTGAAATTTGACTTTGATGAATTTAATCAATACGAGAAAGTATGCAAACGAACCGTACTAGCCAATCTTGCAAGGTTATTTGATCCTTTGGGACTACTTGGACCTGTGATAGTTCTTGGAAAACTATTCTTGCAGGAGCTATGGAAAACAGATTTATCATGGGATGACCACGTCCCTGAAGATCAAGCAAACAAGTGGATTCGTTATTTGAAAAGTTTTTCGATGTTGAAAGATTTAAGCTTGCCAAGATATGTCTCTTGTCCGAGCAGTAAAGGAAACATCCAACTGCACGCATTCTCAGACAGCAGTCAAAACGCCTATGGATCATGTGTGTATTTAAGATCTGTAGAGGACAATGGAACTATTCACTCACAACTGTTATGTTCTAAATCAAGGGTTGGTCCTCTGAAGGCAACTACTATAGCGAGGTTGGAGCTACAAGGAGCTGTTCTCATGGTTGAACTAGTAGCTAAGTTGCTCCCACTACTACCTGATCAAATAAAAAGGGTATGTTACTATACTGATTCAACCACGGTACTAGCATGGATAAAATCGCCTTCCTACACATGGGATAATTACGTTGCGAACAGGGTGGCCAAAATTCAAGCGAACACACAGATACAACAATGGCATTTTGTGAAGGGAAGTATCAACCCGGCCGATATTGTATCTAGAGGGCTCGATCTACAAACACTTCTAAATACACCAACTTGGTTTAGCGGCCCAGATTTTCTTTCAATGGATGAGATATTGTTAGAAACAAGGCCTTCATTGGCTCCAGAAGACATTCCAGAACGTCGAAAGGTGAAGTCGGTACTAACAGTGTCAGCAAATACCGATAATGATATCCAAATAGAACGAATTCATCACAAAAATTCCTTTCGGACACTACAAAACATATTTGCATACTGCTGTCGTTTTTACAGAAACTGCAGAAAGCACAAAACATTCAGAAATTATGGTCAGTTAACTGTAGATGAGCTGCAGCATGGTACTCGAATGATTTGGGTATATATTCAAAAGAGAGAATTTCCAGATGACTACCGTTTTCTTCAAAGAGGTTTAAATGTGCATAAAGGATCCAGCATAGCATCTTTAGCTCCATTCTTTGATGAAAAAACAAAGCTAATTAAAGTTGGTGGGAGACTTAAAAACGCATCAATTATGGTGGATGCAAAGCATCAAATTTTACTGCCAAACAATCATTGGATAACAAAGCTGTTTCTTGTAAATTTGCACAAAACTCATATGCACGTAGCACCTAGAGCGCTCATAGCAATTTCAAGGCAAAATTATTGGATTTTAAGTGTTGGCAGAATGGCACGAGAGACAGTCTTCAAGTGCGTTGAATGTTTTCGTTCTAATCCAAAACCTATAGCGCAAATCATGGGCAATTTACCAAAAGAAAGAGTCACACCATCCCGTCCTTTTTATTACTGCGGGGTTGATTTTTGTGGGCCTATTAAAACGCACTACAATATAAGAGGAAAAGGTCCAACAAAATCTTATTTGGCGGTATTTGTGTGTTTCTCAACAAAAGCAGTTCACATTGAAGTGGTGGGAAATCTATCCTCAGAGTCATTTATCTATGCACTAAAGCGATTTATTGGTAGAAGAGGCATGTGTCATACAATTTTTTGCGATAATGCAACTAATTTTGTCGGCGCAAAAAATGAGCTGATGGAGTTAAAAATGGCATTCGAAGCTCAAAGCAATCAAGTGGCTATATACTCGATGTGTTTGGAGAATGGCATCAATTGGAAATACATACCACCTCGTTCACCACATTTCGGAGGGCTTTGGGAGGCTGCTGTTAAGTCTGCAAAGGGTCTTCTAGTGCGCTACCTTCGGGAAGCGTCGCTTACATTAGAAGAGTTGGGGACAGTGGTAATACAAATAGAAGCAATCTTAAACTCAAGGCCGATTACTCCTATGTCATCAGATGCAAATGACCTAGAAGCCCTTACACCAGGTCATTTTTTGATTGGAGTCCCACTCACAACTTTACCAGAACCAGATATTGGCGATTGCAATCTCAGCAGCCTTAAAAGGTTCCGTCAAGTAAAATATATTCAGCAGCATTTTTGGAAAAGATGGTCAACTGAATATCTTCACCTATTACAACAGAGATCTAAATGGACCCATGAATCAGTCAACTTGCTTCCTGGTGCAATGGTTATAATAAAAGAAGCAAATGTTGCTCCAATGAAATGGAAGTTAGGTCGTGTAGAGGAAGTTATAAAAGGCCATGATGACCTGGTACGCGTTGCAACTGTTAAGACGCAGAATGGGACATTCAAGCGTGCAATTCACAATTTATGCCCATTGCCCATGGAAGATGAAACTCCAGCAGATGAAGCTCAAGAGACTCTACAAAGCAATAAGCGGTGTAAGACAAATGTCAAAAAAATTCCCAAATCACTTCTTTCCGTGGTCCTCATGGTTTTATCAATCTTCCCTCTATCAATGTCTCAAAAAATTGAACGTGTAAATATAACTCAATTGGATAATGCAACTGGCATATATTTTGAGGACATTGGGAAAATACAAACCATTAACAGCAATTGGAATATTTATGTGTACTATAATCTAACTACTTATGTTCATGAATTAAATCAGATAAAATCATACCTTCACCAGATTGAAGAACTTTGTGGACAAGAAGTAGCTAAACATGTATACTGCCAACCAATTACAGTGCAAGTTCGACATAGACTCACAATAATAGAGCACAATAACGAGCTCCTCGACAATTACAACATGGGCAAAAATTCAAGAACCAGATCACGCAGATCTCCACTGGACATTGTAGGAAAGTTAGCTAGTTGTCTATTTGGTGTTCTTGATCAGGATGATGCTAAGCACATTGAGGATCAGATAAACATAGTAAATCAACACGAACATCATCTGAGAACTCTAATTCAAAAGCAGACTTCCATTGCAGATTCTACAGCAAATCTTTTGAAACGCAATACGCTCCAAATAACTCAACAGTTTCAAGCCTTAAATGTCTACTTATCGAGCATCACAAACGCAATAAAAGAAAAACTAGACCTTAATGAAGTTAAGCAAAACATTGCTTCGTTGACTTCGTACTTGATTTTGATTATTTCTAACTATGAAAAGGTTCAAGATGTTCTTCTAGATGTGCTGCTGGATCTAAATCATGCAATGATTAACCCACAAATAATAACTCCAAATCAACTGACCGAACAAATTATGGTAATTAAGGCACACCTTCCATCAACATTGACACTGGCTAAGGGATCAACAATGGACTTGTATAAGATGATGTCTGTAAAAGGGAGAGTTCTTAAAGAAACAGTAGTTTTTGAAATACGACTACCACTGGTAGATACCACTGAGTTCCAGTTGTTTAATGTACATCCGATCCCTATTTCAAAAGAATCCTCAAGCTTTTTAGTTGAAGTTACATCCCAATTTCTTGCAATCTCATTGACAAGGGATGCATTTTTCCGCTGTCCAAGCTAGAACTTAGTCAATGCCGCATTCTATCACCTCAACAGTTTCTCTGCAAAAAATTGCACCCTACATACACAAAGCAAGCTGTCACGAGAAGTTGTGAAATAGCCTTGCTAAACCACAAAAATAATGCGTTGCACGAATGCAAGTTAAATAAAATACCTGTCGCAGATTACTGGAAGGCACTTCAAAACTCCAACACTTGGATATTTTCTACAGTTTCAAATACAACTGGGCATCTTGTATGCGAAGATTCTACTGAAAGCCTCTCAGTATTCGGAAATGGCTTACTCGAATTTAAGGAATCTTGCCTGCTGAAAATGCCATCCTTGACTATTAAAGGGGAACGGGAATACAAAAATAACATCGCCATAAAAAATTCCTTTATTCCAAAAACCGACATAAACGCTTGGATTACAAATCGCACAGAATCTAACATCAGCAGTCCTCCACAAATAAAGGAAATGGAAAAAATAGATATTTCGAAGCTAAAAGACCAAATCGACAGTGTGATGCAGCAATCAGAAGACGCCACATCGAAATTCAATGTTCACGATTATCATCATTACGGGCTGGGCTACTTGTTATTGGCTGGCATGATTGGGATTGGCATCGCTTACTGCTACCGACGAAGGCACCCAGTCGCTGCTCCCAGACGTGGTATTTCTAGATTTAATGTAAATATTTAAGCATAGCATGGAATGACCTTGCCTTTTTAATTGTTAATCTAATTTTTTTTATTTATCTCTTTGAACATTATTTCATTTTGCATTTTACAAATTTTGTGTAAACAGTAAATTAATAGTGGTTACATTTGTTTTGTTTGTGTAAATTTTGTTTTTAGTTTGTTTTAATATAAGAACACAAATATTGATGAAATTAAAATGTATAAAATATTCATTAGAAATTTAGTTTAGAGAGTTAAAAACCCTCAAAGGGGGGAGTATGTCAAAAGTAATGTCAGCATATGTTAAAAGTATTGTCAGCAATACTTCAATTGTGGGAACAATTCAATAATTCAGGTTCACGCATATCGTGTATCAATTATAAATGTCTGGTCCCACAGTTGAGGTATTGCACGCGCAACACAGTTTTGCATGCTTGCAATTCTTGTGTATTGCCAAAACCAAAATGTATTGCCAATCGAAAAATAAAATGTGTTGACTGATTTGAGTCTTTATTAAACCGTCATTGCATTCATACTTGTTTCCTCTTTCTACACCGTCGTTGTATTCGTACTTGTTTCTACTTTTTACAGCCCCTATGTCTCGACCAGGACCGCCTCGAAACACGCTTAACCGTTTCGCTCCAGACCGACCAATACCCGACAACCGAGCTGTATTGCCGCCACCCCGACCAAATTTCAACCGCCCCGACCCGCCGCCGCTGCCATCGCCTTTCGGTCAATATGACAGAAATACGCATTGCTGGAATTGCAAGCAGCGAGGGCATAATAAGAGTAACTGTCGAAGGCCGTTCCGTCTCTTTTGCTCATACTGCGGGGAGGACGGACTGCTGACGAAAGACTGCAGTTGTCACCCGCACCGAGCGGCCATCATGTCCAGCCAGCAGACTGAGCCCCAGACCCTAGAACCCCCGCCGGTTCAGGCTATAGCACTAGTCGGAGCGGCACCAGTACTTACACAACCAGAGGGCACGGTAGAGCAGGTAGACCCGAGATGTTTCGTGACCATACGAGTGGGCGGCCAGGCCATCAGAGCTTTATTAGACACCGGAGCTACGAAATCGTTCGTCAATGCAAACACCCGCCGTTTGTTGCGTCACCTCAATGCCCCAGTCCAATATCAACCCCACCGTACGCACTTGGCCAATGGCGAAGTAGTGGTCAGCCACGAGCACTATACGCTGGCATTTACTATCAAGGAACGGACCATCCACGGAAAGGTGACGTATATGAAACAACTCACAGAGGAGATGGTGATAGGGGTGGACATACTGAAGGACGCCGATCTTCGGATGAGTCTATGCGGTACCGAATTACCGTGGTTACCAACACCAGACCCACCCAGCGTTGACGCGACCGAACGCCGAGAACATCTCTGTGCGTTGGGAGGTAAACCGTTGGCCGCCTCGCAAGAAGAGGCGTTGCAAGCATTGTTGGATGAGGAATTACCAAAATTTGAGGATCTACCTAAAGTCACGGAAACCGCCGTACATCAGATTAAACTGACAACCGACCAACCATTTAAACAAAGATATTATCCTAAGAACCCCGCGATGCAAAAGGTGATTGACGACGAGATCAATGACCTGCTCCGGGAGGACAAAATAGAACCGTCAAAGAGCCCTTACAGCTCACCCATCGTACTCGTAAAGAAGAAGACCGGCTCGTGGAGGGTATGCGTCGATTACCGCCAGTTGAATAGTATATCAATCATGGATGCGTACCCCCTGCCTCAGATAGTCGCTATCTTGGACAAGCTGAAGCGAGCCAACTTTATTTCCACCATCGACCTTAAACAAGGGTATTGGCAAATCCCTCTGCACCCCGAATCACGTGCCTACACCGCCTTTACCGTGCCAGGGCGCGGACTGTACCAGTGGAAGGTCATGCCGTGCGGATTAAACTCGGCCGCTGCCACTTTCCAACGAATGCTCGATGGTATCATTGGTCCAGACATGGACGAATATGCATTCGCCTACCTGGACGACATCATCGTCGTAAGCGGCACATTCGAGGAACACCTCAAACACCTGCGGGAAGTGTTCGCTAGGTTACAAGCGGCGAGTCTGCGCATTAACCGTGAAAAATGCGAATTTTGCAAGAGTCAATTGAAATACCTGGGGCACGTGGTAAGCGAACAGGGCATTAGTACCGACCCTGATAAAGTCGCCGCCGTGCAAGACTTAAACGCCCCCCGAAACGTGAAAGAGTTAAGGCGCGTGATGGGAATAACTTCCTGGTACCGCCGATTTATAAAGAATTTTTCGCAAGTGGCCACACCCCTGACCAAATTACTCAAGAAGAGTCAAGAATGGACGTGGGGAGCAGAGCAAGAGCATGCTTTCTCCGAACTAAAGAAACGCTTGACAGAAGCACCCGTCCTGATGTGTCCAAATTTCGATTTGCCTTTTACTCTGCAAACGGACGCCAGCCAATATGGACTAGGGGTCGTTCTGTCGCAGCAGGAGGACAAACAAGAAAGGGTGATAGCGTACGCCAGCCGAACACTTACCGACTTAGAAAAGAAATACTCCGTGACCGAAAAAGAATGCCTGGCCATACTATTCGGAATTCGTAAAATGCGACCGTATCTCGAAGGTTATCACTTCACCGTTGTTACCGATCACCATTCTTTGAAGTGGTTACACTCCCTTGATAATCCATCCGGCCGACTGGCACGATGGGCTATAGAGCTACAGCAATACGATTTCGACATCAAATATCGCAAAGGCGCCATGAATGTCGTTGCTGATGCTCTATCGAGAGACACCTTGCCATTTAATCCAAGCGACCTGTCAATCCTCTCTAGTGGCACTGATGATTGGACAGAACGGCGCGCCAGGCAAATAGAATGCAACCCTTCCCAATACCCTGAATATCGCATAACAAACAACAGATTATACCGCAAGTTTTCTTCCCATCCGCTCTCTAGTCAAGAAGAGGATTGGAAACTATGCATACCCGCGACCGAAAGAAAACAAATATTGTTTGAAAACCATGACGCCACGACAGCTGGACATCTCGGTATTGCTAAGACAGCAGATCGTATCATGAAAAACTACTACTGGCCTGGAATGTATCGCGATATTGCACGTTATGTTAGGAAATGTTCAGTATGTCTAGCCTACAAGGCGTCGCAGCAAAAGCCTAGCGGACTCATGCACACTAACATACCCAACACCCCTTGGGATACTGTGTGTGTAGATTTCGTCGGCCCGCTTCCACGTTCCATGAAAGGTCACACCATGATGTTGGTAATGGTAGACCGCTTTACTAAATGGGTGGAAGCGGTACCATTGAGATCGGCGACCAGTCAGGCTGTAATAAAAGCATTACGAGAACGCATTATAACACGATTCGGAGTTCCCCGCATTTTACTCTCCGACAACGGTAGCCAGTTTACCAGCACTATCCTTACCGACTTCATATATGCCATGGGAATACAACAACGTTTCACCACCCCTTACTCTCCGCAAGAAAACCCGACCGAACGTGTCAACCGTGTGCTAAAAACAATGATAGCACAATATGTACACACCAACCACCGCACATGGGACGAGCATCTACCTGAGTTGTTGTTTGCCATCAACACAAGCAAGCACGAGTCAACCGGTTTCACTCCAGCATTTCTCAATTTTGGTAGAGAAATCACCGCCCCGCACCAACCGACTGTACCTACCACCACCAACAACGAGGCACCCTCAGTGAGGAAAGAGAGAATGCGAATGCTATACCAGCTGGTGTCGAGTAATTTGCAGGTAGCTGCACAAAAGCAAACACGGCACTATAACTTAAGGAGAAGGGCGTGGCGTCCCAGTATTGGCGAGTTGGTATATAAGAGAGTCAGAGTACTCTCCTCCGCTGTCAACCACTTTACGGAGAAATTAGCACCGCGGTATGAGGGCCCATACGAGGTTGTTCGTTTCGATTCCCCTGTCATCGTTGTGCTAAGGTGTGGGAAAGGAAAAGGGAATCTCATTCGCTCCCATGTAAAAGATTTGCGAGGTTTCGCTTCACCAGATACAAACGATACAGAAGAAGACGATCTGGCAATTGCAGTTCAGTCTAAAGTGAACAGTCATCGCGATCAGATGTCAGCAATAGGAGATACACCGGAAGACGAAATGGATCCTGCACAGCCATGGAAGAGACTACACACGAACCCATGCAAAGTGACCGCTCCGCCGCGCACGGCTATCCTACTGCCAGAATTGCCCACTACGCCAGGGAAAGCATTCACTCGCCCCACAGCAGGCACTGAGGGAGCAGTGCGACAGCCGGAATTGCCCGCTACGTCTGGTAAGGCAAGTACCAGCGAAACGCCAGCCGCTAAGGGAGAAATACGGAAGCGAACAGCACATACTCCGGGCAGTATGCCAAAAACTACAGGCACCAAGGCCAGTACCAGCCAGGGGCACGGCCGCAGAGGTGATACGACCAGCATCCCAAGGGAATTGAAGTCAGCTCCAAAACCGACCATCCGACCAGTTAAGCCATCAAACAAGCCAAGCCGGCCAGTGACAGCCGCCCAGCCCGACAAGACGTCCATCATCCCAAGGGAATCGAAGCCAGCTCCTAAACCTATGCCGGCCATCCGACCAGTTAAGCCTCCAAACGGACCACGCAGACCAGCGACGGCTGCCCAGACCGACAAGACGAAGAGTACCGCCGTGACTTCCAACAAGTATGGATACCGGAATGACCAGGTAAGGCTAGCCCCGAAAGCCCCCGCCGATAGAGGTCCCGTATTCGACCTCCAAAGTTTGGGTCGGTCCAGGGAAACCAGGCCCCACACAGTGACCACCGGACCGGGCATAGAAGGACGACTAGTAACGGCAATATTTGAATGGCCGCCTGCCAATATACCAAGTTCTACAAACACGCAAGCTGCTTGCGCCGTATCCAAGGACGGAGAGGGCCCCACTCACGGACCAGGGCGCCAAGGGAAGGAGACGGTGGACCCATTCAAAGGGTTCGATATACACAAACATGCGCAATATCGCCCATTTAGACGCCGACAGAGCTTAGTTTTCAAGCGCCGGACTGGCACCATCCTGTGCCGAGTAGTAAAGCGTGGGGAGGCCGTCCTCGTACATCGCCCTACGGGATTGTCAAAGAAGATCATCTTTACACCATAATTAAGTTTTTTCTATACTCCATTTTTGACCTTGTTTTTTTGCCAAGGAGGCCTTTTTTGTTATGTTTTGTTAAATCGGTTGTGAAAGACGACCTTGTTTTTGCCAAGGAGGTTTTTTTTTGTTATGTTTTGTTAACTCGTTTGTAAAAAAAATAAATAATAAAAAAAAAAGGAAATAAAAAGTACAAAATAAACTAATAAAACGAATTACCAGTCTACATTTCTTTTAACGGGAAATTCACGAAGTTCTACCAGGAAACCGAGGGTCAGACGAGGAAGTCCTCGTCTCCGAAGAAGGAGGGGTATGTAACGAGGCAAACTTTAAAGATAAAAGAATACCTCGTCACATGCTTTTCATTTAACTAAAGCTAAGAATAGAGAGCCGCCATCTAGCGCCAAACTGAGGAGAAGGAAAGTTCACCCGAGACAACACCCAAGACAACTACCATAAATTAAGCTTTAGCCAAGACATGGTACCTGGTGGCGAAAAGTACGCAAGTTTGCCACAGAGGTAGAAAGCTAACCGCGCCAACATCGATGGTAGACATTAAGGTATTGGGTAGGTGGAAATACCACCCAACGAACAACTCCCCATGCACAAGCAGTGCATGCGACGACGGTCGACAGAGCTCGATGGTGAGTTATTATTATTTTATTAACAAGTCTCAATGGCAAGCATATGGATATGCGAGGTGTATTTATTTTCATAATGAATGTCATATAGGCAAGCATAGGGATATGTATAAACAATGCATTCCGCTTTAGAAAGATTATATGGGAGTGGGGGATATCCCATTAAAGTATATGGGAATCGAATAATGTACCGCTGCTCCTGTGGGGTATAAATAGAGCGGCTCAACTCGAAGAAAATATAGTTCGCCGGCACCAGTCAAGTGGTGCACATCTCTCCAGGAACAAAGGGAAGAAGTTGCAAAACAATAAGTCTCTGGCCAAATAAGGAAGACTAACGAACAGAGCAGACGTTGGTAAGATACGTAGTAAGTTTTCTTTTACAAAATTATATTTCTTACGTATTGTGCCACCAGGGGCAGAGACTAGTACCTGTTGATCCCCCAGCTATTGTCTGGACCGAGGTCTTCGGACGCGCTCGTGTTTCACCTACCGAGGTCTTCGGACGCTCGTGTTTCACCTACCGAGGTCTTCGGACGCTCGTGTTTCACCTACCGAGGTCTTCGGACGCTCGTGTTTCACCTACCGAGGTCTTCGGACGCTCGTGTTTCACCTACCGAGGTCTTCGGACGCTCGTGTTTCACCTACCGAGGTCTTCGGACGCTCGTATTTCACCTACCGAGGTCTTCGGACGCTCGTGTTTCACCTACCGAGGTCTTCGGACGCTCGTGTTTCACCTACCGAGGTCTTCGGACGCTCGTGTTTCACCTACCGAGGTCTTCGGACGCTCGTGTTTCACCTACCGAGGTCTTCGGACGCTCGTGTTTCACCTACCGGGGTCTTCGGACGCTCGTGTTTCACCTACCGAGGTCTTTGGACGCTCGTGTTTCACCTACCGGGGTCTTCGGACGCTCGTGTTTCACCTACCGAGGTCTTCGGACGCTCGTGTTTCACCTACCGAGGTCTTCGGACGCTCGTGTTTCACCTACCGGGGTCTTCGGACGCTCGTGTTTCACCTACCGAGGTCTTCGGACGCTCGTGTTTCACCTACCGAGGTCTTCGGACGCTCGTGTTTCACCTACCGAGGTCTTTGGACGCTCGCGTTTCACCTACCGGGGTCTTCGGACGCTCGTGTTTCACCTACCGGGGTCTTCGGACGTCCGTGTTTCACCTGCTAGGGTCTTCCGACGCCTACGCGCACCGCCTTGCCTGTGACTACCTAAAGGGTGAAGGTCACACGGGATCCTGCCGCTACAGGCAGTAAACTACACTAATCGAGTAATTATTAATAGCTTCTCTCCCGCAGACATTGTGAAGCTAGAGAGGAGGACTCAGACCGCCGAACCCAACCAGAATCCCCGCCGTATCGGAGATCACAAGACGCACCCAGAAGCGCCTGCAACCAGTAACCCCGAAGAATATATATCACTGTATTGTTAATTGTAATCATAGTATTATAAGTTCGAATAAAAGAGAATTTCTTTGACCTTTGTGAAGTTTGGTGTTTTTCTTCACCTGACCTTGGCTAGCCGTGAGCGATACCTCGGCTGGAAAACTAAAAACACGTCACAGTACAGAGATAATCTAAAACCCGACGATGGACATCCTTACTAATATTACAAATCCTAAATTAACTCTGTCTGTTCGTGTTTCTCTGTTACCATCTCCCGCCCAGGCTACTGATCCAATTTTAATGGAATTTTATTCAGAAAAAGCCTAGAGCCTTGGGAAGGACATGGGCTTACTTAGTAATCCCTATATTTTTGCGGGATTGACACCGTAAACGGGAACCTTAAAACTGCTGGGTCGATAAAAGTTCTTTCACTGCGGGGTGATTTCTGTCAAACTGTCGAAAAATTGGCAATCGGGAATGGCTGTGTGAAAGGTCGATTTCGGCACCGACTAATGAGGTAGGTACGTATTGGAGGATGTTGGCGAATGTCTATCAATAGACAATATTATGGACACTGAGCAAGTCACATCATACCCTATAGAGTTTCTCAATTTCTTAGGATTATTAGGAGTTGTAGCAATTTGGTGTTCCAGCAATCCAATAATGAGTAATTCAGAATTGTACACAGCTAGAAATTACACATCTAGGATGCGGCACTATAAAAATTTTAATAATGACTGAAACGACAAAAGGAGAAAACGTTTGGATTCCCCATTTTCCTTTAATTCCAACTGATTGGTCATTATAAATAAGGCTCAGACGCTTTAAGTTATAGGTGTTCGTTTAGAAAAAAATCCCATGGCAACTTTATGTGGCAGAATCACGTTTATCAATCCCACAAAACCTTTTTATTTCGCAAAAGTTGGAAAAAATAAGGTCGTGTGCAAACCTATACTTGAATCAAATAATATAACAATAGTTTGCTATAACGCATGAATGTGTCTTATTTTCAAAATAAATAGCCTAAAAATTTAAGAAGCCGAAAGTCACTATTCAACGCGGACGAAGTAGCGGGCACAGCTAGTATATTGTATATGAACGAACAATTTGTTTTTAATAATGTTTTTTTTATACTCTGTATTGATTTGTATAAATACATTGCTATGAACAATCCTAACAAATATTATAAATGTGAAAGTAACTCTGTCCGACTTTCTATGTTACTGTCTCCCACCCAAACTGCTGTACTTATTTAAATGAAATTTTGTAAAGAGATATTCTAGAACCTGTAGAAGAACATAAGCTATATATTTAATCTCTTTATTCCTATGGGAACGGAAACGTATACGGAAATTTAGACACTACAGCATCGATTTCAAAAATTCTTCCACCGTTAGAATGCTGCACTATCCCTGAGTATTATAAACTTTCATTCATCCCAATATTCCTACGGGAACGGGAGTCCTTACCAAACCATCTCCCGCCCAAGCTACAGAACCGATTTAAATGAAATTTTAAACAGAGATAATCTTGAACCTGAAAAAGGACATAGACTTTATTTCATTCGAATATTCCCTCAGGAACCGGTCCTCTTTTATATTATAAATGCAAAAGTAGAGACTGAGCGACTGGCTTATAGTATGTGCGATGAAAATGTTCATTTTCGTAGATTTCGGTCGCAACTGCCGTTAGTTTTGGACTGACCGGTACGATGTGTTTGCATAAGTAAGTAGGGAAGTGAATTTTAATATATTTATATCGCAGTTTCAACCCCTCAACCCCCCCCCCCCCCCCCCACTCCTGCGTTCGCCCCTGTCACCAACAATTTAAATTTCAAAAGTTACATGAAATTTTATTTTTTGTGCAATGTCTTCGCATCACATCAAGCCAAAAAGTCAAGTATTTCAAACCAACTTTGCTATTAGGTAGAGCGTCCTAGATCTGTAGCTTTTTCTTTCTTCATAAAACTAATCTGATTAAAACTAGGTATTTGTTTCCTCTAAGAGAAAATCTGTTAAGCAAAAGTCAACAGATATTAAGGCCATAATCAAACCACTGAAACTTACTATCGGAAAACTTTTCAGACTTTTTGCACTTAATTTAAATTTTCAAAGCCTAAATTTGCAATATTTAAAAAAAAATCACGACAAGCACTAAATCAATTTAAATAAGTATTGCACTGTGTTCTGCTATCGGGGTTTTTCAAATAAGAACACGGCTCATGGGAACTGAATTCATTAAGGCCAGTTGTGCCACTTTAGAAAAATTCCAATTAGTTTTTGCATTTTCTGTCAAAAATATGCTTTATGCTATGAGATCTAATATCCACGCATATTTGTTATCAAAGTGACAACCTTTGACACATCAGTCCAGTGCAGAGACACATACAAATTCATGAAATAAGTCGGAGACCACCGTGTTATTTTCTTGTTCTTCAAGCAGAAACCTACCTCTCAATCTGCAAACCAGCCATATACATTTTTGTTTATAAGCATGTGTCCATGGGAAGAAATACGAAGGAAAGCGTTTTTTTCTTTTATAAAACCAATATCATGCAAACACCGAAGTGTGCAGAAGCAATGCTGCAAATGAGTACTGGGCTACTGCGCCGGCGCTATATTCACGTGCTCAGAGCACAAAGAGATTACAAACAACAGATTTACCAAAAAATATGACGCTAGAACACCGGGTTATTTTCTTCCATAAAAAAGCATGTATTGAACAGAGAGGTGCCTAGCGCTAGGCGCATAAGATCATCTGAGGTCTGCGCGATACTCCGTTTCCAAATAACAGAGAACAGACAAACAGAGAAAACGGCGCTAAACTTGGTGGCGGATTTGTTTCGAACTAAATGTGCGTATGTATATGTTTTTAAGCAAGATTTTCTATAAAAAACCTAAAGTAGACAGTTTTTCTAGAATTAATATTTCAAATTCTGTGACCACAATAGTATATTTTTTTATGGAAACTAGTTAAGATTATATCATATTTATTGAAATTGAATTTTAGCAGTTTGGAGAAAAAAATATTGATTTTGGTCTCGGAGGTTAGTTCAGGAGCTTTATTACCTTCAAAAAAATGTATATATATATGTACTTGAAAACACCCACGCCGTGCCCCATGCTTTATAAGCTAAAAAACGCAGTTTCACCAACTTCTCATCATAACACCTATTTCAAAACACTTCAAATTATTACCAATGACTTTATAAGATACGCCTGATATCTATCTACTATTTCCCTTTTATTTCATCAAAAAATATTAATAAAAGGCAAAGCTATTACCAAAAGAGTATGCTGAAAACCGAAAAATTACAACAAATTGAGGAAAATTTTTTTCATATAAGGAGACAAAATTTGAAAAAAAAAAACGCTCGGAGGTTATTTGCATATATATGTGTTTTCTAATTATAAAACGAAAAAGTCAAAAATAAAAAGTTCATAAATACGGATGCCCCGACCAAAATAGTGAACTAATCGAAATTTTCAATAAAAAAATGGCTTCCAGTCCCTATAAAAACCGTAAGGGAATAATTTTCAGCATTTGAATGATACACAAATGTTTGTGTGCTTATCATATTTACAATACATTTTGTTTCATCAAATTATCAAGAAAATTGCAAAAGTTATGAAGCAATAAGCGAACGCACCTTATTTTAACGAAAAAAGCAAGGGACACCTAGCCTTAATAGATTCTGAAGAGATAACAACTGCAATCGAAAAAGTTGAAGTCAATCTGCAGAATCTCAAAATAGAAAATAATGTTCAAATAATTAGCGAAATAATTAACATAAAAGCAAAAGTAAGAGCCTTAGTTTCCACTTTCGGACAAAAAAGAGGTATTGCAAACTTTATTGGGCCCGCTCAGAAATGGTTGTAGAGCACTTTAAAGTTGTAGAAAATTCAAAATTTAAATCAACAAATTAATATTAATAAACAGATCATGAACAATATAAATAATTTTAAACAAATCCAGCAGGACAGAAAACAAATATCTGATGTGTACAGTAATACAGCAGACAATCAAAGAAATTTATCACTTAAACTTTTAAGAACATACCAACTCTTAAAACTTAAAATACTTGAAGATAAAATTGACAATATTCTAGACAATATAGCGTCCGCCAAACAAGGTATCTTACATCCAAGTATATTAACAGGAGAAGAAATAATGTCTTCTGACATTAAGATTAGATTTTTTTTAAACTAAAACATTCCAAGATAGGAGCGTTTTAATTGAATGGAACAAAATTAATATTAGCTATATAACTCCCAAAAATTTATATTCAAACACAGTAAAAAATGATAATGCCTATGCCCAACAAAGAAAACAAAGAAATAGATATAATAGCTGTAGAATACATTGAATTAAATGGAACTAAATATGACTATAATCCAAACAACATTAATATTAAAGATTTAAAGAAAACGGATAATTGTTTAACTGAAGGTATATGTAAATCCTACTAATATTATAAACGTGAAAATTTGTATGTGTGGATGTATGTTTGTTACTCTTTCACGCAAAAACTACTGAATGGATTTCAATTAAACTTTCCAATAATATAGCTTATACATCAGAATAACACATATGCTACAATTTATCCCTAAGTTCCCACGGGAGCAGGAACGTATACGGGAACTTTGACACTACAGCACCGATTTCAAAAATTCTTTCACCGTTGGAATGCTCCATAATCCCCGAGTAACATTAACTTTAACTTATCTACATATTCCCACGAAAACGGTCACCATATTCCCACCGGAACGGGTCTTTACTAATATTGAAAATGCGAATGTAGCTATGTCGGTATGTTTTTCGTATGTCTACCGTTCAAACTGCTATAGAATTCTGTATTAGGGAATGCATTAGAAGAAACCTCCGAAGATCAAGCATCCTAATCTGCTCTGACAGTCAGGCAGCACTAAAGGCTCTGTCCTCGACAAAAATCGAATCCAAACTAGTTTGGAACTGCCTGACTTGTTTACTTCAATTAGCTACTCACAATAAAATAACTCTTTCATGGGTGCCTGGTCATGAAGGCGTACCGGGTAACGAAGAGGCTGACCGACTTGCTAGACTTGGCTCTCAGTCCCAATTCAAAGGCCCTGAACCCTACTGTGGTCTCCCAATAAGTAGCCTTAAAAACGAATTAGCTACCTGGGAACGACAGAACATGATCAGCACCTGGAACAACTCAAATGGCCATCGTCAGTCAAAACTATTCATTGACTTATCCCACAAACGTATGAAAGAAATTCTTGACATGAGCAAACGTGACGCAAAGTTACTTACGGACTTCTTCACGGGACACTGCTCTCTCAAGTATCATCTTAAAAACATGGGCATCAGCCAAGATGACACCTGTCGTCTCTGTCTTGAAGACATAGAAACAGCTGAACATATTTTATGTGAATGCCCTGCCTTAGCTAGATCCAGGCTTAAAATATTCAATAAAGGGTTCCCCTGTCCCCTTGATATCAGAAACACCTCTTCCTCGAAGATTCTTAGGTTCTTACATGACCTCAGCTTCGAATGAACAAACCTATACACTATGTGTAATTAAACCTAAGGGAACAGCACAAAAGATCTTTCAGGTCGACGTGCTTGTAAAGGTAATTTTCACCTTCACCCTATAAATTAAAAAAAAAAAAAAAAAAAAAAAAACTGCTAAACAGATTTCATTAAATTAGCTACAGAGATGGTCTAGAACATGCGGAAGGATAAAGGCTATATATCTATCCTTATATTCCCACGGGAACGGAAATGGGAATTCAAAAACTGCGGTCTCAAAAGTATTTTTTACACACGGCTACAAGGTGTTGAAATAGGGGTTGAATGTTTTTTTGGTATTACCGCCATTTTTAAGGCTAGAAGTTTTATTTCCTAAAAAGCTAAAAATGCTGCTGAAAGTCACTATTCCACGCGGACGAAGTCGCGGGCTGTGAAGGAGTCACAGCCAACGACCTCTTAATTAATGTTCACTGGTTTCCAAACTACCAAATCGCCAAGCATTCACTGCTGTAGGCTCAAACCTCTTCGCACTAACTGCAAAGTTGAGGGATGGTAGTGGAAACAACTTGGAACTACCCAGGAATTGCCTTCGGCTCAATGCCTTATATCAACAAAAACCAGAGATTGTTCTAGATCGAGTCCACGATCACTATTGACATTTTATTTGTAAATTCATTCCCTATTTATACAAATTTATTAAGCTCCATTTCTGGTTATCGTACAATCGACCACACTTCGATATCCAATTAAAACGCTTCATCATCACATTCTTTTGGGTGAGCGCCAATGACCTATATCATAAACAAATGCTCATACCCAAAGACTATTGCTGTGATATAAACAGCGCGCATGGAGTCAAAGCAATATGATCCCTTATTACTTCTGTCGGCTGGCAGTGGCCTGCCGTTGGGAATCATATTGTTCCGAGTACAATGCACTCTATGGATACACAAGCAAGTCAAGTGTTATGCATTTCTATGCAATGCAACTGAATGTGAGAGGATCGGTCGAAGGTTGACAACCCGTTAATAGTTGTAGAGCAATTAATTAAGAGGTCGTTGGCTGTGACTCCTTCACACCACCCTTCCTGGGGAAAAAGAAGAAATCAAGACAAGAGTGTTGATTTCTACTTTTCCACGACTCTTTTACAAATACGGGAGTATGAAACCAAATTTTTTTTTTTTTTATCATATTGGATTCAACATTGTGGCTATTTCTGGATGTTTACTTTTAGTTAATATTTTAGTATTATTTGTGATATTTACATTAGTATTATATTTTGATTAGTTTATTTTTCATTACAAATTAGTCAGTGTTTGGTATCATCTGCGATATTTACATTTTAAAATCTAGTTCTCTCTTTTTTTTTCATTATATGTTTTGCAGTTTTTGGTACATATATTTGTTTTTTTTTCTCTTTTTTTCAATACAATATTCTCTTTTTTTTCGTATTTACTTTAGCTACTATTTGATTAAAATGCGTCTTACAATATATATACATATATTTCTTTTGTTTCTTAAAAAAAAATTATATTAGATTTCTATACTTAGATCAATGGGTACTATACTTAGATCAATGCATTGAGTATAGTTTCTTATAATTAGTTTAATGTGACCTTAGTTCTAATTTTACAATTACTTTTCAATTAATTTTACATGTTTTTTTTTCAAAATACACAAGTTTTGTACAATAATAACAAAAATGTTTTTGATATATTTTTCTATTTAATGAACAATTAGTCTCTATTTTAATTTAACAATTCCTCAGATTAAACAGTTCTTCAAATTACAACAATAGCATATAAATATAAAATGGTTTTAATCTATTTTTGTGAACAATTAATTTCTTATTTTCACATTGGATTTCACAATTCACTCCTTTTTGTGATAATACTTCATGTTCATACGACTTCAGTGTGAACAGTGCCTAACTCCAAAATCTAGGCAACTGATAGTTCGCCCTCTAAAATAATTTAATCTAAGGTAAAATTCTACTACATTTTGCCTGAAAAGTGTTTCGTCGCATAGCGACGGCACGGCATTCACATTCCAACCGCCAACCAACACAATCATTTCTTTTTTTAATTAAAGTATTTTCTTGGGCCTTCCGCCATTTGTCTAAATTCACTAATGTTCTAAATTAAAACGCTTTACCTTTGGCATCCAGGCTTAAATATCATCGTGTACTCAACAAATAAAAACTTGATAGAACAAATAAAATCAATCCTACGTGCAACAATTGAACATAAAGGGCGTTTTTGTTTTTTTTCTGGGAAAAGAAGTTGGACGGCGTTTCTGCGAAGGCGAAAGCTGTGGTCGCCAAATACATTTTTAAGTGTGGTCTGCATCAACATTTGAAGAAGTTTGTTGCAAAGAAGTGGCGTAAGTGTGGTCATTACATCATTTTGGTCCATCCGAGCGGATTGCACACCGGCACGCTAACCACGCTGCAACACACCGGCACGCTGCCCACGCTGCCAAAAAGGCGCCACGTGCTGCAACACGCTGACCACGCTGCAACGCGCTAACCACGCTGCAACACGCTGCAACACGCTCCCCACGCTGCCCACGCTGCCAAAAAGGCACCACGTGCTGCAACACGCTGACCACGCTGCAACGCGCTAAACACGCTGCAACACGCTGCAACACACCGGCACGCTGCCCACGCTGCAACACGCTGCAACACGCTAATCACGCTGCAACACACTGGCACGCTGCCCACGCTGCAACACGCTGCAACACGCTAACCACGCTGCAACACACCGGCACGCTGCCCACGCTGCCAAAAAGGCACCACGTTCTGCAACACGCTGCAACACGCTGACCACGCGGCACGCAGCCCACGCTGCTAAAAAAGGGCCACAACCCGCTGCCAAAAGCACCACGTTCAATCAACATCCAGTGCTACGTCGAAGAAATTGCCTGGCTACGCGGCTAGAACGCTGCTCGGCCATTTTTTTAATTTGCTGGCGTCTACTGTGACGCACGTGACCTGACCAAGAAGAAGGAAGTGCGCCCATGATCATCGTGGGAACGACCATAAGCGAAGCGAAGTAGTTTCCATCATCCTAACATCCTAAAAGTTTTCATTTCCATGTAAAGGGTAAGTGAAATTTTGATTAATTGGCAATTTTTTTTAAAAATATACATTTCGATCTCTTTGTGTTGCATCGTGACCACCAAACGCGTCATTTTCCTTTTTTTTTAACACGCAAATATATATATACGGTAGTTCTTTGTGTTGAAGTGGTTCCTAGGTAATCGCTTTCCATCGCAGTAGTGGTAGGTTTTGGTAGCTTCGTTATTGGCAAGTTTTGTTCCCCAGCCTAATTTTTGGTTTTTTGTGATTTTTAATAGACTGTCTTCCTCTTGGAAGAAGTCTGCGTTTTCTTTAACATTTTTTACTTTTGAAAAGCCGGGGTGGTTGGCCCCCAGTAGAATCTGTCAAGCCATTTGAAGATTCTAGAGCTTCGAAATTTTGACTTTTTTTAATATTTAAATTTAAATTGTGACTTTTTACTTTTGAAATTTTTTACCACGTTCGTGCCGCACATACCGTTCGTAACGGTGTATTCAAGCCGGGGTGGTTGGCCCCCAGTAGAATCTTTCAAGCCTTTTGAAGATTCTTGCGCTTTAAAATTTTTTTTGAAATTTTTAGATTCTCTCAAGCCGTTTGAAGAGTCTTGCGCTTTAAAATTTTGATTTTTTTTGAAATTTTTCTCTCGTTCGTTACGGTGTATTCAAGCCGGGGTGGTTGGCCCCCAGTAGAATCTTTCAAGCCTGTTGAAGATTCTTGAGCTTTAAATTTTTAACTTTTTTTGAAATTTTTTGAATCCTTCAAGCCTTTTGAAGATTCTTACACTTTAAAATTTTGACCTTTTGAAATTTTTTTTCTCGTTCGTGCCGCACACACCGTTCGTTACGGTGTATCCAAGCCGGGGTGGTTGGCCCCCAGTAGAATCCTTCAAGCCTTTTGAAGATTCTTGAGCTTTAAAATTTTAATTTTTTTGAAATTTTTAGAATCTTTCAAGCCTTTTGAAGATTCTTGAGCTTTAAAATTTTAATTTTTTTTTGAAATTTTTAGAATCTTTCAAGCCTTTTGAAGATTCTCGCGCTTTAAAGCTTTAATTTTTCTTGAAATTTTAGAATCTTTCAAGTCTTTTGAAGATTCTTGCGCTTCAAATTTTGACTTTGAAATTTTTCTCTCGTTCGTGCCGCACACACCGTTCGTTACGGTGTATCCAAGCCGGTGGCCCCCAGTAGAATCTATCAAGCCTTTTGAAGATTCTTGCGCTTTAAAATTTTAACTTTTTTTGGAATTTTTAGAATCTTTCAAGCCTTTTGAAGATTCTTGCGCTTTAAATTTCGATTTTTTACTTTTGAAATTTTTTCTCTCGTTCGTGCAGCACACACCGTTCGTTACGGTGTATCCAAGCCGGGGTGGTTGGCCCCCAGTAGAATATATCAAGCCTTTTGAAGATTCTTGCGCTTTAAAATTTTAACTTTTTTTGAAAATTTTAGAATCGTTCAAGCCTTTTGAAGATTCTTGCGCTTTAAATTTCGATTTTTACTTTTGAAATTTTTTCTCTCGTTCGTGCCGCACGCACCGTTCGTAACGGTGTATCCAAGCCGGGGTGGTTGGCCCCCAGTAGAATCTATCAAGCCTTTTGAAGATTCTTGCGCTTTAAAATTTTAACTTTTTTTGGAATTTTTAGAATCTTTCAAGCCTTTTGAAGATTCTTGCGCTTTAAATTTCGATTTTTTACTTTTGAAATTTTTTCTCTCGTTCGTGCCGCACACACCGTTCGTTAAGGTGTATCCAAGCCGGGGTGGTTGGCCCCCAGTAGAATCTATCAAGCCTTTTGAAGATTCTTGCGCTTTAAAATTTTAACTTTTTTTGAAAATTTTAGAATCGTTCAAGCCTTTTGAAGATTCTTGCGCTTTAAATTTCGATTTTTTTACTTTTGAAATTTTTTTTTCTCTCGTTCGTGCCGCACACACCGTTCGTTACGGTGTATCCAAGCCGGGGTGGTTGGCCCCCAGTAGAATCTATCAAGCCTTTTGAAGATTCTTGAACTTCTAAATTTTGAATTTTTTTGAAATTTTAAATTTAAATTTTTGACTTTTTGAGAGTCTCGTTTTGTTTTGTGAGTGCTTTAAGCCACGAGTTTTAAAATTCTTGGTTTCGTGTCGCTTCCTTGTCATTTATACAATTTTAAACGCACTTTGTGATGGCTTTGATGGAAGACTTCATTTTCTCGACTGATCAATTGGTCAAGTTTCACCAAGCGGCGAAAGAGGTGCCGGATCACGGGCACACACTGTCCGCTCTCGAAGTCAGAAAGTCAGAGTTAAGAGAACTGTGGCTCGAAGTCAAAGAAACCTATGCCCTATACATAAAAGGCGGCCCAAAGACAAGAGAAGCAGCAGTAGACCTTGAAGCCATAGAAACCAAGTATAAACTGTGCAACGAAAGTTATGTGGCATGCTCAGCACTTTTCCTAGATCACGAAGCACGACTGAAACCTGAGGGGACTGGCAAAAAATCGATAGCTGAACCAACATTCGCTCCTCGTCACCTCAAATTACCTCCATGTGAGACGGAGGTCTTCAAGGGGGATTAGATTAGAGATATGTTTGAGGCAGTCTACATTAAACACCCCCAGTTGGGTGAAGTAGAAAAACTCTTCCACCTTAGAGCCAAAACCAAAGACGAGGCTTATCGGATTGTCAGCCAATTTCCGCTAACCAATGCCAGCTTTTCTCTAGCCTGGGAAGCGTTGCGGGCTACGTATGAAAATACTCGAATCTTGGTCAACAATCAGGTAGAAAATATCTTTAACTTGCCAACAGTACATGAAGAATCGGCCAAATTGATCCGAGCTCTTCAGAGTACTGTAAATGATTCGGTATCAACGTTGCAGGCTCATAAGGTTATAACGCAAGACTGGGATCCGATTCTCGTCTTTGCGTGTTCAAGTAGACTGCCCAAAACTACACTGACTCTATGGGAACAATCCCTGGAAGACCCGACGAAAGTTCCAACCTGGCAGCAATTAGACTCGTTCTTAACGTCTCGCTTTCAGGTGCTGGAGTCCATTTCGGACACCACGTCGACAAAAGGCACAGGGCTTAATAGACTTCCCAAAAAGGAGACGAATGTTCGAAACAATAATAGAGTCAACACATACCTTGCCAAAACAGGGGGGGGGGGGGGGGGGAATACAAAATCTGTGCGGCTGCGCACTCCATTTATGAGTGTGCCAAATTTTCGGCAATGTCGATCCCAACGAGAATCCAAACGGTACGGCAGCACAAACTGTGCAACAACTGTTTGAGCGCGAGTCATACAAAGGTCGCTTGTACGAGCAAATATTCTTGTAGCCACTGCAAAAAACGGCATCACTCACTGTTGCACCTCAACGCTAACGAAAACGGAAATAAAATACAGTCCACTAATCTCCCTAGTGCAACAACAGCTCCTCAAATATCGGCGTCATCACTTCCATTCGTGCCTCAAGCGTCGTTTCAAAACTTTCATGTCAGCGCTCCCAAGAAAATATTGCTTGCAACGGCACTAGTTTGCATTGTTGGCAAAGAATCCAAACACATAGTTCGCGCTCTTATCGACCCTGGTTCCGAAATATCCTTTATCTCAGAGGCAGTACAAAAGCGTTTGAACTTGCCCGTAACGGATAAGAATACAACCATTTCCGGAATCAGTGGTAATCTCGCCATAACGTCGAAAAAACTCTGTGCGTTTGCAATCACGTGCTTAGATGAAGCCCAGATCACCATTTCTGCCCAGGCAATTGTGCTTCGATCATTGACGAACAATCTGCCAAGTTCATCGTTTAGTATCATCGATCCTAACCTTTGTGGCGGCCTCAAACTGGCTGATCCCACGTTTAATAAATCGTCCCAGGTCGATCTGCTGATCGGTGCGGATTTATACCCATCGATCATAAGGAACGGTCTCCAACTCATCGCAGATTCCCTCGTGGCTCAGAATACAATGTTCGGCTGGGTACTGTCTGGACCAGTTCCGGAGTCGTTTCAATCGTTCAATACATTCGTAGTGACCAACAGTTCGAGTACTTCCAATTTGGATACTCAGCTACGAAAATTTTGGGAGCTCGAGGAACTGCCGTCCACAGTCACTCGGTCAACAGAGGACTGCTACTGTGACGAACTATATAAAAACACGACTTCGAGACGTTCAGATGGGAGGTATGTGGTTCGTCTGCCGTTTAAGGCACAATCATCAAAGGGCAAGCTAGGGTTCTCTAGGCACATCGCATCAAGGCAGTTCTCGAGAGTCGAAAGATCGTTAGCCATGAAAGCGGATCTCAAGACTCAATATTCAAGCGTTATTTCTGAATACCTCACCCTTGGCCATATGCGGAAAGTACCTCCGATGGAAAAGATTGCAAAAGGTCAAGTAAACTCGTTCTACCTGCCACATCATGCGGTCATAAAGCCTGAAAGCACGACCACCAAAGTGAGGGTTGTTTTTAATGCGTCTCAATCGTCGTCGAATGGGGTAAGTTTAAACGATTTGTTGTATCCAGGGCCCATATTGCAGCAAGATTTACCATCTCTCATCCTCCGCTGGAGATTTTATAAATTTGTCTTTAATGCGGACATTGAGAAAATGTACCGCCAAATCTTGGTCGACCCTAGAGATACTCCATTTCAACGAATCCTCTTTCGCAGTTCGCCAGAGTCTGAAATCGAAGACTTTGAACTTCAAACCGTCACTTTTGGTGTCAATTGTGCTCCATATCTGGCCATCCGCACCCTCTTGCAACTGGCAAAAGAAGGCAGAACCGTGTATCCCCTAGCGTCTAGAATCATTCAATCGGAGTTCTATGTCGACGATGTTCTGTCTGGTGGTCACTCTCTCAGTTCGGCTAAACAGGCACAAATCGAACTTATAGCGTTGCTTAACTCAGCTGGGTTTCCACTACGTAAGTGGACCGCAAATTCGTCTAGCTTACTTAACCATTTACCACCAGAACATGTGCTGAACGAAAGTTTCTTGAAGCTCGATGCTGACAGCACCACAAAAACACTAGGGGTACGATGGAATGCCAAAGGAGAAAATTTTTACTTCACCACGCAACGCATTCCACTGTCGACAAATCCGACCAAAAGAGAGGTCTTCTCTCAAATTGCTCGTCTTTTCGATCCTGCGGGGTGGTTGGCCCCCGTAGTGATAATCGCCAAAACATTGATGCAACGCATTTGGGCTGAGCACACTGAGTGGGACGAGCGTATCAGCCCTGAATCATTTGCCACTTGGAAAGAGTTTGCAGAGTCATTACCTGAAATACAGGTTATAGAAATCCCACGTTGGGTTGAATACTCGCCCACTGTGGAGATTCAGTTTCATGGCTTCTGTGACTCTTCCGAGAAAGCATATGCGGCAGCGCTTTATATACGCGCAAGTCACCCTAATGGAGAAGCATCCTCCTACTTGATGTGTGCGAAGTCCAAAGTTGCCCCTCTAAAGACGGTCTCTTTACCGCGTCTTGAGCTGTGTGGAGCACTTTTGCTTTCAAAAATGATAAAGTTTTACTTACCCAATTTTCCAGTCCAGACATATCAAATCTTTTTATGGACAGACTCATCCATAGTTCTGGCCTGGCTCAAAAAACCTCCGTGCGTTTGGAAAACCTTTGTTGCAAACCGTACCAGTGAAATACAGGACAATGTCGGCAACGCAGTTTGGAAGCACGTCAGATCTGCCGAAAATCCCGCGGACTTGGCCACTCGAGGTGTAATGCCCTCCGATCTGAAGCAGAATCGTATGTGGTGGCAGGGCCCAGCATGGCTCTGTGAACCAGCCTCTCAATGGCCGGTGGCATTACCAGACGCTCCACGTACTGAAGATCTAGAACAGAAAGAGGTTTCCTCGTTAGTGGTCCAGCCAAATTTTCAGAGTCCTCTAGTGGGACTAACAGGCATTTCTCTCGACGATTCTGAGCAAAACACCAACTCATTGGTAGTTCAACAAGAACCAGAAGATTTTCTTGACCGTTTTTCGACGTTATCCCGCGCTATGCGTGTATTGTGCTATGTTTTTCGCTTCTTCGGTTCTCGTGACATCTCGCAACCAGAAATGGAGTTTGTGAAAATTAGTCTAATCCGATTGGCTCAAGAAGCTCACTTTTCGACAGAATATTCTCTGCTTGCAGCTGGCAAGCCAGTGTCAACGAAAAGTTCTATTTTGTCCTTTAATCCATTTTTGGATTCAAACAAGCTTCTTAGAGTCAATGGGCGACTAACGAACTCAGACATTTCGTACAATGAACGTCACCCTATAATACTACCCTTTGAATCCCGTTTTGCTTGCCTCCTGGTTCAATTCATTCATGAGATTTCTATGCACGGTGGCAACTCTTTAATGGTGCGACTAACACGACAAAGTTCTGGGTACCAAGACTCCAAATTCTGGTTAAGTCTTGCATCCGTCGTTGCACCATATGCGCGACCAACAAAAGAGACTTAAGCAAGCAGATGATGGCTGCCCTACCGCCCGAAAGAGTTACCTTTTCTCCACCGTTCACATTTACTGGAATAGACTTTGCGGGTCCCTTCACAATCAAGAGTTTCAATGCACGGAATTGTCGTATGACCAAAGGGTATGCATGTGTGTTTGTCTGCTTTTCCACCAAGGCAATTCACCTTGAAGCAGCAAGTGATTTGTCATCTGAAGCGTTCCTCGCGGCCTTTGCCAGATTCACCTCTAGACGAGGCTTACCTAAAGAAGTGTTTTCCGACAATGGAACAAACTTTACAGGTGCCGATGCAATTTTACGCAAGGAGTTTAAGAAGTTTGTAGGCACCATTCCCAAAGAAACGAGCCTTAAGTATGGCGTTCAGGGTTTGAAATGGAATTTTATTCCACCCGGGGCACCTCACATGGGAGGTCTATGGGAAGCCGGCGTAAAAAGTTTCAAAAGCCATTTGAGGGGGCTGGGGACCAAGGCCAAGTTTACGTTCGAAGAATTTTCAACGGTTTTAGCACGTATCGAAGCATGTTTGAATTCGCGTCCAATATCGTCCATGTCCACAGATCCTTCTGATCTGTTGGCATTGACACCAGGGTATTTTTTACGCGGCGGTCCGCTTTTATCTTTTCCGGAACCGAATCTGGCCGATGCAAATTTATCGCTAATCAATCGGTGGGAAAAAGTCAAATGCCTCCAACAACAGTTCTGCCACAGATGGAAAGATGAATACCTCAAGGAACTACATCAACGACACAAATGGAAAACACCTCAAACCAACATTAAAGTTGATGATTTGGTCGTCATTAAAAACGAAAATCTGAAATCCACCGAATGGCGTCTAGGTCGTGTTATAAATATACACCCGGGTTCCGATGGTCGAGTCAGAGTTGCAACATTAAAGACCCAAAACGGAGAAATAGTCCGCCCCATAGTAAAACTGTGCCTATTGCCTATTAACTAAACTGCCAATTAAACAAAATTTCACTTACTTTATTTTCAGTAATATTTTTTTTGGCGTATTTCGCCAAGGGGGGCGGTAATGTTCATACGACTTCAGTGTGAACAGTGCCTAACTCCAAAATCTAGGCAACTGATAGTTCGCCCTCTAAAATAATTTAATCTAAGGTAAAATTCTACTACATTTTGCCTGAAAAGTGTTTCGTCGCATAGCGACGGCACGGCATTCACATTCCAACCGCCAACCAACACAATCATTTCTTTTTTTAATTAAAGTATTTTCTTGGGCCTTCCGCCATTTGTCTAAATTCACTAATGTTCTAAATTAAAACGCTTTACCTTTGGCATCCAGGCTTAAATATCATCGTGTACTCAACAAATAAAACTTGATAGAACAAATAAAATCAATCCTACGTGCAACAATTGAACATAAAGGGCGTTTTTGTTTTTTTTCTGGGAAAAGAAGTTGGACGGCGTTTCTGCGAAGGCGAAAGCTGTGGTCGCCAAATACATTTTTAAGTGTGGTCTGCATCAACATTTGAAGAAGTTTGTTGCAAAGAAGTGGCGTAAGTGTGGTCATTACATCACTTCATATGGTCCTATATACATATATCGGGTCTAATTTCTTTCTGCTTTCATTTCTCACCAAGACTAAACTACCTACATTGAAATCAAGAGTTTTAGCTTTTGCATCAGCATCGAATCTATCCTTCCTAGAAATTTTCTTTTGTATTAAAGTATCCCTAGCGTCTTTATGAGCAATTTGTAGCCTATGTTTAAGGTCTATGACATAGTCCTCGTAGTTGTAAACTGGTTCAACTTTCTTTGTAAGATTTGAAGGCAAATCTCCCAAATACTAGCTTAAACGGGGTGCATACTGTTTCTGAATGTACTGAAGTATTGTAACAGAAAACATAGTAGGGCAACCAGTTGTCCCAATCTGTATGTTTCTCATCTACATAGTTTCTAAGATAGGCTCCTAAAACCTTATGCGAATTTTCTAGTGCTCCAATACTTTCGTGATGGTACGCGGTGGATTGTAGATGTTCTATCTTTAATAATTTACACAGATCTTTGAAAACTTTATTTATAAATTCTGTACCCTGGTCAGATGCTATGGTAGCAGGGACTCCATACTTTAGGATAAAGCCTTCTACAAGTCCTTTAGCTACGGTATTAGCCTCCTTATTTGGCAAAGCAATAGCTTCTGTAAATTTCGTCAGTTCGTCTTGAAGTGTTAAAATGTATTTTGACCCATTTTCTGTCTCGTCAAGAGGTCCAGCTAAATCAAGGTATATTTTGTCAAAACATGTTTCTGCTGTTGTAGTAATAGTCATTGGTTGTTTTTTGGGTTGTATATGTTTATTTCGTTGACACATAGGGCAGTGCTTAACGTATGTCGTCACATCGTTTTGCATCCCTGTCCAAAAGTATTTTTTCTTGATGTTACGCAACATGCGATTTATTCCGGCATGTCCACTTGTCGGTAACATATGGTAATCGTTGAGTATAAGTTTTTGTTTTCCAGTGTCCGTTACTTTTATTTTATCTTCAGTTATGTGCACTTTTATTTTATTTCCTTTGAATAATTCTTCTATCTTTTTCTTTAATATATATAATTTCTCTTTACGACGGCCGTCTGAGAGTTTACCTAACTCTTCTTTAGTTATATAAATATCTTTAATTAATAGAGGTCCGCAAATTGTACGCACGTCCCTCAACAACATTTTGTCATATGATGCCGATCGAGCAATAGTGCTATTTTTAGATTCCTCTTCATTATTTAATAATGGTTCACAATGGTTCTTTGATAGTTTGCACGTCCCTCAACAACATTTTGTCAAATGATGCTGATCGGGTAATAGTGCTTATCTTTGACCTATTCAATATCAAACAATTATTCCCTGGAATGTATCCTAAAATGAGGTTTGGACTTATAACTCTGGTACCTTTTAATAAACTGTAATCTTTGTCTTCATCTGTAATTGTCAATGTTTGTAAAATTAAACTCCTGAAATTTTCCGTAAGAAAGATTTTCAAAGAATTAAAAACGCACCAAAATTCACTTTTAACCACTTTGCTTTGTATTTCGAATTTGTATTATAAATTTAGTCATATGACTTTGTGTATAGTAGTGTCATTAATTTAAGTATACATATTCTATGTTTTTGTTTATAAAATATTTGACATATATGTATTTGTGGAATGTATTTAATCGATCTGTTTATTTTATGTTTATTAATGTTACATTCAGTACATTTCACACATAATCTCATCATAATGCGAAACACCCTATTCGCACACCGAAACTGCTTTACCGACGCTATTTGTTTGGCATCTATTCCTCAATAGGTGGCTTTTGATATCTTGTCGTCTCTAATTGGTATAAATACCAATTACCAACTGATGTGCGGTGGTCTTCTTCTTTCTCATTGTTACATGTAAAGAGACAGATGAGATACTAATACATTACAATCAACACAAAAGGACAATACGAAGAAATAGTACAACAGATACAACAAAAGACACCCAAAAATTTCGCCTTTCATTTTTACTTGTATACTGTATACGTTGTATCGGATGCATTATATTCACATGCGTAAGTTGTATTTCTGTTTTCTCCCATTGAGTCGTAGTGCCGTGTACGTTCGTTGCTTTTTATCTTACGGCTTGCGTTGTAAAGTAATTATACTGTGATGCTGTTCGTTCTTCGTCTATCGTCTTATTATTTTCGTGAGCATGGTGCCGACCACAGAGTAGAACCAGAGAGTCCACTTCAGCAAGGTAGTGCGTTTTGCCTACAAGCTAAACTAAACCGGATGCCCGCACCGGATGCCCGCACTGGCCTTCACTTCCCGCAGATCAAAGTCAGTTGAGTTTGAAAAGTAAAAAAATTTTTTTTTTGGTTGCAAAAAAAATCGATAATTTTTAATTTTCATACAGCCTAGAATTTAGAAAAATGAATTTAAGTTGCAGAAATTAACTTTTTTTTACATTTTGACCAGTATTTCACTGAAAAAGACAAAAATTAGTAAAAAATTTCATACCGATGCAGGCGTTTAGTAAAGTTTTTACAGTTCATACTAGTGAGCACAGAGCCTCAAACTCAGAAATAGGACGCCATATTGAAAAATTTTTTGCGGGTGTTTCGGGTTGAAGGGGTGGAAGTGGATACTCTGTATTATCTACTCTGTGGTGCCGACATGCTGTGCGAGAAAATTAATCGTAGATTTTCCCGCACTAGGAATGTAAAAGGTGGTGCAAATTCCGATGGATGGATGGATGGATTAAATGTGTGCCTACCCGCATAGAATTTGATGAGTGTTTTTTTTTTATTTTTATTGATTTTTGATTGATTTGTCTCCATTTATTTATATGATTTTTGAAAAATTTGGTATATCGTTTATCGTTTTTTTTTTTTTTATCAATTCGGCTTTTTGATATATGTACATATGTTCATGTTGTTGTTGTTGTTGGTGGCGTCGTCGCGCGCTTCCGGCAAATTTTATCGATTTTTTTTCGCGATCGCGGTTGTGTGTGTATGTGTGTATGTATGATTAAATTATTGAAAAATATGAAGTGGTTTCGGTCTCTTTCTAGTCGGACATTTATCGGTTCCGACTAGAACTTTGTTTACAGTTTTTCGAGGTAAACAACACGTATTATTTCGTGGATTTCTTTTGCGAAATAAATAAAAAGTGGAAGTTACGTGGTTTTTAAATGCTTGTTGTGCAATGGCAAGACATTTTACTGCAATAAAAAATATGATTGCATTGAAAAGTGGTAGTGCACTTTGTGATTTTGTGATATGATTCAAGTGCAGCTCGGCGCGTAGCACGTATATGAAATCATATTTTTGTGTACAGAATCGGTTTCGATTGCGTTTATAAAATTCAGTGTATTTTGATTAAAATTTAAAATTTATTTTGTGTATTGTAAATTGTACAGATGACATTGTGGTTCAGTATAATTTGATTTTTAATCGGTTTCTTATACGCTTTGTTTTTTGATGGATTTGAATTTTGTTTTGCCGACGGCTTTTTGACGTTTGATGTGCTGTCGATGTTTTCCTTAGTCTTGTGGAAGATGTTTATATTTCCATTTTAGACTTTTTTTTTAATTTCAATATAGAATTGTTAATCGGAAAATTAAATTGTTTAAATATTTTATACGTTGTGCATGCGTTGTGGCAGTGCCTTTTGAATTGAAAATATATAAAGTTGAGTTGATAACTTGATATGTGCATTGTCGCAGCGTATGAAATATTGAAATGTTGTTTCAATTGATGTATTTTATGTTGGGGTTGATATTTTTTAATAAAGATGAAATAAAAATTATAATTTGATGAATTATTTGCAAAGTTGAATGTTGAATGGTTGAATTTTAAAGATGAGTTCATTGAAGAAAATCGCTCTTTGAATCAATTATGTTGTTTGATTTTCAGGAACGGTGTAGAACATCAGATATATGAAATTTCAGGTACGATGTGTTTTCGAGGATCATGGTGATCTAAAAGATTTTTTTTTTTTTTTTTTTTGAAGAAATGATTCGTTACGGCAATTAAAGATGGGTTGATTGATGATTTCAGTTAACGTTGGACTTAAATTAAGCCTTATCCAGGGGTTTTGTATGATGAAAAGAGATATTATCCTCAGAGAAGATAATGTTAACAGCAGGTAGGTATGCTGTTGTTGATTCGGTAGAATCCAGGGGCGGTGTATTAGGTTTTGATGATAAATCTTCGGGGAAGAAATATGTTTCAGCAGACATTGATTCGTACTGAATCCAGGGGCGATGTATAATGGGTTTTGGTTGTTAATCTTCAGGGAAGACGTTTTATTAAACGATGGCAGTATGTTCCTTGTGATCGTTGCAAGGAAGACGACAAATTTTTGCGATGGGCCGCTTTAGGGTTCCATTCTGCGTTTTAACGGTGACGACGCGTACGAGACCGTCTGATCCGGCATGGGTTCCTTCAATTCGGCCGAGATTTCAGTAGGTTGGTGGGAGTCGCTCATCCTTGAGCAGAACTAAGTCTCCTATTCTGGGGATCTCCTTGACTTGCGTCCATGTTGGTCGATGTTGGAGCCGTGAAAGATATTCTGAACTCCATCTTTTCCAGAACCCTTCCGCCAGCGCTTGAACTCGTATCCATCGGTCGAGATGTGTGACGTTGTTGTTAAGTTCGCCTTGTGGTATGGCATGTAGTGACTCACCGACTAAAAAGTGCGCAGGGGTTAGCGCATTCAAATCGTCGAAGCTATCGGATAGAGGGCATAGGGGCCTCGAATTCAAACACGCTTCTATTTGTGTTAGAAGCGTTGCGAGCTCCTCAAATGTGAGCCTTTCAGGTCCGACAACTCTTTTTAGGTGGTGCTTGACAGACTTCACACCTGCTTCCCATAAACCACCAAAGTGTGGAGAAGCTGGGGAATAAAATGCCAATGTGTACCGCGATTTGCAAGTTTTTCGGCTATCTCCTTCCAGTCATGCGTGGCTTCCTTTAACATTTTTGCTTATTCGTTGTTAGCACCGACGAAGTTGGTTCCACAGTCGCTGTAAACCTGTTGACAGCTTCCTCTCCTTGCAGTAAAACGATGAAATGCTGCCGAAAACGCTTGGGTTGTCAAATCTGACACGACTTCCAAGTGAATGGCTTTTGTTGCCAGACAGATGAACACTGAAAAGTATCCTTTCAATATCCTAGCTCCGCGTGCTTTCCAGCTTTTGATCTCGATGGGACCAGCATAATCGACACCGGTATGGCTGAAAGGTCGAGACATCTGAACTTGAGCGGCAGGTAAATTTCCCATCAGTTGTTGCATTTCTGATGCCTTTTGCCGGTAGCAAGAAGGGCACCTGTGGAGTTGATACTTCACACTCCTTCTTATCTGTCCAATCCAGTATCGTTGGCGGATATAACTGATCATCTGCTGGATGCCGCCATGCAGAGTGTTTTTGTGGGCGTCTCTAACAACCAGACTTGTAAAGTGGTGGTTGTTCTGCAGCAATATGGGGTGTTGCGCTTCATACGCGAGGAGAGAGTTTTCTAAGCGCCCTCCAACTCTTAAAATCCCATTTGCATCGAGAAATGCGTTTAACGCACTAAGGGATTTTGGGATCTGAGACGTATCCGCGATTTGTTGTATCTCCGTCTTAAACATCTCCTACTGCGCTGTCTTGACGACGACAATGCGCGCTGCTTCCAGTTCACTTGGGGTAAGTGGACCCACATTAGCTCCCGATGTACGACGACATTTAGCAACAAAACGAAGACAGGTAGCGACGACTCGAACGAGCTTGAGAAGACTCGAACAGTCATGTATTGTTTGCAGAATACTGTCGCTATGATTGACCCGAACGCTGAGTACCTTCACAGTACGCTGCTCCTCTTCCGTTTCATTGTCAACAGGTTGGTGTGGGACATCGAAGACCCATTGATGACGCAAGAATTCTGGACCATTCCACCATGGCTCTAGTGACTTCAGTTCCGATGGAAAAACACCTCTGGACGCCAGATCGGCTGGGTTATGATGCGTTGCAACATGTCTCCAGCAATCGATCCCCACTAGCCGCTGGATCTCTGACACTCGGTTGGACACGAACGTTGTCCATCTAGCGGGAGTGGCCTTTATCCAGGCGAGCGCAATCGTTGAATCCGTCCAGGCATACGTTTTGACATCGGGGATGGCCAAAACTTCATTGGTGTACTGCATCAATTGCGCCAAAACTACAGCACCACAAAGCTCCAAACGGGGAAGAGTAATCGTCCGCTGATTTGGTGCTACTTTCGTCTTCGACAAAAGCAGGTTGACATGGATGTTGTCATCGCTATCCAAGACTCGAACGTACACCGCTGCTCCGAAAGCCTTCATCGACGCATCACAGAAACCGTGCAATTCTATCGCCTTGTTGTTCTTACTCATCTGGGTCCACCGTGGAATTCGAAGCTGTTCGATCTGAGGAAGTTCTCGATGAAAAGCTTCCCAGTCTTTCCTCAACGCTGGTGGAATTGGATCATCCCAATCGCAGCCGATTTCCCAGAGTCTCTGCATCATAAGTTTTGCCGTGATGATGCATGGCGATATCCAGCCAAGTGGGTCGAACAATTTGGCAATCGTCGATAACATAGCCCTTTTTGTTGTTGCTTCCTTTGATGGCTGCAGGTTCTGGTAAGAAAAATGGTCATGAACAGGAAACCATTTTATGCCGAGCGTCTTGACATGCTCCGACGTATTGAACGGCAGTTCAAAATCTAACTCACGGTCTTGAACCGGAATATCATCCACGAGTTCCTTGACGTTGCTCGTCCATTTTCGTAGGTGGAAACCTGCAGACGCCAAAAGTTGCCTTGCTTCGTCGCGTTTTAGGCGTGCTTCTTCGACGGAGTCCGCACCACTGATGAGGTCGTCGACGTACATGTCCTCACGGACAACCTTCGCCCCCTCCGGAAAATTACCAGTTTCGTCCTCAGCAACTCTCTTCAAAATCCAATATATGGTGCACTGGCTGTCCCGAAAGTGACCGTATTCATTTTGAAGATTCGTAGTGGCGAAACCTTCTGTTCTCTCTACATAATCAGCTGGTAGTATCGGTCTGGGAAACTAACCAAAATTTGCCGATACATTTTCTCAATGTCGGCCGTGAATGTGACACGATGAGCCCGCCACTTTAGTACGAGATCTATGGTACTCGACTGCAACTTTGGACCCACAAGAAGACGGTCGTTGAGGGATTTCCCATCCGAAGCCTTCGCCGCTGCGTCAAACACTACTCTCAGCTTCGTAGTGGAGCTCGCTTCCTTAAACACCGCGTGATGAGGTAAGAAATAATGGAATGTAGTCTGCAAAACTGTACCATTCGCATCAATCTCTTCCATATGGTGGAGTTCTTCATACTCCCGTATACATTTAGTGTACTCCGCACGAAGTTTTGGATCTGCATCCAGCCGTTTTTCAAGGTGAAGAAAACGCCGGAAGGCGCTCTGTCGACTCGATCCCATCGCAGGAACGCCGTCCTCTTTGAAAGGCAGCTTCACCTCATATCGTCCATCAGGTAAGCGTTTTGTATACCGATTAAAATGGTCGTCACAAGCGATGTTTTCTTCTGTTTCCAGGTTATGAAACGGGGTTTCCTCGATCTCCCAAAACTTCTCCAGTTGAGAATTCAAATCTGCAAACTGCACGAAGCTTCGAACTCGCTGGGGATCTTCTACTGCGACCTTGCCCAAAACTATCCATCCAAGCTCGGTGTTTTGTGCTATGGGACCGATACCATCCTGAGGTCGCCTTACGTGCAGCAAAAGGATTTGCGCACAAACATCACTTCCCAGCAGTAAATCGATGGGTGCAGGTTCGTAGAGATGGGGATCTGCTAACGAAAGACCCTTGAGGTGGTGCCATTTGCCGTGTATCACTCGTTGGGCCGGGAGAAGGCCAGTCAGCGACTTGAAAACCAAAGCCTGGACGGCCGTCTCAAACGTCGAGTGGCGGGAAGCAAAGCGCACTTCGACGGAGTGCTGCGTAGTGCCACTGCTGACCAACCCTAACCTAAGAGGTGCAAGCGCCCGTCTGTTGCTCGTGCCTTTACTACTGCCGTTGCTAGAAGCACCTGGTGATGACCATCACCATGCGACGCGTGGTAATTAAAAGTTTGTCCATTTGATTGGAGCTACTGCTGTTGTCCTGTTGGCTGGAACTCCGACGCGTTTTTGTTCAGAGGAGCCTGAAAACCTCTGGATGCCATGTTTCTCGCCTGCGAACTCGTTGAAGGTTGTTGTTGTTGTCGCGGTTGTGACATGCCATTTTGTGCATTGTAATGCAACAACGAGTGGTGCTTTTGTTGGCAAAAGTAGCACGAACTAACACTCTGGCAGTCACGGAGAAAGTGCCCGTAGGACAAGCAGTTCTCACAAACCTTCAACCTGCGAACAGCATCTTTACGCCCCATGTTGTCTATTTTCAAGAAGCGCTGGCACTTTCGCAACGTGTGTTTCCCTTGGTTGCACAACTTACATGCGAGCTGCTCGCCGGAATTCGTCCTCACTGGCTGCTCAACGAAACTCGTCCTTGCTGGTTTGTACGGCTGCTTGACGACTTGCTTGCTGTGGTACACCTTCGTATTGGCTGGAACACGTGGCCCTTTGTTGGCGGTTGGCTCTTCTCTGTTCCTAGATGTTGCACCAAGCTCCTGCTGGCCTACAACCTCAAGTGTCCGGAACCTCGTCTCCAAAAATTCGGTGAACTCCTTAAAACTTGGTAAGTCTTTCCGGTTACCTAACTTTTCTTCCCACAGTTTTTGGCACGCACTGGGAAGTTTCTGGAGTAAGAACCAAATCAACACCGTATCCCATTCAGAAACTGACACATCCATGTTCTCCAACGCAAGAACACATTCACGGGTGGTGTACAACAAGTCACGAAGACCCGAAGCAGTTTCGCGACTCAAGGACGGCTGACCAAACAAATTCTGCATTTGGATGTGGACCAGAATGCGCTTATGTTCATACCTGTCCTTTAACAGCTCCCAAGCTTTGTCGTAAGACGCTGCTTCCACTGACAGGTTTTGTAAAAAACGTTCGGCATCACCCACCAAACAAGATTGCAAGAAATGCAGCTTGTCGATATCGTCTATCGACTTATTCTGGTGTACCAGAACCTGAAATTTGTCCTGGAAGGCTCTCCAGGTGGTGTACGACCCATCGAACTCAGGCAGATCTATTCTTGGAAGCCTAATACCGGAATGCGATGTTGCAGCAACAGCGGCAGTATCAGGGGGCGGCGCACCCGTGTTAACTTGTGCTGCCTTCGCCGTAGCACACTTCTCCAAGGTATCCACCAACTCGGCACGGTATTCGAAATAAAGCTCATTAATCTGCTCGTACACCACCATTAACTCTTCCTTTTTCAGATCGTCTTCCAGCATCCCGGCACCGAAAATCGCTTCGTGATACGATTTTGCCGACGCCAAATCTGCTTCCAGCATCGACAATCGACCTGAAGCATATGCTGTCACCTTGCGGTCCTTTGGCTACTTTTTGTAATTTGTAAGATCCTTTATAATTTTGTTTAGGAGCATCTTTTGCAGCTCCCCGTATTTAAAACTCTTATTTTGAGCCATATTTAATATATATTTCTTTATTTTATAGTTATATAAATGTAATCGACACGTTTACTACTTTTAACATGCAACAAGTAAGACTTACTGCTTATCCGGAACTGCTGCCGTCTATATGTATGTACAGATGTTCACCAAAGTAAAGATGTTCTTCAGACAACTTAGAGTCTCTGCTGGACGTTGATTATTATTCGTTGAATAAGTTTTAGTTCGGAAATGTTTTTTAAAAGCTAATTTTATAAAAACACGATTTTTCGAAAAAATGCTCGCACTAGTTATATATATATATATCAATTGTAAATTGTTCGCGCACACACACTTTATTTGCACACACTTTTATTGTTTTTAAAGTTCGTTAAAAATGATTCAAATTGTAGGCTGAAGGACCAAATGTAATTGTCTATGTTTGTAAAATTAAACTCCTGAAATTTTCCGTAATAAAGATTTTCAAAGAATTAAAAACGCACCAAAATTCACTTTTAACCACTTTGCTTTGTATTTCGAATTTGTATTATAAATTTAGTCATATGACTTTGTGTATAGTAGTGTCATTAATTTAAGTATACATATTCTATGTTTTTGTTTATAAAATATTTGACATTTATGTATTTGTGGAATGTACTTAATCGATCTGTTTATTTTATGTTTATTAATGTTACATTCAGTACATTTCTGTACATCATCTTTGAAGCTATTTAATATTTTTAACTCGATTATTTTTAGCCCCTTTTCTGGCGGTTTAAGAAGCTCACTTATGATTTTTTCTTTCTCTAATTTACTTGTTGAGTTTTCTTCTTCTAAATTTGAGTTTCTAGCTTGTGCTTTTGTTGTGACACACACAAATAAATTCTGTAAGTCCTCTGACTTTAGTTGTATTCTACTTAGTGCATTAGCAGTGCAGTTGTCTTTGCCTGGTGAATACTCCACAGTAAAGTTATATTCCTCTAATATTAGCCTAAATTTAGTTAATCTACTTGAAGGTTCTTTTAGTGAGAACAGATATACTAGTGGTCTATGGTCTGTTAGTATTTTGAAACGTCTTCCGAAAAGATACGGTCTGAAATGTTTTACTGCCCATACTATAGCGAGCAATTCTTTTTCTATAGTACTGTAGTTCTTTTCGGCTTTATTTAACGATTTACTTGCGTATGCGATGGGTTTATCATCAAAATTCGATATAACAGCACCTAAGGCAAATCCAGACGCGTCTGTTCGGAGTATGAATTCTTTTTCAAAATTTGGAAACTGTAAAATATTTGGGCTTATTAGGAATTCTTTTAGCAAATTAAATGAGGTATTGCAATCTTCGGAAAATTTAAATTCTACGTTCTTTCTTAATAAACGGTTTAAAGGAATTGCTAGTGTTGCAAAATTTGGTATGAACTTTCTATAGTAGTTAGCAAATGCTACAAATCTCCTTACTTCGTCTGCATTCTGTGGGATTGGATAATTTTTCATTACAATGGATTTTGATGGATCTGGTATAATACCTCTGTCTGATATTATATGACCTAGATATAAAACTTCTTTTCTAAGGAAAGCACATTTACTTGGATGTAGTTTGAGATTTACTTCTCTCAGTCTTTCGAATACTTCAATTAAATTTTTATTGTGGTGTTCTAAATTTTTATTCTGTTTTTTTTTTTTCGAATACGAAGATACACAAAACATTTTGAATATGTTAGACCCGATATTGATAGAAACCTTGAAAACGTACTGTGTGACAATATGTATTTAATAGGTAGTTTAACTCAGTTTCAAAAATCAAAAGAAGGAGTAAAAAAAAAAAAAATAGCCAAGAAAAATGGTTCTGCAAAAAAAAAACTATTTCCTAAAATAATTAATTCTAAATGTAGTAGGTGTAGTACTGTAGTATATAATATAATCAATTTGGAGATTCATCTGCTTTCTTCCTGTGGAACTCTTTGCGATGGAAGCAATGTAGTGTTCGGTAAAAACTTAGAACGTTGTTTGTGCTGCTTGTTTTGATCGTCCTCATAATGTTGTTTGGTTTTTGTAATTTGTGTTTAACTGTAGTCATCTTTGTTTTTGTGTTTTTGTGTTTATGTACATGCCTTCTGTACTCTTGTATGTACAGACATGGGCCAATAGTTTTGTCGTTGTTGTTTGTTCTGAGTTCTTGTTAAATTTGTTTATGAGGATTTGTTTTATAATATATTTTTTAACGTGAATGTGAGCCACCATCCGCCTGTTCTAGGTGGACTCTAATAGTGCCATCTTGTTCCATTTCCAGTGAATTTGGTGTATCGTATTCCTTGATTATACGTCCATTGTACTGAAAATTAACGACATCCATGGGAAGACGTCTGCGCTCGCAATAAGCGATCATCAGCTTCTTAAGTACTGTGTACTTCTTCATTAAGAAGCCAACCATTCTACCATGTCCCGTTACCTTCAGGTATATGACCTCGAGTTCGTTATACATTTTTACGAGCGAGAGAGCAAAAAAAAAAAAAACTACTTTGAACAGCTTTAACTTGTATGAACGAAAAAAAACTTTAACTTTGTCTTGTCCAAAACACTCTTTCTGAACACTCTCTGGCTCCTGATTCTGTTGATGTAGAATTATTCTCCTGGCAGGTTCGCCATGTAATGTTCACTGGTTTCCAAACTACCAAATCGCCAAGCATTCAATGCTGTAGGCTCAAACCTCTTCGCACTAACTGCAAAGTTGAGGGATGGTAGTGGAAACAACTTGGAACTACCCAGGAATTGCCTTCGGCTCAATGCCTTATATCAACAAAAACCAGAGATTGTTCTAGATCGAGTCCACGATCACTATTGACATTTTATTTGTAAATTCATTCCCTATTTATACAAATTTATTAAGCTCCATTTCTGGTTATCGAACAATCGACCACACTTCGATATCCGATTAAAACGCTTCATCGTCACATTCTTTTGGGTGAGCGCCAATGACCTATATCATAAACAAATGCTCATACCCAAAGACTATTGCTGTGACATAAACAGCGCGCATGGAGTCAAAGCAATATGATCCCTTATTACTTCTGTCGGCTGGCAGTGGCCTGCCGTTGGGAATCATATTGTTCCGAGTACAATGCACTCTATGGATACACAAGCAAGACAAGTGTTATGCATTTCTATGCAATGCAACTGAATGTGAGAGGATCGGATATCGAGGCACAGTCGAAGGTTGACAACCCGTTAATAGTTGTAGAGCAATTAATTAAGAGGTCGTTGGCTGTGACTCCTTCACAGGGCACAGCTAGTTTAGAATAAACAATAAAACTGTAATTGAAAATATTGAAGAAAACCTAATTGTATATATAAATGTATTATATATATATATATACTAGCTGACCCGATCACGCGTTGCTGTGGCTAGCGTTTTTTTCATATGATGTTGTTATAAAGTATTCAATGGGAATGGTAGCAGAACATCAGACCTGGGAACCACAATGCTTTTTTACATAGATGCTATTTGTAAAAAAGTCATTGGGACCTTCATTACTGAAATTATTATTTATATAAGAAGACGGAAACGTTAAAGCTGGTATAAAGATGCACTTGTTTGGGATTTGAAGGGGAAGGACCTTGAACACAATTGATAAAAATTTTCGTACAGTTCATATGAAGGAATAATCAAAACAAAAGAATTAAATTTAAAATTGTTTATTATTTTTATTCAAGTTTGTAACAAATGAGTATATTACATAAATAACATGTGATAATTAAAATAATAAATGATGTTGGTAGGGCGGATATTTTAAAATCTTCTTTATAAATACTTTTAATTTCAATTTAATTTAGCACTAATCGGTACACAATATTTTTGGTTAGCCTGTCTTTTGCGTACACAAATAGGTTCGACGGCGTTCCTACACGTGAGCAAGCAGGCAACATATAGCTGCCCATGAGAAAACATGGATTTTCCAAATCTCATCCACAAATGGACATTGTTTGGCCTTGAGACTTATTTATAGTCCTGGCAAAAGCCAAACGAATTGGAAACTGTAACCTTCTGAAGGGTATGGTAGAATCTGACGTTATCATTGGAATACGTGGCAACAGGGCCACTTTTCCTTTAAATTTTCTGGTTAAAATGATTGCTTCCAGAATATTTCCGGTTAGGTATCTTTTTAATGACCAAACGTGGACCGTTGCATAATCTAGGTGGATTTTAATTACGCAGGAGAATAATAGTTTAACCCATCTTTAATCGAAGGTTATATGGTGGCATTCCGGATATATCTAGTGAATTTAAAAATTCAACTGGAAAATTTAGACTATCATTTTCATTAACAACAGTATCGATTGATTTAAAAGACATCAGATCGCCTGGTAGCAACTGTTGTATCTGGAAGTTAATTTCATCAACATCTACATTTTTAGCTGCCAAAATAGCCCGATGACTGAGCCAGTTATGATTCAAGTAAATAATGTGTATATCCGGAAAAATACTCTGAATCAATTCGTTTTTTTTCCTGAAGAACAGTGCAGAAATTGTCTGGCAGTTTAATGCATTGAGTATTTGGTTGCAGTTCTATTTCACCGTTCCCAACATTAAAAAAAAATTTTTAATATTTGTGCTGATGGACCATTTTGCAATCTTACGCGCATGTTTATGGTCAATCGAAGTATTTCAACACTTCGCCATGATTGTTTTAAACATGCATTAATCTCATCCGCGAAAGTAGAGCGAGGTATCGTATAACTGGTAAGGTCTGGCGGAAATCGCCAAACAAAAGTAAGAGTGCACCACATATATTCTGTCGCATTCGTTCTTCACGTTGTTCGTGACACTCTTGTGCACGACTATCCTGACTCTTCGTAAACTGAAAAATATGCTACTATTGCGCATTTAATAGCTGTATATATCTTACCTTAGCCACAGAAACGCGTGGCTTATAATACTTTTATGTATATAGTTTAATTACAGTGTTGAATAACGAAGCACTAATAATTAAAAAGCAGGAATAATTTCACCATTATATTCACTATAATATGAATTTTTTTGTATTTAATTTATATTTAAGTCAAGCTACACTTAGCCGACTATACTTACTCCAAAAATAAAAAAGTACAATTCACTGTATTTCGTTTATTTTAAAATAGGGGAGAGTACGATAACTATGGCGACAAAAAATAATAACGGTTTCTGATAGAGGGGTTCAATACAAGCATTTTTTACTTCGGGAGGGGGGGGTCTATCTCCCCCCGTTTAGGCGGTAGGGGCAATTTTATAAAAATTGACTTAAAATCTAAAAAAAAATATTGTAGAACAACGGAAAAACTTACAGATACAATTTATACTTTTTATGAAATCCAGAAACTTGCAGTTTATAATAAAATTTAAATGAAGTGGTTTCAATTTATAGTTTTTGAAATAACTGACTTCAAAGTCAAAATTTATGAAAAAAAATTTTAAAAAATCACTTTGAGTACTATGTTTCTCGTGATTACAAATGCCAATAAAAAAAAAATTAGATGCAGCTAGTTGCTTCAATAAATTTTTTATCAAACGATATAAATTACTTTTTTCTATGTCTTATAGTTTTTGAGATAATTGAAAAATAGTAAAACTATATTTCTTTTTTAAAATCAAAAAATTTTCTAATTTTAAAAGAAACTTTCCATATAAAAAATTTGCACCCCAAAGCTTATGAGCAGCTTAACCCTGCGGAAAAAGGGTTAAAATAATGAGCCCCGCGAAGCGGGCCATGCGGAAAGCTGTTGCATACGGAAATTAATTGCTATTTTCATATTTAGCATGAGCAGCTTAACCCTGCGGAAAAAGGGTTAAAATAATGAGCCCCGCAAAGCGGGCCATGCGGAAAGCTGTTGCATACGGAAATTAATTGCTATTTTCATATTTAGCATGAGCAGCTTAACCCTGCGGAAAAAAGGGTTAAAATAATGAGCCCCGCGAAGCGGGCCATGCGGAAAGCTGTTGCATACGGAAATTAATTGCTATTTTCATATTTAGCATGAGCAGCTTAACCCTGCGGAAAAAGGGTTAAAATAATGAGCCCCGCGAAGCGGGCCATGCGGAAAGCTGTTGCATACGGAAATTAATTGCTATTTTCATATTTAGCATGAGCAGCTTAACCCTGCGGAAAAAGGGTTAAAATAATGAGCCCCGCGAAGCGGGCCATGCGGAAAGCTGTTGCATACGGAAATTAATTGCTATTTTCATATTTAGCATGAGCAGCTTAACCCTGCAGAAAAAGGGTTAAAATAATGAGCCCCGCGAAGCGGGCCATGCGGAAAGCTGTTGCATACGGAAATTAATTGCTATTTTCATATTTAGCATGAGCAGCTTAACCCTGCGGAAAAAGGGTTAAAATAATGAGCCCCGCGAAGCGGGCCATGCGGAAAGCTGTTGCATACGGAAATTAATTGCTACTTTCATATTTAGCATGAGCAGCTTAACCCTGCGGAAAAAAGGGTTAAAATAATGAGTCCCCGCGAAGCGGGCCATGCGGAAAGCTGTTGCATACGGAAATTAATTGCTATTTTCATATTTAGCATGAGCAGCTTAACCCTGCGGTTAAAGGGGTAAAAAAATGAGCCCCGCGAAGCGGGCCATGTGGAAAGCTGTTGCATACGGAAATTAATTGCTATTTTCATATTTAGCATGAGCAGCTTAACCCTGCGGAAAAAGGGTTAAAATAATGAGCCCCGCGAAGCGGGCCATGCGGAAAGCTGTTGCATACGGAAATTAATTGCTATTTTCATATTTAGCATGAGCAGCTTAACCCTGCGGAAAAAGGGTTTAAATAATGAGTCCCCGCGAAGCGGGCCATGCGGAAAGCTGTTGCATACGGAAATTAATTGCTACTTTCATATTTAGCATGAGCAGCTTAACCCTGCGGAAAAAGGGTTGAAATAATGAGCCCCGCGAAGCGGCCCATGCGGAAAGCTGTTGCATACGGAAATTAATTGCTATTTTCATATTTAGCATGAGCAGCTTAACCCTGCGGAAAAAGGGTTAAAATAATGAGTCCCCGCGAAGCGGGCCATGCGGAAAGCTGTTGCATACGGAAATTAATTGCTACTTTCATATTTAGCATGAGCAGCTTAACCCTGCGGAAAAAAGGGTTAAAATAATGAGTCCCCGCGAAGCGGGCCATGCGGAAAGCTGTTGCATACGGAAATTAATTGCTATTTTCATATTTAGCATGAGCAGCTTAACCCTGCGGAAAAAGGGTTAAAATAATGAGCCCCGCGAAGCGGGCCATGCGGAAAGCTGTTGCATACGGAAATTAATTGCTACTTTCATATTTAGCATGAGCAGCTTAACCCTGCGGAAAAAGGGTTAAAATAATGAGCCCCGCGAAGCGGGCCATGCGGAAAGCTGTTGCATACGGAAATTAATTGCTACTTTCATATTTAGCATGAGCAGCTTAACCCTGCGGAAAAAAGGGTTAAAATAATGATTCCCCGCGAAGCGGGCCATGCGGAAAGCTGTTGCATACGGAAATAAATTGCTATTTTCATATTTAGCATGAGCAGCTTAACCCTGCGGAAAAAAGGGTTAAAATAATGAGTCCCCGCGAAGCGGGCCATGCGGAAAGCTGTTGCATACGGAAATTAATTGCTATTTTCATATTTAGCATGAGCAGCTTAACCCTGCGGAAAAAGGGTTGAAATAATGAGCCCCGCGAAGCGGTCCATGCGGAAAGCTGTTGCATACGGAAATTAATTGCACATAAGTACCTGTCTTATGAATTTTTATACTTTCACTAGTCTATTTCCTAACATTATTGTAAATTCGTACGTATTTCCATAATTTTTTGAAAATAATCCATACTTCAATAGTTTTACTATTTTTCAATTATCTCAAAAACTATAAGACATATAAAAAAGTAATTTATATCGTTTGATAAAAAATTTATTGAAGCAACTAACTACATCTAATGTTTTTTTATTGGCATTTGTAATCACGAGAAACATAGTACTCAAAGTGATTTTTTAAAATTTTTTTTTCGTAAATTTTGACTTTGAAGTCAGTTATTTCAAAAACTATAAATTGAAACCACTTCATTTAAAATTTGTTATAAAGTGCAAGTTTCTGGCTTTCATAAAAAGTATAAATTGTATCTGTTAGTTTTTCCGTTGTTCTACAATATTTTTTTTTTAGATTTTAAGTCAATTTTTATAAAATTGCCCCTACCGCCTAAATGGGGGGAGATAGACCCCCCCCTCCCATAGTAAAAAATGCTTGTATTGAACCCCTCCACCAAAAACCGTTATTATTTTTTGTCGCCATAGTTATCGTACTCGTGCCCGACTGAGTGCTTAATATAAGGATGTCTTGATTTGAGGTGACTTCACTGTAAACTTTTTGATTAATAGTGTCTCCACGCGACTTTTTACTCACTTCTGTGATTAACTATGTCTTTCGGTAGTGAATGGTCAATGGCCAACGTTTTTAGTCATATACGAACCCTTCTCTATTTGATATGTTTTTAACTGGTTCCAAACATACAATTTTTGGTAATGACCAAATAATCCCTACGTCAGAATTTATCCACGATTTCATTTCTTGCGCTTTCACTTTGATCTTATCAGACCTAATCCGATAAAAACCATTAGGTGTTATAGAAGTTTCAACTATGACAACGTAGCAAATTCCTTCAACCGATCGGAATGGGATGATATTTTCTAAGAGACAGTATATTTATGCACGAAATCGGGTTAATATTTTCAAAACGGGATTACTTAATGAAGATGTTGAATCCATCACTTAGGTCCTGCGAGCTTTGGAGGAATCTTAGCAGGCTGGCATTAAGGAGGACAAAAACAATACATATGCCCTTTTGAACGTGGTGTGATAATGAATGCCTTGATTCCTAGCCACTCTAGCTTTGAAATTCCGTAAGGAATCTTTGACCTTCCTGACAGTGTGAATTCATTTAGTTACGTTTGTATCGGTGTTTCTGAGATTGTTGATTCAATTATATCGGTTAGATCTAATGCTGTAGGTCCCGATGATTATGTCTCCGAAATCTATAAATTTGGTTTTCCCATTAATTATGAGATATTTGGTCCATATTTTCAATTTCTGTCTTTACAGTAGTGAGTCTCCAAATGAATGGAAAAATTCAAGATTAATACCAGTACCTAAAAAGCCAAATGCTTCTAAACCTTCTGAGTACAGGCCTATAAGTATATTGTCTTTTCTCAGTATAAATTACTTGAGAAAATAATGCATGATCAAATGCAGTTATACCTCAATGGAAGGCATTTACTTACTGCATGGTAATCTGGATTTCATAGTTGGAAAACTGCGGCAATTAAAGTAACCAATGACTTCCGATTTGCTTTTGACTCAGACAGGTTTGGGGTCTCGGTGCTTTTGGATTTTTCTAAGGCCTTCGACAGTATTAACCAATCCATTCTCATTTGCAAACTTTAGTCTCAGTTCAATTTTTCCAAATCATCCCTCAAGCTCTTGCGTAAATAAATAAATAGGCTGGTGCAACAGAGCGAGGAGCCCCTAGGCCTAGCGCATTTCTCACCATGCTTTGTGAGGGAATGGAAGGGACCTACATTTTTCTGCCGGCTCCAAACGACTTATGAGAAAGCGCTTTTCATGGCAATGAATACTAACGGAGTACTGGACAGTTCCTCGCGAAAGGCGATACCCGTGGAAAAAAATTGTTTGCCTCTGTTGAGATTCGAACTCGAACCTCTGGATTAACAGGCGGAAATTCTATCCATCACACTAAGCTCTTGTGTAGTTACTTGAAATATCGAGTCCAATCAATTAAAACGGAAACCGGAACCCCAAATTATTTCATTATCAATATTGGAGTTCCTTAAGGCTCGGTGTTAGGCCCATTGTTATTCTCGTTATTTAGTAATGACCTTCCAGAAGTCATTTCTTACTGCCAGATTCATTTGTATGCTGACGATGTTATGATTGATATTTTTAGTGCAATTGGTTTGATGGATGATTGTATTGTGAGATTGAATGAAGATTTAAGTCGTATCTTTGCTTGGTCTGAAACTAATATTCTAAAACTAAACCCTTTTAGCTATGTTGTGTGCAAGGAATGAGTTCAAGGGGTTGAAATTGTGAAATTTTGAAATAATCTCCTTTGTGAAAGATGTCACTTACCTTGGCTTGAAAATCAAAACCAACCTTGATTGTTATAAAGCAGTTTCTGACACCATCAGGAAAATTTACCATGGGCTGCACTGTTTGAGGTCTTCGTCTCATTTATTGTTGGATAACTCACAGCTTCAACTAGTTAAATCCTTATTTTACATACAATGTCTCTGTTTATCCATCTTTGGACTGTGTTGCTGTCAATGATTGTGTCCGTTTTGTGTATTCTATCCGTAGACGCACTAGTGTTTCACATTTGCGTAAGATTATATTTGGTATGAACCTAGATAATTATCTTAACTTTAGGCAGCTTCTGAGACTTCATAATATTATCCATGGTCGAAGTCCAATGTACCTTAAAGAATTTCAAAGCTTTCCTCAATCTCAGAGAGGATTGGAATTAATTTTGCCGCGTTTCACGCACAGTATTGGAGAACATTTCTCTTATCTATCTGCAGTTCGTTTATGGAATGCTCTACCAAACGAGCTGCAAAGCACTACCACATATGCGACATTCAAGAAGAAATAATTTTTGCACCTATCTCATCTTAATTAAACCTATTTTATACTTTCCAACTTTCTAACTTTTTACTTTTTTTTTCACTGATTTCATCTTTTTCCGCTCTTTGTACTTCTTTTTTTTATCGTCCTTATCTTATACATTACTTCTTTAACTGTATTTGTTACTATAAATTCTTATATTTTATTTTATTTGCTGTCATACGTTATATAAAATCTATTGTTGAATTTATTAGATGCTCTTGAAGATTTTAATCTTATTGTATCAGTGTAATTTCTATATTTATAAAAATAAATTGAAATTGAAATTGAAATGAATTGAAGCTTTCTCTATCGGCAAAGCGAATTTTCCGATTACAAGTGGGAATTCGAAGTCGCTGTTGTTGACCAACCATCTATCGTGGAAATGAATATTAGATGCTTTGCAGAACGAATTTTTAAGTTGATCTAATTTGTGTTGAAAATTGATTTGTTTGGCTGAGAGTGCATTATTGTAAACTGCTTTTTTTGTTTTTGTTAACTGTGTGCACTCTTTAATTTGGAGGTTTTATTTCATGCCCTTTTTTTGTAGTCGTGTAACATTGAAGGCACGTTTTATTTTGTGATTCATTTCGGTTATTTCAATGATTAATATTTTCTGATGGAACTTTTGCTCTATTTTGTTGTAGGTAGGAATCGATTCTAAAAAACACAGCCAAAACAGCATTAACAAATCATTGTGTCACCTCTAAACACCAACCCGATTTTATAAATGCCAAAGTACTACAAACACAAAAACATACATATTTCAAAAAGATATACATACGCTGGAAACACTTCACATTTTAAGAAACAACAATAGTATGAATAGAAAACAGGACACACAGAACATATCAGCCATATATTGCTCTCTCGTCGCTGCAAATAAATTTTAAGTTTTGTTTTTGTTTTATTAATTTGGAGATCCATGAATCATATTAAGACTAAACTTCAACAAAGGAAGTGTAAAAATTCTATTTTTTTTCTTTTTTTTCTTTTCTTTTAACGAAGTATAAAGTTTATTCTTTTATATTTATTCTGTTCTGTCATTTGTTAAAAGTAACGTTTTTAATTTCTTAAAAGTAAGTCTAGTCTACCTTATTCAATGTACAATCTCAAATTTGTTCAACTATACTATTTTATGTTCTCAATAAAGATCCCCTGAGGAAGACAGCAAACCCTGTCGAAACGTCGGGAAAGTAAATGAAATTAGTTACATTTCATTGCGTTAACTAGTGACCAAAAAAAAAACGAAGAGGAATCAGATTCTTCAACAACACATACGCTTTTGGTTAAGGCTCAAAATCACCCTGAAATTAAATGTCCACCTGAGCAAGTATTAGGTACATGGTGCTAATTCAAAAGAAATTTTTTTTTAAATCTGTCTGATAATTAAATAAGGTTACTCATGTAGAACTTATAGAATATTAGACCCTTCTTTCGTTAACGTCTCAAGAACAAGTGCTGATCATTTGAGTACGTTCGTAAAAAAATTGCCCTAAGAAATGCTTGTTCTACAAATATTTTTAAAAAGTATTTATGTGAGTTGTGTAAGCTTTTTGAACAGTAATATGATAGTTTGCATTAAATCTACCTATTAACAAAAAATCCAATATCCATCATGACATTTTATGAAAGCCACACACGATTCCATTCATAGTTTAATAAAATAGCCTATACGGCCTATGCCACATAGTTTAATAGAATAGCCTAGGACACTTTTGACATTTACTGTTGGTATCTCTAAAGCGATACAGCTCAAAGAAGTCGATTAGAAGTTTAAGTTAAACAGCCTTTAACTACCATTTTATTTCAGACACCAACCGACACATGCAATCGTTTTGTTGCATTTTTTGAAAATCTACTTGTATAATTTCTGTAAGTCTTATATTTCACATCACCGAAACCGTACCCACAGCAAAACAAAATATTTGTTTGCGTACTTTTTTCTTATTCAGTTTCGATCAATTGCAAAACTTTAAACATTAACTTAACATCAACTTTTAAATTAATAGTAAAAAAAAATATTTTGAATTTAATTTCTTAAAAATTTTAAATGGTAAAATTAACTGTTTCCTTTCTTGTTTTTCTCAAATTATTTATTCAATACACTATTCAAATAAGATGGTTATTATTCGCTACTATTTTAAGTCAGTCCAAATGTATTTCAAATGAATACCGGTGTTCACTCTCTAATATGATTATATATTGTTCAGAATGTAAAACTATACTGTATTATATGTTATTGAAAATATTCCTAACAGAAAACTTAGGTGCTTTAATATTCTAATCCTTCGATTTTTTCACAAATTAAGTTTATTATTTTGATCTCTTCAAAGCAGTGACAAACATTTCAGTACGGTCTCGTTAAGAAAATTTTAGTGTTAGAAATGGCATTCATAAATCATCGGGTTGATATTGTTAAACAAATAAACAAAATTATTTCAAAACGAATTATTCAAAACTGAGCGAGTAATGCACTCGTTAATGTTTAATTTATGGGGTCACATAATGTGATGAAAGCTCCTCTTTGATGAGCATAATATGATTTAACAACGTGGTTTCCCCCATTTATTTGTTAAAACAGCAGTTCAACATTTTCTTTGAAGAGACAGATCTAATACTCAGTATCAGGAAGAAAAAATTATAATTACATACATACATGTTCTCAAAACGCTGTTCTCTATACCTTGTTATTTTCGTTTTAACTTTTTTACTTTGTTTACGCCACTGCTGTTCGGAAAAGTGTAAGGGGTTACCACCTTAGACTGTCTCTCACAAATGTTAATGAAATGCTATCAATAATTGTTAATGTCGATAACGGCTTTTCAATGAAATATAGAAAAACATTACTAGTGGAGGGCCGTTAGACATAAAGGCAAAACCTAGGAATCCAGGGCCAGTCCATGGACTTTCATGAAATTTTGGGAAATGTGTTTTGAATAGCGTACAGAAAAGGCTATCAGGATTAGCGGTACGTGCCTATCCCAGTCTTTTTAGTAGTCGCCTACGACCTTGGTGAGGTGTTCCTTGAAAGTCCGGTTGAATCTTTCAACCATCCCATAAAATTTTGGATGAAGCGGTGTGGTTCTCGTCTTCTTTATGCCATTTAGTCTACACACTCCTTGGAAGATGTTTGACTCGCAGTTCCTCCCTTGGTCGGAATGGAGTTCCACCGTTTTGGCTTCTTGATTTGGGATGGCATACGCCTCAGGCCACTTGCTAAAGTAGTCCACTACAACCAGAATGTAGTTGTTTCCAGCGTTGGTCTCTGGAAAAGACCCAGCCACATCTACTGCAATCCTCTCAAAAGGCGATCCAACGTTGTACTGATGCATCTTACCTAGAATCTTTCTACCAGGTTCTTTTGGTTGCTGCACACTTGACAAAAATGCGTCGGCGTTTGAGTGGAGCTTTCCTCTGCGGTGTTAAATCTGGTAGTCATAAGTCTGCAGTCTTTCTTTCCATCTTGCGACTTGACCTTCTGGGTTTTTGAAGTTCAACAGCCAGTTTAGAGCACCATGGTTTCTCCGCAGAAGGAATTCTATCCATCGATGTACTTATGGAAGTGCTTTGTTGCCAAGATAAGAGCTAGCAGCTCCCTTCACACAGTAGTTTCTTTCGAGAGGACCTTGCTGTAATACGAGTATGCCACCACTTTCTCCTCGCCATTATGGACTTTGGATAGTACCGCCCCGATTCCAAAGTTGCTTGCATCAGCGTCGATGATGAATGTTTTTCCAAATGTTGGATGTGCCAGCACTGGAGCGTTACAGAGGCGGTATTTGAGTTCCTGGAAAGATTTCTCACACTCACTTGACCATTTAAATTGCTTTCCTTTTTCGATGAACTGATGCAAACTCTTTGCAACTCCAGCAAAGTTCTAAATAACACGTTGGTTAATATGTGGCAAGACCAAGAAAGCTTCGGAGTTGATGTTTGTCCCGTGGTGCTAGCCAGTTTTTGACGGAGTTGACTTTTTCAGGATAAGTCTTCACTCCTTGTGAAGAGATGATGTGTCCCAAATACTTAACTTCGATTTTGAAAAGTGCGCATTTTTCTGGATTCAGTTTAAAGTAAGCCTCTCGAAGTCTCTGAAACACGGCTTTTAAGTTCCTGCAATGTTGGTCAAATGTTTTCCCGTAAACAATGACATCATCCAAGTAGACTGGGCAAGCTTTCCACGTCAGTTCTTAAAGAACGCACTCCCTCAAACGCTCGAATGTTGCCGGAGCATTGCATAGCCCAAACGGCATAACTTTGAACTGCCAGAGCCCATTACCTGTAGAAAACGCCGTCTTTTCCCGACCATCTGGGTGGATGTCAACTTGCCAATATCCACTCTTCAAGTCCAGCGTCGAGAACCACTGGGCTCCCTCCATGGCAACCATTTCTCCCCTTTTCTGGACTCTGTTATTGAGTAAGACTCGGAAGACTTCTTGAAAGTGGCTATCTCCAAAGCGTTTATCTATAGCTGCCACGAGAGAAATGAAATCGCCGCTCTTATCAGCTGGAACTGTTTAAAGTTATTGAGCTGCTGGCCTTCTAAGAGCAAGAGTCAGTGCAATGTACTTGTCTTCGTCATCTTTGTCATTTGTTGTCGCGGCTGCCTCAAATTGACTCTTGTAGACTGGCCAAGAAGACTGTCCATCAAATGTTGGCGGTTTTATCTCCTGTTTCCTTGCTAACTCTCCAGCAGATTCTTGATTTTTGATTTTCCGGATCTGGTCTAATTCCTTGGTCAGAACAAATAATTGTTTATCACATCGGCTTTCTGCGATTTCGCTGCTTTTTTTTCCATACGTTCAACGCGTTCGTCTAGGGTACATACATTTTTCTCAATGTTGCCAATTTGCCTTCTAGAATATTTTTCTGGCCTTCCAAAACATTTTGTTGCTCATTTCGTTGCTCTTACAGCTTCTTTTGTTGTACTACGAGTCTTGCGAGAACATTCTGCTGTTCCTTCTTTTGCTCGTTTCGCTGTTCGAACAAAAGTTTCATCATACTAGAAAATTCTACACTTTCACTTACTTTCCCTTCGTCCACTTCTGTTTCAAAAACAAAACAGTTTACGTCTTCCCCTTGCTGTTCCAAATAGCTGTGCAAGCGCAGGACGAGTTCATTTTTCAATCCCGCTCTAGAAAGATTTCGCTTACCAAGCTCACTTAGTTCGCAATAATAAAACCTTTCCTTTCATTTTAATTCTAATAATTTTATTCAATACCTACCTATAATGTATGACCCTGTATCGCATTTTTTGAAGCCAAATATCTCAAAAATTTGATGTAATATAGCCATTTCAAGACCAGATATGGACTCAGCGGATACCAAATCATTGGAAAAGCAATGGTTTGTTTTTGGGCTAACATATTTTTCATGTTAAAACAGAGGCTCAAAGACAGCAAAAACTGAATTTTTTCGATTTAAACGATTAATATCTCAGAAACGCGTGCTGTTAGGTAGATTCTGAGCTCATATTTAAATTCAGCGAAGCTAAAAATCCTTAAAATAATAAAGCTTTTGTAAACCTGTGCTATTATTATTATTATTGTTATTATTATTATTATTATAACTATTATTACTATAACTATTATTATTATTATTATTATTATTATTATTATTATTACTATTATTATTATTATTATTATTGTTATTATTTTTATTATTATTATTATAATTATTATTATTATTACTATTATTATTATTATTATTATTATTACTATTATTATTATTACTATTATTATTATTATTATTATTATTATTATTATTATTATTGTTTTTATTATTATTATTATTATTATTATTATTATTATTATTATTATTATCATTATTATTACTATTATTATAATTATTATTATTACTATTATTATTATTATTATTATTATTATATTATTATTATTATTATTATTATTATTATTATTATTATTATTATTATTATTATTATTATTATTATTATTATTATTATTATTATTATTATTATTATTATTATTATTATTATTATTATTATTATTATTATTATTATTATTATTATTATTATTATTATTATTATTATTATTATTATTATTATTATTATTATTATTATTATTATTATTATTATTATTATTATTATTATTATTATTATTATTATTATTATTATTATTATTATTATTATTATTATTATTATTATAATTATTATTATT